>CADEBD010000344.1:14444879-15644879 GCA_902825455.1 Arctia plantaginis | reverse complement strand
AGCCTGTCATCGCCTCGAGGGTTGTCAAAATATCTCGCAACAGAGCGAACTAAAATAAAAGCTGATTTATTGAACACTATAATATTTGTTGAGTCATCTCGACACACTTGGCGATGGACGGAAATAGAGGCCAGTATCGTGATATTAAATTTATCTTTAAATTTATACGAAACTAGTCCCTTCCCGCGGCGTCTTTTGCGGGATATTTACTTACTTCGTGTTTCTTACTTTGAAAATGACCATATAATCGTTCATTCCTTATTTTACTCTTTTAGGGGTGGATTCCCAGAAATCATTTCTTAGTAGGTGCTTATTTAAACGCAACAGCTGCCAAAATGTCAAGTTTATAGCCTTAGCGATTTAGGCTATGCGTTGATGAATCAGTCACTCAGTACAAGTAATTTTAAATGTATGTATAGATCAATGTATTTTAGGACAATTTAATACAATAAGATACCTAGTAACCTACTAACTTAACATACATACTACATACATATAACTTAACATACAACATAATAAACAAGATAATGGTAAATACTAGTACGGAACCATAGACAAATATAGCGGCAGAACAGTCTCTGAGGTGGTCGAATTGCCACAGACAGTACTAACGAGGGACTGTCACTCTACGCCACGCCTAGTGTGAAGTGGTACAGGACTCGATGGTCTAGTGGACCTTACTATGGGAATGCAACCTGGTCGGGATTCTTGCCAATTTTTAAACTTAGGTAAACCTAGAAGAATAGGCAGAAGCGTACAATTTGATAACTGTAATTTTGTCGAATTCCCACAGTAGTGAGGACCAAACCTATTCTCCTCAGCTGGGCACAAGGACGTCAAGATTTAACTTCGCACATCTCACACACAGCAGTGTGATCCCAAACTAGGCAGAGCCTGGGCTATGGTAATCAGACTGCTGATAAACATAATAGGACTTTACCTATGAAAATGCCGTTTTGTATGCAATAAGTGAAAGTAGTTATTTTTTCAAACTTTTTTATTTCTTTCTTTAGATAAAAAAGTTTGAAAAAATAAGTACTTTCACTTATTGCATACAAAACGGCAATTTCATAGGCAAAGACCTAATATTTAGGTATAAATTTATACATATAGGTAAGTGAAAAAGACCAAATGAGCATGCTCATCACACAATTAATTTTCCTAGGTATCAAACCACAACCGCCGGTTTAGCAGTCACGGTCACTAGGTAACTACTAGATCAACAGGGTACTTTGAACTTAAGATCATAGTTTATAGTTTGTTTGGGTGCACACCTACCCGTAACAACCAACTTACCCTAACATTAACCTAACATTAAATAATAATAATTTTGGTTTGTTTGGTTTTATTTGAAATTTCTATTGAGTTCACTTTAAAAAAATATCGACTTTAATCCGCTTACATTATGATTAATTAAAATAAACTAAATACTTTATACCTTAATTTTCACTCTTAGGGTTGGTATTTTTCATTACAATTGAATGGAACCAAATGGGAAGTATCTACCGTTTCAAATAAAAAAAAAAGAAAACAGCGTCCTCCTTCCTTAAACGCTTGCAACGCGCTTGTGACTCCTGAGTTGTAAGCGTTCATGAGCGGCGGTAGTCACTTTCCATCAGGTGAACGTCAGCTCGTTTGTCCCCTCTAAATTAAAAATTCCAAATCGGAGTCCTGAAAAAAGAACAATCATAAAATGAAACATTAAAATATACAGGCGAATTCAGAACCTCCTTCTTTTAAAAGTACTAAAAGTATCCTTGTATGGCTAATAATCCCTGCCCCCCCCCCCCCCTACTGTATAACTCCTGTAAACCAGGATCAACAGCAGTGGCCCACGAACACAATCAGGAAGTGCCAGAAAAAGTTAAACTGTCTTGGAAGCCGCAACGCAATTAATCAGAAGTAAATTCGACCAAAAAAAAAGAAGAGTAAAGTAAACACATTTCCCAGACCACATGGAAATAATAAAGATGGCTGGACAATATTTATTGATTATAGAACAAATTGACGTAGAAAAAAACATAAGCACCAAGATTAGCAAATGATATTTTTAAACTTAAAAAATATAGCTCACCCTTACTGTATAAAAATAGTGGTTAGTATAATATAATTAGATTATAATATACTTAATACTTATTCTTTACTAACTCCTGAGAATAAGGAGGGGGAGGGGTAAACTTTATCTATTAAATAGCCCTTTTACAAAAGAGTAATCATCATCACATAAACAGCCTTTAATAGTCCACTGTTGGACATAGGCCTCTGCTTAGAAAGGAGGTTTTGGCGTACTATACCACGCTGGCCAGACGGGTTGGTATAGGGTTTGTGTCAATTTTTCATTCTTTTTGCAGTGCTGGTGTCCTGCGTTGAAAGGGACGTGACGAAACGCCCACGGGATGAATTGGGGTAGTGACATTTCGTATTCTTAATCCGGCTACACGTAATAAATATGTAATATGTAGTACGTAAATAATATGTGTAATAAATAAAAGTAAATATGTAAAAGATTAAGATTTTTTTATTAGGTAAAAGGATTCTTAAAAATAATGATTATTTAACAAAAAAATAAAAAGTATGTCAATTCCCCCGACTAATCATCCCAAATAAACGAAAATAATTCTGCAATCCTCTTACTTTTTTAAATCAATTTAGGTATTCGGCTAAAAATAAAACAACGGAAAATACTAGGTTCTCTAATAAATTCATTACAACGCACGCCCGTGCTCTATCGATTGTGGCCTCTTCACCCGAACGTGCCAGAAACAATCGACGCGATGGCGCTTCTCTACGCAGCCGTATACAATTACTTTTGCAATATCAACACTACATCGCTATTCGATTTTCAACTCTATCACATTATCCAAGAGATGGTTGTTATTTCAAAATGTAGAGTATATAAGTTGTTCTAAATTCAAAGTTTTCAAAAAATAAGTTTCGGTCAAAGCATTGTTGTCAAAATAAAATTCGACTGTAACCTATTAAGCAGAAAGTTTGTTTTGAGATGCCCTATACTGGGAGGTATAAAACCTTTTTGCTGGAAAACTGCGCGCTCTTTGTCTCTGACTCACTGTCAAGCGTGCTTATGTTTCCCGCGTTTTTTGTTCTAATTAGTCAGCCCAACCCTCGACCTCCGTACGACCAACGAAAATGGCGCCACTGTTTGTCGAGATAATACAAAAACTTTTACGTTTTTAATTTATTGAATGTCTGAAATTGATTACACGTTTTTTGGAGAAATTAGGGCCTAATAACAATTTTCACAACTTACACGAATAGATTATGATATTTCATGCTGTTTTATGTCGTAAGTTTTCTTGGAAGGGTTGGAGTACCGGGACTGGCGGTTTTCTGAGTTACTTTGTTTATCGTATATATATTTTATTTATTTTATTATTGTTTATCGTGGCGTACGGGAGTCATAGAAATGGAAATATTTGTTGTATTGGACAAAATAAAACGATGAATAATACTAAAACTAGGCAAGTTGGAGTAGGTAAATCTCGTAACGAAGGGTAAGGGGAAACCTAATCAGAAGTATAGTTAATAGTGTGCATCAGATACTAGTTAACACGGTGTCATTGTAAATTATGAAATATACCCAGTATCAATTACATAAGTATAGGTAACGTGCGCTAAATAACTTTAACTTTTCAGTTCACGGTCACTTCTTGCGATGACAAATTTTAGTGTCCCTTTATTTCTTACCGCTTTCTAATCATTAAGCACTATATATGACGACTATGGTCTTGTTGAATTGACTTAGAATTGTGATCTGTTTTGAGCTCATGGGGTCTAGAAAATATTAAATAGGTATTATTGAGTTAACAATAAAAATGAATGTACCAGCAGTACTAAAGTTTAAAAATAAGAAATGATCAAAGTACGACCACACACTTAAAACTAGTTTTAATATCTCGACTAGCTCCTGGAAAAAGAGATTTGACACCGTGACGTATATATATAGGTCGGTAGGACAAAGACTGACTAACCAGATCACTGGAACTAGCGGCACCCAGTTCCGACTCACTGGAACTACTCGCTGCTGGTGCTAACATACAACGGAGTATAGACAGCTGACTGATCATGAAATCGACATCCGGTCTTGGAGATGAGTGGTGTGGCGACACTGGCGCCTTCCACATACAATGAAACTAAAATATATTTCAGTACCATCTAACGAAGACACACCAAACTACTGAGTACCTAACTACTACTTAAACATACATCGCGCAATTAAAGTTAGCATATATACAACATTCCAACATCAATCGTAGAGCCGTGGTCCGCCGGGCGTGACCATATTTCCTCCGTTACTTCCCAGGGAGTCAGTTTTTTCTTGAGATGCGGAACCACAGAGGGAGAAACAATACAAAAAAATAAAAAACCAGACAAAATAAACACAAGAAAGTAACAGGTACAGCGATCTTACAATTAGAAAACTATCTGAAAAAAAACAATATTACGCCTTCAACGAATTGCCACAGACAATGAAAGCAAAAAAATCTTTCTATATAGACACGCTCACCCATTAGGCCTGGAAGATGCCTTCAAAGTCATAATAAAAAAAGAACATTTATTAATTTATAAGTACTAAATCTTTTAAAAATTGCAACATCGCCTCGCTATATGTTAAATGCTGTCCTATCTATCATATATAACAAGAAACCTATATACGAGTATATATATAAATATGATATCTGAACAATAATAATTACAGCAATTACAACCCCCTTCTCCATGTACCCCATGCATTTAAAGTAAGACGGCCTTCTTAACCCCATGAATGGAAAATCTTAAGCCGTAATGGTGTCTCACCCCTTGCTCGTATTCATGGGGCCCGGAGCCCATAAATACGAATAATATTCACAAATTTGTTTACAGATCGCGAACTGCACAATACGCGTTAAATTTCAGGAGGGAGACGCTGTTTATTTGAGGGAGCTACTGAAATAGGTAGTTTTTGCTTAGTTAGAAGCACCTATATCTATGTAATTTATGCATTATGTATAAATATTTTATGATTCTTTTACACTTATTTACACTAAAACTAGCCTTTTGTCCATCCAAATATTGCCTGTAATAAATTACTTTTGAGCAACAAGGCCGCCATTTGTATCATCATCATCAAAAGCCTTTAATTCTCCACTGCTGGACATAGGCCTCTCCTTAGAAAGGAAGTTTTAGTTAAGACATTGAACTGTAAACTAAACCTCCAGCAGGTACCTAAAGGTTGCAAATCTGTGTCTCAAACTGACCTGTCTGGTTACCTGAAAGTTAGATATATTAGGTACTTAATAATCTCACACATCTCACATACGACAGTTTGATTCCAAACAAGGCAGATAATGCACTATAGTAACCAGACTGCTGATAAACATACTTATATACTTACAAGTTGATTGTGAGTTAAGCAGTCGCCACGCCGCTTCCCACTGCTCTGAGTGTTGTGGGTTCGATCCCCACGTGGGACAACACTTTATGTAATCCACAAATTTTCGTTCTGTATTTCTTTATGTCCGTTGCATGTATGTTTGTGAAGTCCCCCGCGACACAGGTTACCTTCCTAATGATATATTAATTACAACAAATGATGGTGCTCATCACACGATATTTGTTATGGGTGTAAATCGAACCTACGACCGCTGGCTTAGCAGTCAGAATCACTAACCAATAGACCAACAGACCAGTCATGAACATATACATACATATACGTTTTACCTAAGTCCTAACCTTTCCAAGAACAAGAGTTGTAACCACAAGAGTTGTATCTTATTAGGAATTTGTTAATACTGAGACGATTTTGCCGTGAAGTCAAGTCAGTCAACAGCCTATAATAATCCACTGCTGGACATAAGCCTCTCCTTAGATAGGAGCACGGCTGCACGGATGGCGTAGTGGTTTAAGCGGTCGCCACGCCGCTTACTACTACGCTCAGTGCTGTGGGTTCGATCCCCATCTGGGACGACACTTTGTGTGATCCTCAAATTGTTGTTCTGAGTCTGGGTGTTCTTTGTGTCCATTTCATGTATGTTTGTTAAGTCGCCCGCAACACAGGATATATGCCTTGTGCATTAGTTGTCTATAAAAAACAATAAAAAAAAACTACACGCACTTGGTGACGGATTAAGAATGCAGAGTGTCACCACCCCTATACATCCCGTGGGTGTCGTAAGAGACGACTAAGGGAGAAAACTACGCAGAACAACAGCACTGCAGAGAGAAGGAAAACTTGACACAAACCCTATACCAACCCGTCTGGCCAGCGTAGTATAGTAGGCCAAAACCTCCTTTCTAAGGAGAGGCTTATGTCCAGCAGTGGACTATTAAAGGCTGTTGATGATGATGATGATGATGATATAATATTAAGTAGGGATTGGAAACGTTGACAGATCTGACCGACTCACGTAAGTGTTCTGAAGACAGCTTTTAGTTTTCCAAGTGGCACACTGAGTGTTACCTATAAATATAACTAGCTGACCCGGCAAACGTTGTTTTGCTATTTACATTTGTTTTTTTTTTTTAATTTCTTAAAATCCGTTCTTAGCTGACCTCTAATCGGTGAAAAGAATATTCCTACCAAATTTCAAGTCTTTAGCTCTAATGGTTCCAGAGATATCGTGACGAGTGACTATATACGTGCAATTAATTTTCAATGCTAAATCATAATAAAAAAATAAAAACAATTGACCACAAAATAATAAAAAAATACTTAGGGGTGGGTCACCCTTATTATTAAGGGGTATGATAAATAGATATTGGCCGATTCTCAGACCTACACATATCGCACACAAAATTTCATAAAAATCGGTCCAGCCGTTTCGGAGGAGTATGGTAACTAACATTGTGACATGAGAATTTTATATATAAGATTATAATAGTAGATATAGCCAAAGCTTCAGTATGTAAATAATATCCATACTATACATAATAATAATATCCATACTATACTACCATAATATTATTAGGTCTTTACCTATGAAATTGCCGTTTTGTATGCAATAAGTGAAAGTACTTATTTTTTCAAACTTTTTTATTTCTGTTATTCGAAGTAATCACCCATGCAATCGACGCATCTTTGCCAACGCATTGGCAGTTTATTGATACCCTTCTTGTAAAAATCAGCTGGACGGGAGGCAACAAACTCTTCAAAGGCATTTTGTACTGCCTCTCGAGAATTGAATTTTTTACCCACTAAAAAGTTGTCTAAATTTGGGAAAAAGTAATAGTCAAACTACAAACAAATCTTATCTCTGAATACCTATTAGTAGTATTGCCTCGGTGGTGCAGTGCAGAGGTCTCTGGTTCGATTCTCGGGTCGGACCTGATATTTGTATGATCTGCAAATATTTGTTTCAGAGTTTAGGTGTTTTCTATGTATAATATGTATGTATTTACAAAAAAAGTATATAAATATTCTATCAGTAGTCTAGCTTTCATAGTATAAGCTCTGCTTAGTTTGAAACTAAATGGCATTGTTAGTAAAATGTCCTAAAATACTTTTATTTATATGACACAAAATCATTTCTGTAATAGTTGAAGCGTTTATTTGATTTAAAAAATTGACATTAGAAACGGAGGATTCATTGAATGAGCTATATAGGCCAGACGCGTACCTTCTAAGAGTGTTTCGTCGCACGGGAAAAAATACTTCTGACACAAGGGCTTTGCGTACTTGACGACGAATCACAGTAACGTTGACAAGTACGTAACAAGCTACAAGAAGCCAGTAGGTACTAGGCGAAAAGACATTGGTGCGCGTCAGGACATAACGTAAATATACACATAAACACCCACTATTAGAAAAATAAATTGATTCTATGCTTTTAATTGTATTCTAGGTTTAAATTAGGTTTTTTAAATAATTTAAAAATGAAAGAACTTTGATTGCCATCTATAAATAACAAAATTCTATCACCTTTCTATAAAGCAATAGTTTTATTGTTTACTTTTATTTTTTATGTATAGACCACCGCCATATCTCGATCTACCCTCACAGTCCCGTGTCACAAAGGCGAGCTTACACGTGTCATATCTAGTGATCGATCCTGCTACGTGCCAGACAATAGCGAGACATATTTGTGATGCACACGTTGCCTTTAATAATAGAAAACAAAAATGCAGACATTTTAAATATAAACGATTTAGTTAACGGGTTATACAAGATGAATTTGAAAAGAGATTAATAAAGTTCGGAAGACCACACTTAAAAGGATTTGCTAGTGTGTTATCGTTACGGTATCGTTGAATCCGCAAAATTTTACGCGTCACTTAAGCGATGAAGATAGGTGCTATAATATTTTAAACTTAAGATACAATATCGGTCGCCATACCTATAATTCAATGAACCATCATCACACACTAGGAACGTAGATATATTTTTGACTTCAGTATCCTAAAACTAAGTGACATTCAATATTAATCTTATAATACTGGACTTTAATGTTAAGGTATGCAATATACTGTAACATAATAACTTAATATATGAAATAGGCATATAGACGAAAGATTAATATCTTTAGTCTTGAGATAAAATTTTATAATATTTTGTCGAGTGTAGCGTTCTTTAAATAAGAATAAGAATAAATTTATTTTAAAAAAGGTATTTGATACAAAAAGTTTTACAGCTGCCACAGCACTAAGCTCGAGGCTTGTATCGCAGAGGCCAAAGCTACATTTGTCATACAGTTTCACACTTCAGTTTCGGCTCAATATTATTTAGAATATAGTAACATATTTATTCCAAGACAAGATCGAAAGTCTTACGGATTTTAATGTTTTTAAGGAATATATATACATAACTAGGCAATGTGTTTGTGAGTGTGTGCTACGTGAATGGTTTAATGTAGTAGTGTAAAAAGTTTATGTGATTTTATTATTATTTTTTTTTTTTTTTTTTTTTTTTTTTTACCATGTGATTTGTGGGAATTGAAGAAATATGGTGACATAAATTAGGTGAGAAACAAACAATTAAGGGGAAAATAGTTAAACTATTTGCTAAAATAAAAAATACAAAAAGAGAAGTGCATAGCAACCTATTTTACAGCGTAGTAAGTATTTAAAAATATTGACAGCCGCAGACGAACCTTGCATTCGCAATATTCTAGTATGCATCATCATTATCAGCCTAAAGTCTCTCCTTAGAAAGGGAATTTTGGCCTACTATACCACGCTGGCCAGACGGGTTGGTATAGGGTTTGTGTCATGTATTTTGGGACGGTAGGTGTCAGAATGCGCCTCGCCAGACGGGAGCTCGAGTCCTCGAGTTCCCAGGGGCTGAAGGCGCAAAGACGGCGGACAGTTTTGCTGAGAAGTTGCGGGGACTGTTTACAGCTACGGATGGTGTAAAGATCGCCAGGCCTACTAAGTGCGCAGAGTTGCGCATCTCGGGCCTGGACGACTCCGTAACGGCCGAGGATGTCCGTGTTGCAATGCGAGAGAAGACGGGGTGCAACGCGGAAAACCTCAAGGTCGGCACCATCCGCCCCGGTCCAGGGGGGCTGACCCACACTGCACGTGGGTCAGTTGTCCCGTAGCGTCGGCCAAAATTTTGGGCGACGCTGGCAAGATTCTCATCGGTTTCGTAAACGCCAGAGTCACAGTTCTGGCGGCGAGACCGATGAGGTGTTTTAAATGCCTGGCCACGGGACACACTCGCATCAAGTGCGATAGCTGCTTTGACTGCGGCGGACTGTGTTTCCGCTGCGGTCAACCGGGGCATAAGGCGGTAGAATGCTCTGCCGCCCCTCACTGCCCAGCGTGTACGGCGGGCAATAAGCCCGCCAATCACCAGATGGGGCAGAGAGGCTGCAAGCCTCCCCGCAATTCACGGCAGACGTCGGGGGCTAGCCAGTCGACCCAGGCTACCTCCGGCTTCGTTCGTGCGTCGACATCATCGCCCATGGAGGAGGTTGTAGAGACAATCCAGTAATGGACCAAGTCTCCAACCTCCTCGTCCAGACGAACGTCAACCACTGTGCCGCGGCCCAGGATCTCTTCCTACAAACCATGGCACAGTGGTCGATCGGGATGGCCGTAGCCGCGGAGCCCTATTACGTTCTTCCCCATCCAAATTGGTTTGGTGACCGGGACGGCTCCGTGGCAGTCGTCGGCTCCACGGCGGCTCATTCCCCGCCCTTGTCGCTAAGAGACAAGGGCACTGGATATGTTGCCGCCGAGTGGGGGGGGATCACTATATATGGTGTATATTTCTCCCCCAACCGGGGTTTGAGCGACTTCTAGGTCTTCCTCAACAACCTGGAGACCTCGATGCGGCGACTAGCATCTGGGCACGTCCTTTTTCTGGGGGACTTTAACTCAAAATCCACTGCGTGGGGTTCCCCCGGGACGGACGCAAGGGGCGAGGCCGTAGAGGAGTGGGCGGCCTCGGTGGGCCTCTGTCTTCTAAACAGAGGCTCCACCAACACGTGCGTGCGACAGCAGGGGGGGTCGGTAGTGGACCTTTCGTTCGCTACTCCTGCCCTCGCCGCACGAGTAAGGAACTGGCGTGTCCTGGAAGAGGTTGAGACGCTCTCGGATCATCTTTATATTCGATTTGAGCTCTCCCGGACCCAGGACCCCAGTAGGGGTCACGTGGCGCGGCGTTTATCCCGCTTTCCGCGGTGGGCTGTTGCCAGGCTGAACAGAGACCTACTAGAGGAGGCAGCCATAATTCACTCTTGGCTGTCTCCTCAGGCTCCGACCGAGGAGGTCGACATGGGGGCTGGTCGCTTTCGCGATTCAATCGCGCAGATATGCGATGCGGCCATGCCCCGTATCCGAGGTAGACGGCCTCCGAGGAAGGAGGTCTACTGGTGGTCCCAAGAGCTGGCGGACCTCCGTGCGGCCTGTACACGTGCCCGGAGGTCCTACACGCGCAGTCGGCGGCGTCACCGTGGAGACCTGCGAGAAGTGGTTGAGGGCCTTTTCCCGCAACGAGCGGATTACACTCCCCCGGCGATGGCTTCCTTGGCCGGAGACGACGGGGAGCACGAGGAGGATGATGTTCCGCTCGTCCGGGATTCGGAGGTAGGGGCGGCTGTTCTACGGATCCGTTCCAAGAACACCGCCCCTGGGCCAGACGGGGTACCGGCCCGAGTGCTGGCAATAGCCCTCAACCACATGGCAGACCGCCTCGGGGAGGTGTTCGACGCTAGCTTGGCGTCGGGACGTTTCCCTGAGTGCTGGAAGATCGGGAAGCTGGTCCTATTAAGGAAGCCGGGACGGCCTGCCGATTCGGTCGCGGCCTACAGGCCCATCGTGCTGCTGGACGAGGCGGGTAAATTGTTTGAGAGGGTTCTCTCTGCCCGCATCGTCCGGCACCTTTACGAGGTGGGCCCCGATCTGTTGGACGCCCAATTTGGTTTTCGGCGGGGCGTTCGACAGTCGACGCTGTTTTGCGACTGAGGGCCGTGACCGAAGAGGCCGTGAGCTGTGGCGGCGTGCTGTTGGCGGTGTCATTGGACATCGCCAACGCATTCAATAGTATGCCATTCAGCTGCATCAGGGAAGCACTCCACTATCATGGGGTGCCAAAGTACCTGAGGCGGCTAGTGGCAGACTATTTAGAGGAGCGTACCGTCGTGTACGAGGACCGAGATGGTAATTCGAAGTGTCGGCCCATGTCGTGCGGTGTTCCACAGGGGTCTGTTCTTGGACCCCTCTTGTGGAACATAGGGTACGACTGGGCCCTTCGAGCCGATTTCCCCCCGGGCTGGGTGTAATTTGTTACGCAGATGATACTCTGGTGACAGCCCGGGGGACGAACTTCCAAGAGGCGGCGCGCCTAGCCACAAGGGGAGTCTCCCTGGTCCTCTGAGGCGCTGGGCTTACGGGTGGCCCTAGATAAGACGGAGGCTCTCTTATTTCATGGGCCCCGTCGTGGTCCACCCCCTGGCGCCTCAATCGTGGTCAACTCGGTCCTGGTACCGGTTCGGGCCCAGATGAAATATCTGGGCCTGATCCTCGACGGGAGGTGGCTCTTCGACGAGCACTTCCGACAGCTTGCTCCAAAGCTGGTCGGTGCTGCGTCTGCCCTAGGACGACTTTTGCCCAATTTGGGTGGACCCAGCGTCGCGACAAGACGGCTGTACACGGGGGTTGTCCGGTCAATGGCACTATACGGTGCACCGGTGTGGGCGGCGGCTCTGACCGCCCAGAACAGGGCACGCCTCTGGCGCCCTCAGAGAATATTGGCGGTTAGAGCCATACGCGGTTACCGCACCGTTTCGGCGGAAGCGGCGTGCGCGTTGGCCGGTACTCCCCCGTGGGACTTGGAGGCGGAAGTGCTCGCCGAAGTATATCGGCGGACGGCTGGTTTCCGGGCGGATAGTGGCAGTCGGCCCCCGCCCGAAGAGATAATCGAGTGGCGTGAGGCCGCTCGCCGAGCCACGATGGCTCGTTGGTCGTCCCGGCTGGAGGCTCCACGTGCTGGCTTCGCCGCCGTGGAGGCGCTCCAGCCGGTTATCGTCGAGTGGGCAGGGCGGCAGCACGGGACCCTTTCCTTCCGGCTGACGCAGGTCCTTTCCGGGCATGGCTGCTTCGGGAAGTACCTGCACTCGGTCGCTAGGAGGGAATTGAGTCCCGCCTGTCACCACTGCGATTGCAGTGAGGACTCGGCTCAGCACACGCTGGCAATTTGCCCGGCTTGGGCGCCGCAGCGCCGGGTCCTCATTGCAGTCATCGGGGAGGATCTCTCGCTACCGGCCGTCATACGCTCCATGGCCGGTAGCGACAGATGTTTTACCGCGGTCGCATCCTTCTGCGAAGACGTCATCTCGCAGAAGGAGGCGGTGGAGAAGGCCCGGGAGGCGACCTCCACTCGGACCCGATCCGGGCGGCGGAGGCGCGCTTATCACCGCCTCACGTCGCCCTGAGTGTGGCCGCGGGTGGACGGGACGGGTTTTCCCCTCCACCTGCCATAACGGCCAGCCGCGAGGAGGCGACGTCCGCGTGTGCCGAACGTCGCCTAAATAGAGAATGTAGGGAGTTTATCTTCTTATGCCGCGTTGGGCATTTTTAAACAACAAATAAAATAATGCATTTTTTGAAATGGGAAAAAACATTGAACTGGGACACTGTTACCGTTACCGACACCTCTACATTAGTATCTACATTATACCCGTTTACACGAGAGAGAGTTGAGTTTGGGTTGAAATACATCGATACTTTAAGTATATTAAACATATATTGTGTGTATACGTACCACACAGACATTTATGTCGGAAATTTTCAAATCGATTTTTTTTCCTGTTATAATAAAAAACAAGTTTTCCCTTCTGTTGGCACTCCCGGAGTGCCACTAACCTAACTTAACCTGTGTTGCGGGGGACTTTACAAACATACATGAAACAGACAAAAAGAAACCCCAGACTCAGAACAACAAGTTGTGGATCAGACAAAGTGTCGTACCATATGGGGATCGATTCCGCAACACTCAGCGTAGTAGTAAGGGGCGTGGCGACCGTTTAAACCGCTACGCCATCCGTGCAGTTGTAGTTCAGTGCAAAATTCTTATAAAATTTCCCGCCGTCATATATTTATTTATGCATTTCATCATCATCATCATCATCATCAACAGCCTATAACAATCCACTGCTGGACATAGGCAGTGGCCTATGCCCAGCATAGGGGACATAGGGCTCTATGCGGACATAGGCCTATGCCTAGAAAAGGGGGAGCCCTTTATGCATTTATTGCTCAGTTATAACATATAATATTTTGCCATATCTTACACACGACCGTCGGATCCTAAACTAGGCAGAGCCTGTACTATGGTAACCAGACTGCTGATTAACATACTTATATATTTCTAAATACATACATATTATAGATAAAGTACACCCAGGCACAGAAAAAGTGACCGTGCTCATCACACAATTATTTGTCTTGGGTTGAAATCGAACCCAAGACCTCTGGCGTAGCAGTCAGGGTCACTAACCACTAGACTAACAAGCCTGTCAAAAAATTCTATTTCAGTTTTTATTTCAAACCTGCGATTTCTAGTTAAGTAGGTATTAACACATTTAAACCTTCTAAAAGCTTAAAGTCCATAATTCTTGTAGGAATTTCGATCACACCAATTACTGACTCAAATCCGTATCCGTAAAAGCGTCGAGAGGCCAAAAGTTTTCAATTTCAACCCTCACCTGTCCGTTAGGCTTAATCCACCATTTTATTAGCGTACGACGTAACGACCCGCACGTGTTCGTCCTCCGCTTTTGTTCTACCGAAACTACTGCTGAACTACAATAAAATAAGTACGAAATAAAGCCAATGAAATATACACTCTAACTCTTAAGCATGTAGATTCAAAAGCAAGAACCAATATAGAATACTTGTGCTCTTTCCAAGGTGATGGCGGCGATGTTATTATTTTGTTTTGGCGGGTCGTGACTGACGTTCAAAGTCGGTGTTGCCATGCGGAATAAACTGTAATACGAGTTATGAGAGATTATGGCGTAATCTGGGAATATTGAAGACAATAAGAATGAGCTTACGTTTAACAGGGGTTGTATTCTAAACGTTTGTTACTTTATTGTTCGAGGGGTGATTGGTTTTTGTTTCTCAGGTTTGTTGCTTTAGAAAATTGTGCTTACCTGTGAAAAATACGGGAATCCTCTTTATGTTTACTACCGTATTACCTATTTCTATATGCAACTTTGACACTGTCCATTTTTCTAACATTGCTCTAGTCTAATTGTCTACAATTAAAAAGGAGAAACAATCTTCTAAACATAAACTCTTTAAAGATGTTTTGAAATGAAAGGTCTCCATTGATTACTATTAGGTATGTATGATTGTTAACACAATTTTAATAATTTTATCAACACATTGCGTAATAATTTTGTTTTGTTTTATTTTATAATTTAATTTCAACGAAATGGAAACCTTTGACAATACCTGAACTCCAAAGAAAATCTCTTTGTTGTTTTTCTGTTATTGAGAGCGAGAGAGCAACTTGAAAAATATTTCAAGTACCTACCGACTATTTTTACAGCGCTTTGTGCTTAGATTGTGGCAAATGCTTACCATGAGGTTGGTGACATTATTAGTTAATAACACCGCTTTTCGGATAAATAGATAACTATTCTAACATAAATAAAAAATAGAGCTCATTCAGAAAAAAAAGAAATATTGTTTATGGTGTGCTAAACTTCGAATTCATCATAAACTAAAAGAAGAATAGCAACAATATGACTAAGGCCTTAATCCTTATCCATCGTGAGGCAAATCTGCTATATTTTATAAAAAATCTTTATGATAAAGGTACTTTTACATCACTGGAAGGAAATAAACATGAGTGCCTAAAAATATTATCCCTTTGAAAGCGAACTTCTAAAACTCGACGTCAACATCTTCTCTTTGAAGCGTGTACTTGAGTCACAAGTGTTCCACCTAGATATAACTATCTGTTCCTGAAGACTCGACCCCATGACTGAGGGTACCACTCGAACATCAAAGGCAGAAGGTTCAAATGAAACCCAAAAATAAAACTCATTAATTTTATTAATTTTATAAATCGAAATTCATTACACCTGCCTGCTTCATTATAGTTACAAATTCCATTTCGTTATTACTATTATTTATAATCATTATAATAATTATTAACTCCCCTAAACCTACAAATTATACATCGATCTAATTTCTCAGAACATATAAATTAAGATGAAAAACATTAATTACATCTCCAATTTGTTAAAACTGACGAATTAATCTAATTTTAATTACTTTCTTATTGCTATCTTTTCATTCATTGTCGTTTCTCGCTAAGAAGTTACGCCATCTTCTTGCTTTGCCGCCGACAGTTTCATAAAAAAGTTTTTAATTTAATTTTTTTTATTTACATTTTATCAATTGGCAATATTCCTTTTTTGAAAATAAAAGTTCCACAATGACTTAAGTACGCATTAAGCAATAATAGTGCTAGAATTATTAAAAAAAAATGTTTTCTGATTAACTAAATGAAATGACAAAAATATGCGGATCTTTTAATGAAAATTTTAAGATCATAATTAGATTAAACTTGACAGAATGTGAATATGGCTCATTATAACTATAAATTCGTTGTATTATATTATTTTTGTCAAGAAAAAGAACAATATTTTTTATTATCTGTAAAGATATTTGTATTATTTTTCTAGAAATTGTGCTAAAAATAAATAATTATGTATCAAAGAAATAATTTAAAAAATAAACGCAGGTATCTTTCCATTAAGCCATGTCATATTTTGAGAAGTTGTAAAATTGCACGGGACATGAATACTATTTATGTACAAGTTGTATCTACACACGCAAAACACTGACTCTTTTTTAAATTATCTTCTATTCACACAACAATTATCTACTCATTATCAGTTATTTACAAAAATGAACCTACTGAGATTTTCACCACCAATTATTAAAAACTTATTTCAGAGATTATCTGTTCTGTGAGACTCGAGTTACAGCAGTTTCCAATGTACCTACAGTTAAAACATGGCCTGCTGTCACTTATGACACTTATTTTTTTAGTAAGTATAGACACATTTTAAAGGTTAGGTGGTGAAACGCTCTTAAATATTTATAAGCAAAACAACTGTGCTTTGTCTATACGAACCAGAGACTTTATAAATTGGAAGTTTGGCACTCTTGAGGTATAAACCTGAACAAAAAAATATTTTGAAAATTGCTTAGAGAAATGAAATCAAACTTTTTACCTTTGTTCTGATGCACGATCCACGATCTAACAGAATATTACGTCAGACATTAAAAAGCGCTAAAAAACATAAAACAGTGAAGTAAAATATTGAGTACATTTTTTTCTTCAGGTTTTCTTTTGCTTGACAGTAAGAAAATATCACAAAGAATCAATTCAAATCCTCACGTGTGCTTAACTAAATCTATAACTAATTATTTACACGTTCCCACTTCCCGTACGATCATCGGAATGTTCACTTTCACATAAACACTTTGAAATTCACTATTTTTTCTAATAAAAGTTTATATGGCTGCTGCAACCAGCGACGCTTCACCCAAGACAGTGTTCTTAAAGGAGATATGTGGTTTGATTTGTGAATTTAAATTAAATTGACAAAAAAATCTAGGATGTCATATCTATTAATTACTAACACTGATTAGGGGATGTTTTTAATACCTTGCAACATTTCTTTGACATTACTAAAATAAAGCACAGATATACAATGTTCGGTCTCTTAAACTATCAAACCACAAATTGTAAATCCTAATCGAAGTACATCTCCTCCTTGAACATTGTCTCATGATAAAGCTGTGGGAATTTCTACCAGGCTCGGCCCTGTAGGGGCAGGTAGCCTGAGCATTGCTGTTGGTAAGCGGTCGGTTGACGGTACGACGAGACCAAGGGATTGCTACAGGCTGCTTGCGAAGGCTGCGGAGCTGAGTACCCCGATGTGGGTGTGGCGCAATGGCTATGTGCCGGAGATGAGGACTCTCCGGAGCCGCACGGCTTCCCGTCCTTCACGAGGACGGGGACTGCTACTCGTCGGGGTGATGATGACGACTGGTGAAGAAAATATTGCATTAGCGTATTCCGTTTGGATAAGATTAAATTGAGAACTGTAATTGTAGTGCCTTCATTAACAAACTGTTTAGTAAAAATCCGATTCATTTCCACTAATTGTAAAGTTATTTTGCATACTAAATACAGGCTGTATTTCTACCATACTGTCTTAAAAAATCTTAAAAATATTGGTAAATGCATGCAATACATAGTTTTTACGAATCTGAAATTTCAGCTTCTAATAAATTATTATGTATATATTTTTGGGCACGGGTAACTGTAAGGTAGAACATTCACAGTAGGTAGCCGTGCAGGCGATGCCCCAATGAGGCAAATTTTAACAATCAAGCTGAGATGCCTCCGCCCCGGTCACGCTTCGTACTACTCATAAATTGAGCCAATTCTTAAACTTACACAGGGCTAGTACAATCCGAATATTCGTTTTGAACTTCGAATATATTCAAATATAATTAATATTAATAAGACTATCATAAAGTATGTAAGTAGGTAAGTATGTAAAAGTGTAATTCTTTGGAACCTCGAAGGAATTTATTTTATCCTTCTGTTATTTTTCATATTTGTGTCTGTAAAAACCAAACGACGTGATCGCTCTTGAAATATTAATACTCTGTAAATACTAATTTAGATTTATATATGTTTACTATTGTTTAATGATAAATGTAAGATGAATATAAAATCTGCAGAAATTAATACATGAAGTTGTAACCTGTTAATCGTCTCAATAGTTTCTTACAATTACAGCAAAATAACAAAAAAAGGATGTCCAGATCAGTGAGTTCGCGACACAGCCCTGCATTCCCGCGAAATATAATTCTAATTGCCATGGGGTTGCCAGATTTGGGTAGTGCGGGTCCCGTATTTTGTTACCCATTGAGAAACGCAGCGGGAGATTCCTATCAAGTGGGTAAAGTCCATCGCCTCTGCAAACAGGGGGCTAAGCAGACCCCTGTCTTCGTCAGCGACTACTTTTATCGCTTACGCGTTAATATTCATCATTCATTAGCATTGTGAGGAACTTTGAATTAATAAAATGTGAAAGACGTTGTGAAAAATGGGCCTCGCTGTTTTGAACATGGAATATGAATTTAAATGGACTTGTAGAATACTTAGTTGAACAAAAACTGTTTTGTACAGTACTGCTTCGCTGGTTCCGTGCATATGCTGCGATTAGTTGATGATAATCTTTTTTTTTATCTTAGAGGGCGCAGACGAGCAGACGGGTCACCTGATGGAAAGTGACCATCGCCGCCTATGAACGTCTGCAACTCAGGAGATACAAACGCGTTGCTGGCCTTTTAAGAAGGAATCGATTCAACTTGAAGTCAGAGAAGATTGTTATAATGTTTTTCTGGTTGAAAGTTTTCTGTACCAGCACTGAATTTGATTAGTTAAATTCCTCCAACATGAGACAAAAAAATCTACTGCCTATCCTATTTATTACATACATTCATATACTAATCCATATATCTATATACCTACTAATATTATAAAGCTGTAACTAATATTATTAAGAAGGCTCTAGACATCTTTATATCATCACGCTCTATATCGCTATATATCAGGCTCTATATCATCACGCTACGACAAATAGCAGCCAAGCATTAATGAAAAATACAGAAAAGCGTCTTTTTATTTTCATCTTATATGTATATCGCCTAGTACTTGGGTTGTGGAGGTCTGATGGCGGTCGCTCCACGTAAAAAAAACGAAGTTTAGCCGTATCGTAGTAGACTTGAAACCGACCCCAACCTAGTTTGCGAAAAAGGCTTTTAGGAAAGAAATATGTAATCGACCCATACAGTAACATAATTCATTACAGTTGTTTCTTTCTCTAACAACTGTTTGTATGTTGCTGGAGACTAAAGAAAACGACAGACTTATAATATTGCGTCACAATAGCTCATAATTTTAGTTTACAAAATACATGTGAATTGAGACGAATATGAAGGTATATTGTCGTGCGTATCGTGTCGCGTCAAAGCAAATTGTATCGCTGTCGTGGAGGGGTTTCAACCCCGCTTCCAGCGCTCCCGGCTCACGCGTCTGTCGGTCTTCAGTGCTGGCTGCGTCGCCGCGCCAACACAGTTCTTATCTCTTTGTCGACTGTAGTCCTGCTAATTATAGACTCGCTCTATAATTAGCAGGACTACAGTCGACAAAGAGATCTGATAATTAAAAGAACGTACTAGGTTTTAATTACAACTACATATGTATGCAACGCAACCATGTATCTTCGAGCTGCATTTCACAGTTTTTCAAGTTCATAAATTCATTTTTAAAACCTCCTTGTATTAAAGGAATATTTCAAGCATCGGGTGAACTAATTTTTGACGTTAAAACGAAGGCTAAAGAACGGTAAAAACAATGAATGTCGCAATTTAAAATTAACATTTAATAAACACAACCATCATTCTGTTTTTAAAAAGATTCTTGTTGACATACCAAATGTCAGATGTTAAATGACAGTCCCGACCATTAATTGTGGCCCAGACGGTATTGTTTTTTTTTTTAGATCACGACAACTTTACTTATCGGCCATTGTAGTACTTTATAAGCATATGTGTATTGTCTTTGCAGGTCTACAGATAGTAAACCTGCAGTTAGCCTGATTAATACATTTCCACTGACCTGATTGTGTTGATTCTGTTCTGCCATCGCTTTCTCTTTAGCCTGCCTCTTACATTTGTAGCGGTGATTTTGAAACCATATTTTAACCTGAAACAAAACCATTATATTAGAATCGACATTTTGATTGGGATTTACTTAGAAATATAACTGTCGAAATGTCATTGACGTAAATAATCGTCTTTTTAGAAGAAAAATACATAAACCTCTTTTCAAATAGCCTCTTGTACGCTAAAAAAAACAAAACATATTGCGCAAAATCATGTGCTGCCATCCAAAAATATTATAATGATTATATAAAAACACATGCGATGATACAAAACTCAAGACTGATTGCATAGAATAGTAAATGTCATCTGTCATGTCAAATAAGGAGATTTTTTGTCAACCAGTGCTGATTTGTGGTTTCTTTAAAAAAAATGCCACTTAGATCTCGAACAAGAAATATTTTTTAATCGCTATCCACGATTTTCGAACGGAGTGAATTAATTTTATATATTTTTTTATATCAATCCCATCTCATGAATATTGTAAATACAGAAGTCTTTGCATTAGCTGCAGCATTGGCTACTTTCTATCAAGAACAAAATTACTGACAAAATCGACATAACGCGAGCAAAACCGTAGGTAAACGCTAGTTAGTACCTATTGCAGAACACTAATTTTGATTTCCTTGTTTCTTATGAGATCTGTTAGACTAGCAGACTAACAAAATCTGTGTACTTTCTATCTAGGGACGTTATTGAGCATATGAATTTGTGACTTGTGATTAATTTATTTTTTAAATTTATTTATCGCTGTAACTACACTGTGCATTGTCTGATTTTTTTACTGCTTTTTTTTTAAATTACGAACGGCTATGATATAAGAGTAAGTGCAATAATCTCATTTTCAACAAGGTGACAAGTGAATCGGCGAAGTCACAAGACCTCCCTGAAATTAGCGCTAGGCAGAGCCCAGTCAACACTCAGCCTTAATGACGGAAGAATAAACATTTCTTGTTTGCACCACCAAGCGGCCGGCCTTTGTCTACGTACGCTCCCGACACAGAAATATACACTTTATTTATTATTTATACATCGAGAGCGTTTCCTCGTGTTTATTCTTTGAAATGGATGTATGCTCCCCCGTACCGAGATTCTCCGCACTCACGACCCACCATTTTTTGTTTATAGATCCGTTATAAAAACATAAAACGTTACATAACTAACAATCCCTCACTGGCTACTAGGCTTATTGGTTATAGTTTTCTATTTAGTCTATGGTGCTTCGTTGTAGGAATGTTGGCACCAGTGACGCGCGCTTTTGTTCAGGGATGATGTTCACTAGATTATTTATGAAGGAAGTGAGAGTTAATGAACGAGCCCGTTGACTGGCGTCGCTTATTGCACTCCGGTGAGGCTTGGACGCTCTCGTGTGGAGTACTTTCTTTCAATCTCCTTGTGCATTATGCTCGGTGTTGGCTCGCACGCACTCCACGCCAAGTACGCCATTCACTTATTTGTTTTACATCTAAACGACTGTTGTTACTCGTCGAGTGATGAAACATTTCGGCTGTGTCCGAGGGCTTTCGTACTTGAGTTATACCCACTTAGTCGTCGACCATGATGTTATTCTCTTATGTTATGCTAACTGCTACTGGAATCCGTATCTTTTTGTACATAATTATCGTAGACCTGTTTAAGTTTTATAACAAGGCATGGTCCCTTATTTAAACAAACCAAATCATGTTCATTAAAATTAAATTAAATAGCGGCCACCCAGTCAGCTGTCATCTTGACAATACAAGTCAATTTTGGCGCCAATAGTTATCTTTGACAGAAATGACAGATTAATTGTTAAAACGCTCAAATGAGCACAGAATAAGACTTGAACTCGCGTGGCATGTGAATGGAGTAGTATATTTCTATGGCCCACGCGTAGGTGTTCCGTTTCTCTGAACCATGACTTGGAATATCGAACGACAATTATAATAAATAAAGCTGCACTCTTGTTTGTTTAGCTCTTCATTTGCTGCAGTGATTTTTACCAACGATGAGTGTGGCTTTTGGTATTTGGAACGTTTTCTCGTGTGTGTTCGGGACTTTAGTATGTGGTTATTATGAATCTCAATATTTTATATCTTGGGATTAAAACTACTTGCGTCACATGTATTTATTAAGTATTTAGTTTTCTTGAGTTCTATGTATATGTGATAACACCGATTGACACTACGTTTTTGCGGTGCAGTACAATGATGGCCCTTTGGTGACGGATTCGGAATACCAGAGTGCAACCACTCCTATTCATCCCATGGGTGTCGTAAGAGCCGACTAAAGGAGTAAACTACGCAGGACAACAGCACTGCAAAGAGAAGGAAAATTTGAAACAAACCCTATACCAACCCGTCTGGGCAGCTTGATATAGTAGGCCAAAACCTCCTTTCTAAATAGAGGCCTATGTCCAACAGTGGACTTGTAAAGGCTGATGATGATGATGACAATTATGTATATAAATTAAATATATGTAGATTTTATTTTTATTCTTCTGTTATAGGGAAACTACATAAGATTACCGCCAAATTATCCGAAACTAAACAATTAAAGGTACATATCTACCTACTCAGATGTAAAATAGCATGTTTTTTTACACTTTACCTACACACGGCATTAGGTATATTATGAGCACTTGTACTATAAACACCATAAAAAAGCTAAATTTATAAATTTCGGTATTACGCCACAGTTTTATGAAAAGTACCGTTAGAATTATGATAAAAGTCTATTTCGTCATGGCTTCATTAAGAAGCATGTCAATGATTTGTCATTTCCCATCGCATACGACCACAATGGCCGATTGTCGCACAATATTGTACCGAAGACTCTGTATCCGACGGAGCGTTGAGTAAACACAGATGCACGCCATGACAGCGCATCAATACGATTCATTTATTTAGTAACTTATAAAAATATTGAATAAAAATCTTAAATACAAATCACTAAGCGGTTGCTGTACAATTTTGAATCATATTCCAAAGATGAACATGAATTTTGACAGTGACACTGATTTGACAGATGCAAAATTAAGATGGCGGCTAAAGAAAATTTTACGTGAGTGAATGTCGGTAACAGGAATCAGGGTGATGTGTTTTTACAGGTGATAGCGGTCTTTGGACTGCTATTGAGGGCATTGTACTTCTAATTGCCAGTAGATAGTTACGGAAGCAGAAACTTTCGATTTGGTTTCATACGAAAGAGAGCGATTCGATAGATATGGGCTGACTGACCGGAGTGATACCATAGTGTGACAGAAAACCTTTGTTAAGCATTTCTCTGTTTGCTTTACACCGAGTAAGAGAAGCTACTGGGTGCTAATGAAAGGGTGTTTTTTTTATAGAAGAGGGGACAGATGAGCAGACACGTCACCTGATCTAAAATGACTACCGCAGCCCAAGAACGCCTGCAACTTAGGAGTCACAAACGCGTTGTCGGCCCTTTAGTAAGGAGTATATACCGCAAATACCGCAGGCGATAACTTGTCCTACAGATTGGTTGTGCGAGGCAAAAAGTGTATTAAAAAGCGCACAGTGGTGGAGCGCAAATGATTTAAGTGATGAGGATGAAAATGTTGCCGTCTGGAACGATGGCGGAAAGTTGCAGCTGGTATTAGTCGGAATAATTTCTCGAAGCACTCTCCATAATATAAGTATATATATTAGAGAATGTAGAGTGAAGCTACAGTGCAAGGCGATAACGCAGTTGTCTCTTAATTTGCATTAGGTGACCTGGTTGCTCATTTGTCAGATAAACCATAAAAAAGTATGCATCACACACACACTGATTTTGACTACTGACCAGTAGTCAAAATCGGGGATACTTTTTCAAACTTGCTTATTTATAATCCATATGGAAGTTAAATAAATAATCCCAGTCATTATAGTTGATTTGTAAATAAAACGTCTAAAATAACTTCAACCCCTATCTTCCGAGCGTAAAGCGCCCGCCCGCCATTTAATATTTGCACAACAATCCATCGGATTAATATTTGTTAATTCTTTGTTTATTAAAGATATTTTAAAACGTTACTTGTGTCAGCTACGCCTCGATTTGTGCAAATAGACATTGGCTCATACGCAAACAGTTATCATTAAATAAACATATTTATAACTAGCTGAGACCCGCGGTGTTACCCGCGTTTGTTGTTATAACCGCGGGCAACGCCGCGGGGCGAAGCTAGTCTAAAAAAAGTAAACTAAGTTACTCCTTATGTCATCAGCTATCTGCCAGTGAAAGTCCCGTCGAAATCGGTCTAGCCGTTCCAGAGATTACCCGGAACAGACAGACAGACAAAAATGTTATTTTAGCATATGTACCGTGTAAACATACATATGCATTTAGTAAAAAGCAGTTATTTTAATATTACAAACAGACACTCCAATTTTATTTATTTGTATAGATTTTAATTTATACGTAGGTATAGTACATATATATAATCGCCCTTCTGGTAATCTCTGTAACCACCAGTCTGATTGGATACAGTAGGTCGAAGAAGACTAGGCTGTGTTACATCAGTTTACATAACGGGCCTGTTGGTCCAGTGGTTAGTGACCCTGACTGGTAAGCCGGAGGTCGTGGGTTCGATTCCCACCCAGGACAAATATTTGTGTGATGAGCACGATCGTGGTGTAATTTATCTATAATGTGTACGTATTTAGAAATATATAAGTATGTTTATCAGGAGTCTGGTTACCATAGTACAGGCTTTGCCTAGTTTGGGATCAGACGGTCGTGTGTGAGATTATTATTATAACGCTACGAGCCCCAGCAGCAGTATAATGACCATAAACGTATATATTTTATCCACTTATCCACTCATCAATTATAAGGAAATGATTTTTTTATTTTTCCAAATATGGCAATCTTTTTGATATCACCACTGATGAGCCACTGCCATTCCATCGCCACTGTAAAGACACTGAGTTAGTGTAGACTACCGATATTTATACCGATGCCAATGGCCACTCGATGGCGTCTCAATAGCGTGTCAGTGGTATGACACTGGCTTAGCGTGAACATAAAATAGCAGAATTGAGGCCCAGGTAACTCTTAACATAAGCAAAAAAGGGGCTAAAATAGTCCTAAACTTTTCTTTAACTAATAATGTAATAAGTTTTAGTACATTATACATTAGTCTTTGTTACAGCGGTCTTATAAAATCTATTGTTACTATAAAAATAATCTTTTAATTGCAGAATTAAAATAGCATATCTGCAAGCAACTATTGTACACCAGAAAAAAATGCAATGGCAAAATCAAAATGTAAAATAATTATCCAAAGAATATATCACGAAACCCTTAAGATCCTACGCAAACACCGCAATATCCACAATAGTGCATTACAATTCGAATAATGGCCCTTACCTGTCCCACAAAGGGCTGAGTCAGGTGCATTATCCGTTTAAGATACTATTAATCCTTGACAATACTGTGCAAAAACGTTGCCATTCATAAAATTTTAATCTGAAATATATTACTTTGTGCTGGCAACTCAAGCGAAAGGTTGAGTAATAATTTTCGCGGTTATTAAACGCGGGAAACGAATCAAAACTTTTTTCAAAATTTGTTTTGACATGTTGGCCGCATTGAGGCCGCAGGTTTTTAGTACAATGATAGTTGGAGATAATATCGCGAAATTAGAGTTCTCTTTAGTAAGAAAATATGTTTTTTATACATATATAAAGTAGGCATAAAAATATGAATAATTTCAGTTTGCTATACATTCAAGACGTCACTTATGAGTAAAAAAGCGGGCAACTGCTGTCAAGAAACTTAACAAAATTGTGAAATAAAAAAAATTACGTGCATAGATTAGTAAGTAGCTACGGAACCAGAAATAGCACCTAATATTAAATATTTAAAAAAAGGCGAAATAAGCCAAATGATTTCGGCTTGCATTTAACAGGAAGCTTATTGAAATCCCACGGCGATTATGAGATTATAAAAACCTCAAGTGGAATTATTGATCACAGCCGCTAAGGGATGAGCCGCTGGCATTCAATCCGGTTAGCTGAAGTAATTATGATTTAAAAGTAAATATTATTTTATAAAACCTCCATATTGGGTAGAAATTTAAAAAAAATAGAAAAGGAAACCGCATTTACCTTTAAGGTTTGAAGGTTGTTATTTAATTCTAAAATTTGAATAGATGCAGCAGATTGTGACTAAGTAAACAATTTTGAACAGTAGAAATAAGTGTGTGTATTAAAAATCATACATTATATTTAGGTAAATATAGTAGGCCAAAACCTCCTTTCTAAGGAGAGGCTTATGTCCAGCAGTGGACTATTAAAGGCTGTTGATGATGATGATGATGACATTATATTTAATAATTTGAATACTAGGTAATTCCCAATTATAGTTTTGCTTTTAGTGGTCCATATCGCTAGTTACAAGTGTTCCATAAAACTATTGACTAATTCTCAGTGTTGCAGTAAAAAAAATGTTTAAAAAGAGGAGATAGCACATTTTTGCTAAAATTAGAGTTGCTCAAGTTACAACTGGCGCATTATATGATGTACTGAATGTATGCTGTTTACTTCATTATGATATTATTTTTTCATGTCTATATAATAGAGTTTGATGAAAGCCTAGAGAAAAAATATAGACATCTCAAAGAGCTAACTCTATGTAAACTAAGTCGTGGACACCAACTTGTAACTACATAAATTACCTTCAACACTTAAACTCACAGTTATAATGATACTACAAATCATCATTTTTTGATCAACTTGACGTCTCGGCCAGTGAACGAACATCGCTGATGATCGTTGACAGCACATTGTCTCATGAAGCACCATTATCTCATTGCTCTCATTACGTGATACGAACGCCCGCATACAGCATCCGCCGGAGACGCGCCCATAGAGTTCGTGACCATAGACAAAGAAGTGAGCTTTTGTTTTTTAATTTTATCGACAGCTCTCACGGTTTTTGATAGCTATGCATATTGAATTTAGATTTCGAACACCCCTCTAACTTTTTAAAGGGTTTGGGCTGGGGCTACTTTAAACTGATGTAGGGGTTGATGAATAACGAAACAAGTACTAAAATTTTATTGTGCAATTCCTATTGCTAAAATTATTGTGTTATGCGTATTTTGCTTTTGATTCATCGTGTCACAATGACTTTAAACATAGTAATTACTATTAAAAAAGTACCTTCTACCGACTCGTATAAAAACTATCTTATCATTCCTTAATTTTGGAGGATTGGTATCATTCTTCAAATTTTAGTGGAACCAAACGGAAAGTATCGTAATTACCTATATCATCCAATACAAAATAAATATGAAAATGGTTCGTAAATAAATTGAGCAGCCGAACCTCCTCATTTATTTAAAGTCGGTTGAAACACTACCAACGTATTTATAAGTTTCTAATAAAATTAATGTCAGTTCTTATTGTATTCTCAGCTGTATTTTTTCTTTGAAAAGATAACTTCCGCATAATTAATATAAATCCTGTGTCGCTTGGACTTTACTAACATACATGAAACACAAAAAACACCGAAACTCAGAACAACAATTTTTGCATCGCACAGTGTTGTCCCAAGTGGGTATCGATCCCTCAACACTCAGCGCAGTAGGAAGCGTAGCGACCGCTTAAACCACTACGCCATCCGTGCAGTGCAGAATATACACAAACGAACATATCCAAAAATACATACGTTTCGTCCAGAAGAGATACGTTCCCCAGGGAGGGAAATACCCATTAACTTTATTAAATCAAAGTTTATTCTGATTTCAAACTCGTCGCTCTGTGGTATGATGGTAGCAAGTCGCGAACATAGAAATTTACTTAAGTTAAATAACGAAACGCCCTCTGTTTGCGTTTGAACGTCAAACAGTCGGATATTGTGGCCGTCTCCGCTTTATTGCAGCGCTATTTAAGCTGTATGAATATGCACGGGTTCAGCGTTTTCCTTTTTCAATGAGATTTTAATGTTATTTGTAGATAATATTGACGATTTCTGTTTGAAGGTCGTAAGATGAATAGATAAAGGGATGAAGGGATAATGTGATTAAATTACAATAGATCTCAAAATTGTGGTGAAGAGAAAGTCCAGAAGAAGGAAAAGAAGATGCTCTAATAACCTATAATATATTGAAACTCATTTGTAATAATAATTATAAGCTAATGCACTTATTTCTTTAGGAAGAACGTATTTTTTAAGCTACTATTAGAAAAATATTTTTGATTATTGCTTATAAAGATGTGTTATGGAATGTAAGCAATGTCTTAGAACAAGTCGTATACCTGGTCGCAACTAGAATTGGCTATTGCCGCAAAGTTCAAGTTTAACAGAACTTAAATAGGCACAATGTTTCTGAGAATTAAAAAAACCTTGTGTAAGTAACGGATGATGCAACCTAATGACAATCTCTCATCCTATCAACCCCCTCCATTTATATTTACAAACCGTGAAATATTCCAAATATTTACATTACAAAAATTCGTCACCTCTATTAATATAACTGTCAGAGACACGCGCCCTATTTCCCACATTCGCAAAATTCAAATCCTTTACAACAATGCTTCTATAATCTCTGGCCATGTCGATATAAATTTCATAAACTCGGCGCGACCCTGACAATAGGTTAGGTCCATGAATAATCTCCATTTTGACGCTGTCAACACCAGTCGTTTTGCGCCAAAACAAACGTCAAATGCGAACAATGGCGGCGCGCTAATCCAAAGATAATGCGTTGTTATTATAATTGGGCTGTAGTTTGTGCATTGTTGGCTTGTGCAGGTTAATTAGGTTTATTGATTTGAGATTCGGAAGTGTCTGCGTGAATGGTTTTGTTTCGGAGGATAATAGAACAGTTTTATTTAATTAGATCAATTTAAATAGTAAGTGAAATGCAGTTTAGGGACCTACATATAAGAATCACGAAACAATATTCATGCTGCATTAAGACATGAGACATCATTTATGATTTAGGTGTTACAGAAACTAGGAATTAAATTTGTTGAGGATCAACATCAGTTAGCTAAGATGATCTTTTGGATAGAAAGTAAAAGTGGCTTCTGCTGGGTACCAGTAGTGGATTAGCCACGTAGCAAGAGTAGCTAATGCTACTGGCCCCGCGCACCAACGTGTTCTGACCGTATTTTTTTTCTATCAAAGTGTGAACATGTTTTTGCAAATCTATATTGATAATTCTCATCACGAAAGATTTGCATCTAAATGTCCAACTTTAATGTAAAATTTTGTACCTTTCTGAGCGTTGGTTGCACCAGAAATTATGTTTTGCACTGCAGCCAACTTTCCAGTGCCATTGATCGGACAAGTGGCCCCGTGTACAGCGGTCCCATGAAGTAAAAGGATTCGTCTTTTTCATGGCCACCCATAAGCCCAGCGCCACGATGCATCCGACCACCAAAGAGTCATACCTGGTGGCCAGGCACGTCGCCTCTTAAAAGTTCACTCCACGAATAAAATGTTATCGTCGTAATAGATTACGCCAACCTGGGAGGAAAAGCCACCTCGAAGGGCCCAGTCGTACCCCATGTTACACAGGAGGGACCCCAATACCAGAGCCCTGTCTAGTGCACCAGCCAACCCGTCTGGCCAGGCCAGGCCCCTTGATAGAATTTGCTACAGGGCAGACTTAATCCGGCACATCACATCATCATCACATCAACAGCCTATAATAGTCCACTGCTGGACATAGGCCTCTCCTTAGAAAGGAGGTTTTGGCCTACTATACCACGCTGGCCAGACGGGTTGGTATAGGGTTTGTGTCAAGTTTTCCTTCTCTTTGCAGTGCTGTTGACCTGCGTCCCTTAGTCCTTAGTCGACTCTTACGACACCCACGGGATGAATAGGGGCGGTGACACACGTATTCTTAATCCGTCACCACACGTTTTTTCATTTATAAATTAATTCACGCGACATCAACCAGTAAAGTTACCAGTCATCATGATTTTTTTCAAAATCTTGAACAATTGTTGCAAAGTCCAGTTTTTTTAAATATAATTTTAAATAATATCAAATCTTTTATAAATGTAATAATTTATACACCTAAATCTTCCTAAAGAATCTCACTATTCATTGGTAAAACCGTATAAAAGATCATATAATTTTGAAGTTTATCACATTCAGACTGACAGATAAACATGGCGGGACATTTATTTCATAAGATGCAGCGATTACGAGTGTCATCCAGTTCCTCATTAACCACAAACATACGTTCATAGGTATACATACGCTGTTTTTGATTTAAACATTTCAAAAGCTTAATGGAAGTAATGGAACAGAAAAACATAGATTTCTTGATCATTTAAACATTTTTCTTCTTGTTACATTGTAGTACTTAGCACGAAACTATAAAAATCACTCGTAAAACACAATTATGTTTACAATTTGTTCTGTTTACACTTTACTTTGGGTTACAACGCGTGTATACAATGTCGTCACGCCGAAGGCGTCACATGCCAACCGCATGGGATCATAAATCACAGGATGAACGCATAGAACGCCTCTAGCGGTGGCCGGAGTCAATTACAGAAAACGCCCACAAATGTGTTCGTAATGCCCCGAGGTTGGTACCACTGTATCGTCTAAATAGGGGAGTCTCTATTTGATGTAATCAATTGAGGACAAATTAGATTTCTTTGTTGCATTATTGCGGTTGGTGAACTCCGTTTATTTTTAGTCTATTATGGTAGCGAAAAGTTTTATCTTTTGTTTTTCAATGTATTTAAAACTGGTATAATGATTATCTAACATGTATATGCTCTTACATATTGGTCTAGTGATTAGTGATTTTGACTGCTAAGCGATCATCTGTTTAGTTTCTGTTTGTATTTATCCATAATATGGTTTTTGTGCACAAAGTGCAATCATTTACCTACATTCAAATCAGTACATCATTTAAAGTGTTGAGTAGCTTTGGGACAATGTCTAACATTGCAAATAATTTTGGCTGCTTTCCTTTTTTGAGTGACCGCCTGTTTGCTATCTGAACCTCTTTAGAAATGTAATCATTTTTGGCAATGCAAAGAGGTAAATACAGCCTTAAACAGTGAGCTGCTGGATATAGACGTCTCCTTAGAAAGGAGGTTTTGGCCTACCATACCACTCAGACCAGACAGGTTGGTATATGGTTTGTTTCAAGTTTTCCTTCTCTTGCAGTGCTGTTGTCTTGCGTAGTTTACTCTCTCAGTCGGTTTTCACAACACCCATGGGATGTATAGGGGTAGTGACACTCCGTATTCTTAATCCGTCACCACACAGAATGAAGGAAAATTAGGGTACGGAATTATCTATACAAATAAATAAAATTGGAGTGTCTGTTTGTAATATTAAAATAGCCGCTTTTTACTAAATGCATATGTATGTTTACACGGTACATATGCCAAAATAACATTTTTTTCAATTTTTGTCTGTCTGTCTGTCTGTTTGTTCCCGGTAATCTCTTAAACGGCTGGACCGATTTCGACGGGACTTTCACTGGCAGATAGCTGATGACATAAGGAGTAACTTAGGCTACTTTTTTAGACTAGCTTCGCCCCGCGGCGTTGCCCGAGGTTATAACAACAAACGCGGGTAACACCGCGGGTCTCAGCTAGTTATTAATATAATAAACCAACTTTATCTCCGCCCTCGTGGATATCAGTTATGTCGTTAAAAAGTAGTCTATAGCAGTCAGTGTTAATATACCTTTCTAACAGTGAAAGAATTTGAAACCGGATATTACCCTGAACATACAAACTCACAAACTTTACCTCTTTATAATATTAGCATAGATAACAAATACTAGAGGAAACCTCTTACCTGTGTGGGCGTTAGATGTATGAGTGACGCGAGGTGTTCCCTCTCTGGCGCTGACAGGTACTTCTGCTGCTTAAACCGCCTCTCCAGCTCGTACACCTGGACAATACAAAAAAGTTTATTATTAGTTAATGCCCTATACATAAACACTGACGATCCCAGAAACGGATTAAGTTTTTTAATTTTTAGCTGATAAGTATAGCCCTTTTAGGTTTGGGTAAAAATACATCAGTCAGAAACCGGAAAAAAAAAGGTTACCGCTCTGATCCGTCCACCTAAAGGCCTATAGCCATGACTCCCTTGTTCTCTAAGGTTATGGAATCCGTATCCAACTGCCAGTTCCTCCGGTACTTTCAAAATCACCAGCTATTCAATGACCGACAGTATGGTTTTCGCCGGAGTCGCTCAGCTGGTGATCTTCTCGTTTATCTAACACACCGATGGGCACAGGTAATCGAGACCAAGGGAGAGGCTTGTGCGGTAAGCTTGGACAGAGCGAAGCTTTCGATCGGGTGTGGCATAGGGCGCTTCTCTCGAAGCTCCCTTCCTATGGGCTTCCCGAGAAATTATGTAACTGGGTCACCAGTTTCCTTGCAGGTAGAAGCATTAAGGTCGTTACCGACGGTGCATGCTCCGACTTGAAGTCAGTAAATGCTGGTGTCCCGCAAGGCTGTGTGCTATCACCCACACTGTTTCTTCTGCATATCAATGATATGTTACGAACTAGTTGCATCCATTGCTATGCAGATGTTAGCACGGAAGATGCCTTTTATACCGGCCATCCAGATATTTCTCGGGAAAACGTCATCGAGATTCGAAAAGAACTTGTGTCTGAAGTTGAAGCTTCCTTAGCGGAGGTATAAGCTTGGGGTCGACTGAATCTGGTCCATTTTGACCCAAAAAAGACAAAGGTTTGCGCGTTCACCTCAAAAAAGATGAGGTTTGTCGTATTGCCTCGGTTCGAGAGCATCAACCTAACTGCCTCAGCCAGTATTGCAATCCTAGGCATCGAAATCTCGAGCGAAGTCCATTTTTGCGGTCATTTAGAGGGTAAGGTCAATTGGCTTCGAAGAAGCTCGGTGTGCTGAACAGATCGAGTCAGTATTTCACTCCAGCTCACCGCTCCGCCCGCGTCAGTTGTATCGGTAAAAAGTCATCATCATCAACAGCCTTTAATAGTCCACTACTGGACATAGGCCTCTCCTTAGAAAGGAGGTTTAAAGTAAAAAGTAATCTATGTTAATCGCTGATAGTGTAGCTTGTAGTTTGACTGCACGGATGGCGTAGTGGTTTAAGCGGTCGCCACGCCGCTTCCTACTGCGCCGAGTTTTGTGGGTTCAAACCCCACATGGGACGACACTTTGTGTGATCCACAAATTGTTGTTCTGAGTCTGGGTGTACTTTATGTCTATATTATGTATGTTTGTAAAGTCCCCCGCAACACAGGATATATGCCTAGTGCGAGAGTTGTCTTTTAAAAAAAAAAAAAGAAACGCCTTATATTAATAATAATAATATAATATTCTACCACATTCACACAACGCCATCTAGTCCCAAACTAAGCAGAGCTTGTAGGTACTATGGGTACTAGACAACTGATATAAATACATATACCCATACTTTTTTTTTGTAAATACATACATATTATACATAGAAACACCCAGACCAAACCAAACATTAATTCACACAAATGTTTGACTTGAGCGGGAATCGAACCCGCGACCTTTGGAATAGCGGTCCGTTACACAAACCACTACGCCGTCCAATCGTCAAAGAAAGAAAGAGTTTTTAAAATCGGTTTAGTGGTTTAGGCGTGAAAGCGTAACAAACAAACAAACTCACTCACATTTATCTAAGGTATATAATATCAAAATATTTTGACAATATTGAACTGTTCATTTTTTTTTATAGGTAAGTTATAAACAGTATTGTCACTAAGTACCTATTTTGTTTCCTTAGTCTAATTCCATTTTTTAAATCAACGCTCTAATTTGAAAAATCCTAGTGAATCATGAGCATTTTTATTTGTCAATCGCATATTTTTGGCGGCCCAAATAATTATCGTAAAAGAGATTAAAATCATGACTGTTGATGCCATTTTAGAAATTAGTGTTGCCTGCCTTTAGTTCTTTGTAACCAGTTACTCATAAGGTATTTAATATTAACAAGCTAGTCCCCAAAGTAAAAGCATATTGGCAAAAAGCCATCGCGGAGGTGAGTTTATTTTATTAAAAAAATAAAAACCTAGAGATACCTACTGGATCCTACCTGGACCTTAACACAATAAATACTACTTATGTTAAAGATTTAAAAGTAATACAATTATGTTTTACACAGCTTTCCATAACGTCACAATTGTTCAAAAGCACACACAGAGAAACACACACAAATATTTTGCATAATTTACGCACACAGACACAATAATATTGCCCTGTGTGCACACACACATAGCAACGTCAAAGTCACACTGTGTGCGAGACGGAAAATTCCAGAGAAATAGAATTAATTACACGGCGCGTTGGGCGGCTGGGCGGGGCCGTGGGCGGGCGCCGCCCTACGACGTTAACGTAATTTCGACTTTAGTTAGCTTTTGAACGCGGGTATGCCTGTTTGTGGACGTTATATTAAATTTAAATTTGAATAATGGTAGAAATTATTTATACGATTTAAAGTTTTGAGGAGTTTTGTTAGAAAATTACAGGGAAATCAGAAATTTAATTGTAAAAAGAAAGTGAATATTATTAATTTTAAAATTGTAATGCTCTTAAATGATTGGAGTTGGTAGTAACTATAAATTGACTCTAATTTTACCAACAAACTACCAGTTAACCGCATTTTTACATGTGTTTATGGTCCCTGTTCTACTCCTAAGGATTGTAGCGTAATGTTACATACCCTATAACGTAAGCCTAACCCTCAGTGAATTCTCGTCTCCTTATTAATACTATAACGACTGAAATTTCGAAAAGAAATACAGTAAAGCTTAAAATAGCAAAAAGGCTAGTTTTTATCGCAGTCAAAACGTATAAAGCAGTTAATTGTCCTACAGTTCGTGACATTTTTCCGTTTTAACTAATAATTACTTAACAAATAATCATGGAATTTGACATACAGTCAAGTCAATATCGAAAATAATATAATTAGGATGAAAATCTAGGAAAAAAGTAGGTACTATTCCCGAGAGATTAAAAACTAATTTCATTTTTATTTTTTTCTTGTGTATTATTTTTTTGTTTAGGTAATATATTTTCTGCGCTTCCAATGTTTGTGCAAAATTAAAGGTATTTCTTACTTTTCTTTAATGTGCCTCTCCAACTAGCGAAGGTTAGCAGACGCGTCTCTTGCGAAACCGTTCTGGATATTCCTCAAGACTACTTCCTACGCCCAATTTTCCCATCGCTAAGGGCTTTAACCATCATAAAAATATTTTGTATCTATGTGTATGTGCTTTCTATGTTTTACTATATAGGCATACATACCTACAATGTCTTTTTATAATACATGACATAGGCCTCTGCTCAGAAAGGCGGTTTAGGCTTACTATACTACGCTGGCCAGACGGGTTGGTACAGGGTTTGTTTCAAGTTTTCCTTCTCTTTGCAGTGCTGTTGTCCGGCGTAGTTTACTCCCTTAATCGGCTCTTACGACACCCATAGGATGAATAGGGGTGGTGACACTACGTATTTCTAATACTTCACCACTCGTTAGGATACTAATAATTAACTTTAAAAAAAGGTATAACTGCTACATGGTTATAAATTGAAATAACCCACATTCTGCATTCCTTAAATTTCATCCTTTGTATTCTAGTATCCTGGGTTTTTTTTCAAATTTTAATGGAACATAAACCGGAAATACATCCCTTTGAAATAAAAAAATAATTTGAAGTTGGCTTTTTGAGATAACAAACACATAGAAACAAAACAAAACCACCTTGTTTTATCTTTAAATGAGATTCAAATCAAAACAGTTCAATACGTACCTAAGACCTTAATTAAATAAGCTAAATATATAATATATAAAAGAAAACTAATTAAAAACTCTCATTATCCTCAGTCAGTCCCAAATTATACCGAAACAGAGGAAGCTACAAAACTAATTCTCTGACGAAGTTCTGTTGACTCTACCTCCCCACCCCCTAAGGCAGGGGCAAAGTACCTACACTACGGTATTCTCGCTGTATAAACTCGTATTTGCGAATTCCCGAGGGGAGCTTTATTTGCCGATCATTTTACAAATAAATGCGGCCTAGGGGATGATACCTGCCTCAATTCGTGAAATTAAGAACGCTATGCATGTTGCTCAAAAGTCGCGGAATAAGTATAGGTAAGGTTTTGCGATTTACTCAAATGCCGTGGTACTGGCACTTGAAATTAATGTACGATAATTTAAAAAGCTTATAGCTTCAGTACACAACTCACATAAATACCTATGTTACATCTGTCTGTAAATATCTATCTATTCTTAGTTATACCTACTTTTTAAATGAATGCAAATATGCCTACATTTCATGGTGTTTTTTTTTATGTTAGAGGTGGCAGGCGAGCAGACGGGTCACCTGATGGAAAGTGACCATCGCCGTCCATGAACGTCTGCAACTCACGCGGCCGACCTTTTGAGAAGGAGTAGGCTCTTTTCTTGAAGATTTGAAGGTCGTATCGGTCCGGAAATACCGCAGACGATTCCGTTCCACAGATCGATTAAGGCAGCGCGAAATCACATCAAGTAGAAAAGCCGAAAATCGTGAAGATATTTTTTATACTTGCTTTTTTACTATAAGTATTTCGAGCAAATTTCGCAAAAGACTTGTATGAAACTTCTTAGACTGAGATATTGTATCCAGGCTGAAGACACTGTCAGACAGAAATTGAGTTGTACACTGGCACAGTCACGGTCGAATGTTAGTGATAATTTCTAATTAAAGAGCGATATCACAAAGTGATTATCATTCGCCATACTGAGTGATCTAATGACCGAATGAATGGTAATCTAACATGACTGCACGGATGGCGTAGTGGTTTAAGCGGTCGCCACCCCGCTCACTACTACGCTGAGTGTTGTGGGCCCGATCCTCACATGGGACGACACTTTTTGTGACCCACAAATTGTTGTTCTGAGTCTGGGTGTACTTTGTGTCCAAAGTCCTCAGCAACACAGGATTTATTCCTAGTGCGGGAGTTGTCTTTTTTTAATAAAAAAGTAAAGCCTTACATTGGTGTTCTTTGTGTCCGTTTCATGTATGTTTGTAAAGTCTATGTTCGTAAAATATTAATTCCTAGTCCCGCATTAGGAATTAATATTTTACAAACATAGACTTTAACAACTTGTCTTTTAAAAAAATTGTCTTGTCCATTTTATTTTTATTTTAAACTAGACTTCCTAGAGACAATTCTTTCATAAAATTCTTCTGTCTAACCATGAATAGACCGCTTAACTAGGGGTTCTCTGTTCCGCGTGAATCGTGATGACCGTGACGAGTATAGTAGGTAGGTATAATTCTAGGGTGGTGCCATGGTGACCACATCGACTGTTCCACTATTGAGATACCTTTTATTATTTGTGACGTTAACTTGTTGTAAGCTTGGATAATCTATCTCTTATCACAATAGCTTAGAAATAAATTTATTTTTGACAGACTTCACGCAAAAGAAGTTTCTCAATTCGCTTGTTTTTTTATTTTTTTATGGTATAAGGGGGCAAACGAGCAGACGGGTCACCTCATGGTAAGCAACTACCGCCGTCCATGGACACCTGCAACTCAAAAGTCACAAATGCGTTGCTGCTTTTGGAATCGCTTCAAACCCAGGACAAATATTTAATATTATTATTTTCGGACATGTGACATACAACGCTATTTAGTTTTAAACTAAGCAGAGCTTGTACTATGAAAGCTAGATTGACTGATATAATAATTATAGACTTTTTTTTGGAAAGACACATATTATTCATACCAAACTCCGAAACAAATATTTGCAGATAATACAAACATTTGGTCCGACCCGGGAATTGAACCCGAGACCTAGGCACAGCAATCGCATATGTTACCACCGCACCACTAAGGCAGATATATATTGTTATATGTCTGAATGTAATTAATCTATAATATGTATGTATTTGGCAAAAAAGTGAACGGTGGATAGCAATAGGCCTGCCTACGTAAGTGGATCTAAAATTATAGTCGACTAAAGGTGGTCGTAATAAACGTTTCTATCTGGAGTAGATAGAGTAGTTTAATACGATCACCTCCGGGCTATAGACGTGAGTGTATGTTATGTACTACGAACAACAATGTAAGATTATTTGATGCGCATTCTCTCCTTAACTGCTGAACCGATTATCATAAAGTTTTACATATCCTTTATTAAGAGTACAGGTATAGGTACATTAATGAACACAGAATACATTTCATCTGGCAAAATTGATTCCTAAATCGATAAAATATACAAAATTGTGACACGCAAACCTTTTTGTAAAAGAAAACCCAAAAAAAACCAATGTTACGCCATTATTTCCTTGTTTTTTACCGAGTGAGTGAAGTTCCCGGAGCTCAAACCCTTCCTCTTCTTCTTCTGGGGGAAGAACTCAAAAGCCGGCTACGCATTTGTGACTCTTAAGTTGCAGGTGTCATGCACGGCGGTAGTCACTTACCACCAGGTTTGCTCGCTTGCCTTCATACACCATAAAAAAGGAGATTTATTAAAAGACTTACCTGTGCCTGCGTAAAGAGCACCCTCCTCTTCCGTCTCTGGGCGAGTGGGAACTGCATCGGCTTGGCATCAGGACCAGCGCACGCGGCCAGGCCTCCCATGTTGTTCACGTGGCCCATCCCGCCCGATGTTGACGTCATTAGCCTGGAAACTAAAGCAGCCGCTCAGATACGCACACTTTGGAATACTAACTTAAATACCATAGAGGGAAGTGCCAGGATCATACACCTTAAGTCTTCAACTGCAGTTGCTTAAGGGATTTTTGAAGATTTTTTTAAGACAGACGGGGAGCAAGCGGTCCCAATAATACTTTTTCAGTTTAAGTTTTGTTAATTCTCACACATATATGGTTACGTCCTTGTGGTGACGGATTAAGAATACAGAGTGTCACCACCCCTGTTTATGTCGTGGGTGTCGTAAGAGCCGACTGAGGGAGAAAACTACTTAGGACAACAGCACTGCAAAGAGAAGGAAAACTTGAAACAAACCGTATACCAACCCGTCTGGCCAGCGTGGTATAGTAGGCCAAAACCTCTTTTCTAAGGACAGGCATAAGTCCAGCAGTGGACTATTAAAGGCTGTTGATGATGATGATGATATATAGATTTATTTTAAATTGTATTACGAATGAGTCTTTGTGAGAGATTAGTAATCTGTACTAGGTACAAAGACCTGTATTACCTACCAATTACCAGCCTCTTCTCTTTGCTCTATATAGTTGTGGTGCTTTAAGCAGGTGTAACCTAGTTAGATAAAAGTGCATTGGTATGATGGTAAGGTGATACAGTCACCCATACCCAAACAAATTAATTGTATCTACAAGGCAAAAGGTTTTTTGAAAGGCCCTTAGTGCTGGAGTGCAAATAATAATAATAATAATTTACTAAGAAGATCTTCACAAGTTTTATACAATAGCAGAAGTAGGTACTTAAAATTGAAGACATGTCACAAAGAGTGATGGGCGTGTCTAAAGCCGAGCTAGTTTATAAACCTATATCTCAACATGTAGCGTCACCCAGTTACATGTAAATACTATGTTACAAAAATGACAATGCGATGGAAGATACTAATTTTAGAGAAGACCAAACCATTTGTGAATGTGTGTGTATGTATAGGTGTGTACATAGGTGTGTGTGACCCAATCACATATTTGATCAACATTCAATAACCATTAGATTTTCAGTTTCGTCATAAGACAGATTATGCAAATAGGCATAAATTTTACTCTTATTAATAATATCCATTTGGTTCGGATGGAAATTTTATTAATGTTACATATTTTTCTTAAAAAATCTTTTGTTTTTTGGCACGAATAACTCTTGAATTTTAAGAATTTGAATTACTAGAGAATGTATGTAGGAGTATTACGTAGATGTACCTATCTGTTTTACATTTTCATATATAAATAACTCTAGAGGCAAGTGCCAATTAGCGTTCTCAAGACTTTAGGTTTAATATCTTTAGGTTGAATTGTTTATATAATTATCACGGAGCTTTTTCTTTTGAAAGACGTAAGAAGCTACCTTGTTCACACCTACTGGTATTCTTATTATCTTATCCAACAAAGCTATTATATATTGCTTGTTTTAGGAGTGGGTTTATCACGGTAGTGTATCGAACCCACAACCACTTGATCGCAAGTCCGGTCAAATTACGCCACTGCTATTTAAATATATATAAATCATGTTTAAAAAAAAGTATAACCGACTTCATACCATAACAGACATAACTAACAAAGAGCACTAAAAAACTAGCAGCAATCGCGGTTGATTTGCTGTCCTTTTTTTAAAAGTTTCGTTGTCTGTCTCCGAAACTCATCATCAGATCTATATGAAATTTAAATGGGACCATTTCGGAATAAACCCCTTTCGAACAAAAAAATAATTTTGAAAATCCGACAATACATGACGGGGTTATGCCCGAACATACATTTAAAAGAAATAAATAAAAATCCGAATTGATAACCTCCTTTTGAAGTGGATTAAAAATAAAAGCTCAAACAATAACTAATATTCGTCATTACCAATATTACGTTGTGCTAGCATAATAATTATGTTAAACTCCAATTTAAAAGGCTTTAAAAATTTGTTGTAAAATGGTAAAAACTTTGTGAAAAGTTTTTTTATTTCTAAATTAGAAACAGTAGGCAGATAAGCAGTTAGGCCCTCGCCGTCATATTAAGTGAGTTGCCGCATAAGGAAAATGTCCGTTTTATCGACACTAACAAAATAAAATCTCAAAGGATGAAAATCTCACTAAAATACGCAATTAAGAACAGTGTCATATCACTTTAATAACATTTATGTCCATGCGTACATATTACATAAGGAGAGTAGCGAGCGAAAAATTAAAATTAATAATTTCTCGCAGTAGAAATTAATCTCTCAGCACAGGCAACATTTAAGCGGCCCGCCATTTTCTTAATGACACTAGATGAGATGATTTCCCGCGCTACTTTGCACTTAAAAAGTTTACAGAATCACGTTTACCTCAATAAAATTGATACAAAAAATATAGTATAGAGAATATCTAGTAGAACTAACTATTTGGCTAGAATCAAATTTAAAAAATAAAAGCTTGCGAATAAGAAATGTCGAAACAATAAGTATATTAAAATTATTCCGGACAGAAGTTCGTGTCGAAATTCGGCAACAGCAGCAATATCCTGAACATTACACACGTTTGCCCGCTTGTATTTACACAACACTCGACCGAAAGGGTCTTTCAATAAAATATTACTCCCTATTCTGTCTTCATCCATTGTGCGCACGGCTGTATTGTGCGATATCTTTGCTTCATCAAAAAAAGAAAAAAAACCTTTCAGTAGCTGTGGGTTCTTTACGTTTTAAAAACTAAGTATTAGTTGTTTTTTTATTTTGTTACTAGCTTTTGCCCGCGGCTCCGCCCGCTTGTTTGTCAGTTATCGCGGTAATAAATCTTTATCTATGTCTTTCCTCAAAAATCAAAGTTTCTCCATGCCGAATTTCATTTAAAATCGGTGCCGCGGTTTAACCGTGAAAGCATAACAGACAGACAGATTTACTTTCGTATTTATAATTTTAGTACAGAGATAGAGGTATATTGGAATCTGCATTATACTATGTTCTAAATACTAATTTTACTTTAATTATAAGAAAGATAGAATGTAAGGTGTAATTATTATTAAGAAAATTGTGCAATACAGATCATATCAATATTCCTTTAATTCGTAATCGTCCATTCGTAGCAACTACGATGATATCGTGCCTTTGTGCGAAGATTTGAATGTAAGTAAATAAGGTAGGTACAGGTATAGAAGCTGTAATCTGATTTTCTATACTTAAGATGTTAAAAACCTAACCACATAATAAATAGGTATTAAGTAACAAAATTTTAAACGGTACCCTAAAAAACTGCCAACACGGTCGGTTCGAAATTCAAATGTTTTCACATTGTCAGGGAACGACCGGACATTTTGTTATCTGTGCATCTCGATTTAATTTAAATTTGGAACGTAGCGCTATTCCATGATGGCGGCTCAACGGTTCAATGGCAGATTGAAGGCATTTTAGATTTTATCGAATCGTTAAATGACACGTAAAGGGGCTGTTTACAAACATTCAATAGATTTTAAATAAAAGTTGAATAGTAGTTTGATTTTCTTTTAATTGGGTATTTGTATTGATATCTTTTTTGTTGGTGTAAGAGAAATAAGTTTTGTTTGTTGTAAGTTTGATGTAGGTATTCTAAATTTGATTTTCATTATACTCTATTTAAAAGTCTCGGGTGCTTGTTTTGTCTATTACCTACTTATTATTTTTAGCGTTTAGTTGTCAAAGCAAAGTTTCTACGTAAATAAATATGTATATGTCTTACTTACATTTTCCATAGATATATTAAAGAGTTAAAAATAACTTTGTTTTTCATAAAGATACAGACACTTCACACTTTTATCTTTAGTTTTTAGATTACGTCAATTTCTATTTCTATCAAAAGTGGTTAAAAATAAACTAATTAAAACGCAAAAACTATTTATAGAAGCGTATAAATTGAAAACTGACCAGAGACTAAAAAGCTAGTACATTAAAATGTTACTATTATCTTGTAACTTTTTGGTAATTTATGAATATTTTTATTACATACGTAAATAGCGACTTTTGACCAGATACTTCTTAAGTACATAAAATGTTGTTCGTCTTATTAAGTTTAATACTCTTTCTATGTATTTCTTTAGCTTTTGTAATGAAATCTAATATTTTGTTTTATTTTACTTTGAACTTTCTGTTAGAAATACATCTAACAAAAACTTATCTTTTATTTTTTACTACCTCATCCACAATATATATTTATAAACTTGTACGGAATGTCACCACCCCTATTCATCCCGTAGGTGTCGTAAGAGCCGACTAAGGGAGCAAACTACGCAGGACAACAGCACTGCAAAGAGAAGGAAAACTTGACACAAACCCTATACTAACCCGTCTGGCCAGCGTGATATAGTAGGCCAAACCCTCCTTTCTAAGGAGAGGCCTATGTCCAGCAGTGGACTGTTATAGGCTGTTGATGAAGCTTGTTTTATAGAACTAGTTTCTATTCTAGAATTAATCTTGGCCTGTCCTAGATCGTCTAAAAAATATAAGTAATTCTGGCTTATTTGAGCCCCGTCACCTCCACATTCCCTTCCCTCTATTATAATGTCTGCGAGCTCACAATTCTGTAAAAATACATATACTTATGTCCCCGTGACAGGGGTCCGTTAGAGACGCATATATTTTGACAACAAATACCGGTGTAATTGAACCGGAGTGGACAAGGGATGGCGGGTGTCCAAACATGTCGTGCCAACGAAACTGTTTTCATGGTCGACATGTTAAGCTTAAAATATAAGTGCATTTGGAAAAATCGATTTGAGATAGAGAGAGACAAGGTAGTATTTTTATTTTGTAGTTTTATTACAAGCTAACTGGCACCCGCGACGTTAGGGTGGAATTTGCAAAGCGCTGTTTTAGTGGTGTAGTACGGTATGCGCCTGCAGTCCATGAGGCCTCGGGTTTGATTCCCGGACCGGGCAAAATATTATAGGGTTTTTCTGAGAGGAAAAATAACCTAAGTTATTCCTTATATAGACAGGTTTTACAATATTAACAAAATCTCTTTTGGAGTTCGGCCATCTTTTGAAACATCGGCTAAAAAAGTTTTGGAGATTACCCAAAACAATCAGATAGACAGACAGACAAAAAATATTTAAACTGCTTTTTAAACATAGGTAACGCGACTTTACAAACAGGTTTTTTCATGATAACACGGTTATTTGCACGATACCTATGTCTAACAACCAGTTTTTTAATTTACTCGTATTTGTATAGATTTCCAGAAATCTATACAAGAATGAGAAGACACTCAGTTGTTTATTAGTCATGCCGATTTTTCAGATTAAGCTTATTCGAGCTATAAAAACAGATTCTAAATCTATAAATATTTCATTTATAATTTTTGAGTGCGCGAATGTCTTACAACGATCCAAACATTATCATGATTGATTTAACTCACAAATTATATTAAAATTTACACTTACAAAGAGCCGTATTTATAACTACAAGTTACGTTAAAGACACAGGGCCTATTATTAAGCCCTGTATTACATACTAATATTTTAAAACTAGGTTATAATGTAGTGCATCATAGACGTTTAGTATTGTCGTGTAGCTTTTAACAGCTATTAGAATTAACTTTCCAACATTCACTAAACATTTGGGGAGTTTATAAAGAGCAATAATAGGTTGTCAAACGCTTGATTAATGTACGTATTATTAAAATGAACCTTGATAGAAAGTGTAACTGTTCTAATAAAACTTATTGTTTATATAATCTTTACTCATGTCCAAAAGGATTAGTAGACACACATTAAGAACAGAATACCCACCAATTATCATTCTACCCACAGAAAATAAATAATTGCACAACAGAACGGTCACTTAGCACCGACGCGTGCGTTTGATGACGCGATTGGCGTGAAATTGGCCAGGACTTGGCTACCGAGGGGCCAAAGGGGCGAAATAAGGGGCTAACCGAGGGGCTGGCGGGCAGGCGTGCTTCTGACGGCTACTGACCGCTAGTAATTATCAACTAGACAATACTAACTACTTGAAAATTACAAGTTTTAATGGTACGCGGATTAATGATATTTATTCCATATATTTGTGTACTTACACAGAGTAAAATATTGAAGAATTGGATGACAGGAGCACTAACCGTCTTAGAAAGATATACCTACATATTTCATGTGATTTTTTATGAGTTATTAAGTAAGTTAGATTATTTATAAGTTATGCCAACTCTGTTTAATTTAAAACTACCTTTTTAGCCATTCCTCCCTTCGCATCTAATGGTCATAGCGTGATGTTACATCTTATATACAAAATTCTCGTGTCACAATGTTCGTTGCCGTACTCCTCTGAAACGGCTTGACCGATTCTCATGAAATTTTGTGTGCACATCGGGTAGGTCTGAGAATCGGCCAACATCTATTTTTCATACCCCTAAATGGTAAGGGTGACCCATCCCTAATTTTTTTTTTGTTTTGCAATACAACGTTTGCCGGATCAGCTAGTAACCTATAACATTCTTTGATAAATAATGAGACAGAGTAAATGATATAGTATAATTATTTAAATATGACTATGGCGGGCCTGTTGGTCTAGTGGTTAGTGATCCTGACTGCTGAATCGGAGGTCGTGGGTTCGATTCCCACCCAGGACAAATATTGTGTAATGAGCACGATCAATTGCTCTGTGCCTAGGTGTAATTTATCTATAATATGTATGTATTTAAATATATATAAGTATGTTTATCAGCAGTGTGGTTATCATAGTAAAGGCTCTGCCTAGTTTGGGATCAGACGGCCGTGTGTGAGATGTGAAAAAAAAGGAGCTATTCTCTATGGAAACAGACTTGCGTACTTGTGGCAGTGCTGTACGTAAAGCTGTTTTCTTAGAAAATTGGGCAATATATCTATCAGTCAGATTTTCAGCATTACAGTAGGGGCGTCATGCCAGTGTCAATGGCTGGCAGAAGTCATCAGGGGTCCCGTCTGTTCGATTGTCTCCTGTACCATAAAAACCATTGTTCCAGTAATCCAAACTATATAACTGCAAATTTGTGTCTATTTGTCTGACTGTCTGTCTGTCTGTTACTCTTGACGCTAAAACCGCTGCTGCTAATCAATTACTGCTGAGCCGATTTAGATGAAATTTGGTATGGAGCTTCTTGAGGAAGATCATTTACCTACTTCTACCGCGGCAATGAGAGTGGATTCGCAGGCAAAAGCTATTATTTAATGGCGAAGCTTTGGCCGCGCCCGTTGGGCTACATTTATTTATTTTATTTCCACACTTACTATCATCATCATCAACAGCCTTGAATAGTCCACTGCTGGACATAGGCCTCTCTTTAGAAAAGAGGTTTTGGCCTACTGTACCACGCTGGCCAGGCGGGTTGGTATAGGGTTTGTTTCAAGTTTTCCTTCTCTTTGCAGTGCTGTTGTTAGTTGTGTCAGTTAGGTCCCTTAGTCGGCTCTTACGACACCCACGGGATGAATAGGGGTGGTGACATTCCGTATTCTTTTTCCGTCACCACACGGATCGGACACCATTACTACTATCATTACAGGTATATCCTAATACGATAGTGTAACTGTTACAAAAACACTTGTTTTACAATTCTTAGTTTGTTTCTTGTAACATATAATATATAATGATGTCTTTGTGAGCTCACTCAGTGTTCAGCTAAATAAGTCGATATCTTAGGCTACAAGGTTCAGGGTGCACAACGCACGCGTTAGAGGCGCTTCGCTTAGCAAATTTGTGCGTACGCGCGGCACCACCGACAATGGCGGACGGCGTCGCCGCCACACATGCCTACCAATCCTAATATATTGCTGTCGTGGATTTTCCCCATAGTATATTAAATATATAGGAGGCAAGACTAAGGTCACTTCTGATCCTAAGCTCGTTATGTCCGACCATGCCCAAGACGAACAGAGTCGGATACATGAGTGGGTAAAATAGGTAAACCCCGTACTGTCGCAATTATAAAAACCTCACAAATTTGTTTTGAACTCGCTCCAGAGACTATATTTAATCTCATGCGGAGACCAGATGACTGCGTATTCTATTTGACTACGCACTAAAGCATTATACAATAGTTACTATGGCATTAATGTTGGTAAAAGATTGAACAGTACGCGTAAAGAACATTGGGAATCGTAAATACTTGTATTGTTTGCTTGTACTGAGGATTTGGTTGACCTTTAAAAATTTCACAATTATTACAAGCAACTGTAAATACTTTTACAGTTGCTTGTTTAGTTTAGTACATTAGATACGATTGTTTATTTAAGCACAACCTCGCCTTCAACTTTAAGTAGATGTCAGTAGTGTTATGTAAAACATTTTAAGGATATATGTCAATAAATTACTTACTAATTGTTGTTTATTTTGCCATATTTTTAGAGGACTTCAATGTAAGGACCTTGTTGCCTCAGAACTTCACATCACACATCACATCAACAGCTTTTACTAGTCCACTGCTGGACATAAGCCTCTCCTTAGAATGGAGGTTTTGGCCTACTATACCACGCTGGCCAGACGGGTTGGTATAGGGTTTGTGCCAAGTTTGCCTTCTCTCTGCATTGCTGTTGTTCTGCGTAGTTTTTCCCTTAGTCGGCTCTTACGACACCCACGGGATGAATAGGGGTGGTGACACTCTGTATTCTTAATCCACCACCACACGGTTACTTACTCAGAACTTCAATATGTATAAATCGATTTGCAAAATTATATTTGCAAAACTTCCCGTTTAGTCCTATTTAAATTTAAATAAAACCAATACCAAAGTACCTATGTAAATTAAGGAATTACGATTAAAGTATATTATAATTTAACATTCGACGAATTATTTAACCATTTTTGGTTTTTAGACACCACAACTATCGCAGATCACAAGATTATTATTAATCCAATTGAAAAGTATGCTTGCAATTTGTTTTTTTTAATTGACAACACAAGTTACACTTACTATAAACACGAAAGAATGAATGAATGTGTGAATGTATACCTAGATTTGTTACTCAGTTACACCAGAACGGCTTGACGTTTACTGATAAAATTTGGTGCAGATATAAGGGAGATAGATACCTGGGTAAACTTAAATGTCAAAATCGAAATCAGCACGAGCGAAGCCGTGTGTTAGTCAAAATCTAATAGATTTGCCTAAGTATGTGTAACGGCCAATTTATCAGCATTTAGAAACGCTCAATATACCAGATAAGTACTTATAAGTGAGCTAATAAGAATAATATTTATAAAATGTATTACAAAAATCTTAATATTTGTTGAACCACTAAAAATCCAAGTCGCATAACCAGTTCGTACGTGTTCGTATCACTTCGGGTGACTTCGGCTTGTGCGCCCGCGTCACGCGTCGTGTCAATATTTGCCTAGTACTAATGGATTCTGCAAAGGGTTCTCCGTGTGTGAATTTGAAAGTAAAATTTTATATGTAACCTCTTTTAAGAGAATATTTATGCGTAATAACTATTTTTTAATAAAAATAACTTTACACATCTCACTCACACACGGCAGTCTGATCCCAAGCTAGGCAGAGCCAATGCAATGGTGACAGTTAAATAGGTACATATTATAGATAAATTACATCAGTGATCATCACACAATTTGGTATTTGTTTTGAGTGGAAATCGAACCCACGATCACCAGGCTTGTCATATATTATATTATTAATTCGGGAATCAATCTATAGGACCAGGATAACCAGATTCAAACAGTTTAAACCGCCGGGAATTGATTTATTGGTTGTGTTGATGCGGGGTCGAAACACTGCACTTCCACAGTCTACATTTAAATACTAAGTATTCCAAATAATAATAATAAATATGTTTTCGTGCACAATATTCGTCTAAAAAGGGGTAAAAAGAATTTTCGTCTCTTGCATATCTAGATGTATTAATTACATGTCAATATTTTTTTACATTTACAGAAAAAAAAATTAAAACTATTAATAATTGATGACATTTAGCATTTTTTGACAATTAATTATTACCTATTAAAAAATGTCCATATGTAATGTCACATAATCCATATGAACTGCCTCTAACAGTTCATAATAATCGCATTAAAATTCGTACTCCGTACGCCTCGAGTCGTCCCCTCGTGTATGTTGCCAACGCTAAATAAACTCCAGCAAATTGTGCGTGAATAAACATTGACAATAATACTCTCATTGTTGCAACCCTAGCCGGGTGTGCTGTGAAAACACGATCTTATCGACGATTGGAAAATGTGATGTGTTTCAAAGTATTGCAGTCTTTATGAAGTAAAGCTGACATTATTTTTAGATCATATATGTTTTAAACATACGAGCAGACGAGTCACCCGATAGAAGTATGAGAGAGAGGGAAGGAGGGGGGAATTTTTGGGCCTCTCTTTACCTCATTCATTTGGAGGTATACAACGAAAAAATTATTTAACACCGGTTTTCTGTTCGAACGTGGTATCACTCCGGGCTAGCCGACCGATATGTGTTTAAAAATCTGATTCATAGTATGTTTAAAGAACAATGGGGAATTCGTAGTTAAGTATAATTTGAACGTCATAAAATGCCATTCATAGGAAACTAATTCTAGTAAATATCTACGTTTTTAAAACTATCGTCTAAATCAATAAAACTCCAGAAAAAGAAAGAAAAATATTTTAAGCTTATTTGTTTTTTTTTTATTTTCTTTATCAGTTTAGTGTTACCATTTTACAGCCATTTCTTACAAGCAGTGGAAATACTGTCTAATAAAGTGTAGTGATATGGTAATCACTTAATAGTAATATGGTAATCAGATAATAGTTTTATAATTGTAAGTATTGAATCAATAAAGAATGTAGTTTGCGGTCCATTATTAAACGTATTATTTACGTATTTGAAAAACCTGTAGTGGAATAAAAGGTAATAAAAAAGTGGCAACTGCAAGGTGGAAAAAAGCAAAGGTTTTTTGTCAACTCTTGACAGACGTTTGCGCTCTGTGTTTAAATATAAAGACTAGACGTCTGACGCGACAGGCGGCGGATGGCCGCCGCTGATTTCATTAGTTTAGAAATGATGATTTTTTTATGCATCAGACACATTAAAAGTGACATAAAAATATAACCTACGAAAGTTCTACAGCTAGTGGACTATAATAATTTTTAATTATCTTTTTTATTTTATTTAGATGAGACACATACAGTAATAATTATCAAATAATTATGTAAATATTCTACCACATACACACAACGCCATCTAGTCCCAAACTAAGCAGAGCTTGTACTATGGGTACTAGACAAGTGATATAAATACATATATACTTTTGTAAATAAATATATATTATACATAGAAACAACCAGACTAATTCAAACATTAAATGTTCATGCACACAAATGTTTGACTTGAGCGGGAATCGCAGTCTATAAAACATTAACACACATAATAAATAAAACATTATGCAGCTATGTTATACGATAAAAGACTCTATTATTAGATACATAGATATTAGAAATCTTTGTAGTAGCCAATTACATGTGCAAACAAATATAACATCGCCTGCGGGTTACAGTAAAAAACATGCGAGCTTGTGGTACATAATGGCCGCTCGTATACCTACGCTGTATGCGTTTCAATGATTACTATAACACGAAGAGAATATTGCGAGAATCAGTAATCGTATGTAATGAACGAAAAAATAACTGTGTTTCGTAGTGATAAGGTGTGTTTTGTGTTATAAATAGGAAATATATCAAGAATTATAACATACCAATCGCTTTAGTACATAGCTATTTATTTCCTTGCAACAATGTCTGTTATTTTAACATCCTATATAAGTATAGGGGAAAGTGACTACTTCTGATAGTGACAATTCAAATTAAAACTAGTTTCTTCTATTTATAAATCAGACACTTAATTACAAATAGTCAACGATTGATGAACGAAAAAGGAATTTATACCTAATTATTATCTATTACCAGCAAAATCTTAAAATGGTCTGAACGTACGTACGTCAAAGCAAAGGCTCAGAAGTGCTCATTTAAAAGCTAACAATTACTATATTAACTAGAGCACCCACTGCTGGACAGCCAAACAGAACTGTCACCATTTCTAAATGTAAACAAACGAACAAAGATGTTGGGAAATGAAATAGCAAACATTTCCGCAGTTATTTCAATGTGGCCACACTAAAGAAGATAAACGGCGGGCTGTGGGTGACGCGGCCACTCGCTCGCATTAGACGCGCCTGCTCGGAAACTAAGTGTGTCACACACTTTTATTTCTTTCCCCGCGGCAATTTTAATTTACCGCTGACCGTGGGTATGTACGAGTATGATGTCGCAACCTCGCAACACTTGAAAAATGCTATCGGCCAGTTTTAAAATGCGCGTTTTTTTTGTAACACTAGCATTGATAGTCGCGTAACTCATTGGCCAACGATCTAAAACATTTCAAACTATTCTCAGAACGTAATATTTTTAACTGAACTAAAAGTATCCTAAATATGTAATTTAGGCCACGCTTATTTCTTGATAGAGACACATTGATCCTACCACAATTTTTACAAAACATTAAATCTACATTAAATAAGGCTTAAATTTATTTGTCGTAAAACTGCGTCATCGTACGTAATGTTCATTGAAATTAAAATATGAAAACCTTTTATTATCACCTCAACAAACATTGTAACTCAACAGAATCTGTTTATGATAAAAAGAACAAAGAAATGTTATGACTTTTAGATACTAAAACATTTATTTAGATGAAACGGCAGCCATTTAGAAGACTGATAGAAAAAAAATCCAAGTAAATCGTTTTGTTAATGAGTATCGCATTCTGCTTGAGTCAATAACCTAACTATTTTATTACTACATTTTTAAGAATTTTACCTTTAACGTTGCTGGCAGAAAACTATCGAATACCAATTACCATACACATTAAAATAAATATAAATATTTTCTCCTGAATCGACCAAAGCCTTCGAATGCACCGTCATGGCGTTATTTGCGGACGTGAGGCCTAAGGTTTACACAGTCAAGTCTCTAGTGGTGGGCAAATATGGGCCCGATCAAATGGAATTGCTTATTTTGTCTGTCTACAGAGGCTCCCTAGTACAACAGGTATGGACGACGGGCGTGCCTCAGGGCACCATTCTTAGGGTCACTTTGACATTTTTATTTCAAACAATACGGTGGGCCTTCGAAATGTTTTTCCTGCGTTGAACATCACTCGACAGTTTACCGTTTTAATCTGTTCTCAAAGATACTCATACGTGCGGAAGCGTGGTGTATTATTGTGTTAAATTATTTGTAAATTTTGTTAAACAAGCTATTGGTTTTGTTTCGATTGTATTCTGTTTTCTTTCTTATCTATGACTATTATGTAATCCGTCTATCGGGCTTGAACTTTATTGTAGATTTTTAAATAAAGCGTTTGTTGCTGACATTATGAATCAAAATGATACTAATGAGATTATGAGTGCCGTGATAGTAAAATAAAAAATAAAACTATTTATATTTATTTAGATTTTATAGCTACACAATGTTAATAGTCACTATGCAAACTTATTAATCAAATTCAAGTAAATCTGTAACAACAACTAATAGGATTAATACTTCCTCCGTTTAATTAATTGCTTTCGTGTTATTTCCCTCCTTAATCACTATAGATTGCCATCTTTCTCATCTAATGTTTAGGGTCCGTTTAATTATTATTTTGCTCAACATCTTTTTGTTCCTTTTAACTTTATTATTATTATAAATTATAATATGTTATTTTCCTTAAGAAACCATTTTCTTTTATAAATAAGTTTTTGGATATTCTCATATTCTTTCAACCCTTTATTAAATAAAGAAATGTCAAGCCCGCCACGTCTAATCTTATATTAATACTTATTTTTAATTAAGATTACTTTTCCTGAATATGATCGTAACAACACAACAATAATTATAACATTCAATGAAAAGTTGAGTTCTACTCCAAAGATTTTTAAACCATATTATTTCATCGTCTAATTACCAAAGTATTTAATTTGTTTTTACTTCCATGTGTTTAGTACTTTTGCGTCAATTCTAACTTATCTTATTCTTTAAAAATCAAATGTGTGTCGATATTAATAGTCAATTAGGCAGAATCTTAAACATCTTACCCTGTGTAAATGTAACATAATGCCTTGACAAACTATGTTTTCAACAACCTCTAAATTAAAACTTTAAGACCGGTTTACACAAGTTATGTCTTCATCGTGATCCACAACAAACAATACTATTTATACTTTCTCGAGAACTACTGGAGTTTCTTCGGAATTCAGATTAAATTACTGATTGTGTTTGCTCCGTATTGTCTTCTGTTCAAGTGGCGACTGATTGCGGTGACCGTTAACTTTGAAATTTTACTTCTTATTAAAATTAGTTTGTGAATCATTGGGTCAAGCTTCAGGCTAGTTTAAATACCCTTAATCTTACTCCGTGTGGTGACAGATTAAGAATACAGAGTGTCACCACCCCTATTCATCCCGTGGGTGTCGTAAGAGGCGACTAAGGGAGCAAACTACTCAGGACAACAGCACTGCAGAGAGAAGGAAAACTTGACCCAACCCATCTGGTCAGCGTGGTATAGTAGACCAAAACCTCCTTTATAAGGAGAGGCTTATGTCCAGCAGTGGACTAATAAAGACTGTTGATTATGATAATCTTACTACGGCATGTTTTACATAAAAGTAGGACTAATTTAGGTAACGTAATGTGCCCTTGACTTGAAAATCTGTTGCTTATTAGTTTATTTTCTTTTAACTATGCCCAAGTTTTTAAATTGAAATTTAAAACGCCGTGTAGAGTTTATTTGGCTTTGATTTATACTAATTATAATTTTATGAATCAATCAAAGACTTTATGCTACTGTACATGTAGTACAGAGAAAATGTATCAAATGTCAGAGTATAGATTTACTTAACTGATTTCGAATCAAATTGGCAATTCGTAAGAAATCTACTTTTTTGATATGTGGATTATTTTTTTCTAAGCGGCAATCCCCTCGGGTACCACCCACTGGTGGGGTGGTTATTTCTGATTCGAACCGACCCAAAAACCGCAAGCCGTCTCGGTAGCTCGCAGGAGACGGCGGATTTAATATGTGGACTACGTTGAAATTACGTTTTTTAGTTAGTCAGTTATTACTTTAAAACTCTAATAACTCTAAAATCTAGATTGTGCCACTTGTTACCATAAATAAACCAAGAAAAATTATAAATAACATTATCAAACATGATTTGACAATACTTTGCAGGGCTGCTATTGTAAAATATTCCGTCTAAAAATACCTTAGTGCCCATCGCTTCTTTACGTTTATGAATTATCCTTCATGGTCTTTGCTATTTGTATACATTATTAAAACGAGTATTTTTAATGTTCACATCTTCGAGTTTTTTTAATTGATGTAAGAGAAACTAGGGCACAGAGACATTTGATATAAAAGCTTAGCCCCCGACAAAAGTTAAGTAACGCTACTAGCATAAACTTATTTTAATGCTTTTTAAAGTTTTATATGGACTTGTATCCGCTTTCTGTCATGGGCTATGGTAAAAACCAACTTTTTATTAAAAAAATTGAAAAAATATCACTTCACAATTATTTCCAAACACAGATATACAACCACTGCTATTACGTCATCTAAGTAAACAAAACAAATAAAGCTCGAACGTTTTTTTATACCTTAATTCCACAAAGCAACCAGTATCCTCTTATTCAATATTTCTCGGAACATTATTTAAATGAGCAGTAATATATAATTTATTTATAGTCTACAAACCGTTAACAAACACTGAGCGTAAACTTAACCTGTTGGAATCTCGAGAAGTAGTCCATTTCATCGAAAACGTACCCATAAACAAATAATCTTGTCTGTGTACTTAATCAAACGATACTCTATGCACCTGCGTTAATACGCTCCCGTAGATATATCGAATTACAAATATAGATCAAAGATTATCATATAGATGTGACACTCTTTTGCTTTCGATTGATGTCTTTATTCTAGTAGCTAGTAGTAATTATTCAAGTAACCAATTATTTAAGAACTCCAATAAAATAACGAAAGACTAACTTTTAATCGTTTAGTGACTAGTAATAATACCAGTGCGTACATTCACTTCAGCTAAAACCTCACACTATTCATTGGGTTTGCCATAAATATTTTCTACATGAATTTCAAATATGCCAACCGATTTGTCATCATCTCGCGAATAGCGATTTCGTATAGTATTTGGAGAAGAATTTCTTTGATTATGTCATCCAAGTAGTTAATTCTACAATACAATAATATTTAATTTGTTTAACTACGATTACCCACCTATACATTGGCAATTTACTTAAGTCGGAAGTTTTATTTTTAATGGTTATTTTTATCTATTGGTTTGCCATTTAAAGCTTTCTTTTCGTTTTATTGTTTTTATGAAAACTATAGAAAAATGCTTGAAAAAACGCAATATGAAGCGAAATCCATGAAAGTAAGATTACCAGCTAATGTGACTGCATTATATAAAAAAAAACTGGTTTGTTATTTCAGTATTTCATTTTCACTTATTCCTAAACCAAGAGATACAATTTTATTAATCAATTGTTTCCCAGGATAAAATAAAAAAAGGGGTGAGGGGTCTACGGACCCCCGGTCGGAAAGAAGTTCCTTTCGCTTTTTGGTAGACATTTGTTATAGTGTCGGAAAGAAATCTTGTTACACATTATACTACGAAATATACTAATTCGTTCGAATAAACGATAAAAGCGAATAAAACCAGATATGCATTAAAATCATACTGTTTTAAAAACAATAACTTTTTTTTATTACTCCTTCTTGAAAATATGGCTAAGTTTGCTGAAATTCGAAGCGTTGGCAGTAACCTAATATTTTATTGGCTCGACACCTCTGATGACAATTTAATCTTTGGCTAAGATGACAGCGTGGTAGCGCGGCACGTATCTGCTTTTTTTGTTAACGTCAGTTAATGGTGTTTGTTCTGTTGGGGAAGTTTCGTGTTCGCAATCTGAGACACTTCTGTTTTGGAAATGATCTGGCAAATGAGTTCTGATTTATGTGTCAACTTCGGTACATACTTTTACTTTAATTTTAATATTTTTATGATATTCCGGTAACAAAAGTAAATTGAAAAACCTATATTTCGATAATGCCTACGACTCGACGTACCTATGTGTTGATCCGTGGCTTTCTAAAACTAGGATGCTCTAACAAACACATTATGTTATTATTAATACTGGCAATGTTTATAGATAACACATAAATATTTGAAGTTCCAGGTGCCGCCATAGTTATCGGTATAATCAAACAAAAAAAGAAATAAAAGTAAAAGCAAAATTTGAATTTAGAAGGTCTCGATAAGTCTGCTGAAAGGCCTTGCACAGCTCATTATCATAATTTTACAAGTATTGTATATCTTAAACATCTATTGCATCCAGTATAAAATGAAGAAAAAGAAGGAAATGCAAAAAACGTATTAAAGTCAAAGTCTATTGAAATATACGTAATCGATATCCTTTTAAGCCAACCCAACATTGCGTTTATAACACCTTTGCGTATAATACCAATAGACATATCACTTAACCACTGAACTCCAAATTAGCAATACGAAAGGTAGTGTCGTGTTACATCAAATTGGCGTACGTTACCCTACGCCTCCACGTGCGTGTGGCATAGTAGCCGGTAGGGCGCATGCGCGGGCACGCCCGCCATCTTGTACGGCCATTGTCACGTTAATTTGATACATTGTCTATGGTTGCAACAAAGCATAATTTGATTTGTTTTCGATGCTTGGTTTAAAAGGGAACAATTATTGTGTGATGGATGATTGTATCATCATCATTATAATCAACTTTTCGCAGTCCACTGCTGGACATAGGCCTCTCCAATTGCACGCCACCTAGATCGATTCTCGGCTGATGCATAATGATTTCCTTTCTATGTTACACCTGGTTCCCCCGCTAGTGGTACCCGAGTCGTCACAAAAAAACTTACAATTACATTAATACCTAACTAGCTGTACTCTACCACGCTTCCGTGTTGCACTTTATCGTTGAATTATACAAAACTAACGTGGAAAAATAGATAAAAACAATCTTTGAAGCGGTTTATATATTGTTTCAAAATTTGAGCGTAGGTAATCGGTGGAGATCTTTTTGAGTTTTTGATAAGTACACAAACCAACTTAACATATTTATATCTATAGGTATTATTTAGGGTTATGTACCTTACAAAGTTACATCATCAATCACGTATACGGTGACTATTTTGCATAACTAAAATAGTAAAATCATGCTGAATAATCTTCGATAAATAGTATTTTATATTCACGTAGAGACAGATAATAAAGTGATCCTTAGACCAATATTTGTACACACTGCTGTTTTTACGAGTGTTCTGTAATTGACAATAATTTGAATTCAATTAAACTTTTTTGTATTGTTATCTAACTTGTTTGAATTGAACATTGATCTATTATTTTTAATTGTATATGTACCGAATGACCGCGTCAATGTTTCGCTGCTAAAAGACGAAGAAACTATTCAACTGTTCGTTAAGTTTTTTGACACTCTTACACTCGGCTGTCTGATTCAAAATTAGGTAGAGACTGTACTATAGTAACCAGACCTATGATAAACGTACTACATTTTAAATACATACATATAATAGATAAATTTCACCACGACATAGAACAAATGATCGTACTCATCACATATTTATTTGTCCTGGGTTTGGATCGATCTCCTATCTCCTTCTGCGAGCAAGTTATGCTTGCGAAGGAGATGGCGGAGCGGGACCGGGAGAGGTTTAGAATTCTCCCGGCCCTCCAGGCTTGGGAACGGGCCAGGTATCGCAGATGACTCAGGCGCAGGAGGTAGCAGAACGACCTCTGTCCTCCATAAGCGCAGGCCTGGGGGTGTCAGGTGAGGCCATCTGTCACCCTAGCAGAAGCAGGGGCGGGGTGGCGGCGAGCCACCTGGTTCCCCGACTACTGGTACCTGAGACGGCGTGCGGTTTTAGTCGGTTCGAGTCCGACATTGCCACCGGTAAGTGGTATCCGAGGGGATTGCCGCACAGGAAAAAAAAAAGGGTGGGAATCGAATCCTCGATCTCTAGCTCAGCAGTCAAGATTATTTACAACTAGATAAATTTAAATAGCTGTTTCACCGGTATTATAACAACGAGCCATTTCGAAGCTGCATATTCGGTGCTCGCACATCCAGCTGAACATTTTGTGACTTGACAAAGCTTTAATTATATAATAAATGCGAATATCAGTTTGTTTGGTACGTTTCCACGCCCTAACTACTCAACCGACCATCACGACATCTATACAAATAAATAAAATTGAATTGTCTGTTTATAATATCAAAATAATAGGTTTTTTAATGCTCACATGGTTATTTCCACGATACCTAGATCGATTCTAGTAGGTATCTATGTTTAATTATCACATTTTTTTGTCTATCTGTCTGTCCGTTTGTTTGTTCTCTAAACGGCTGGACAGATTTTTACAATATTTTACTAACAAGTAGCTGTCTATATCAGGAGTAACTTAGAGTATGTTTCCTCTTAGAAAAACCCTTTAAACAGCCCTTAACAGTCCACTGCAGGACATAGGCCTCTCCTTACAATGGAGGTTTTGGCCTACTATACCACGCTGGCCAGAGGAGTTGGTATAGAGTTTTTTTTAAGTTTTTCTTCTCTTTGCAGTGCTGTTGTCCTGCGTAGTTTTCTCCTTTAGTCGGCTCTTACGACACCTACGTGATGAATAGGGGTGGTGACACTCTGTATTCTTAATCCGTCACCACACGGTACGCAGCGACAATATTTGCTGCGTACCAGTTAAATTAATAATTTACTCATTAAGGCCCAACGCGTTAATGAGTAAATTATTAATTTACTTAACCATAGTCAATTGTATCCAATTGACTATGGTTAAGTAGATATTTATAAATGGCGATGTTTAATTACTCAGTGATGTTCTAAATCAATTACTTTAATTACACAACAGTATTTTAACTTATTTACTTGAGAAACACGGTAAGAGAACGACATTACGATAAATATTGAGCAATGAAACAGCAATTTTTGAGTATTCAACCGTTTGTTATAAAAACAATTTTAAGTTGTTTAACATCTTTCCTCTTGGTTTCCTACTATTTGTGAGAATGATTTCGTGCAACGGGACGTAAATGTTTAACAGCAAGCCTGAGAAGCGAGCGCTTTTTGATTTGACCAACGAGCGCGCGGTGATAGAGTTGACCGTCTAATGTCTATGATGAATGTCTATGAATAAAGGTGAGATGTCAGATGCATAAGCGACTACAGTAAGGCTCACTAATTTTTTTTTTTAATTTGATGTAGATATGTAGGGATTATCTTCTAAAATACACCAATTGCAGAACCCAATTACTTAGTTGTGTTAATGACAGATTGATATGTCTAATAGACATATAATAGTCTATGGATCTACAAGGCTGGAAAATAATACTTAATCTAGTCTTTGGTAAAGTACCATCACCAAAATAATGTAATAAAAAGACTTGTCGACTCACTGGCAAACCTGGGGTCGTTGGACGCGGGGTACCAGCCAGCGCCTCTCATGTCTCCATAGTGCGGGAGGTCTGCGGGCCCACAACCGTAGCCTTGGACCGGGGCCCCGCCGTACAGCGGGACGGCGTACGGATTCGTCGCCATCCCGCAGGACGGTCCCAGTGGGGAATTAATGCTGCTGCCTGACGAATTCGATCTGGAAGAAATAGACAAGTTAGATTGTGGAATTGAGAGACAATTAAAAAGAAAAGTTACTTACATATATGAGTCACGATGTCTAAACTAAAAAAGAAGGCGAGCTTCGAAAAAGCTTCGGCTTGTCAGCCTAATAAGGCTTAAATATATACTATAAATGGATACAAGGTGATAGATATTCGGGTTTTCTAATTCTACTATAATGTATTCTACTTTTAACAGTATCTGTTAAAATTTGAACGAGTTTCAGGAAAATACGATTTTATTATTAAAAGATAATTCATGTTTTCTAATGCTAAGTACTGAGTTTTATAAGCGTGGTCTGTAACCTTAACCGGCCACCATAGTGCAAACGCTTGTGAAATCAAAGCTTAATTCTGCTTTGACTACCCTTTAAAATTCTTTAAAAAAAACTATACCATAAGCTAAAGTTTTTTTTTTTGTTTTTTTTTTGGGTAGCTGCTAGAGCAATGCATTAAAGAGATGCACTGATCACGTTTAAATATATCAATGAACAAATGACAAGTAATAATAAATACAATATAGTTCTGTTTTGTGCACACCTCTCGAACTGACATCTTTCTTTCATAACTTTTATTCATTCATGACTCGTATTTTTCGGACGTCAACTTTTTGCCTCTAAAATTATCTATATACTTAAACGCGTAGGTACTTAAAGTAAATTTGACCCAAATCTGCCACACACAGTCTTCTCAACCGTTACCCGATGAGGCGCCAACACGTCACTTTCAAACAATACCGGGCTTATCTGCCTAATCCCTATTTACACAATTTAATCTCCCTATCGAGGCATTCCTGCGTTACGAAAAATATTTAAGAGGCGATTTTAAACCTTAAATTCAACTCTGTAACGTACCTAACAATTATTTTAATCTGTAAATATATCCTTGTCTATGGTTACACCCCTGGAGCTATTACGATGTTTGGTTTGACAAATTGAGTTTTGACAGGGCGGGAAACGATGGCGCGAAACGTTTTAGTTGGGCCCGTAATAATTGAAGTAATTTTTAATTTGATTTACAGATTGTTATCATTCAATTTAATATGGTATGCGCTTTAATTGGTTTCGTGATAATTAAATTGGAATTTATTATTTCTTGGCACCGGCGTGGTGAAAATTTCAATAATTTACATTAGTAACACAATTATCTGTGTCAATGTCTATATGTCTATACCTATTATATTGAAACTAATCATTAGTGAGAGGAAATGGCTTTATATTTATAGTAAGGAATGAAAGAGTTCATGTGGTAGGAACTCTTTTTTTGGGCTTTCTTTAAACAAATACCAATATGATCTCAAAAATCAATAAATGTTTGTGCGTATTTGATGTACTGTCGCACCGTTATCCGATTTTAGCAAAGAAAAAAATCTACATAACTTTCATATACGCAGTACAACAGCACTGCAGAGGGAAGGAAAACTTGACACAAACCCTATAACAACCCGTCTGGCCAGCGTGGTATAGTAGGCCAAAACCTCCTTTCTAAGGAGAGGCTTAAGTCCAGCAGTGGACTATTAAAGGGTGTTGATGTGATGATGTGATGAACTTTCATATAGAAAAACATGTACTTAATCTAAGTTGGAAAAAATACTTTTACGGGACCAGAGCCGCGGGTGAGTAAAAAGATCGCACGTGGAACAAAAAAGATACTTACAGACAAGAGACATAGTTAACTAAGTATAACTTTAAGATAAAAAAAAATATTTTCATAAGTATCCAGTGCCCCGCAATTTCACCTACGCATTGAGACACTGCCTCAAACAAGGTTTAGGTACTCGTACATAGCCTAAGTTAATATAATATCGTATGACCCCCTTCAATAAATACTCTGTGCAGTACAAAAATTAATTAATACTGTCCGATAGTGTGAAAGATTAGTGTGTTAAAAAAAAACCTTTAAAAAAACTCTATGTTTACTTTATTAGTGTACTTGCTTTTGTTCTGCCCGCGTATTGTCGGTTATCACGGTAAAAAGTGGTGAAAGATTTTTAAAATCGGATTAGTGGTTTAGGCGTCAAAGCGTAACAAACAAACTCACTTTCACATTTTTAAAATGTATAATGAAGATACGACGACAGGCGCATGCGGATATTCAATTAGTACCTAATTCTTTAATTGAAAATATACGATAACGTGAGCGAAGCTGTCAAAGAAATCACATTTTTTACAAAAATACGTACCTACTCGTTGAATCTCATATCAAAGAGTTGAAAAAAGAAAGCTTTAAACAGAGCAGAATATTTACAAAAAAAAGAGCTGGTCATATCTTCATAAAAAAAAAAGAAAAAGAAAGAAAAGAATATAGGTAGGTATATAAAAGGATTATTTTTTCCTCTTTCTCCTCATTGCCCTCGCACTGAATATATTTTATTTACACTTTCTTTAAATCATTCCACAACATTTCCAAGCTCAGTAAAATAACAGCAATTGTCTATTTGTCATCATGTTAAACAATGTTTATTTATCTGCAGCGGAAAAATCGATAGGTGTGAGCAGGCACTTATCTATGGTCAAACCAAACACATGCTCTTGCAATGTTTGGCTTTTAAAAAAAAGTTAAATCTAACGCTTGAGTAACGGCCTGTCAAACTATACAATCTCTTTGGTATGCTTCTTAGGTTTTTAAACGGTGTAATGATTTTATGTAACAATATTGTGTAATATAATTACATATTTTTATATACAAGTGTTTGTACTGGTATCATTCATTCGTTAGATATTAAAACTACAAATAAGGTGATGCTTAAGTCCCGTCATTTACTTAATTAGGACACTTTTCGTGTTATCTAAGCACCAAAGTTGAATCGTCCCTAACTATTTAAAAAATTTGAACCGGTTCACCTTATAGGAAGACCTATAGGACAATATTGTAATTCAAATTGTGGTTTATATGAGCACATTTAACAATTGTCCTATCACAGGCAGGTTTATGTATCAAAGAAGTCATTAATAAACTTAATTTTCATTATTTATATTGTACACCATAGAGTTTATAGAAGTAAAACTTCTTTACACACGCTTAACTTGGGGAGTAAGCTGGTGGATACGTGACGAGATCGTTACGAAAAGTGTGATCGGGTGAGGCGAACGGAAGTTGAGAGGGAGATATAAGTTAGTGTAGATAGAAAGAGATAGAGTTTCGTTTTGTATATTACTGTAGGGGCAAGAGCACACATTTTCTTTCTCTATTTCTCTCATAGCCAAGACCACACGAAGAGGTCTGAAGCACACTCGTTTATTGGCTCATAGAATTTATAGTCTATCAGCTGATTTAAAATCGGTCGAGCCGTTTCGGAGGAGAGCGACCGCAAACACCGTTTCACGTGATGGTCATTTATTAGATATAAGCACCTCTACATTTACTTTATGTTTTTACTTATTTAAAGAAAGACGTCAATGACTTGCAATGTTGCTACGCGAAAAAAACAAATTAATTAATGTTCCATAAGCCCCTACTTAAAGAACTTTCTAATTATAAATAAAAATCGACAGAAAATGATTAACAAAAGTTACAATAGATCAGAATAACCTGGATTCTAAAATACGTTATCAGAGAATTCTCTTCAGGGATACCTACTATGGTGTGCTTAACAGATAGTCGTTTAACGTATGGGCATGGGGAGTTGTTTCATGGTATAGGTCACCTTGGTGGTGCAGTGGTGCGACTGCTGAGCTGAGGTCTCGGACATAAAATGTATGCATTTACAAAAAAAAAGTATAAAAGTATTCTATCAGTCAATCTAACTTTCATGGTACAAGCTCTACTTAGTTTGAAACTAGATGGCGTTGTGTGTCCGAAATATTATTATTAGGTATTATAAGGGACAAACTAACAGAGAGAGAGAGAGACGGGTCACCTGAGGTTGACCCGTCTCTCTCTCTCTCTCTCTCTCTCCCAGTGTGAGTTTATTTCATATCAACTCGATCGTTACGTTAACCGCCCCTCTGAAGTTAAGTGACTATCTAACCCATCCATGCTAATATTATAAATACGAAAGTGTGTCTGTTGGTCTAACCGTCTGTTACCTCTTCACGCTTAAACTACTAAACCGATTCAGATAAAATTAGGTGTAGAGATAATTTGAGTAAAAAGGACATAGGATAGTTTTTATCCCAGAAATCGACCTGGGCTGGAAGTTAGTATGGAAAATCAATTACCACTGAAGCAATTTAAATGAAATTTGATGTAGAGACTATGCTTCGATAACAACAGATGGATACTATCTAGTAACTTAATCAATCACCTATATTTTGAGTCATGTTTCATTCTCATAGCTAGAAAACTTTCGATTATATGTGCCATTATGTCAAAAGTAGTCCAATATAGGTTACTCTCCCCTATATAGTTTTAGATATTACTTTTTACCGCGATAACCAACACACACGCGGGCGGAGCCGCGGGCTACAGCTAGTTATAAATGTGTTGCCAGCCTTAGAGGTGCGAGTACGCTCACTTTTTTACAGGTTCAAAGGTCGTCTCGGTCCGCAGTTCAATTGAAACATTAACTAAGTAAACAAAAGCTATCGTACTTAACAAATAAAAATATTAATAATATTTCGGATATATGGTACACAACGCCGTTTAGTTTTAAAACAAATAATACCGTGACTGGGTCTAGACCAACATCTCATGTGTTTTTATGTCGACGGGCCTGTTGGTTTAGTAGTTAATGACCCTGCTAAGCTAGGGGTAGTGAGTTCGATTCCCACGCAGGAGAACTGATTGTGAATTGAGCCCGATCGTTTGTTCTGTCTAGGTGTTATTTATCTATGATAAGTATGTATTTAAACATATATATGTATGTTTAACAACATTCTGGTTAACAGGTTCTGTCTAGTTTGAGATAAGACGGCCGTGTGTAAAACGAGTGAGGTTATGAAGCATTTATAAAGGAATGCTTATCCAAAAAGAGTGAAACGGATATTATTTACTTGACGTGTCACACACGGCCTTCTAGCACATCTTTTACTATGGTAACCAAACTGCTGAGAAACATACTTATATATTTCTAAAGACGTTATAAATCAATGACTGGATAATCGATAAAGACACAAAGACACAAATACACAAATAATAAAGACACAAATAATCATCGTGATGTTCACAAAATTATAATTTGTCTGTGGTCTCGGCATTCAAGACCACTAACCAAAAAGCCAACAGGAATAAACTCCCGTCAATACAAAGACTACCCAACGAATTCTCTCTAATTAAAGTAATAATAAAAAGAAGCATTTATGCTTAAATATATCCTCAACTCTAAATTGTGGCATGACACACACAGAAGGAAAAAAACTACAATCGCAAAGAACTAACGCGTAAATGAAATCGAATGCGAATTAAACATAATAGTAGTTTTTCATTATTACGAACAACTGTTTTTGTACAACAGACTATATAACTGGTTCTGGCCATAGACAACCGAATCTGATAGTCGGCCATCTTAAAAACACAGTCTAAAATTATCCCTCCAAAATTATTTAAGAGCGCCAAACTTACAATACAACAAAACATGGAATAAAATAAAGAAAAAAATGAATTCTTCAAATATGAAAATGGGGACGTAGTGGACCAAATTGTTTTTTAAATTCTCGACCTGGAACTAATTGACACATCTAGACAAAATCGAATTCTGTATTTTTAAATTAATTTATTATTTTGATTATCAAAAGATTTATTGAAAGAATGTATGTCTGAATTATTATCTTGGTTGTTAACTGTTTTTAAAAATGGAGGACCCAATAAATGAATTACAGTCGTACCATAACGCGATATTATGTTAATAAAATTATTGTATTTTAACATATTTGATATATATGTCTGTTATAACATGGGAACATTAAAAGTTTTTTAGAAATTCAATATTTAATACGTAATCTACTAAAAAAAAACAAACATATACAAAGCAAATTACGATATTGATTTTGTGATCATTATTCCTAACATAAACCTCATCGCTTTTTTACTCAATCTATTCAAAATAGTTTCCAAACATATCAAAATTAATTAAACACAATATTAGTAGTATAGTTATTTTTTCCCATGCACATATAAGGTAACTTGTCATCGAAAATGTCAGGGCTCATTGTGAAAATAACACAAAAGCGTCTTTCCTGGTGTTGGGAAACTTACGTCATCCACAAACAAACACACGTAATAGCAAACAATTAAGAAGGATGTTAATATAAGGTCGAAAGAAAAAAGGTCAATAGCAAATCAGCTATTATTGAAATAAATTATAACGAGTGACGCATCAGTATTAAACAAACTGGAAGTGTTGTGGAATTAAGAAAAAAAGTGCGTACAACGTTATTTATGTAGTTCATGGCGACCGGTGTTTTAATCAGCTTCGATTTAGAGATCATACGCATATTAAATGTGTAAACCGGGGCTTAAACTGGATAATTAAATGTTGAATACTGAATGAAACTTGTACCTACCTAATGGTGTGTGTGGTTTTAATAAGAGGTTAGCGAGGCCTTCGAGAGTTGCGAAATCTGATATCTCTTAGTCGATCCGTGACCATGATCAGCACAATTTAATCCAAAATATTTTACAAACATACTCATTTCCGTGTTTATTTCGCAATTAATATATCAAAAATACATGCAACAACACAATAATTGAGGAAATTGTTAGATATCTATACTCATATTTTTTGTTGTTTGTTTGTTAGAATTGAAAAAAGTCTTTTAGTGTTGGATAGTTCATTTATTGGGAAGGCTATAGGCTATGTAACATCACGCTTTGACCAGCAGGAGCAGAACTTCAATGAAAAATTTTGCAAAAACGAGTAAAATGTATTCTTGTTGAGAGAACCAGAAGAAGTTACGTGGATCAACTAGTTATATATACTTAAGTTCTTATTTAGATATTTATTTTTTGAACGAAGCAAACTAAGCAGGACTACAGCACTGCAAAGAGAAGGAAAACTTGAAACAAACTCTATAGCAACCCGTCTGGCCAGCGTGGTATAGTAGGCCAAAACCTCCTTTCTAAGGAGAGGCCTATGTCCAGCAGTGGACTGGTATAGGCTGTTGATGATTGATGTTCCTTAGAGTGCCTTACACGCACTGAACGGATGGTAGCGAGACCGAATATTGTTGTGTAACAAGTCCGACACTTCAGTTGGCGCATCGACGCTCACATCTTTTTCATATTTCAAATACATATATAGCAAACTTCTACCAAAAAGCGAAAGGACCGGAGTCCATAGACCCCTCACGCCGTTTTTTTAAGTATAAAAATCCTATTCGAAATATGTAAAGAAATTAATTACCGGAATTACGGCGTAATTGCTGAATTGATCCAGAGATTTGGATAAACTTTGACAAATTATTAGGGTGTTCTGACTTATAATGGCTCAGTTATAAGAACGTAATTACAGGAACTGAGTACCTCGGGAAAAAAAACTGAACAAAAAAGGAATGTTACTCTTAATTTTGATAAATACCTACAAAATGTGGGTATGCTGGGCAGTGCCGAAACTAGAGGGGTGCCAGCGATGCCTAGGAAAAGAGCGCAGCCCCTGGGGGGCGAGAAATCACCAGGATATGTTTTAAATGGGTCGCTTTTACAGAAACTTGCAGCGAGCGCGTAAAACGCTAGTTACAACACTGATTCTGGGAGGTGAAGAGGAGTTAAAAGGAATACGTAGGTATGTTGTGAGCTCTCGTAGGTATGTTGTGAGCTCTCAGGCGAGCATGAGTAGCCAGCATTGCAGTTGAATAGAACATCCGAAAAAGAAGGAGAAAGCTAAACGAACCTAAAAGGCTTCCCTAAGATTTATGATAACAGCAAAACGGTCTCCAAGAACCGTTTTTAAGTTTCAGAAATGTATACTTATTGTTAAATAATTCAATAAATAGGGCTTTTGCATTTTTATTTACTGAGTACGGCCAAGTTTTTTGTATGTCTAAATGCCGTCATTAAAGGCGTCCAGCAAATCGACGAAATTGTATTGTAGATAAATAAAGAAATAAAAAAGTAAGTAAGTGATGTAGAAGTCACATTAAATAATTAATTATAGTACACACGGCTAACGAAATATCTGGTTAGGTTTACATGGATGTGTGTTATTCCTGTAAGACTATTATTTACGTTTACATGTGTGTAAATTGTAAATGACAGATTTTTTCATTTATAAGTTTACAAATTATTATTGTTTCATAACCATTCTGCGGTATTCGTATTTATTTCTCTAGTAATACCTAAATAATTCATTAAAATAACAGATACCATATACTACTAACCAGGAATTTCGTTTGCCGTGTAAATTTAGAGTAGAAATTGTATTAAAAAAAACTGCAAAGCACTGATCGGTAATAAAGTGAATTTAAGTCGATTTATAAAAGCATGATTCGTACACCAAAGAATATACGCAGGAATAATTACCTTCGCCTATTACCCAATTATTCACAAAAAAAAACGGATAGGTATCTTTTTTTCTATCTACTATTTAGCTTTTTTAAATTTAAATTTCACTTTACACTATCACGAAATTTAACTGCAAATATTTATTAAACTTATATAAATGCTTTGTTGTAATAAATCAAAATATGTTTTAAAAACGTGAGTTTAAATAGCAGTCATTCAGAAAACCTAATAGGAAAAAAACCTATGGAATAAAAAGTAACGTATCTATGGATATAAAAAATAAGTATGGCCTATTAAAAAGTAAAATCCTACTACCACTTATTAGGCCTATTAAAAATGTTCAACACAAATATTTATTAAATAAGTATATTTTTTTAAAACTATGAAGATAGTCGCTGGTTCTTAACATTTGAATTTTTAATTTAAATTTGTTTAATCCCCGTAAATATATTTTATTAGTGTTTTAAAAAAGTGAATTTGATTTTGAAAAAGTGTTCAATGATTTTAATTTATTTATTAACGACTTCTTTGAAAAAAAAATTGAAAGATAGTAGAGTTTAATTAGGCGTGGCTTGATGTACACAGGTACCTACATATAGTACTGATCTTCCACCGGCATGATTGTTAAACGCGATGCTCAAAGATGCCGTTCCTCAATATTTATGTTAAGTCCACTATCATTGATACGAGGCATTGTTAGAGAATCGATTGTACGATATCGCGGGTCGTCGCTGAGGACCGCTCACAGCCGTAGCGCGCGCCTACATCACATCGTTGACCGCGCACACACCACCACTTGACCGCTAATCACAACATACCTGCACAAACAAACGTCACAGAACTATATCCTTCGACTACGAACGACGCTCAAGCACTCTCCTCGGGACCTTCGCCACTCGAAAAATCAGCGGGTGGAGGGCGCCTCCCCCCCTCCCGGCGATCGATCCACGCACCTGTACGGCGACGGCGGGTTGTTCGCCAACTCCAGCTTGCGGTACTCCTCTATCGGAGACAGGATATCCGTGACGGAGAACGGTGTAGAGTGTTGGAGCTGCAGCTGGGACAGGTTCTGCTGCAGCAGCGCCGACTTGGGCGATAGGCTCATCGCCAGCTCGGCAGCGCTCAGCTCCGGCAGCGCCTCCGCCGGACACGGCGAGTAGTCGCCGCCCTCCGCGGACATCCGACCGGCCGACACTCGACGCCACTCGACGGCTCAGCCTCTAGTGGCTCTCGGGGCGAGAGTGGCGGCCGGAGCCCCCGGCGCGGGTTACAGCACTCAAAGGGCCCCGCCCCGCGGATCGGGCGCGGTCCTATTGCGCGGGGCGAGGCCTGCGATTGGTCGGCCGAGGGGCGGCGGGTGTCGGGAGGCTGAGGCCGGGCCGGGCGGCGCCAGTGGCGGGCGCGCGGCGCGCCAGTCGCTCCGCTCGTGGGGGGGGCGCGCGCTCGCCTCGCGCCACATCAGTTACATGTGACAACGCTGCTATGTATTCGCATTGTTTATATTGTTTGTAGGTACGTACTTTGGTGTGGTTCCATCTAATGTTTCATTTCATTATGTATATTAGTTGTAACTACTTTGTATTTTAGTTCAATTTAATATGAACGTAAGTGATTTTAGTTAAGAATTAAAAGTGTATTAATTAGTGGATCTACTTTAAACTAGTTACTTAAAACAATTTACCGACCTCCTATTAGTGAAATGGTTCATAGGAAAGGGGTAAAATACTTAATTAAATGTGCTTACATTTAATTATGTAGGTAAGTATTTTACCCTTACCAAAACGTTCTCATAAGTATAAACTGATGTAAGTTATTTTAAGTATTTAATTTATTCTAAAGAATAAAAAAAAATAAGATGTCACTTTTACTTTTATTACGCTTTCTATTCGAAATAAATCGCAGTGTATCATATAAATACCTAATTATCATGATTACATATATGTAGGTACCTACCTATTATAAGGACAGTTGTTACCTATAGCGATTTTTCCCGGACAACTTTAGATAGATTTGTAATCGAAAGTTGGGCACTAGTGAGTGAGTTACACTTCTGTTGCTCCTAATACCTACCTAATTAGGGAAAGGTTGCGATAATTGGACTACATAACCTGAAGGTGTCATATTTAATTAAGTAAAAGTGATAGAATAAAATTAATCATTATCGTTTAATTCTTGGTTAACATAAATAAAATCCTAAATTTGGAAACGGGTGGTTGTAGATCGGCACAGGCATATCATAGATTTTGTACGGGTTTGATTTTTGGTAAATTTATTTGGTTACTATTTGACAAAACAGAGATTGTTGCTTTTGTGTGTGTTGATCTATGACTTTAGAGTCTACATGGAAGACGATTTCAAACATTTTTGGAAATTTTATGAAATAAAGAAAGTTTGAGTTTGAGTTTATTTTAATTCAAAGTTGAGCGGTTTTAGAAATTTAGCGAGAAATCTATGTTTAGATCTGGTACTCTCTTTGGACCACCGTTGCATTGTAAAGACCGAAAGAAAATCACCTTGTTCTGTGTCTGTTTAGAAATATATCTATGTTTATCAGCAGTCTGATTTTTTCAGCATTTTGTGTGGAAACCGGGGTTTGCGGCGGGGTGGTGTGTCGAAATCGGACCGACTAAAACCACACTGCTGCCACTCTGCGCCTGTGATAAGAGGGATCCGTGAACTGCTGTTATTAAGACATCCGGACCCCTCCTAGCACCAGCCCGCAACGTGGTGGGCACCACCTTTGCGTACATTCTCTATTTAGGCAATGTCCGGCACACGCGGATGGCCCTTTCTGGCAGCTGGCCGTTATAGACGGTAGAGGGCAAAACCCGTCCCGTCCACCCTCGTCAACACTCAGGGCGGCATCACACGCGGTTCGTCGGCGGCGAATCGGATCCTAGTGGAGATCATCCTCCCGGGCCCTCTCCGCCACCTCTTAAAATACTGTCACTACCGGCCATGGAGCATATGACTACCGGAAGCGAGAGATCCCCTCCAATAACTGCAATGAAAATTGCCAGCGTTTGCTGAGCCGAGTCCTCACTGCAATCGCAGTGGTGACAGGCGGGACTCCATTCCCTCCTAGGAAAGGAAAGAATCCCGTGCTGCCGCTCTGCTCACTTGACGATGTCAGGATGATGATGATGGAGCGCTTCCACGGTGGCAAAACCAGCACATGGAGCCCCCAGCCGGGACGACTTACGAGCAATAGTGGCCAAGGGTGGCCATGAGTGGTTCAAAGACAGACAAAATACACCTCCTCGTACACGACGGTACGATCCTCTAGCCGAATTAGGCGCCCGACAAATCAGGGCCGACCCCGCGCAAATGCCCGACGATGCGGGCAGCGAGGACCCTCTCAAAGCAGTCTGGTAACCATAGCACAGGCTGTGCCTAATTTGGAACCAGATAGCCTTGTGTGAAATGTGTGAGAATATTATTATTATAATATTATTTGTTCTGGATATAGGTTATTGTTTTTATGTATGTTGTTATAAATTATATACCTAAGGACATTTATCAGCTGTCTGGTTACCAAAGTACAGTCTCTGTCTAATTTGAGATCTAACCACGAATCTGATTGCTGCGTGTGAGACGTTATTATTTTAATTTAACTTGATATTATTAATGGTCACACGGTCTTTCAAGAACTATACCATAAAAAATATTTAAATTTGAAATTAAATTATAATACACTAGCCTGGCAGAGTTTATTTTAACACATAACCAACAAAAAATTACAGGGGAAGGTCGCATGGCGTAGTGGTTTGTGTAACGAACTGCTACGCCACAAGTCGTGGGTTCATTTCCAGCCCAATGCATTTGTGTACATGAAAATTTAATGTTAGATTTGGTCAGGGTGTTTCTATGTATAATATTTAATATTTATGTATTTTATTTATAATATGTATGTATTTATATCAGGTGTCTAGTACCCGTAGTACAAGCTCTGCTTAGTTTAGGACTAGATAGCGTTGTGTGAATGTGATAGAAAAAAAACTGCAATTGGGTGATTCGGTGCCGACAAGCCCCGAAAGACATACCTTTATACCTACTAGATCGGCAGTGTATTGAAGGCCTCGTTAAAAGCACAAGAAACCGGCGAGCGTGTATAAAGGCCTGATGGCCCTATGTTAAGACCGTGGTTCATTGCCAGGGTAGTCTTCTATCGACTCTACCTAATCGATCGGATTGAATAGTGAGTGTTTTTAGGTATGTATGTACTCGTTGTATCAACATAAAATGTGTCAATATAGATGCATCCACAGCACATCTGCGTTTTTACTAATAGCTACAAAAAAGTTTGTGAATATTTGTTTTGTTATTGAATTTTTATTCGTAAGTGTCTATGAAATAACAATTTTCAATAAAATAGTAGAAGGTTTTAACTAATAAATAATAATATAAAACGGAATTAGAATATTAATGGTGTGTTGTTTTCTTAACTTTGTTATATTTTCCACAATATATAGGTACATCTCTGGGCTATAAGGTAGATACCATTACAAACAAATTATTGAATTTGGTAAATACATACCTTACATGATATCTAAGGTTATATTGTATTAAAGCAGAGATTCATCATCATCATCATCAACAACAGGCTTTAATAGTCCACTGCTGGACATAGGCCTCTCCTTAGAAAAGAGCCTTTGACCTACTGTACCACGCTGGCCAGACGGGTTGGTATAGGGTTTGTGTCAAGTTTTTCTTCTCTTTGCAGTGTTGTTGTTCTGCGTAGTGTCGTCGTCGTAGTCGGCTCTTACGACACCCACGGGATGAATAATAATAATAATAATAATATAATTTATTGTCTCAAAAAGATGCATACAGTAAAAACACACATAAGTTACAACAATTCAACATGTACAATAGTTTTGTTGACCTCTGGTACCCAAAGTAAGATTTAACTTGTGGTATGGGTACCAGGGCTCTCGTACTTAATTGCAACAGGTAGTTATTGTAAAAGTGTAATGTATCGTAGTTGCATACGCATGAGGTGGATTGCTTAAGCCTTAAGGTAGAAATAACCTATAGAAATAGATATTAATATTATAATAATATATATCGCATTATTATATGTTTATATACGAGTATATTATGTTACAAAGTCTGTATGTATGTTGGTGTGTGTGTGTGTGTGTGTGTGTGTATGGGTGTGTGTGTGTCTTTGTATGTGTGTGTGTCTGCGTATGTGTGCGTGAGGGATGCATTAGAATTATAGTATACTTAGTTTAATCAAATTTTCTGTATCTTCATAAGATTTGGATAAGAGCCATATGGTAACTCGTTTCTTGCATTGCGATCTAGTTAATGGATAGATGTCACAGTATTCATTAGCTACATTATATAAGTGGCAGCTTACGACATTGAAGCTGCGCGCAGCTAACGCACTTCTAGAACTTTGGGCTTGGCAGACCTTTCGTGCACGGCGCTTTCTTGTGACTTCAATGTCATATTCCAGACCAATATGTTTTCTGCAGATTGTTTCAAGCACAAAGAGCTGTCTGACAGTAAGCAGTTCACATTCGTGATATAATTGTGCAGTCGAATATCTAATAGGCCTAAAAGTCATTACCTTAAGGACTGCTCTTTGTGCTCGCTCCAAGGGCAGAAGGTACGATTTCACAGCGCCACCCCAGATAGATATACAATATGTTAAAACAGATTGACACAATGCGTAATAAACTGATTTCAGGGTGTCAAAATCAGCTGCATAACGCAATTTTTTGAAAATGTATATCATCTTGCGGACACGGGCAGTTACATTACTCAGTTGGTATTTCCATGAAATATGACTATCAACAAAAACTCCCAGATACTTTGTGTGTGCGGATCTCAGTATAGTTGGACAGTTGCAGGTATCAGTGGATGTGTATGTCGAACAAGTATGAGCTCTTATATTGAAGGTTTCCAAAGGTGGTTGAGTTTTAGCTGTCTTTGAGAACGTGATGTAAGTAGTTTTCTTAAGGTTAAGTGTAAGAAGATTGTTAGATAGCCACTGCATTACACGACTAAGAGCGCATTCTGCACGAGCAAACACTAATGGCCAGTCTGAGCCACGGACAAGTATTGCAGTATCGTCTGCATAGGTAATGATAGAAGAATAGGGAAGGGATAAGGTGCACAGGGAATTTATGTAAAGGAGGAAAAGGGTTGGACCAAGGATCGATCCCTGTGGGACACCAAAGAGAAGGGGCTCGCTGCTACTAACAATGTCGTCTATCTTTACACACTGTGTCCTATCAGAAAGATAATCTTTGAAAATTCCGGGCGCATATCCGCGGATGCCCATTCCCTCCATATTCCGTAAGAGATGTGGAACAGAGACAGTGTCAAATGCTTTGGTAAGATCGAGAAATATCGACAGGCATTTCTGTCCATTTTCGAGGCTGTTTACTATTTCATCAACCAGAGAAGCCACCGCGTCTTCAGTCGACATTCCTACCCTAAAACCAAATTGATTCGGCGCTAAAATACTGTTTTTCTGTAAAAAATTTGTTAAGCGGGTGTTTAGCAACTTCTCTAGGATTTTGGACAGTGCAGGCAGGACAGATATGGGCCTGTAGTTATTGACACTGCTCTGTCTCCACCCTTAAAGATGGGATGCACAACAGCCCTCTTAAAAGATTTGGGGAAAATCCCCTCAGCCATAGAAATATTGCAAATGTGGGTTATTATTGGTACCAAGGTGTTTGAGCACTTTTGCAATAAATGAGCAGGTATCGCGTCCCATCCGACAGCAGCATCTTTACGCAAACTTCGTATAATTAATTCAACCTCCGACTCATCCGTTGGCAAAAGGACCAAAGAGTTAGCATTAATGTTATGATTTGGCAGTTGATTATTTTGTATGTTAGAACTAAATTGTAATGCTAGGTCACTACCGATGCGGGAGAAGTACTCATTAACACGGTTTACAGATGTCAAATTATCTCTGTCTATATTTAAAAGTTCAGAAGGGGATTTTTTAATGGAATCCGTGTGAGTAATGTTTTTAATTATTTTCCAAGTAGACCGTGGATTATTTCGTGCTTTCCGTAGTTCATTATTCTCGTAGTTATGTTTTAATCTTTTTAGTAATTTATTGCAGAAATTTCGGTATCTAAGATAGGTTACTTTAAGGGTATAATTATCAGGATTTATTTTAAGCTGTGTCCTCATGGAGTCTCTATTTCGTATGCATCTGAGCAATCCTTTAGTGATCCAGGGCTTGAAAATTACCTGTTTAGATGGTGTGCGCATTATTCTAGAGTGCTTCTGTATTAATGACCCAATCCTTGTAATCAACATCTCAGATGCAACGTTAGGATCAGATGTATCTATTATTTGTGAGAAATCGGTGTTCGAAATATCCGTGTAAATAGAAGAATAATCTACTTTGATAAAGTGAGTTTTGCGTTTGTTTGGTCTTAATAACGTTTCCATGCTGAAAAGAACCGGTGCGTGGTCTGTGATACTAGAATCAATTATTAGTGTAATGGTTTTGAGGTCAGATTTCAAAAAAACATGATCCAAACAACTTTTGTCACGGGTAGGTAAATTGTGCGTTGGTAAAAGTCCATGTAATGCCGTTAGATTAAGATAATCGTTCGCCATGCTGTTTAGCTGTGCCGGGATGATATTAATATTAATATCTCCGATAAGAACCACATTTTTATAACCACATAAAGACGCAAGTGTATCCTCTAAGCCGTATAAAAAATTGTCAATATTACGGTTACAGGGTGGGCGATAAAGAGCAACTATAGCAAGATTTAAAGACTCAATTTTGCAAATTAAGCAATTTGCGTCCTGTATGTGAGACTCAATGACGGTGTGTATAATTGATGTCTTTACAAAAACAATAACACCATCGTTTTGATTAATGTTTTTTACCGTATGATAACCAACATAACCGCTCAAAGTTGGATGGGTAGACACCTTGCTCAGCCAACACTCGGATAATACTATTATTTCAGGTAGGATAGATAAATTACTTAAGAATACTGTAAATTCATCAAAATTATGGTTCACGCTACGTATATTAACATGCAATATGTTCACTGAATTTAAATTATTATTTAAGAGCCCACTACATTGTTCTGGTTTACACACGCACGACTGTGTTGCACCCATAGAATCCAGTTCATTTATTATTGTGCTTAGATCGAACATTTATGAGGTAAAAGAAAGCAATTATAGGTACAACAACAACAGTTATGTCAAGTGCCTGACTATGAGACAATAGCAACCATTTATGATAACTACTATTGCTTTCATTACAATTTAAATTTTTGCAAAGTGCAAGTTTTTTGTAGTCGCTGTCTACCCCACCGCGAAACAGGCATAAGTCTATATGTAAAAGTAGCAACAATTTCTTATAATATTTGCTTCTACTGTATTTTAGATTGAGATTTGTGAGATGTATTTCAAAAAACATGTTAACCAACGCATAAAATGACATAAAAATTATTAAATAAATCGGGTAATAGGGTGAAACTATGGCTAATGCTTTGTGTATATTCATGGCCCCTGTGATGTTAGGTTCATATAATAAATAAAACCACAGTATACATAAATAAGTGTGTAAGCGTTTAAGTGTTAGTTTGTATTGAACTATTAATTTTGTTTTGTATAGTAAAGGATAGTGTATATAAATGTAAAGTATTCGTATGCTTCTATTATACTCGTACATATTTTTTAAAATTTTAACAGTGAAAGATACAAAAATATATAATATGAAATATTTTAGAAAATGAAGCTTCACAAAAAATAGAAGACTATTGTAACTTGGGCAAGTTATTAAGACATGCCAGAGATTTAATAGTGATTGAAGGCATACCCTCATGTTGCCGAAGAAAAATCTTATTATTCTGTGACCAGCAAAACCTGTAATTATTATCGTTGGCGTATTTGCGAGCTTCAAAAAATATAGAATAGGGGTAGGGTAGAATAGGGGTAGTGACACTGTATTCTTAATCCGTCACCACACGGACAGTGTATTAAAGTGATAACTGAAGTCAACTATCCTACCTATTAATCAGATAAATAGCAATGTGCCAATAATAACGAACTTTAATAATAGCCTATTAAAATTAGTAATTGTTCATAACTACAAATAGTTCTTAGGACACAAACTAAAAGCCATAAACTAGTTGGACCACAAATAGGTCTGAACTGGCATGTTGGTATTTATGTATCTGACTGTTAAGCCGGAGGTTGTGGGTTCGATTTCCACCCTTTTTTTTTTCCCGTGCGGAAATCCCCTCGGATACCACCTATCGGTGGCATCTCGGACTCGAACCGACTAAAACCGCACGCCGTCTCGGGTACTAATAGCCGAGGAACCAGTTATACCCTAGAAAGGAAGTCCCTGGTGCCCCGACATACCTCGGGCCATCTACAGACGAGTAGACGACCCCCTCGATTTCCACCCTGGACAAATAATTGTGTGATGAGCACGATCACGTCTTGTTCTGTGTCTGGGTGTAATAATGAATACATTATTACACCCAGTGAATAAAAAAACATGTAGGTATATTTAAAAATATATAGGTAAGTATGTTTATCAGCAGTCGGGTTACCATTGCACAGGCTCAGTCTGTTTTCGGATCAGACGGCCGTGTGTGAGATGTGTGAGGTTATTACTATACCTAGGTAGGTTGACAAGAACTCCCTTCAATGAACACCATGTGCTCTTAACACCAGTCGGATTAATACGCATGTATGTTGGCCTACCCTTAAGGCACCTTCTCACACCGAAGACATTTCACATCCAGGCGCTCAATTTAAATATAAACAAACAGTGGGCCTAGTGTGAGTTTATGTGATGTGTATAAATCAACTCGATCCCGATTGGCCCGCACTGAAATCTCAAAAATCGCAACATCAACGTGCGCGCTCGCCGTCGAGAGCGCGTTGATGTGAACTAAACTCACAGGAAGCCCTCAGAAGGCAAAAAAAATAGAGAGTTATACATTACATTATGTCTAATTGTCGTTATAAAAGTTCGGTAACAATTCAGTTCTGATCAAGTTTCGATCTCACAACTGTCATAAACGGTATTTTCGTAGTAAAGTATTAAACATCCAATGTTGATTGTCATGTGATAATATCGTGTCCGTGTAGTGACGGATTAAGAATACGGAATGTCACTACCCCAATTCATCCCGTGGGTGTCGTAAGAGCCGACTAAGGGCGCAAAATAACGCAATACACCAGCACTGCAAAAGACGGAAAACTTGATACAAACCCTATACCAACCCGTCTGGCCAGCGTGGCGTATAGTAGGCCGAAACCTCCTTTCTAAGGAGAGGCCTATGTCCAGCAGTGGACTATTAAAGGCTGTTGATGTGATGTGATGTGATATCGTATTGAAAACAAAAATTTAATCGATATTTTTCTAGTCTTTACTATTTTAAAGCAAAAATACCTTTTATGACAGTTGGTTGATCGGAACTGAATTTTGAACGAACTTTTGTTACGAGAATTGGTCTTGAGACAATCTTACTAGAAAGTTCATAATAGGGTTCTCATCGCGTTATTTAACGGAAAACTGTTTGAGTTTTACTTTTGTATTTCTATGGTATAGGGGAGCAAATAAGCAGACGAGTCATCAACGGTAAGTGACTACCGTCGTTCATGAACAACTGTAACTCAAGGGTCACAAGAATCAGAGGGGGGTGGAGGCAGGTGTGGGTTCCGGTGATCTCACTCAGTCGATGAAAAGCAACCATAGATTCCTTAACACTGGTTTTCTGTGAGGCCGGTCGAGGCTCCAATGGTTAATTGATCTTATCGGATATTTTTAAAAGAACTTTACAAAAAATCAAAAAAATTACAGACAGGCATGAGAAAGATCTAATTTACACTAACAGATTTTTAATTAAATTAACCCATCCCTGATCGTTTCCAGTGGATCGTTTCCAGTGCCACGTTGAATGGCAATGGCTAAGCTTTGCACCAGGAACGATCCGAAGCCGGAGTCACCATTGACTTCTGTGAGTTTTCGACCTAGTTCCTTTATAAATTTGTTAGTGACAGTACCCCAGCTGCCCATGGTCTTGAACGAAATGGTAAAACTGCTCAAAATAGTAACCAAATGTTGTGTTTGATAGCTCAGACATATATAATTATTGCAAGAAACCCATAAAAACTGTGGCTTTGGGTCGCACTCACCGCTTCCTAGACCAGCTCTGAACCCGAGTTGTCTGGATTGTATCAGGAGTCAGGACGGTCCCCTCGAATATTCAGGGTGCACCACTGCTTGTAAGCCCGTTCTAGTAGGTATGATTTGAGGATCTTGCTGTTGGTTTTTATTCATTTTTATGCATTAGAAATATAGAACTGCTTACCTTTGCTTCTTTTTAAAACAGACGTCTTCCGCGGAGCCGACGAGAAGTGGACGGTGCGACTCAGATGGCTGGCGGCAACAGTGAAAACATAAGTAACGTCCCATTGCCAACCAGATCCAGTATTGCCAACCTAGTGGATTTTCCACTAAAACTGGTGGTTTCGACCCCGCTTTTAGTGGCGAAATTGAAAATTTATGGATTTTTTTAGTGGTTTAGTAATAATAGTCAGATTGTAGAGGACTTAAAAAATGCTGTTGAAAGATGTGACTGTGAGAACTGTTTGTGTATTTGCGTACCTCAAGAACGTTTGATAGGAAAGGAAGGATATGGATTAGATATAAATGCTCAGGAGGAAAAGGATTATTAATTTTAGGCGATCGGATGATGTAGGCTTTGTGCCAGAGAGAGTTAAAGGTTTCGGAGTGGAGAAAGAAGTCAATAATGTTGGCTATAACTTTGAGGACGTAATCCAGGATCTTAACTATCATTCCTACGGCTTGCAAACCGTTGCGTTACAACCGACAGGCAGGATGATCTTTCTGATGTCCCCAGAAGGCACAGGAGAAAATTTAAAGTTCAAAATATTGGGTCTGGGCAGACTAACGACGTAGGTAATACAGGGTCAGACTCTATGTTTGATGATCCGGTTGAGTTGAGAAGAGAAATGAAGATTTATATCATACAAACCAATAAACCTCGAGTCCGACTCGCACTTGTCCAAATTTTTGTTAATTTTACGTAGATATTGTGTTTATTGTCAAATAAAAGAATTCAAATTCTATAATTTGCAGTTTTATTCACTTGTTGAACTATCAAACTGCGTCTGAAGGCGCCACCGGTACTGTGTGTAGGATCCACATGTGAGGTAGATTCGTACGAATTTTAGATAGATATTAGACTTGCAACGAATAGTATTTTCGGCAGTATACCGAATACCGAATATTCGGCGAGGCCCCTGACCGAATAGCCGAATATTAGGCAAAAGTATTCGGCTGGACGTGAATTAAATTATGTACCTGTTTTATGTACCAATGACTACTTAATAAATGATTATAAAAGAAATGAGAACCTTACCCTTCTAAATTTTGATTACCACAATAATTCAAATACATAGAATCCTCAATTTTTCCTATTCAGAAGATGATTATGTACCTGTGTTATGCACCAATGACTACTTAAATGATTATAACAGAAATGAAAATATGAATATATACGTAATCAATCGATTTTAATTTTTCATTTTACCAATTATTTCTCAATGACAAAATATATTATTTAAGTATTCGGTATTCGGCCGAATAATATGTAGATATTCGGTATTCGGCCGAATATAATAAAAGCAGCCGAATAGGCCGAATACCGAATATTCGTTGCAAGTCTAATAGATATACATTTTTTTAAATTAATTTCAAGTAAATGTACTAGTAGCATAAAGATTTGCAACTGACTCGATCCCTTGGCGTTACGTAGAGATGTAGCTTCGCTCAGCATTCTCTATCGTATATATCATGGAGAGCGCTCCGAGGAATTGTTCGGACTAATACCGGCCGCAACCTTCCGCCATCGTTCCACACGGCAAATTTTTATCCCCACCACTTGGATAATTGGTGCTCCACCCTTGTGCGCTTTTCAAGATACTTTTTGCCTGGCACTACCAATCTGTGCAACAAGTTATCGTCTGCGGTATTTCCGGACCGATACGACCTTCAAACCTTCAAGAAAAAAGCGTACTCCTTACTCAAAGGCTGGCAACGCGCTTGTGACTCCTGAGTATCAGGCGTTCATGGGCGGCGGTAGTCGCTTTCCATCAGGTGACCCGTCTGCTCGTTTGCCCCTATTCCATAAAAAAAAGTAATCAACCATTTTTTTGAAATAGTTACAATGAAAAAAAAGGAATATAGGTAAAACCGCACGAAGGGTTCAGATGTATATAGGCATATATACCCATACCTAACAGTGAGAATAGCGCCTTGAAACGAGAACCTACATCTCTTATCTTATATGTAAAATTCTCGTGTCACAATGTTAGTTACCATACTCCTCCGAAACGGCTGGACCGATTTTTATGAAATTTTGTGTACACATCGGTTAGATCTGAGAATCGGCCAACATCTATTTTTCATACCCCTAAATGACAAGGGGACCCACCCCTAAATATTTTTTTTCAATATTTCCTAGAAATAATGTATATGGCAAAACAACGTTTGCCGGGTCAGTTAGTTCTAAGTATATAAAGTAGGTATGTATGTGTAATAATGTGTTTAGTGTGTATATTTAGATTGCAACTCCCCATCTCATCCTTAATCTCCTTCTCCATCAAGTGGTTGTCTGGAAGAGATCGTTAATCGCAATAATTCTGCCAACTGTACAACAGCTTTTTTTTTCTTTGTTTCATTTATACAACTTTAGATCATAGGACTTGCTTAAAGCAATGTACCTATACAAACTGTATTATTATCATATTGTTACTCTACAATAAAGAGTTATCCATCTATCTACCTAGGTGTATTCCCACGACGAGCTTGCGATGAAACAAATCAGGTCGAACCTTGGCAAGATTGCCTGGAAATTGGAAAAGGGACGTAAGAATGGTGAAGATGATTACCTACAAGGCAAAAAACCGTCTATAGGTACAACCAGTATAAGGGTCACAATAGCGATAGATACCTTGATGGTCAAAGTTGTTACTTAAGCATTAGCGCAGAGTGTAGATACAAACCTTCTAATACGGTATTCTACTAATTTAATACCTGATTCTGTTCCTGATAAGTATAATTTCAGATCAAGTCTCAGTTATTGCAACAGTAATTGCGCCCTGAAGTCTATTTTTTATATATTACTTACAAGCTGGTGTACCCTGCTATACTTCGCAGCGGCACTTTTTTTTTTAAATGCATCTCACGCATTAGGAAAATATCCTGTGTCGCGGGGGACTTTACAAACATACAGGAAACGGACACAAAGAACACCCAGACTCAGAACAACAATTTGTGGATCACACAAAGTGTCGTCCCATCGGACCCACAGCACTCCGAGTAGTAGTAGGTAGTTGTGGTTGCATTGATACATCCCCGGATCTACGATTCAGAAGAAACTTTATCAAAGCGTCCCCTCTCCCCAGCGTTTGAAATAAATAACGTAAAAACCTCACAAATATATATCATCATCATCAACAGCCTTTACAAGTAAATTGCTGGACATAGGCCTCTTCTTAGAAACGAGGATTAGGCTGGCCAGACGGGTTGGTATAGGGTTTGTTTGAAAACTTAATTCTATTTGCAGTGCTGTTGTCCTGCGTAGTTTGCTTCCTTAGTCGCCTCTTACAACACCCACTGGATGAATATGGGTGATGACACTCTGTATTCTTAATCTGTCACCACACGGATTGGTTTGGTTGTCTGGATATCTCGCTCACTCGGTCAAATGAATCGAAAATGTGGAGGAACGGGTGTCCTGGCCGCGGCCCCACAAATATATATATTAATTGGCATTTTTCATGATTGGGACATAATAATAATATATTCCTCCCTCCCCACCGTAGAACCGGGACTGCATTGAGAAGAAATCAGGAATAAAACTGACGCAAAAATAGACAAAAACAGTATTTTAAGCGAACTCTATCGGTGCAGAAATTTTTGAATTTTTGAAGCCTATACACAAACAAAGTTATTTTATAAACATATATTTACATTCGATGAACACGTCGATTAGATTCGAGATAGTTCGACCAAACGCTGACCGTACATGTAAACCATAACTCATACAAGTAATGACATCTATTTACAAATGCGGTCGATTTTCACCTCAAACAGAAAAAGCTTTGGGTGTGCCATCTAGTGAGCAGTAGATTTGTTTTCTTACTAACTTGCTACACTCAAAAGATGTCTCTATTGTAACAATGGAAATTTGATAATTATATCCGCAAATAATAGCATACAAGTACTTTTGTAGTTCAGAAATAATATACTGAATAATAAACTTGTATGTTACCTGATGTCTTTTGATAGAATTTTCTCCGGAACTTTGAAAAAATAATATTGTAGTTTAATTTAACAAAAACATAGTTTATAATTATCCTGTGCAGTGAAGGGTCCTTAACTTAACTGTAAAATAAAATATATCCTACCATCACCGTTTTATTCTATATACCTGGACAAAAAGACTTCATAAAACTATTAAACTGACATTACGTCCCAATGAAAATAGTAGAAATTAAATTTATTCGACGGGCAAACCTGCGTGCGGCTGGCCACATTCTGCTGTCTCCGATTTCAGCAAGTATGTAAATGTCATTGTTATAATTTATAAAAAATTTACGTTATCAACGGTTCGTGATTATTTTTTTACGTTCGGCGGTTCGTTTTGTATCGGTAATCGTGACGTAAACGCGGCAATGTGTGCGCTGGAGGCTCATAACCTCCGCGCGGCGTGCGCTCGCTGCATCACGTAACAACGGGAGTGCCCTGATGGTGAGACGAACCGCAATGGTGCTGAGTACCGAGTGGGCGCAGGTCGAAGTCGTCGAGCTTACGAATGATGGCAACGGCCTCGGGTTCAATCTGGTGGGCGGACGGAGCACCGGTGTTGTGATAAAGTACGTGTTACCTGGAGGTGTCGCGGACAAGGACGGACGGCTGCAGAGCGGTGACCACGTCTTGCAGGTCGGCTCGGTCAACCTGCGAGGTTTCACTTCAGAGCAGGTCGCCGCAGTCCTGCGTCAGGCCGGACCAGCTGTACGTCTCTTAGTGGCCCGACCTGCTGATCCGGCTGCTGCATTACGTGCTCCATTACCAGGAACCGCTCTCGTACCTACAAAGATCCTTGCAGACCCTGAACTCCTAGACCGGCACCTCATCGAAACTGGCTATGGTGCTGTGTATGACCTGTCTCAGTGCTTCACAGATTACATTAACGGTCAAAACTGTGAGGAGGAACCAAACATTGTAGCAGCTGCTGTGAGCGTCATTGGTGATAACCCTCAGCAAATACCAGACCTGCCCATCATATCCGATGCTATATCACCAACCATCACAATTACAGTTCCAGTTGAGATACAGAACTCGCCTGAGATTGAGATTGTGCAAGTGGATTTAAACAAAAATGTGTATGGCTTGGGTATCACAGTTGCTGGTTATGTTTGTGAAAAAGAAGAATTATCTGGTATATTTGTAAAGAGTATTATCGAGGGCAGCAGTGCCGAACAGAGTGGTAAAATTAAAATAAATGATAGAATAATAGAAGTAGATGGAATATCTTTAGCACAGAAGACTAATCCTCAAGCAGTTGAGGTTTTAAGAAACACAGGAATAGCTGTGCACTTAGTGTTAGAACGATATTTGCGTGGTCCAAAGTATGAACATCTTCAGCTGGCGATATTCAATGAAGAGCGTCCATCGTCACCTTCACCTTCTACTACAACCCTGTCCTGGTTCCCAGTGCCTTCCCAAGCTGATAATAGTACAGTAGAAATTGAACCTGAGCCTGAATCTAACACAACAATTGATTCTGGTGTTTTAGAAGTGGGTGAAAAAGAAGATGAACCAACACAAGAAGAATTAGACAGAAGATTTGATGAAATATTGGCAGTTGATGTGGAAGATTTGAAGAAAAAGTGGCAGGACGAAGTTGGTCAAGACAAGGAGGTTATAGTTGCCGAAGTCCGAAAACTTGATGGTCTTGGCATCAGTCTTGAAGGTACAGTTGATGTAGAAGGAGGTCAAGAAGTTAGACCTCATCATTATATCAGATCTGTACTCCCAGAAGGTCCAGTGGGTCAAGAAGGTATATTATTGGCTGGAGATGAACTTTTAGAAGCAAATGAATACAGACTGCATGGTCTAACCCATACTGAAGTTGTAAATATTTTGAAAAATCTTCCTAACCGAGTTAGATTAGTTTGTGCCCGAAATAGCGTTGAGAGTGGTCCTCGACCGTTAATTAACCTAGCACCGGACAGAGAAGGATTTGAAGCTCGGAAGATCATATCTGGAAGCTTGAATAACTTGACCAATTTAGTCAAAGCACAGTCAGATACTTCCATCAACACCACAAGCACAGCAACACTTACAAATCATTCTGGACATTCAAAGAAATCAAGATCTTTAGAGTGTGTGTCAGGATTAGCAATGTGGCAGAGTAAAGAAGATATTGTGGAGCTATTAAAAGGTGATCAGGGATTAGGCTTCTCAATATTGGACTACCAGGACCCTGTTGATCCTCTAGGAACTGTGATAGTGGTCAGGAGTTTGGTACCAGGTGGAGTAGCAGAGAAGCATGGTGATATATCACCGGGAGATAGAGTAATGTCAGTGAATGGAGTCAGTATTAAAAATGCGACACTAGATCAGGCTGTGCAAGCTTTGAAAGGAGCGCCAAGGGGTAAAGTGAGGCTTGGTGTGGCGAGGCCTCTGCCCCCTCACGATTCGAAGTCGAAAAGCAGCACAAATCTGAATACGAAGACAAGTTAATTGTCAATTGTGATTAATAACTGTACTAGTCATCTTGAGTCATATCTGTATGTTACGTGCACATATCGAGGAGTGTTTGGGACGAAAGAGGGATGGTGACTTTTTATTTTATATGTGAATACTTATACACAGTTTATATTGTTAATGTTTTGATTTGATTAATTTTTAAATAGGTGTACATTTCAAAGTATTGTCGAAACATATGTGGTATATAACACTAGATCACACCAAGGTTTTTTTTTAAATCAGAAAGTTGAAAAGGGTTTTTTTTTATAAAACTTTTAATTAAAACTCAGTTTCTTAGATATCAAACAAATTATTTATTAAAAAACATTTACAGGCAATTTGCTTTAAGAAAAATTAACGCATTATTGATTTATTACTAATTTCCTGACAGGAATATGTTACTGGGATGCACTGATGATTTTTTTTTTCTAAATTCAAAAAAGGCGAAAGAGGATTTGCAATAGATTGTATTATTTTATATTTAGCTCAGCACTTTTATTATAAATCGATTTGCAAAAAGCCTTTCTTATTTAGAAGAAATATCACCGGGAATGGGTTATACGGTTAAACGGTTTATTACAGTGTGTTGAACGCGAATTGAAGTCTGTCTGAATACTATTTTAAAAGTGAATTATTTAAAATACAATTTTTTGAAAGTTTGCTTCCATTAATACTTATTTGATAACATCTTTTATTAGTTTGCCATGACATAGAAGCCCTCTATACAGTTTGTAAGAAAGTTTTATAGAAATAAGAAGAAAATAATGGAGACCGCGCTCAAAAATCGTATGATACAATAATAATTAACGCTTTACTAGTAATAGTATTACATAAGTCACTCATGTCATTTTAAATGCACATTCTATGAGTAATAAAGTGGATACCCTTGTCATTTATGTAAAAAAATAACTTATTTAATGCAAAAATATATATATATTTATATATATTTCAATACTCCGAACTGTAAAATACTTTTACATCACAAAAACTTTTACATCACAAACACTGCCTTTTTATGTGTTTAAATTAAATTACTTTCTTTGTCTTGTTTCATATAGGTAAAATATTTTAGGCTATCTGGAATATTTTTTTGTTTGAAACTGCTATGTTAAGACTTCTATAGACTTATTATTTATCCATACTAATATTATAAATGCGAAAATGTGTCTGTTACCTCTTCACGCTTAAGCCGCTGAATTGATTTAGATGAAATTTGGTATGGAGATAGTCAGAGTCCGGGGAAAGTACATAGGGGTAGTTTTTATCCCAGAAATCATACCATAAGGGGGTGGAAGTGTGATTCTTGAAAGTGATATGCTAGTTTTTACCGACATTTACGCGGAGCCGCCGGCAAAAGCTAGTTATTCATATTTAAAAAAATGTGTCTAATGCTTGGATTGCTTTTATAATAATTGTTGATTTATTGATTCTGGAGTGACGTTTTCCATGCTTTGTTTGTTTTTTTTTTTTGAGATTTAAGACGATTAAGGTTAAAAATTAACTTAAAAAATCATCAATTACTTAAATCTACTTAAAAGAAAATAAGCATGCAGTGTTGTGATGCAAAAATTTTCATGACAATTATAATTATTTAACAAGTTCCAAATTTAAAAAAATATTTATTACTAATGCTACCATTTTTGCCATTGTTTTTTTTTTATATAAATCTCAAGGTATCAATTGTAGACAAAATTTTACACAAAAAGAAATGTTTCCCGAGACATTTTTTTTTATTCTAGATTGTAATATCACAAATCTTGTAGATATTTACCTAAGGGAGCAATTATATAGAGTAAACTTAATGTAAATACATGTATTTGAATCTCACTACACTTTGAATAGAGTTATTATACATACCTATATATAGATATGTATATATATACATTATTATATATATAATTGAGGATTTGATTGTGAATTGAGTTCAGGCCTTTTATATTTTTTGTAAAAAAAAAGTATTATTTTGTAAGTATTGTGAATAGTTTGCGTTATCTAAAAGCGTAGCTTAAATATGACGTAGGTATTTGTAAAAAAATATTTGGAATTGTGAGCTCTAAAGAAGTATTTGGTCTGAAAATTTTGTTTGCACGACTTTGGAGACTGAAAGAACGCTGAAAAAATAGGTACAGGTGTTCAGGATCATACAGAAAGATGTTATGATCATATTTTAGAGCTGTATAGAAAAACCCGTAACTTAAAAGCTAACAGTTTTCACGATATTTAATACAGAAATCTTATTTTGTAAACTTTAAATTTCAAAATTAATGAATAAAGCTAATATTTGGGATAAAAGACGTCTGACATGATTGAAAACAGGTTCATTAAAATTGAACCGAATATTCATAATTAACATTAGAAAAAGCATTGTTTTCAGAGGCAAAAACTTTTTAAGTTATATCTAAAATTATGATGCTATTTATCGCTTCTAAAATTTAACCAAACCTGTCTGTTACAACCTATATATAGTCGATCAGACTCCAAAACTTGCAAACTATTAAAGAAATAGAAAACATGATATATTATACTTATAAGCTTAGCTGTAGACATAATCTTGACCAAAAATAATCTTATACTAATATTCAACTTCTTTTTGTAACAAAGACGGTATGTGGAAATTCAAATCAATAATAAACATGCAAAAAAGCTATCACGAGACCTGATACATATTTTTAAGCAATTTACTTTTGCAAAGTAAAATTTTTACTCTCCATAAAATATGGTACCTCTTTTTTATAAAGTGTATAGGTTCTGCTAACGCATGTCAGAATGCCGTCTAGTTTCGGATCATATGGGGTTTTAACTTCAAGGGTTGAAGCAACTTTCCCCGCTAAACATAGACGAACTACGAAACTACGTAAGTGGAACTGTATTTCCTTTATAAAAGTGACGAATTTTTTTTGTTTCAATATTACATTACAGATTGCAAAAGTAGATTTTTATACTATATGGTACTTCGGTCATTGTGAAAGTTTCTGGATTTTGATACATAACATCAGATATTACAGACTTTGATACTTTATTGTTTTTATATAATATATATACCCTCACAATTTGAAAATTTTTCATTAGCTAGAACCATTGTAAAAGCAGTAGGACCAGTCTTCCTCAAAGACGTCTTCAATGGCTTCCTGGTACGCGTTCACGCCCGATCCAGGGCTCGTGCACCCTTTTTTTTTTAGGAAAAAACATCCAAGTTCTTGGCTTCCGTAAATATTGATTATTATTAGTGGGTAGTTCGAGAAACTTTCAGTATGACATATAGCACGAATAACAAGGACACCGTAGTTTTGTAATGAGAGATTCGAACTATAGCCAGTGCTATTTCAAGAAAAAAATGTTTTTAACGTGTTTAGAAGCCCTAACCAGTACGCATTTATGTTTGTACAACTGCACTAATATTAGACGCGCACATGTGATAAAAAAAAGTATTTATAATCAGTAATTTTACCGTACATTGTTTCGTCATAAGCCAGTTTGTAATGATAAACTCAGCTTTAAGTAAAACATAATTTTTGTTAAGGACTTAAAGACTAAATGTTCAGTATACAGTGTACTTATAAAACAGAATTTTATCAACTATTTAAACTGTTCGATATTGTTATTTTGTTTATTACGAGAACACAAGCTACTTCCATCTAAAAATATGTTTTTTTTTTCTACACTACACCTTCAGTATTCAGTATATAGTATTCAGTTCAACTATAAGTGAGCGGGTTAATCTTATATATAAAATTCTAGTGTCACAATGTTCGTTCCCGTACTCCTCCGAAACGGCTTGACCGATTCTCATGAAATTTTGTGTGCACATCGGGTAGGTCTGAGAATCGGCCAACATCTATTTTTCATACCCCTAAATGGTAAGGGTGACCCATCCCTAAATTTTTTTTTAGGCAAAGCAACGTTTGCCGGGTCAGCTAGTTTAAGCTAAAAATTTGATGCTGTGCAGTTTGTGATGTACATAATCTGTAATACTAGAATTATTCGATAGTTCAAATCAAATTCTGTAAAAATCAAAATTCAAATAAACCAATTTTATAGGCATTTTTATCAGTGGTACCAGTTACTCAAAACAATTCAGTTGTCATGTTCTTAGATGTCTGTTCCAATTTCATAGACTTTCACCCGACTGTCAAGGAAGGGTTATGTTTTTCGCGCGTAACTTGTATGTACGTATGCATGTAATATTCTTTATTACCTCATATCTAGCAAATCTCTGCACGGTTTTGTTTAATTAACATATCGTTAGATTCGTCTTGGTAACCCAAGTGTTCTTAAATAGGTGACGAGAAAATAGTAATATATCTCACATAGGCCGTCTGATCCCAAAGTAGGCAGAGCCTGTACTATGGTACCCAGACTGCTGATAAAAATACTTATATATTTTTAAATACATACATATTACAGACAAATTACACCCAGACACAGAACAAATGACCGTGCTCCTCACACAATATTTGTCCTGGGTGGGAATCGAACCCACAACCTCTGGCTTAGCAGTCAGGGTCACTAACCACTAGACCAACAGGCCCTTCAAAAAAAGCCAACAAGACTGAGAGAAGCTATAACTTAAAGTAAAAAAAGGGCTGTGTATAATGGGCTCATTATGAGGATTTTAAAGTGGTATATCATGGCCATATATTTAGTGCATTACTTTTAAATTGTCCTTTTGCAGTCGGGTTTTTGATTTTTTAAATTATTTCAATGTACGTTTGTTACAAGTACCTACTTGATAGTTTGCTCATCAACGCAGATAAAACAGAAATGCCATAGGCTAAATATAAGCCAATATGCGCCATAGCATCCAGTCCAGTCTTCTCCGTTCGAGATAACTTTTTTTTTTGTTTTTAAATTAGGAATCCCGCATAAGGAATATATCCTGTGTCGCGGGGGACTTTACAAACATACATGAAACGGACACAAAGAACACCCAGACTCAAAACAACAATTTATGGATCACACAAAGTGTCGTCCCATGTGGGGATCGGACCCACAACACTCGGCGTAGTAGTAAGCGGCGTGCCGACCGCTTAAACCACTACGCCATCCGTGCAGTCAGACTTCTCCATTATGATACAGTAAGAATAAACGTCAGTGTAGTGACGGATTAAGAATACGGAATGTCACTACCCCAATCCCGTAGGTGTCGTAAGAGCCGACTACAGAAACAATACAAAACAACGCAGGACACCAGCACTGCAAAATGAAGGAAAACTTGACACAAACCCTATACCAACCCGTCTGCCCAGTGTGGTATAGTAGGCCAAAACCTCGTTTCTAAGGAGGGGCCTATGTCCAGCAGTGGACTATTAAAGGCTGTTGACGTAATGATGATGATGTGAAGAATAAAAGACAATAAGACCATATCATACGGATGCTTGTTACAATGAAGTAGCGATTTACGAGGTCGTTTCAGGCTGAATTTAAGAGACAATCTGCTTTAAATGAAACGGGTTGTTTACAATTTTATTGCAAGTCATAAAGCGATCAGCACTTCTCTAGTTAGTTCCGTTGCCCACATGCGATGAAAGTTTGTGAGATCAACGAAATATCTCCCGAGTGTGTAATAAAAGTTTGTATACATTGTTTAAATGTTTCTGGTGTAGGTATATCTCGACACAGTAGCTTTTAATTCGGTCGGTTTATTTTTTATGTTTGTTACTTCAGAATTCTGTTTTTAAGGAACCAATTTGGAAAATAGTTTATTAATATTCCCACGGTGAAGGCCCATTAAAGTCGGTGTTACTTTTTAAAAGTTAATTCATCAACAGCCTGTACTAGTCCACTGCTGGACATAGGCCTCTCCTTAGGAAGGAAGATATTGTACTATACCACGCTGGCCAGACGGGGTGGTATAGAGTTTGTTTCAAGTTTTCCTTCTCTCTGCAGTGCTGTTGTCACCCACGGGATGAATAGGGTGGTGACACTCTGTACTCTTAATCCGTCACCACACGGACGTTATTTATTAACTTTAAAAAGAAAACTTACAGAATATAGTACATCACAGTCTGCTTCGACTTCTAAAGAAATGGGTACCTACTGTAGCTAATCTTCTGTACTACAATATAAGCATTTATAAGTTTACCAAAGAAAAAGTTATACATTGGTTATTGTTCGTTTATGTATGCACAAGATCAAAACCGCATTTTAATAATACGAGGGTTTACATAATATATTTTTTAAACATGTTGGCTATTTATTTATTTAAAAAAGTAATGGCGCGATTCATAGTACCTAACAGAAGACAAGTATTTTTTTTAGTTGACTCGTGTGCACACATAAATGATTTTTCTGTTATACCTACATAAAAAAATCTGTCAATTTAACATACTACATATTTAGTAAATAGTACCAGCATAAACTTTTTACAAAAATATCATCAAACTTAACTATCATGAAATGATTAACGAATTTAAATACGCGCTTTTGAACAGATAAAAACATAACATATGCAACTACCCACTTAATTTCGAGGGTATCAAATACTTGTTCGAAATTTAAAAAGAAAAAGTTAGGGAACTTTCGGGAATAAACCATAGGCAGAGCATATCGTTAGGCACATTTTTCTATTTCGATTTATCAAATCTGACTGTGGCTATTTTAAGACTCGTTCAATGGTTCTGTTTCGTGTACAGAACGGAGTGTTTATTACCACTATTGATAGGAATTCATAATAGTTCAGTTGAAGGAACTTAATCTTGTTTTTATTACTTTAGCTTAGAATCTTACGTAATTTTCACGATTATGAGAAGGTTTTTGATTTCCCTCTATATGTAAGTAGTTATGAAATTTTGTTTCGTAAGTAAAGGGAGAATCAAAGACTTTGGGTCTTTGCAGATTCGCTTCGGAGCCCAGTTGTTCAGGAATATGTAGACACAGAGTAGTCATAATATTTATGGTATAAACTTCTTCTTCTTAACCAAAAGACATCCACTGCTGGACATAGGCCTCTCCCAATTTTCGCCATAACACACATACACGGGTACTTCGTTGGCGGAATTTGGTTGTTTATATTTGACTTCTGCCTGCTTCATTGTAAAGTTTTTAAATCGACAGCAAAGAAATACTCCGAACTGAAAGTTTTGGGTATTCCAATTTTAAATCTTAGACATCCAATAAATTAAATCTTCCAGAAATTATAAAGGATTCCGTTTATCTTTCGTGTAGATTTACTTCGTTTGTTTTTGAAAGCAAAAATTACACAAATTCGTTTTAAAATCTTTTCCGTGTAGTAAACACGAACACGAAACCTCCACATGTCGTTTAAACGCAGGCATTGCGTGTTTCAACCATTGTAAATGTAAATTACAATAAAAGTAACATTTAAGGTGTAACCTCAGAATGGCGTAGAGCGTGTTGCCGTATGTCGTGACGGACGGGGTTCGCGTTAAGCCTCCTTAATTTATCTACCATCAATAAAAAAAAGAAAGGTCAGGTCGAGCCGATATGCGTTTAGAATCAATGTAGACGTCAAACGAATTAAAACTAATAATAATAACATGACTCATTCTTATTTTTTCATGCTCAAATTTTTTTTGGCTCTACCACAGCTCTACATAAAATCCTTTGACAGTTTGTCTTTCAAATACATGACATTGGCGAAATTGTGGTTACAGTCTACCACAAAGCCATTAACCAAAAGTTGAAGTTGAATAACACGACATATCTGAGATATGTCATGTCAGGCTCTGCCTTGTTTGCCGTGTGTGAGATATAATATCTCACACACGGCAAACTAGGCACAGACTGTGATATGGGGGAACCAGATTGGTGATAAACATACTTACATATTTCTCAATACGTAACTATATATTGTAGATAAATTACATCCAGACACAGAACTCAACTCTCCAGGTAATAATAATATTACAATACATTGTTTTCCGTAAAAAGATTATGAAAATACTTTTTTGATGCGTTTGAAAAGTTCTTGTAATGAAATGAAATGATATTTATTTCTGTAATTAAATCTTTTCAGATATTTTTACAAGTACGAAGCTTGTTAGCTTTATATTAAGCGTTAACTTTGATAGTTTTCAACGCCCCGCTCCACGCCCAGCTCAGCTCTGTAGCGACCTTACACCTCTACAAACACCATAAGCATATCGCATTCACACTCACATAAAACACGGAACTTATAGAACGGTCGATACTGAAATAAAATATACATACTTAAGTTCAGATTGACGATTCCCAAATTGTTGGCAGTGAATTTGTTAAAACATTGTTTACTTTTCTGTAATCAGAAATTTATGGAAGTAGAAAACCGGTGTTAAGCAACTTTCTTTCCGTGCTTTTCACCGAGTGAGTGAAATTACCGGAGGCCTAAGCCCTCCTCACAATCTTAAGGTGGAATGGCGGCAACAGCACATCTGCCTTGTCTCTTAGTGGCATGTGTCCATGGCTGGCGGACATCACCGTCAGGTGAGCGGTCTTCTCGGGTGTCCCCTATCATCTTCATCAACAGCCTTCAATAGTCCACTACTGGACATAGGCCTCTCCTTAGAAAGGAGGTTTTGGCTTACTATACCATGCTAGCCAGACGGGTTAGTATAGGATTGCCTCCTATACCTAACATAAAAGATGAAGAATGTTCCTATCTAATGAGACGCTTTTTCGGCCTCGTATTTAAGAAGTTCAATGTAGTTAAGTAAGGAAAAATTAGAGAAAAAACAATTTTAAGAAGTCTTTGATTAATAATTTACCTCGATAATATACTTTGATTATCCAATTGATTTGAGTTCCAAAATTGATGATTTTAAAATCATTTAATTTAATATCTCCTGCTAGCTACCTACTTCAAACGTTTAACTAGTTGTGTTCATAGAGGCACATAGGTAAATATAAACACTCATTGATGTTACGAATAGTACTTATCTTGTTTTATTCCAATGATAATTGTAATATAAGATTTATTTTAGAATAGTAAACAATTACTTCACATGCATTTCATTGTTAAAACTATCTCTGTTGACAACTTTGTAAAAAAATAATGGTTGTATATAGACATATGCAAAATATATGTCTCCCATTTTGCCACGTTCTTCACTCTAACAACCATCGGACATGTTCTGCTATAGGTACTTGGCTTTCTTCAAAGACTTTGCATTGTGCATTCAACCCTATCTTATCGCTTATCAATCCATCTCTCGGAGCAAAGATTCATGCTCTACTTTTTTCTCCACGGTCGCCAGACCCTCGGGAAGAATTTCTTTTAAATGACTTGTCAATTTTTACATCAGTTACTTTAAATCTGCCGCAAAATTCTTCACCTTGAACAAACGTAAGCTTTTTATAATATTTTACAAGGCCAAAAGCGGTCATATATCCTGTTGCCATATCTATTTTAACGTGATACCAAATACTTTCAAAATGAGTCCTAATTACTTTATGAAGTTCGAACAACCTAAAATCAATTAAAGCGATCAAAGTCCTCAAGCCAAACTGATGGCAATGATTTTCATCAGTTAATAATGATTGTATCACATATTGTGTTGAGACCAGGTTAAGCAAAGACAAGCACACATGGTGACACAGTCGACTACTTAAAAATTCTCGAACTTAGGTAAAGACTTCCAGAATGGCTTTATCTTCTTGCCATTTAGATTTTGGTGCACCAAGTGGCAAGGGTCAAAAGAGGTAGCAAAGATTCAGCTTTCTTCCGACACAAGTCATATGATTTGTCGTATGCATACGTTAACATCTCACCACGATTCTTCCGTTTAGCCAGACTGACATAGATGTATAATTTACTCAACCAGGAATATGTGATGACAACTTGTATCCGTTTCCTTTCTCTGACACGCTTTTGTCATGTTCTTGCTAACTTCTTAATGTCTCTAGTTTCTATTTTTTTTTTATTTCAAAGTATATTATTGTACGCACGGACTAATAAAGTGTCCCTATTCGTGCCTATTAGTTTGTAGTGCCGAATTAGTAGGCTCTAGGATCCTAAGTCCTAAGGCCCTATTAATTCCTTTTGTATTTCTGTGGCGTACAGGGGTACTAGTATATTTCTTGCCTTACGATGTATTAATTCTATACTTAATATTGTAATAAACAGTAAATTACTATCCGCTAAACGTAGCCTGCGTTTGTCCTCGTAGATGCAAAAAAGCTCTAATGAATCGAAGCTTTCATAAATTTCTATTAAATCCTTAGTAAACTTCAAGTTAAATTGAATCGTTATCTCAAATCTTACGACATATTTTGGGATTGCGGGTAAAAGATAGCTCAAGTAGGCTTTGGACAATTATATTAAAAAGTTTCTTTATTCTTCGTGCAAAAATTCGTTCAGAAATACGATGGATAATACCAGTTGTAGGCGCAATAGGTGCTTATAGAATCCAGAACTGTATTAAACTGTACTTTTCTTTAGATAATACATATACAATATTGTATTTAAATTTTGTATCTGTTCAAAAGTTCCATTTTACCACAATAGGTACGTATAGTGACGTAGTAGATCTCTTTTGTCACATATTCCTTGGTACTTAACAACATATACAGTGAAATTAGTCTCGAGAAATTTTTGCATATGTAGTGGTGTGTATATTACTCAGATCTTAGAGCGCGTTTCCACTATATCGTTCTGGCCTATACAAAAATGTTTCGATATCCCAACATTACTATTTAATTTTATACTTATCCCTAGCAACATTCTGATTTTTGTTTTCAATAAAAACAAGTTTTTATTTTAAAGAAAAAGGTTTTGACTTTATAAAAAAAAGGTGTGTGTGCGATTCACACACGATAGAAGTGAAACTTCAAAGAGGAGAGACCGATATTTAACATTTTTTTTTTTTTCCTTTCATCTAGGTTTTTAAAACTCCGGGGGGTCTACGGGGGGGTCAAAATTTTTGTTATTTTTGGCATAGGACGCACCGTTTCCGAGATATTTCAATCTAAAGCAAAAAATCGTCACTTGATAGTGGAAAGTGGAAACACGCACAACCATACACTACTACAAACGCAAAAATTTCTCCAAGCTAATTTACCTGTAAACAAATAGTTAGTTACGCACATGTATTATATATATATATATATATTATATGAGTCACGTTTAGCCTTACACACAAATGTAATATAAAGATGATAAATATAAGCATGAGAATTATTATGGTTTTTTTATTTGTCATAACCTCATTTGTTAGTGATCTCTGTTTCTTCGTTCTTTTAACTGACAGCATATTCTTGAGAACACGAGAATATTTATAAGAATTACACTCAGTGTTTTTGTAGCACCTATTGTGCCATGTGATTATTTTAAATAATATAGTATTTGTTGTACAATACCGATACATAATAGGTATTTCTGAATGAGAACAATGACACAGCAGTATTAAGCATTAAAAAGAATTAAGTGAACCCAATTTTACAGAGAGTATCTAAAATCGCATGATCTAACTTGATGTTTTAATCTCGGACTATTCAAGATCCCCCCACTCACTTTTCTAGTTTACCGATTTCCAGATCGAAATTTGACGTCCGAATTTTAAAAGTTCGGACATAATAATTAAACAGTGACATAAATTACATATAGTCACATTTTATACAACGACGCTGGAAGCAATTTGAATAGCACCGATCGATTGTAGCGTTAGATTTTGGTGTTTACATTTATTAATATTACTAAAGCTTGCAAAAAGCAAAAACTATTTAACAAAGAAAAGGAACTATCGGAAAGGATTTAGGAGCCTTCTTTATCGTAAGGAAATTTGCTTTATTAGGACGAGTTTCACATAGCACTGTAATCCATTCGCGTTAAGGAAATAGTGACGCATCGATCAAGCCCCGCCCCTAACTAATCAGATTCCAAGAAGTTACCGTTTCGTACGAAATCTTGGAACCTGATTGGTCAGGGCTTGATCGATGCGTCACTATTTTCTTAACGCGAGTGGACTATAGAAGTTTTTAGTTTTTATTTATCCGAAGCCTATTATTTGCCGCAATCTCAAAATTAAATTGCTCTGAATATTTTTTATAAAGATGATTTCTCTGATTATTTGATTATCACAATCCAATGCTGTTTTTACGATTAACTTTTTAACTTTATATTAAACATAAAATGATACCACAACCTGTTTTCTATCTGTGAATTGCAAAAGAGTGGCCATGAGTTTGTTTGCCCTTTCTTCTCATAAGGCTCAACCCCTTGGAAAGAGGCGGTTGTAGATCGGCACAGGCATATCATAGATGGTTTATTTACTTATTTATTTAGTATAGGACACAGATGCGTTATATAGGCTGTGACGTCGGCAACTGCATTTTCTTATAGATAGTTTTTTGGGTTGCACCAATACCTCACTCACTCTGTGAAAAAACAACGAAAGAATTACTTAACACCGGTTTTCTGTGAGGCCCTGGTATCACTCCGATATTGTCCGAAAATGAGTAAATAAAGAGGCGGCCTCGCGACCTAAGTAAAAAAATATGCTTAAGTAAAAATACTCACACCATATCTATGGCGAGCGCTTCCCCTCTTTCTGTTACACCCATCACACAACAGATCGCAAGAAAGCGAGGGGGAAAATTACAAATCAATAACCTATTTAATTTAAATTGCAGGAATCGTAGAATGTGGGTCCCTAATGCGCCGACTGCGATAATTTCTGCTCTCGCCGCCTCAGCCGGCGCTGTCTGTATATTCAAGTAAGTACCGCCCTAACTTGAAATATTACGTTGGTTTGCGTACGCTATAAAACTCAAAATCTATTTTGTGCTGCATTTTTCATTAATGCTACCACAATGTGCCACAGTGAATCTTGGCAGGGTACAGCTAGTCAAGGCGGTCTTAGACCATGCCGGGGCCCCCACCCAGAAACTTGGGGCCCTGTTGGTCAGTAAAACGAAATAAACAGGTACATATCAATACATACCGGTATAACAGATATAAATACTAGTATTAATTAGATAAGTAGGCTTGAAGGAATGGTTTTAATCTGTTATGATTTCGTTCGAAATAACTGTAGTGCAAAATCTTCTGTTATATTTTCTATTACATCACCACGGGGGCCCCGAAAAGCGAATACATAGAGATGTATTCGCTTTTCGGGGGCCCTGGGTACGGGCCCCGTGTGCCCTTATGGTAAAAACGGTACTGCAATTGGTTCAATTTAAGAATAACATTACTATTTCACCTCTTTCTTTATCCTTTGGCAGAAACCTGTCTAGTACTGTCTGCTCACAATGTCAGTTATCTATTTATAGGTAACACGCCATAGCATAAATTTCTAATAAGGAGTAAAGGTGAACGACTGAGGTTTAACTCGAACTGTCTATCATCTATGTGATATTCCAATACAATATTATTATATGGTACACAATACAGTTTACAATATTTATCCGACTGTACCGACCTGACCGAGTTATGTTTTTCTAGTGAATGTATATTATTTGGAACGGTCTGTACTCTAGACGGATTATGACTTGGGAGATGTCATTACATTCGTCTTAATTGTAACACTGACTTTGGATATATGATAATTATAAAAAATAAATTTATAGATGACTGCAAAGAGAAGGAAAACTTGACACAAACCCAACCTGTCGGGCCAGTGTGGTATTAGTAGACCAAAAGTAGGGATATTGCTTATATAGCTGAATTAGGAAATGTGAACAATAGATCAAAGGTCAGGATCGCATATTTGTAACTCTACCATTTATTTTGAAACTCATTATTTATTTACAGCGATAAAATGTAGGTCATCCACTCACCCAAGGTTGACTACAACTATTTAATCAATATTATTAGAGAAGTCATTTTCAAATTACGAATTACTGGTCAATCTTGTCAATCTTTGCGCAAGATGGCAGGCAGGAGCTGGATGCGAGAAGCCCAAAATCGATCTAAGTGGCGTGCAATGGGAGAGGCCTATGTCCAGCAGTGGACTGCGATAGGCTGATGATGATGATGATGATGAGGTCAATCTCTTGTCAATTTCTAATGGTATCCCAGTCAATCCTTCTCCACGGCCAGTGGCGGCCTTAGCCAGTGCGAGGCCCTGGGCGAGTAGGACATTGCGAGGCCCTTTGTGGAATTAATTTTAATGATGATAATTGAAACAATGCAGCGTAACACATTTCACTCCGGCCCACCGCCGCCATATAAGGTTGGCCGCACATGGAATACTGTTCTTATCTCTATTCAGGGGCCCCTCAGTACCAGTTTCTTCCTCTGGAGCGCATCCAACGAAGAGCGAATCAAATAGTCGACAGCCCATACATCTCCGACCGGCTCGATCCCCTGGCGTTACGTAGAGATGTGGCTTCACTCTGCATGCATTCTTGATCAACTTTCGCAACTTTCCTCCATTGTGTCACACGGAAAAAATCTCATCCCCTTCACCTGGATAGTTGGCGCTTCACTACTGTTCGTTTTTCGAGACACTTATCGTCTGCGGTATTTCCGGACCGATGCGACCTTCAAGAAAAGAGCGTACTCCTTCCTAGAATACCGTCAACGCGTTTGTAACTCCTGATTTTACAGACGTTCATGGGCGGTGTTGGTCACTTTCCATCAGGTGACCCGTCTGCTCGTCTGTCCCCTCTATCATAAAAAAATATATATAAGCCGACCACACATGACACTGTCAGCCTGTCGATATGACAGCAAGACAGGCGAAATGAAGCATGGGAAATCCCTTGATTAACAGATTAACACCATGATAACTATAACGTAAGAGAGCGCGTGTCTGTCTATTTTCATAGCTCATAAAAAGATCGACCAAATCTGATTATTTTTTTCTATTTGGAAATTGGCTTAATTTATTCTTATATAGGGATATTTCATCACGGGCACGCCGTTATTGAACACCGTGGTTCCCACACACGAGGGGGACATCTACAAGCCGTAGATGGCCCTGGGTCCGTCGGGGTACCAGGGATTTCCTTCCTAGGGTTCATCCGGTTCCCCGGCTCCTGGTACCCGAGACGGAGAGCGGTTTTTGGTCGATTCGAGTCCGACGTAACCACCGGTGGGTGGTATCAAATAGGGATATTTCATAAAACCTGGTTAGACATTCGAAGATCGCCAGTTATTTCTTATCGTTAGAGACTATTGCTTGTTTAAATTTTTTTAGCGATTTGCCCCTTAGTCCTAAAATGTATCCATATCTGTTATTGAATGTCTATTCTCGTGTTCCAGAGACTTTTATGGTGGATCTCCTTACGACCGTGATGTGAAAGCCGAAGGGAAAACTGTGATAGTGACAGGAGCTAACAGCGGTATCGGCAAGGAGGTTGCCTGGGACTTCGCTGTGAGAGGCGCCAAGGTAGACAAAAAAATTGGATCTTGTTTAATTAACAATAAAAATAACCTTACACAACTCACACACGGCTGACTGATCCCAGACTAGGCAGAGCCTGTGCTATGGTAACTGCTGATAAATATAAATGTGAAAGTGAGTGAGTGAACCACTAAACCTATTTCAAAATATCAATGCAAAGCTACATTATGAGCAAATAACATTTTTACCGCCATAACCTACTTTAATAAATGCGAACATTTTCACTCAATCAAGGTCTTTTTTGTTTTTTTTTTTGCAATAATTAGCTCGTCACTGATGATGATGAAATAAAGCATTTTAAAGTTCTGATGATTAACTTTCAAGAATTAACTAACCTAACTACCTGGTTTCGGAGCAACATTTTTTTGTCACCTTGTCACATAAAATATTCCAGGTGTTCATGGCGTGTCGCAACATGGAGAAGTGCGAAGCAGTGCGCAAGGACATCGTTCTGGAGTCCCGCAACAAGTTTGTGTACTGCCGCCCATGTGACCTCAGCAGTTTAGAGTCCATCAGGAAGTTTGTTGAGAGGTAAGGTTATCAGGAAGTTAGGATTGACGCCTTGATGATAGACGAGAATAAATACAGCGAATTTAGATCTACAATGTGTGGTGTATACCACTATGTGTGGTATACACATGTGTGTGTGGTGTTAACATTTATAATGTCAGTTCCGGTTCTGGAACTTCGTAATATGCCTGATTCCTGTTAGGTACTAGTGTTTTGGCCAAAGGTCGTGGGTTCATTTCCACACAGGACAGATAATTGTGTGATGAGTACGATCATTTGTTTTGTGTCTGGGTGTAAGTTATCTGTAATATGTATGTATTTAGAAATATAAAACTATGTTTTTGTTTCACCGTCGCGGTTACATAGTTTCTGCCTAATTTGAGATCAGATGGCCTTGGGCGAGATGTGTCATTATTACTTATATTTAAAAAAATTCAAGGTTCAAATCTGAAGAGCCTCATCTAGACGTGCTGGTGAACAATGCAGGCGTTATGGAACCTCCCGCCAGCGTCACCAAGGACGGCTTCGAGACACAATTCGGAGTTAACCATTTAGGACACTTCCTGCTCACTGGATTGTTACTGGACACATTAAAGGTATATTTATTTAAAACTAGCTTTAACCTGCGTTTTGTGTCGATGACATACCGTTTTATATGTTTTGTACTCTACAAATGTGGGAGAGCCATGTTATGGCACGGATTGGCTAGCTCGACTGGAGTGACCGCACGGCCTCACAGCAAAACCGGTGTTAAACAATTATTTTGTTGCTTTATACTGAGTGAGTGAGGTTACCGAAGTTCAACGACCCCGGCCCCTCTTCTTATTCTGGGGGGAGGGGTCGCAAATAGTGTACAGATGCCGTAGTGTTTTACTACGTTGAGTGTTGCGGGTACGAGACCCACATGGGACGACACTTTGTGTGGTCCACAAATTGTCGTTCTGAGTCTAGGTGTTCTTTGTGTCCATTTCATGTATATTTGTAATCTCCCCCGTGACGCAGGATATATTCCTAGTGCGGGAGATTTCTTTAAAAACAAAGTGGTAGCAGGGCCTCACAGAAAACCGGTGTTGGTAATTCTTTTGTTGCTATTCACCGATTAAGTGATGTTACCGGAGTCCAAACTCCACAGGTTCTTCGTACTTCTAACCAGAAATTTCGCTTACCATTAATGACCAAATATACCTGTACATATATAAGTAGTTTTACACTCAATTTGTTTTTGTTTAAAATGGAGGGAATTTAGTAACTAAGCTTTTTTTCAATCGTTCCTTCCAATAATTTTAAAATATAATGCCTGTTTCCATTCCCAGGAGTCAGCTCCCAGCCGCATAATTATAGTAACAGGTTCAGCTCACCACCGCGGCCGCATACATAAAGAGGACCTCAACATGACCAAGAAGTACGACGCATCCGCTGCCTACGCCCAAAGCAAGTTGGCCAACATGCTGTTTGCCAGGGAGCTGGGTAAAAGGTTGCTTGGTAAGTACTTGAAAGGTTACATGATTGAGAACTAAAAGAAGCGTGCCTTACAGTATCGTGATGTGTAAGATTTGACAGCTCACTCCAATTTTGACTGCCTCGGCGGTGCAGTTTCTGCGGCGATTTTTCCGGGTAGGACCAAATGTTTGTATGATCTGCAAATATATGTTTCGGAGTTTGTGTATTTTCTATGTATATTATAAATTTATTTCCAAAATATAGTATATAAGTATTCTATCAGTCAATCTAGCTTTCTTAGTATGCTCTGCTTAGTTTGAAACCAGTGTGCGTTTTGTGTCAGATATCCGAAATATTATTATTAATTACAATTTTAGTACCGCCCGCGCTTATTGGTCAAATCGCTTTTTGATTTGACCAATGAGCGCGCTGCCCCCGCTTCCTGTTACACAATTGAAATTAAACCTCTGACCGAAGTCTACCGATATTATTTGTTAGAGACAACGGCATACTCACAAAAAATCGTCGGTAAGGTTAACGGAGCCCAAACATTCCCCTTGATTGTGGGAAGGGAGCCCAAAAGGCGGCAAAACGCTCTTGTAACTCATAAGTTGTGGGAGTCCATCGGCGGCGGTTGTCCCTTACCATCAGGTGACCCATGTGGAGGAACGGATGTCGTATCCCTCCAACCAGGCGAGGTGATCATGTCTTTGTTAGATGGCGCTGTAGTATGTTTTTGTTTCTTAGTATGTGGGAGTCGCCACACCCGTCTGCAGTTTAGTGACAATAGAAAACTTAAGGCTTGAAGAGTGCATACCAAACGAACAAACAACATTCATCTTATCTTCTTTCTCTTACAGAGACCAACGTGTCAGTGATCGCCGTAGACCCAGGTCTGACAGACACAGACCTCACCAGACACATGTCGATGATGAAGAGCATCACGAGATTTATCGTGTATCCCATCTTCTGGCCTTTCATGAAGTCAGCCAAGATTGGTGGGCAGGCTATCCTACATGCTGCTCTTGATCCCGCGTTGGACAAGTCTTCTGGAGATTACTATGTGTAAGTACATGCATAAGAACAAAAATTTGGTGCACATATGTTTTTTATATTTTTTCTTTTGTCCAGAAAAGTAGGGTAAAATTTATGAAAATATTTTAGGATCTGGCTAAACCGGGCTGAGTGTTACCACTTAATAATAAAGATCTGACAGATGTGAAACATTTAAAATCTTTTTAGAAATAATGAGTATAAAAGGATAGCGACAACAGCGATGGCAACACGTCACCACCTGCCACGCCACTTGTTACATTTACTAGCACATAAAGTGGCGACGCGTCGCCACGCTAATCTGACCCTACACAGTAGATGTTTTATATCAAAAATTTACCTATTTACTACTGATATTAACAAAAATTTAATGAATTTTAGTCAAACATCCACCCCTGAGCGACCAGTAGACAATTTAATTTTAATTTAATTAAAGAACGTAGAAATACATTATTATTACAGTGACATGAAAAAGAAGGAACCATCGAAGTTGGCCCAGGACTACGAACTAGCTCTATGGCTGTGGAAAGTCAGCGAAAAGTGGACCAAACTCGACGAGCATAAGGCAGCACTGGCAAAGGCCAGAACGGCGTGATAGATACTTTTAAACAATAATAGGTATTAACTAATGTACCAAAAAGACCAGGTTCCTTCATATGCATTTGAAATAAAAAATATTACAACTGACTGTCAAGGTAAATAAGTTTCTGATAATAAAATGTCAACTAGTGACGTCATACGTTTGTATCGTGACAATCACTGGTAAGACTATGAAACGTCTTGTTTATAAATTCATGTTCAAAATAACCCTTCTATTAATGACAATAAGGTCTATCCATGAAGTGGTCGTTAAATGCATTTTAATGTTTAGTATAGTTTAATAGTTAATAAATTGTAGAATAATTTTGTACTTCTGTTTTATTTCGAGCCTGTTTTTGTTGTCACGTCAATACGTCAGGAATATTAATGATGAAATCATCAATTTTCTACATTTTTTTCAGAACAAAATAAAAACATAACATTTATTTAAATAATTTAATTTAAAAAAATATTAATATTAACAAGATAACTAGGTCACTAACTCACATCACAATAAAATCAGTGTTTATAACATCACTTTCCATCTTTAATATATTATTTCAAAATGGCAATACTATCCAATTATGAGTGATCATAGTATCACTCATAACTTGACATTTCAGATACAAAATTATTATTGAACCGCAAAAAAATCGTTGTTGTGAGATGACTTAGCCGACTGCCGATGGAGCCGGCAGGTCCATTTTGTCCTGTGACGTCATATTTCATAGAACAATTAGGAACTATGAGATCGGGTAAACGTTGTTTGCTATTTAGTTCATAGTGTGTTGAGTGTCACCACCCCTATTCATCCTGTAGGTGCCGTAAGAACCGACTAAGGGAGCAAACTATGCAGGACAACAGCACAGCAAAGAGAAGAGAAACTTGACACGAACTCTATACTGACACGTCGGCCCAGCGTGGTATGGAAGGCAAAAAACCTCCTTTCTAAACAGGAGGACTATTAAAGATTGTTGATTGACAATAAAAATTGTCCATAAACAGCGTGTACCCTACATAGTCTCCTAACCAATTCACAACGATTTTGGCAGTGGCTGTACCAAAGTTGACCTATTTCCGGTATAAATTCATCATCGTCGCAGTCCACTGCTGGACATAGGCCTCTCCCATTGCACGCCACTTAGATCGATTTTGGGCTTCTCGCATTCAGCTCTTGCCAGCCATCTTGCGCAAATCGTCATTCCACCTGGCCTGTGGGCGTCCTACACTACGTTTGCGGAGACGCGGTCTCCACTCAAGAACTCGTTTTCCCCAACGGTTGTCAGTTCTACGAACTCTGCGAGGCTGTAACCGGCTGTTTAAAATCAATCGTCCCTCCCAAAGCAGTAACGACTCATCAATCGAAAGTTCTCCGCGTAGGCTGTAAACTGAGCTATACTGGACTGTGAATAGGTGTTCAGGGCTAGGTGTCTAGGACAAGGAAATCAAGTGGCAATTTTTTATTTATTTACATTAACATATAATGCCATTTAACCCTTAAAATCTACAGTTTAAAACATAAACTTAATATATACACTGCGACGAGCTACGAGGCAATTATCAGTCTCATTTTCATTATTAGAAGAGTTTCAAAAGAGATCGCGATGAAACTCCATACTAGTCCCATATAGAGGTGTGATACTCTGGCCTGTCGAAGACGAGTTCTTTGATTAACAACGGCTCGGTTCTTGGATGGGCGTGCATCAGCTGTAGGACTCCGGTCCCAATGGCCGCTGGAACTCCAAGGATGATGGACTCGGAGACTCCCTCTATGCAGTCTGTTTGGCCGTAGTAGGCAGCGTCGAACAGATGGTCGGCGGTCTTTTCGAACTGGAAGGAAATGCATATATTTACTTATTGCCAACAATAAAACCCTTAAGTTTTAGTTGATTAAAACCTAGGAGCTTTAAAATTCTTTTTTAAGCTATTGCATAGCTTCTATCGCGGGCCTTGAGCGTGGAGACCGAATCCAGAATTTCCGTAACGAAAATAACCTAACACCCGCCACTCCGACCGGCATAGCGGTGATACTTTTTAGTTTTGCCATCTATCGATGAATAGCAGAACTTTTAATGACTTTTTTGAAATATCACGCTTGTCTCTTTAGTTCAGCAACTCGCCTCTAGGTGGCATTGGTTGTGACGCGGTATTTTCCAGATATTTAGAAGATATCAAGTCTCAAACTTATGTTTCTTATTTCAGTTACCATAAACCTATAGTTTCAAAGAAATATTCCTGAATAACCAACATGTATTGTAAGATAATAAAAATATTTTGAACAATATTAACTTCTCATTTATTTAATAAAAGAAAAAAAAAATGTTTTCTTATCGGTCACCACGCTCAAAAAGTGTAACTTGAATTAGTATCAAAGAAAAAAAAACAAAGGAAAAATAATACTGCATAAATGAAATAGGTAAACAATTATAATTGCAAAGGTGATAAAAAATGCTATGAAATTGCTTTACCGCGGCAGTCCCCGAGTGCCACACGTCTTTTTTTTTATTTTCGACACCACCATTTTTACTTAGTAACAGTCTGTTAAAATATTTTTTCTTTTCTTAAAAAAGACAACTCCCGAACTAGGAATATATCCTGTATCACGGGAGACTATTTACATATATGAAACGGACACAAACACCCAGACTCAGAACAACTTATTGTGGATTACACAAAGTGTTGTCTCATGTGGGGATCGAACCCACAACTCTCAGAGCAGAAGAAAGCAGCGAGGTGATCACTTAAACCACTATGTCATCCGTGCAGCCTTTGGATTTCCTCTTCTTCCCTTATTTTGTTTTTAAATTATAAACAACTAATTTAATTATAAACGCGTCCGTGTGGTGACGGATTAAGAATACAGAGTGTCACCACCCGTATTCATCCCGTGGGCCGACTAAGGGAGTAAACTACGCAGAATAACAGCACTGCAGAGAGAAGGAAAACTTGACACAAACTCTTTACCAAACCCGTCTGGCCAGCGTGGTATAGTAGGCCAAACCCTCCTTTCTAAGGAGAGGCTTATGTCCAGCAGTGGACTATTAAAGGCTGTTGATGATATAAACAACTGGTTTTATACAGAAGTATGGCCCTAACGATTTTCATTGGGAAGTTTTATATTTGCTAACCAGTGTGAGAAGTTTTTATATCGCGATAGAGGATTAGCAGTTACTCCGTAGTTCGGGGAGTCTTCCTTAGATGGCGCTGAAGTACGTTTTTTGTTTTACTCTATGTGGAAGTCACTACATTCCCAACGTGAAGGTAACCCCTTAGGTTGTGAGAACCTTAAAAGCCCTAATTAAATTTTACATAAAAAATTGTAAAATACTCACACTAGCCAAGTTGAGCACGGATTCCTTCATCCTGGCGAGCCCGTACCTGGTGATACCCAGAACCTCACCCCGGGCCGTCATCTGTCCAGCTAACAGCTCCACGTGGCGCCTATCAACGCTCATGCCATGACCTTCCATCACGGCCTGGATCTCGCTGATGATGGTGGACTTGGCTGCTTCGATGCCGAGAGTATGGTACACCTGTTTGATGTATGATATCGTAACGTAAAGGAATTTTCTTTCAAATCTATACTTATACATACTTATATTATAAACTAGCTGAGACCCGCGGTGTTACCCGCGTTTGTTGTTATAACCGCGGGCAACGCTGCGGGGCGAAGCTAGTCTAAAAAAAGTAGCCTAAGTTACTCCTTATGTCATCAGCTATCTGCCAGTGAAAGTTCCGTCGAAATCGGTCCAGCCGTTCCAGAGATTACCCGGAACAAACAGACAGACAGACAAAAATTGTAAAACATGTTATTTTGGCATATGTACCGTGTAAACATACATATGCATTTAGTAAAAAGCGGTTATTTTAATATTACAAACAGACACTCATATTTTATTTATTTGTATAGATGTAAAAGTGATTTTGTTTGTTACGCTTTCACGTCTAAACCACTAAACCGATTTTAAAAATTCTTTCACAAATAGAAAGCTACATTATCAGCGAGTAACATAGGTTACTTGTTACTGCGGTAACCGAAACACACGCGGGGGATACGCGGGTACAAAAGCTAGAATATTATAATTGTAAAATTAAGTTTGTTTGTTACGCTTTCACGCCTAAACCACTAAACCAATTTTCAACATTATTTAACCAATAGACAGCTATATTATCAATAAGTAACAATTTTAACCGATATACACGCGACGGAGCCACGGCTAAAGCTAGTTTTATTATTAATGCAAATTGTAAGTATGTTTATTTGTTTGTGACGTTTTCATTATCTTATTTTATATTTATTTATTTCATTTTAAGAAGGCTTACAGACTAATAACAAACTTTGCTTAAGTAAAAATATCAATAAAAAGGTTGCTTATAACAAGCCTCCACATATGTATAAGAAAGTGAATAAAAACAAAAAACATAAAAACAATATCAAACCTTAAAAGAAGATAATATAAGAGCAAGAATTTAAATATTAAAAGGGGAATATGTTAGATCGATTATATCAATATAATTTGCAGTAGGTATATCACAGTACCCACTGTTATGTATTCTCTCCACAGACAATTCTTAATTATTCAAACGATAATGCCAAAATAAAATCCAATTCCCTAGGCACGGAGACAAACTTTGATAAAAAAATAACATTCATCACAAATCAGGATCAATTTTTCAGTCTGATTCTTGCAATTTGGTAACCGCTTACAAACAGATTTTAATGGATCAGGAGCACTGCTCATAGATTCACATTGTCTTAAAAATCATCCTTAACATCGCCAGTACGTATGCTTTTAACTTGATCCTTCTTCAGTATACTGCCAACGCCTATTTAAGCCTCTCAGGGCTTACTGACACCGACTCAGCCACTCACAGGCGCTATCACTGATAATAAAAGCATTGTCATGTTCTAATCTCTCTTCCTTCAGAGAGTCGAGCTTACCTCCAGAATATTATTCGATGTTGTCTTGGTTCCGTCAACTCCATACGTCGCTATAACATCGCGAAGTCCATCCCCTTCTACGCATAACTTGTACCTGAAAATAAATATAGTTTTTTTGAACTGTGTTGAATCGCCACGTTTATCGCGAAAGTGTTGAGGGGATTTAGTAGGTTTTAATACTAACCCTAAATTATTTTAACAGTCTGACGTAAGATGGAAAATGAATAAAAGGCAAGGGGTCCGTCCCTAGCGACTTACCGCCCCAGCCACGTACCCCTTTTTTTTCTAGAAAGGAAATCCCTAGTACAGACACGTACGCCTAGAGTAAAGTAATGCGTAATAGAGTGGTGAACGCATTATTATAAAATAATCGACGGGCCTGTTGGTCGAGTGGTTAGTGCCCCTGACTGCTAAGCCGGAGGTCGTGGGTTCAATTCCCACCCAAGACAAATATTGTGTGATGAGCATGATCATTTGTTCTGTGTCTGGGTGTAATTTATCTATAATATGTATGTATTTAAAAATATATAAGTATGTTTATCAGCTGTCTGGTCACCATAGCACAGGCTCTGCCTAGTTTGGGATCAGACAGCCGTGTGTGAAATGTGTGAGGTAAATAAAAAACAAAAAAAAAAAAAACTGTTATATTGGACATGTCCTCCTAATGGCATAGGTATGCCTCCCTATGCCATAAGGAGGACTTGTCCAATAACAGTCGTGTCTGATGGTAATAGGGTTTGTGTCAAGAATTGCTTAACACCTGTTTATTCCGAAGTCATGTTGTCACTCCATTCGAGCCTAGCGCTAATGGGCCGAAGCATGGCTCTCCCACAAGCCAATAACTTTAAAACATTATTATTATTAATACTTAATTAGTGAACAATAGAAGAAGCATCTAGTTGCGACATCAGTTACCAGTTACTCATTGAGGTAGGTTACGGTTTGCCTGTAGAAGATTGTCTCTGAGCGATAATAATAATAATATTCTATCACATTCACACAACGCCATCTAGTTCCAAACTAAGCAGAGCTTGTACTATGGGTACTAGACAACCGATATAAATACTTATATACTTTATTTTTTTGTAAATACATACATATTATACATAGAAACACCCGGACCAAATCGAACATTACATGTTCATGCACACAAATGTTTGATTTAAGCGGGAATTGAACCCGCGACCATTGGCATAGCAGTCCGTTATACAAACCACTACGCCACCACATAAGGCCGCCATTTGTATTTGTATATATGTATACCTGGTGTACATTAAAGCAATATGTTATGTTATCTGGTTTCTAATAAACAACTCACTTAACGATACTGGATGTGTCGTCACATGCTATCACAGCTCTGGACACTTGAGGAAGGCCCTTGACAACGACGGCTGGGAGCTGGCGGACGAGCTGCTGCAGAGTCATGTTGAGCCAGCCACCGTGCTTGGTGGGCTCGCCGATTACTTTGATCGCCCAGTCTGATACGATCTGGACGTTCGCCGGTTTTAGCTTCAGTTTCGATGTGCATATTCTGTAAAGAGCCCGACAGGGATACTTTATCAAGGGGTAAAGCGACATGTAATAATAATCCCAAGCTAGGCAGAGACTATGTTATGGTAACCAGACTGCTGATAAACATAGTTAAATATTTCTAAATACATAGATATTATAGATAAATTACACCCAGGCACAGAACAAATGATCGTAGAACATCACACAATTATTTGTCTTGACGGGTCTGGGAATCGAACCGACGACCTCCGGCGTAACATTCAGGGTTTCTCGTAACACTCTGTGTTTGGGTGTAATTATCTATAATATGTAAGTATTATATATGTATGTGTATAAGCAGTCTCGGCCGTATACCACATGCAAGGCTCAGGATTTTTTTTAAATAACCTTGAATTTCATCAAGTACAATACTCACGAATAAACAATAGATTCTACGTTGACTTCGAGACTCAGCAGCCGTATTCTCTCTGCGTCTAATCTTATAAGCAGAAAGCACTCGTTCGGTAGGTACACTTCGTCAATGTAAGTTGTTATCTGAAAAAACATTTAAAAAAATACATAATTCCTTTTATAAATAATAGTAATTTCATAAAAACAGCTTCCACTATAGTTATGTTATTAGATTGGTCGTTCAAAAACTAAGTTAATTACAAATACAACAATAATAATAGCCTAGAATAACAGGGCAGACAGCGGGCGGAACGGGAAGACGAGGCGATGTAAGCGGTTAGAATGTACAGCATTATCATCAACAGCCTTTAATAGTCCACTGCTGGACATATGCCTCTCCTTTTAAAGGAGGTTTTGGCCTACTATACCACGATGGCCAAACGGGTTGGTATAGGGTTGGTTACAAGTTTTCTTCTCTTTGCAGTGCTATTGTCCTCCCGCAGTCGGCTGTCCATCACACCCGCTGTCTGTCCCAGCCTTAAAGTTTATTATCGATGAAGACCTACCTCTCCCAACGTGGTCTTCTCGATTCTGCCTTTAACTCTCCTGGCGAACTCTTGGTCGAGTGGCTGCTGCAGTTCTGCGGTAATGATAGGCGTGGATATATTCTTGGATGCGTTTATGATCTCCTTGACTCGAGGTACTCCTTGCGTGATGTTCATGGATGCAACTCCAGCGAAGTGGAAAGTTTTCAACGTCATCTGGGTACCGGGTTCACCAATACTCTGCGGGGAAAGAATTTCGAAGTAAGTAAATAGAAGAGAATAGAAATTTATCTATACTCGTACGTGTATCGACTGGACTGGAGTCATACCACAGACCCACAGGGGGGGATGTAGAAGGCACAGGGCGGCTACGCAATTGTCGCTCTTGAGTAGCATGTTTCCATAAGCGGCGATAGCCACTTACCAATTACCGTCTGATCTTTTGCCCCCTATACAGAAAAATCGTTGGTATTTGAGATAGTTGGAAAGAGAGAGACAGCAGTGAGTAAGTACCTGTGCAGCCAAGGCCCCAACAGCAGTACCCGGCTCGATGACGCTACGCTGGTACTTGTGGTGGCACACGCGCAGGAACTGCACCAGCTGCGTCAGCGTCAGCCGCTCCAGCTGCTTGGCCACGGAGCCGCAGTTTCCGTAACACTTGCGGAGAATATTCACTTTGTTCGCGATACCTTTCAGGAATGTGCTGGAATAAACACAATGTTTATTACTACCCATCTCTGTCCGTGTGGTGACGGATTAAGAATACGGAGTATCACCACCCCTAGGCATTACGTGGGTGTCATAAGCGTCAACAGCACTGCAAAGAGAAGGAAAACTTGAAACAAACCCTATACCAACCCATCTGGCCAGCGTGGTATAGTAAGCCAAAACCTCCTTTCTTACACACGCCAGCCTGAACTACGCAGAGCCTGTACTGCTGATAAACATACTTAAATACCTACTTAAATGGCTAAGTGGTAAGCGAGTAGGTTAACACATTGCAAAGTTAAGCAATCTTAGCCAGGTTAGTATATGGATGGGTGACCATTTCTAAACACATTGAGACCCCTCCGTGCCTCGGAGAACACGTAAGCCGTCGGTTCCGGTTGCAACATTCTACAGAACTTCGATATCGCCTAGTACTTGGGTTGTGAAGGTCTGATGGCTGTCTGGCTGAAAAAATCTAAGTTCAGCGGTATCTGTAGACTTAAAGCTGACCCCAACCTGGTTTGAGAGAAAGGCTCGGAGGAAGATGTAACTTAAATACCTACATTTATTTTTTTCAGAAAAGACAACACCTACATTAGGAATATATCCTGTGTCGCGGGGACTTTACAAACATACATAAAACGGACGCAAAGAACACCCAGACTCAGAACAACACTTTGTGGATCACACAAAGTGTCGTCCCATGTGGGGTTTGAACCCACAACACTCGGCGCAGTAGAAAGCGGCGTGGCGACCACTTAAACCACTACGCCATCCGTGCAGTCATACACATCATATTACAGATACATTACACCCAGTCACAGAACAAATGATCGTATTCGTCACACAATTATGTGTCCTGGATGGGAATCGAACAGACGACCTCTGGCTTAGCGGTCAGGGTTACTAACCACTAGACCAACAGGTCAGCCAATGTCAACAAATGGGGGGCTTTGGCCGGAGTGATACCACAGACTCACAGAAAACAATGGTTTTCTGTGCCCGTGACACACACATACATACACATAGTTTTGAATAATTATCAATTATATAATTGTAAATTATTACATCAATCAATCATCACATCAACAGCCTATAATAGTCCACTACTGGACATAGATCTCTCCTTAGAAAGGAGGTTTTATCCTACTATACCACGCTGGCCAGACGGGTTGGTACAGGGTTTGTGTCAAGTTTTCCTTCTCTTTGCAGTGCTGTAGTCCTGCGTATTAATTAAGTATTCAACAGCTACTCATCTTATCAATGCTTAACTAAGTAAGAAGAAGGCGCCAGTGTCTGTAACACAGTTAATCATCACACTATCGTGGCCCCTGACGTTCACTCTGTCTCTAAAGAATACGTAATCTATACTAATATTATAAAGCTGAAGAGTTTGTTTGTTTGTTTGAACGCGCTAATCTCAGGAACTACTGGTCCGATTTGAAAAATTCTTTCAGTGTTAGATAGCCCATTTATCGAGGAAGGCTATAGGCTATATATCATCACGCTAAGACCAATAGGAGCGGAGCACCAATGAAGAATATTTCAAAAACGGAGAAAATTTATTACTATTGAGAAACACAGACGAAGTTGCGCGGGTCAGCTAGTGATGTATACAACTATGCTTTTATGTTTAGATAACATGGACAAACTTTATTGGACTTTTCTGATTATAGATTATTATTATTATTATTAAAAATCCAATATCACTTTTTTTTACTTACAGAAGTTCAGTCTTGAACTCTTGTGTGCACGTCTTGAAGTCGTCCAGGGCCAATGTCTCTTCAGCCGCCAGAACTATGCCATCACCATCGAGGGGGTCCTCGTCCCTAAATAAAAAAAAAACATTTTTTTAATTATAAAAGGTTAATTTAACCAAACAAAAGTTAACTTGCTATGATAAGTGTAATTGAAAAATATTTATGAATCAGATTAGTTATGGGTTGTTTAGGTCATTTTATTTATATAGAAAAAGTTTTTAGGCTCGAATAAACATATGATCCTACTAGAACTTTCTATTAAATTTAGGTAGACCGTTTGCAAGTATTATTGGCACTAAAACTATATACATACACATTGTAATGCAGTTCATCATCATCAAACGCCTTTAGTGTCCACTGCTGGACATAGGCCTCTCCTTAGAAAGTAATACAGTTAACACAATAATAAACTTCAAATTAATCCACCAGACATAATACTCCAGTAAATTGTATGTTTAGACTTAAGATTGATCTGATTTTAAATATACATATTTTTTTTTATGTTAGAGGGGGCAGACGACCAGACGGGTCACCTGATGGAAAGTGACCATCGCCGCCCATGAACATCTGCAACACAGGAGACACAAACGCGTTGCCAGCCTTTTAGGAAGGAGTACGCTTTTTTCTTGAAAGTTTGAAGGTCGTATCGGTCCGGCAATACAGCAGACGATATTAACAAATATCTTTTGTATAGAAGATGCAAGCGGGTATTCCCCAGCAATCAGGGTTACCCCATCAACTTACCTAGATAAGTATTTGGCACGAACATCCACCAATACCCTTGAAAGGTCCACTGGTCTGTCCTTCCCCTCCATATAGCTAGGGTCCAAGCCGTCACTCCCGTAACGGAATTCTACTACTTCGCCTGTGGCGTTCCGAACTGTCATATCATAGTGGAGTACCAGGTCTTCTAGAGACTAAGAAACAACAAACAAAAAAAACTTATATTATTTGTGTACTTTTATCAAAATAATAGAATTACATTGACCACTTATTACACTACGCCTGTTTATCATGATCCAAACTTATTTTGGATTAAGAATACAGAGTGTCACCACCCCTATTCATCCCGTGGGTGACGTAAGAGCCGACTAAGGAAGCAAACTACGCAGAACAACAGCACTGCCGAGAGAAGGAAAACTTGACACAAACCCTACCCCTTCGAGGATAAAAGCGTCATACACTCACGCCTTTCTCCGCGAAGAATAATAATAATATTTTCGGACATCTGACACACAACGCCATCTAGTACCAAACAAAGCAAGCTTGTACTATGAAAACTAGATTTACTGATAGACTACTCATATACTTTTTTTGTAAATACATACATATTGTACATAGAAAACACCTAAACTCCGAAACAAATATTTGCAGATGAAAAAAACATTTGGTCCGACCCGGGAATCGAACCCGAGACCTCATTACAGAAGTCGCATACGCTACCACTGCACCACCGAGGCAGTCAGAAGAAGTAAAAATTACTCTTTACTCATATCTCAGCTATCATCAGATGATGATGATGATGATATCTGGATGATGATTTTAATAGGTAAGTTAACCCAAGGCGGTGACCAGGCTTATAGCTGCTAGAGGCAATGACTAACACACGTGGAATATTCTTTTATAGAGTTTACCTTAACAAGCCGCCTCTGCAGATAACCCGTCTCGGCGGTCTTCACTGCGGTGTCCACGAGACCCTCCCGTCCTCCCATCGTGTGGAAGAAGAACTCCGTTGGAGTCAACCCGGAATAGAAGCTGTTCTCTACGAAACCACGGGCTGCGGGGATCTTGGCTGCAAGGTTTAGCAGATTAACAATATAACAGCACTAAATCGAAAATCACAGAGTACATATTTATTACTAAATATTTTAATTGTTAAGTACAATTTACGCGTAATTTGAATAATTTCAATTGCATTTTTTTTTTATGGTATAAGGGGGCAAACGAGCAGACGGGTCACCTGATGGTAAGCAACTACCGCCGCCCATGAACACCTGCAACTCAAAAGTCACAGGTGCGTTGCTGCCCTTGGAGTCCCTCCCGCACGAGTCAGCGGGAGGGGGGATTTGGGCTCCGTTAACCTCACTCTATGAGGTCGTGATATCACTCCGGTTGAGCCGGCCTATTCGTGCAGAAGCATGGCTCTCCCAAGTTGCAATTAATCTTTTCTACGCATTGACACTTCGAAATTTTAATTGATTAATGTACAACTCTACCTAACGGACCACGAACCAGTATATAATATAAATATTGTTAAGATCAGGGTATATAATAAATAAAAGTTGTCGGTTAATTACTTTTATTGCAATGTATTTACAAACACTCACTATAACAAACAAGAAATCACTATATAACTCGTTAGTCGCACTAGAAATTCGCTTCGATGTAAATTCGCTGTGTCAAACGATACTGTGTGCTATCGAATTTACTAGAATGATCCCTAGTCATCGATAGTCCGTTCCAGACCAACAATAATATTCCAGTATCAGTTACACGGTACTTGCAGCGCCATCTAGCGCTATAAGTATCAGAATTATTAATCCCAATCTCAATAGTTGTACTTTACTCGATACTAGATGGCGCTGTCCTAGACATTCTATACAAATCTGGAACAATGCTAATCGGCGAACTTTTTTTAGTAGTTAGTCTTCTTATCCCTAGATGGAGCTGAAGCTAGTTTTGTTGTAAATGCTTAGAAGCCGCACTGCTACTATCATTCGAAGCAATCGTCGATTGTCGAGAGATTTATTTTGGAACTAAGTGCTGTGCAATGGGAGAGGCCTATGTCCAGCAGTGGACTGCGATAGGCTGATGATGATGATATAAAATAAGTGATATACTCACAATGTCTTTCGAAGTGCGGCAACGACCTATCCTCGAACCCGTTGGGCACTCGCTTGCCATTCAGCGCCTGCTGACCCACGCACGCAATCATTTGCGATATGTTGATATTTGATCCTGTACAAGAACATATTTTTTAACTTAATTGCTGTGAAATTTAAGATACGGACTCTCCGTAAGTGGTTTAATACCAGGTCTATCTACATGCACTAAGATGTCGGCTGTCTGATTCCAAACTAGGCAGAGCCTGTACTATGGTAACCAGACTGCTGAAAAACATAATTATTTCTTTTAAATACATACATATTATAGATAAATTACATAGAGACACAGAACAAATGACCATGCTCATCACACAATATTTGTACTGGGTGGGAATCGAACCCACGACCTCCGGTTTAGCAGTCAGGGTCACTAACTAGACTAACTACCTTCATTTTTTTTTATAATAATATATACCTCACACATCGAAAATGTTTTCAAAATGTCCAAAGTTAGAATTATCGCAGCGGTCAGATGTGGAGACATGCTAGTTATGAGTTATGGTAATTGAGTATTTTCTTTATTATTCACGAAAGGAGAATGCCTATTCAAAGTTTCATTATTAGACGTTCGCGTCATATAAATATCTCGTAATGTCACAGTATAATATATGCAGATTAGTAATCTTATTACTTTGCGTATGAAGTCGTAGTTTATTTAGTGAATGTATACTCAAGTGTTAGTTTTGCCTTAGTTTATACATGGTATGCCTGTCAAAAACATGATGCCACAGACAATATTAAATAAAATACTCTTATGTCAGTGTTATGTCACAATATTTTCTCGTTTTCTCAACAATCTTCTTCTTTGGCTGGCCCTTTCCCATTTTAATTGGGGTCGGCCCTCCGTATTATGTATGTTCAGACAGCTCGGTCCTGGGTCGTCTCTTGGTTGACTTGGGCTTCTTTGAGGTTCTTATTTACTACGGACATCCATGTGATTCGGGGTCTTCCTCGCCGTCGGGGTTTGGCTTCAATATCTAGTACTTTTCTGGTCATGTGGTCGTTTTCTCAAAAATATTGACATTTAATTACTCAACAACCCCAAGTTGTGTTACAATAATTTATATTTCAGATAATACTCAATGCAGGCTTATTTATACAGTTTATACATTTTTGACACAGAAAAAGTGTAAAACTGATTACTGAGTGTGTGAACTGATAAGTCGATAAAATTGTGTCTTTCAACGTTTTGCACCAATAATAGTAAAAAAAAAAACATTATCTATACAAATAAATAAAATTGGAGTGTCTGTTTGTAATATTTAAATAACCGCTTTTTACGAAATGCATATGTATGTTTACACGGTACATATGCCAAAATATCATTTTTTCCATTTTTGTCTGTCTGTCTGTCTGTCTGTTTGTTCCGGGTAATCTCTGGAACGGCTGGACCGATTTCGACGGGACTTTCACCCGCAGATAGCTGATAACATAAGGAGTAACTTAGGCTACTTTTTTTAGACTAGCTTCGCCCAGCGGCGTTGCCAGCGGTTATAACAACAAACGCGGGTAACACCGCGGGTCTCAGCTAGTAATTAGTAAAGATGAATTATAAAAATTATATTTACCCTTAGAGCCGCTCTGTGCCATTATAAGAGGAGCATTCGTGCGATGCAGTTCCCGGAAGCAGGCTTTGGCCGCCAACTCTCTGATGCTGCTGAGCTCGCTCAACATAACTGCCTCCAGGGACTCCTCCATGGTACAGCCCGGCTGACACTGCAGCGTGCCCTTCTCCATCTCCAAGATATATCCGTCACATTTTGAGTATCTGTAAGTGGTAATACTCGATTATATACAAGTTGTTTCACAAAGGGGTGGGTTATATTTAACTAGCTGACCCGCGCAACTTCGTCTGCGTCTCTCAATAGTAATAAATTGTCTCCGTTTTTGAAACATTCTTCATTGGTGCTCCGCTCCTATTGGTCTTAGCGTGATGATAAATAGCCTATAGCCTTCCTCGATAAATGGGCTATCTAACACTGAAAGAATTTTTCAAATCGGACCAGTAGTTCCTGAGATTAGCGCGTTCAAACAAACAAACAAACAAACAAACTCTTCAGCTTTATAATATTAGTATAGATTATTTAAGGAACATTACTGATTTTTCTTTATGTAAAAATATTATTTCAAACGGACGAATTTAATGTTCAGCGATAGAGCTAATATTAGTATGACATCTGTATGAAAAAATAAATTAGCTTCGACTGTCACGAATTTAAATAAAAATTTAGATAGATAGATAAATACTTTATTTGTACACCAGGGTTTTACATACATTATAAAGTAATTAACAACAGCCTTTTCGCTTAGTGCAATTTCAATATATTTACACTACATTTGATCAGACATAGGTACTACAATTTTACTAAACTTCTCTGTAACTCTGTTTCTCTGTTCTGCAGGAATCAATCGACAGATAAAACGTCAACATGCTTGATAATGAGAGCGCTTACCCAGATTCGAGCAACTTATTCTTGGCTTCCAGCAGTTTCCTGCCGGGGCTCACATCGATGATACCAAAACTGAACCCTCTATTCATCATGTAGTATGACGCCATGCGGGCTAACCTAAAAACAATTTAAAATATTGTCATATTGACAAGATTCAAATTATATTTTAAAGTGTGTTGCATCAAAATATAATAAAAATAATAACCTCACACATCTCACACACGGCCGTCTGATCCCAAACTAGGCAGAGTCTGTACTATGGTAACCAGACTGCTGATAAACATACTTATATAGTTCTAAATACATACATATCATAGATAAATTACACCCAGACACAGAACAAATGATCGTGCTCATTACACAATTATATTTTCTGGGTGGGAATCGAACCCACGACCTCCGGCTTCGCAATTAGGGTCACTAATCACTAGACAGGTTATAGAATGCTGTTAACAATTAAACCATGTTGATTTAATTTAATAATTGTGCACAGAGCTGCAAAAAAAAAATCCTATTGATATTGCATTGTAATGACATGAACAGCCTGCTAACATAAGCATTAACAGCAAAAACAATGTTCTGACATACCTCCACATAGCCCTGACAGCATACTCCTCGCCCCAGTCCCGGAGCAGTACGTAAAATATACTAGTCTTTGTACCAGAACCTAACGTACTCTTGTCCATTGAACCACATAACAGCTCCGAATTTCGTATTATAACATCTAAAATGTAAACAAAACATTTATAAATACAAAAAAAAAATATTATACAGCACCATTTAATCAAAACTTTTATTAAAAGAATGGTTATATTTTATTACTCAAACAATAGCTAATTTTAGCGTTTATATTTAAGTGTATTAGCTGATCAACTATATTTACTTGAGTATACCTAATCTTAAACTTGTCCGTGTGGTGACGGATTAAGAATACAGAATGTCACCACCCCTATTCATCCCGTGGGTGTCGCAAGAGCCGACTAAAGGAGAAAACTATGCAGGACAACAGCACTGCAGAGAGAAGGACAACTTGACATAAACCCTATACCAACCCGTCTGGCCAGCATGGTATAGTAGGCCAAAACCTCCTTTCTAAGGAGAGGCCTAGGTCCAGCAGTGGACTATTAAAGGCTGCTGTAATGCAAGCATTCATATACTTAGGTCGTATATCCTCGTTTATGACAGAAACTCAAGCTATTTTAGGAAAATTCGTGATTGACTTGAATTAACTGATAAAGGTTCGTGTAAAAAACGGCTGAAATGAAAAAAACTTAGGGTATTTAAAAATGTTGATAGCATGTCTAGATTAAAATGTCTAATGGTCCTAAAATGCACTAAAAACTTAAGACCTATTTGTTAGCGTTTCATGGATTCACCGTGCGGGTGCGCGTTTTTTTTTAATAGACGGGGTCAACACATGCGACTTTGACAGCGTCTGGGTTTTTTTTTTAATGTACGCCTACTATAGGAAAACTTTTTCCGAATTAATAAATATCAAAATCCCATTTTTTTAAACAAAATCATTAAACGCCTAAACCTGAAACTACAGTAACTTCCAGTAGAGATTTACATACATTAGACTTTCGCCAAGTCGTAACAACCCAAAACAACATTGAGGTAGCAAAAGATTACTTTAAAATCATAGTAGTGGTGTTTAATTATAATGCAATACTCACAGGAATCTTGTACACACATATCCTTGTTTCCGGTGTAATTCTTCCCCTTAGTCTCTAAATTAGCTTTCACTTCGCACTTCTTATTGGGTTTCATTATTAGACTGTAACAAATAAACATATAGCTTCAATTCAATTGGTTTTAATATTTATTTATTTTATTTAAAAAAAACAACGCCCGCATTAGGAATAAATCCTGTGTCGCGGGGACTTCACAAACATACATAAAACGGACACAATGAACACCCAGACTCAGAATAACAATTTGTGGATCACACAAAGTGTCGTCCCATGTGGGGTTTGAACCCACAACACTCGGCGTAGTAGGAAGCGGCGTGGCAACCGCTTAAACCACTACGCCATCCGTGCAGTCAAATATAATATTCTACCACATTCACACAGACCAGAATTCAGTTGGGTTGGGCAGCGTTGGGTTTGTGTTAAGTTTTCCTTCTCTTTGCAGCGGTTGGGAAGCGTTTGGGAAGCTACGTCGAGTTTTCTCATCGTCGATCCCGCAGTGCCTTAAGACGAAAGTCTTTAACGAGTGCGTCCTACCCGTCATAACATACGGAGCCGAAACGTGGACACTTACGGTACGGCTGGTCCACAAGTTCAAAGTCGTTCATTTTGTTATGGAAAGGGCTAAGCTCGGCGTTTCTCTAAGGGATCGCATCAGGAATGAGGTGATCCGGCAGAGAACCAAGGTCACCGACATAGCCTACCGGATCAGCAAGCTGAAGAGGCAGTAGGCTGGCCATATTAGCCGCAGAACCGACAACCTTTGGGGAAAACGAGTTCTTGAGTGGAGACCGCGTCTCAGCAAACGTAGTATAGGACGCCCAAAGGCCAGGTGGAGTGACGATTTGCGCAAGATGGCTGGCAGGAACTGGATGCGAGAAGCCCAAAATCGATCTAAGTGGCGTGCAATAGGAGAGGTGTATGTCCAGCAGTGGACTGCGATAGGCTGATGATGATGAACATTCACACAACGCCATCTAGTCCGAAACTAAGCAGAGCTTGTACTATGGCTACTAGACAACTGTTTTTTTTTTTTTTTTGGTATATACATACCTACTTATTATACATAGAAACACCCAGACCAAATCAATAAAATGTTCATACACAAAAATGTTTGTCTTGAGCGGGAATCGAACCCGCGACCTTTGTAATAGCAGTCCGTTACACAAACCACCATTCGGTTCGCAATTCAATTATGAATTAAAGTTTTAGAAGTAGGAAATCTGTACCTGAATATCTGCTTTCCAGTCCACAGCATCCTCGGCTTGAGTATAGCGGGTGGAGGCATGTCGATCGGTATGGTGGCGTCAGGTCCGGCCAGCAGGCACGTGGCCAATTGCTGTGCCTCCTCACGAGTGAGGAATGTGTCCCTCTGGGTGATCAGGTACCCGCCAGTGATGAAGTCTTGCGTCGCGGCGATCAGCAACTCTCCGTTCCGGGGGGTCACCAGGTTAGATTTGTTCTACAAAAGAGACAGACAGATTTAATGCTGAATGAGAAACATAGAGTAAGCAACGTTTGCATAGGTCTATTAATAAATAGGTGACCGCACTAGACCACCGAACAACAAATGCTATGCCTCTCCAAAATAGCTGGAGGATTCTTCAACTTAGTGATGAGTTCATGCCGCTGTGCCGCAGCTTAATGGTTTACATTTGACAGTTGTGTATATGTATATAATACTACTCCTACACACCAATTTTTATTGCGAGATGCAGGATCAGTAGTTACCACCTAGTTTGCCTTGTAAACGTTAGATGGCGCTAATCTAATTTTTTCATCATGGTGAAAATTTGGTCTATAGAAAATATTATCTAAGTATCAGTCAATCTAGCTTGCATAGTACAAGCTCTGCTTAGTTTGAAACTAGATGGCGTTGTGTAAATATTATTATTATTCTAGTGTGATATGTGATAATCGTTCTTACCCCCATAAGTATGAGCGCCTCAGCCCTCGCCTCCTCAGTTTGAGGTAAATGCATATTCATTTCGTCTCCATCAAAGTCAGCGTTGTACGGAGTACACACGCATTCGTTGAATCTGCAAATGCAATTTATCTGATTACACCAAGCCTTTCACCATTGATAAATAGCGGTAGTAGGATTAATTACTTAAAACAATAAAGTAACGATAATTAGGCGCAATCACACTTTACACGCAAATTAACATCACATCATCAACGGCCTATACAGTCCACTGCTGGACATAGGCCTCTCCTTAGAAAGGAGGTTTTGGCGTACTATATAGATAGTTCAACTCAGTTGTGCGCGCGGCCCTATGTGCCGCGGCAGTCGGACGACGACTGCCACACGAATGAAAGTTGTATATTTACAAGCCCACGCACACATAGGGCCGCGCGCACAACTGACTTGAACTATCTATACCACGCTGGCGAGACGGGATGGTATAGGGCTGGTGTCAAGTTTTCCTTCTCTCTGTCCGTCCGTGTGGTGACGGATTAAGAATACAGAGTGTCACCACCCCTATTCATCCCGTGGGTGTCGTAAGAGCCGACTGAGGGAGAAAACTACGCAGAACAACAGCACTGCCGAGAGAAGGAAATTTCACATATGTGTATTGAATTTGAACGCAACCCATCACTACTGTGACAACACTAGCAACTGTCAACGTCATTTTTGTCTATGTCCCTTTTTGTGTGATCTGAATACAGCCTCGGTGCGTTTTTAATTCACCTCGTTTTATTTTTCTGTAATTTTAAAAAAATGTGAATAATCCCGAATAAGCTTCTTAGTACACGCAATGCGTACACGTGTACATTAAGTCGAGCACGCATATTACGAGGCGTGCTCCATATGGTATACGATTGTACCATACAAGCTTGGGCTGAGAAAAGACAGAGGTTGATTTATCATCTTTAGAAGTTTAAGTATTCTAAGAGTTACGTTCTTCAATATTTTATTGCCAAGATCCCTTAAAACCAAAAAAAATGTGGCAAATACCCTTATTACTTGAGATGCTTACCAAGCAAAAGTATTTTTACACGCTTTATATTAGCTTCACTTGTATGTTTGTTTGTAACCGACTCCTTTGGGCGTGATTTTGATTGACTTTAAATGGTCAGAATTCGTTCAAACTTTGTAGATATATCGAGGACCGATGACAATACGCTTATTTAAAAAAAAACTATTTTTTTAATGGTCCTATTTTTTTTTCATTAATTATATATTTTTGTTAACTAATTATTTGACTACCATACTCATTATTTGATTACAATACTAATGTGATTAATAACACAACATAAAAACTTTAAAATATAAAAAAATCAAATACTGTCTGTGCAGGTTTTGTAAATATAGTTAATCCATTTGAAACTTACCTGAAGGTTCGTTGTGGTTGAACCCGGGCCCTGTGACACATGATGGAGAGTTTATGAAGCGATGGCTGACGGTTGAAGAGTACCACATCACCGTCCACTAGATGGCGTTCAACTATGTCACCACACTGTATCAAATACAACATAACAATAGTATCAGTCTTATTGGGTTCATCAAATTTAGTTAGTAAGAGAGATTAGTTGAGAACCTTCTTAAAAAACAAGATTCTAATACGATGAGTTTTTATTCATTGTCACTCACCTTTAACTCCTGCGCAATCTTCTCTCTGTTACCATATTTGAGGTATTTTTTATGTTTCAAACCCCGCTGCTGCACGTAGTTAGCCCCAGGGTGTACGTCAGGGCCATTGCAGACCAGCTTCCGGAGCCAGTTTAGATTGGCAGGGAACACTCGCTCAGGATACGTGAGGATCTTGGCTACGTGAACTGGTACTCCTACCTGCATCAGGACAATACAATTATGGTTAACATAAGAACATAGGTACTGGTAGCGTTCAGTGTTACCAAAATGGCAATTTTCTCCAAATTTAAAGACAACGTCTGACGGTTTTTAAGAGAAAGATTTAAAACAGATTTGCAAAATAAAAAGACAAAAAAAAACATCACCTCTTGAATCTGCAAGTTGGGGTCGGGAGATATGACAGTTCTACTGGAGAAGTCAACTCGCTTTCCGGAGAGGTTCCCACGGAAGCGTCCCTGCTTGCCTTTTAGCCTCTGCACTAAGCCACGACCAGGTTTCTTAGGCTGAGAAAAAAAATTTGTTAAGGATGTAACAGCTATCTTATTGGGAATTCAGGAATATAGGATAACGAACTTCAAATCACACTCGATCCTGTCCAGTCACCGCAGTCTAGTCTGGAATCCTGCAATAACTATATATTTCCAAAAAACAGCTTGGAAAAGGACTATATAGAAAACTGAGGCTGGTGACTCATCTTGAGGAACTTTACGGTTGGTTTGCCAGAGTGTAGACTGTTATACGGGGGCAACAGTAGCCATCACGATTACATCCAGAGCATCCAACGTAACACATTATTGATGAGGTGTAGAGTACTTAGTAAGCCAAAACCTCCTTTCCTAGAGGCATATGTCCAGCAGTGGACTGTTTAAGGCTGTTGATGTGAGTACTTAAAGTCGAAAATAAAGTTTCACAAAGTTGTAGAAAAATAAACGATAAACTGATTTCTCTTTTTATACACGGGCCTGTTGGTCTAGTGGATAATGACTGCTAAGCCGGAGGTCGTGGGTTCGATTCCCACCCAGAACAAATATTGTGTGATGAGCATGGTCATTTGTTCTTCTGTCTCCTGTACCCAACCGTCTAACATGAGCCTCTTAAGGTATTGGTCGAGGCTCTTGGCTATCAATCCGTGAGCAGATACGACTATCGGAACAATGATCACTGAATCGACATTATTATTATTATTAAACAATTTTTTGTGAGATTTTTACAATTGATGTAAAGGTTCTTATTTGTTCTCACCTGCATAGACAAAGGTATTCCTGACATCTCACTGTTGATGTACAGCGCTGCATGCAGCTGCAGATAGTCCCAATCTTCCTGAACTAACTCGCTCTTGCCACCGCTAGCTATGTGACGAGATATCACATCATTGATAAGCAGGATCTCTGATTGTTTCATTGTTAGATCATCCTCATTACTGAAAGAGGAAAGTTCATTATTATGGTTTTTTATGGTAATGGGGTAAGCGAGCAGGGCCTCAATTCTGTTATTTTATGTTAACGCCCAGCCGCTGTCATTCCATTAATACGCTATTGAGATGCCACTGACATCGCTCAAAATATCGGTATTCTACTAACAGAAATTCAGTGTCAATAGATGGTCATCAATGGTAATATCAACAATATTGCCATATCATGAATATTAAATATATCATTTTTTTACAAATTTAAAATGACGTTCCGTTCACCAAACTATTACAAAGACATCGACATTTGTCAAGTCACCCGATGACCATTGGTCTCAAATAGTTAGTAGAATAGGAAAAGTGGAAAACTATTCCGACGACATTCCAACGACAGTCTATTGATACAATATTATAATGGCAGAATTGAGGCCCAGATGAGTCACCTGGCGTTGTTAGATTTTTTTTTTTAGAAATTTTTCTTTTTTTAGAATTAGAAATTCATGAAACGGATACAAAGCAGACCCAGACTCACACCCTTCGGCCGCCTAAGAAACCAAGTTTAGACACCAGTTTCGAAAAAAGAATATTTCCTATTTTGAAACTGGTTTTGGTAAAAAAATAATGTATTTTCTTTCCAAGCCAGCAGGAAGCGAGGTCATCGTTTAAACCACTACCCTATCTGTGATGTCTCCTCATTATTCAGTGCTCCCAAGAATTAGAAGGCAAATGCACTGAAAGAATTCTGCTGCTGAATTCTCAGCAACCTGCAAACTCTTCAGGTTTTTTATTGGAATAGATATTGAACTTACGTGCCGGCCTTGATCTCGGAGACGACGCTAGGCCTGATACAGAGAGGCGGAACTGGCAGTCGTGTGAGGATCAAGTCTTCAGGCCTCGTCAGTTTTGAGTTCATGCCAAGTAGAGGTATGTCCTCGTCAGGGATCCGACGGAATAGGTTTAAGACCTAGAAGGTAATAAGAAAGTTTATTTTTTAATAAACTTACCAAAAAATACGAATTTAATTAAATTGATACAGAAAAAAATAACTGATAAATACTGAATGTATTTTACACTAAAAAGCTCCTGAAAATATTTAGTGAAAACTATAACAATTTGTAAATTATAGATATACAAACAAACATACAGACTTATTTTTTTAAAAAGGTTAAAAATTACTAATTTTAAAAGTTCACAAACTCAAACTCAAACTCAAACTTTCTTTATTTCATAAAATTTTCAAAATTGTTTGAAATCGTCTTCCATGTAGACTCTAAAGTCATAGATCAACACACACAAAAGCAACAATCTCTGTTTTGTCAAATAGTAACCAAATAAATTTAACAAAATCAAACCCATACAAAATCTATGATATGCCTGTGCCGATCTACAACCGCCCGTTTCCAAGGGGTTGAGCCTTATGAGAAGAAAGGGCAAACAAACTCATGGCCACTCTTTTGCAATTCACAAGTAGATACAATGGCACTATTAAATATATCACAACATTGTTTTGATGTATGCTAGTATGTCCGTTATTAAGGACTTAAAGGTGAAAAACAACGAAGAGAAAACAAGATTAAGAAGAACAATCGAGAACGAATACAAGAGAAAATGAAGTGTAACATAAAAAATAGAAAAAATAATAAAAAACATACTAGCCACACCACATTTTTACTTAAGAAAGAAATAGCCTGCGCTAATTAATCCCAAGCATTCTTGTCCTCCATGTAATCCACAATCGAGTAGTAGGCCCTCTGGCACAAGCCACGTTTTATTGCGGATTTAAATTTGTTAATACTCAACTCCTGAATATTATTTGGGATTTTATTATAAAATCGGACACATTGACCTCGAAAAGACTTGTTTATCTTTTGGAGCCTAGAGGCGGGTACAACAAATTTATTTTTATTTCTGGTATTTATGGCATGTACATCACTTTTTTTCAAAAAGCTATCTTTATTTTTGTGAACATATATTACATTTTCATAAATATATTGACTTGCCACTGTCATTATATTTATTTCTTTAAATTTCTGCCTCAATGAACAACGATTGCCTAAATTATAAAGTGCTCGAATAGCTCTCTTTTGCAGCACAAAAATAGTTTGAATGTCGGCAGCATTCCCCCACAGCAGAATACCGTACGACATTATGCTATGAAAGTAACTGAAGTAAACAAGTCGTGCTGTATCAACATCAGTCAACTCTCGGATTTTCCTTACTGCGTATGCTGCTGAGCTGAGTCTACTCGACAATTTATCAATATGTGGGCCCCACTGTAGCTTAGCATCTAGTGTTATACCTAAAAATGTCGTAGTGTCCACAAGGTCCAGCCCGACATCCTTAATTATCACAGTAGTTTTCACTGGCTTGACGTTTGGCATAGTGAAACGTATACACTTAGTTTTTTGTTCATTTAATAGTAAATTGTTGACATCAAACCAATGAACCACTTTCGAAATGGCGCTGTTTACAAATGTGAAATCAGAAAGTGTCCGTTTTAGTCTAAATAATAGTGATGTATCATCTGCAAACAACACAATCTCGAGATTGTCCTTGACAAAGTGAGGTAAGTCGTTAATATATACTAAAAACAAAAAAGGGCCGAGAATAGAACCCTGTGGAACGCCCATTTCTATCACAGAGCCTGGAGACCGCTCACCATTAATATCAACTTTTTGAATCCTATTACATAGATATGAGGCAAGTAGTTCCAGGGCTTTATTTTTGATACCATAGTGCTGTAATTTCCTGATCAGCGTTTCATGAACAACACAATCAAAAGCCTTAGATAAATCGCAAAAGATACCTAGAGAATCGTGGGCATCCTCCCAGGCATCAAATATATGTTTTACTAGCTCAACACTAGCATCAGTTGTGGAGCGACCCCTTGTAAAACCAAATTGTCTATTGTGCAATAAATTATTATTATTAAAAAAACTGTGCAATTGATCATACATAATTTTTTCAAAAATTTTACTAAATACTGGTAGTACTGAGATAGGTCTAAAGTTAGTTGGGTCAGATGTACTACCAGATTTGAATAAGGGAATAATTTTACTAGACTTCATAAGATCAGGAAATACACCACTATCAACACATTGATTAAATGTAAATGACAATTGATTAGCCACAAGAGATATAATTGTCTTAGTAATTAAAACAGAATTTCCCCATAGGTCGGTTGTTTTTTTAACATTAATAGTGTTAAAGGCTTTAATAATTTCAAAGGGGGACACATATTGGAACTTAAATTCACTATCAATTCTTCTAACATTCTCTTTTAAAATTGATTCTGCAAGGTATGGTGAGGAGTTCAAAGATTTAGTAGTTGATACAGGAATGTTAGTAAAAAAATTCTCAAATGCAGCAGCAACCTCAGCATTTGATGTGATAAATTTATTGTTTATGTTTAAATTAAATTCATTATCACGGTTTGGATCTCTGCCAGTTTCACTATTAATAATTTTCCAAGTGGTTTTAATCTTATCATTACTACTTTTAATCTTTGAACTAATAAAACGAGACTTAGCCAGTTTACAAAGTTTCCTAAACAGCTTCGAATATTCTTTAACATAATTATGAAACTGTTCACTTTTATTATAATTCCTCTCATCGTATAGCTCGTATAATCTTTTCCTACTTTTGAGTAAGCCAGGGGTAGCCCATTCACTAAATGTGGCGTTACCTTTAACCACTAGCGTTTTTGGTGTAAAAATGGTGTTAAATGTTGAAGAGAAAGTTTCAAAAAAACTATTATAATAAGTATTAGGGTTATTCTCTACACAGAGTACTGAATTATTAAAAGCAGCTTTAAGTTTATCCTTAAAGTTTTCACAACGCTTTGCGGTTTTAGGTATCACCACAATTCTTTTTTCTGACACTTTTTCATACCTATCACAGAAAGATACTAATTGACCACAGTGGTCAGAATGTAATTGATTGATTATTTTCTTGTCCTTAATAACAATATCTGTAAATATATTGTCCAAACATGTGGCAGTGGTGGCAGTGATTCGTGTAGGCTCCAAGAACAAGTTCTTCAGATTGTATGATTGAAAAAGTGCCTTGAACTTGGTTACTATACTTGAATTTTCCAATAGGTTAATATTGAAGTCACCACAGATGATGACCTTCTTTTTTGATCTTGTTACTTTAACTAATACTTCATCCATAACACGTTCAAAACAATCATACATAGCTGAAGGAGGTCTGTATACACATACTACTATGAAACCTTTTAGTTCTAAACAGGCTATTTCTGTAGTTCGCTCAACTGATAAACTAACAATGTCATGGCGCTCTTTAAATTTAAGTTTCTTATTAATGAGTATCATAGTGCCACCATGTATTGCTGTACTTCTGCTGAACGAGCTGCCTACCTGGTGGTGGTCAAAATTGAACATAAACTGATCCCCTTTTAGCCAGTGTTCAGTAATACAAAAAATATCAATTGCATTGCAGTTCATGAACAGTTCCACCTCCAAGTCTTTGCCCATCATTCCTCTAATGTTTTGATGCACCAAATTTATATTATTTATCATATTATTTTTAATAAATTTACTGTGATTGAACTTTCTATTAGTGATCAAATTAATATTGCAAGAGGTAGTCTCTATTGTCTTATCAGTAAATTTAAATTATTTGAAATGTCAATCTCATTATTATGTAAATTATTAGGTATGTCATTTAAATTTTTATTAATGTCTAAAGAAATATCTGCCAACGGATTGGCAAAGTCGCTATGGGTAATGTCAATTTGCTCAATAGAAGCAATAGTTTTAGCCAAGTTCTTGGCTGTAATGGAAAAATAATATGATAGCGAAATTGCTATCTGTCTCTTATAATAATTAGAAAGGTAATATCTACCTTTCGTCAATGAAATATTATTACTAACAAGCTTGTTAGTGTCGATTAGATGTAATTTATTACAATAGGGTCCATTTATTTGGCAAGTTAGGTTGTGCATCATTATATTTAAATTATATCTAACATTTCTTTCCTTCTGCGACAACCCTTTGCTAAGAGGAAGTGTAAACAATACAATTTTATTTACATCTAACTTTAACAATGATTCAAAGTAGCCTAAGAATTTCTTTTTGTTTACATTTCCCCTGTTACCAACAAAAATGACTAATGAAGTATTTACATTGTGGTCTGATTTGGAATTTAAAACTTTTTCCATAATATCATTAAAAGATGAGTGAGGCATGCAATAATTGCTGAATGAATGTCCCAACTGTGTATTTAACATTAAGGGACCCATGCCCTTTCCAATTTCATCACTAAACATTGCTATGTTATCATTTTTGTACAATTTGTTTGTTTGTAAATGGGAGTCCTTGAATTCAGGTACAAAAGTTCTGATAGGTTGTGGTGGCAGCGAGGAAGGAGCATGTGCTGTCCTGGGGCTGTCTATAGAATACACTGAATCATTACATTTACAGGAGTTAACCAGCCTGCCAATAGCCAGCACCTGCTCCCTGCTCTGCTTTTGGGAAATTTCATATTTATAGGTAATATTACTAAGTTGTTCTTTAAGACGGTCAATCTCACTTTGTAATTCTCTTGTATCTTTAATGTATTGACTCGACATGTTGTCTAGTTCTAATGAGTACATAGACACCTGATCAATCAGATGAAGTCTCTGCCTATTTAGTGACATACTATTAATAAAAAATTTTTGTTTGTGAATCATTTTTTTTGTTTTGGTAATTATTTTTTTAACTTTAATGTATTTTTTCAATTTTCTCAAGCTGCATTTTACAATTTTGTTAGGTTTATAAGTACAACTACTAGTATCATCGTCAGCTGTGAGATCTATTACCATAGATGGATGGAGACTGTCAACTACAGCCCGATCCAACCCCGGGGCAACCAACTCCTCGAACAAACTTTGGTTAGAAGCTACAAGGCAGTTGTGCTTATGAGTGTCGATTTTTGATATTTTTTCCTCTGCTTTCTGTAGTTGGCATTCTAGCTTCCTAATCCTTTTCAGTGCCTGCTCATACTCATCCCTACATGTATCAAAGCTGTCCACAAGGAGTTGGAGCTTGTTCCGGGCATCAACAGAAACTGTATACCGACCATGCAACAGAGACATTTCTTTTTTAAGTTTCTCATTCTCGTTTAATGTCTCAAGGACTTCCCTTTCATTGTCATCTCTTTCCCCAATGAGTTGATCACACCTCTCCTTAGTTGCCTTTAATTCGCTTAAAGTCAGTTGAAGCTTGGACTCCAATTGACGAGCCAAGGCATTACGAGTCTGAACCATGGTGTAAGGCTTTGTGAAAAGGCAAACTATTGTTAAATTATCACCAAGGAGAGTTGATATCACACAGTGGAGGGTAAGTTGTGTAGTGTCAATATAAGCGTCTTAAGAATTAACTACACTTTTACCGAAATCGTATTAAAGAAAATAATAAATAAATCAAATAGCGATACCTGTAAAGCGATGACAATAAATTCCAGGCACAATTTTCAACACTTTTTTAATGTTATTCGTAACTTGCCGGTATCCCAACCGTCACTTACAAATTTGTTTATTTACTAAAATAACATTTATGAACTATTCTTATATAATTTGTGCAAGTAGCATTTATTTGCTTAGTGAGAAATTGGTATTTAAATGATATTTTAAACAGAATATAATATTTAAAACAAAAAAATAAACGGGAGCAATTCAGAACAGCTGTTTACCGCGGGGTTGCCACAGAGAAAAAAAAAAAAAAAAAAAAAAACACAACTAAAAGGACTGTGTGTCATTATTGCGTAGAAGGTGAAAAGTAAAGCAGGCTGTATTTTACAGGAAATCTTAGAACATAGTGATCATTATTTACATTAAGTGACCCGTCTGCTCGTCTGCGTCTGCAAAACGTGAGTGTTTGGACTTTCTAAAATCTGGCCAAACGATTACGGCAGATATCTATTGTCAGCAACAGCAAACCACGAAGGAAGAACTCGCTGCTAAACAACCGAGATTGGTCAATCGCTTTAGGCCACTGCTGCTTCACGACAACGCAAGACCACACACTGCACAACAAACAACCACTAAGTTTAATGAGCTACAATTGGAATGTCTGCGACATCCACCGTACTCCCCAGACCTTGCTCCAACACATTACCATTTTACCGGAATTTGGACAACATCTTACAAGAAAAAAAATTCAACTCCGATGCGGCAGTCCAAACCGCCTTCAAAGAGTTTGATTCTCGCCCCCATGGTTATTTTAGTAAAGGGATCAATGTACTACCTATGAGATGGCAAAAGTGCATAGATAACAACGGTGCATACTTTGATTAATTAAATATACTTAACAAAAAAAAAACTTTATATTCCACCCGTACAAAACGCCAATTTCATATATTTAATACTAACCTCTAAAGGGCTCAATTCTATAATCAACCCACTATTAATCATAGAAGCTAACTCCTTGTTTGACTCTTTAGCTTCATGAAAATCCTTTAAAACCCGTTTCACTATGGGATCCGTGGGTTTCTTTGTCCTATACTTATCATGTATTATCTTCAATATGCCAGCGGAACTTTTCTTCACCATACCGTTCAAGGCATCACAATGCATGCACTTGGTACATGTCTTTGCTTTCTTCTGGACCGCTGCACGAAGATTCTTTTTGTGTAAATACATGATGTCAGGGTTCATAAATTTGCGGCAATAGGATTTCTTCAATGGTTCCGGTAACATGACCCTGGCACATTCCTAAAGCAAGCAAAAAATGTATTATTCATGGCACGGATTTGTCATTATTTATTTATGGTAATTAATAGTAGGGGGTTCATAATTTTCAACCCCCCGACGCAAAAACGACGGGGTAGTTAAATAAGTAGTTATATATTTATACCGATGCCAATAGCCACTCGATGGCATCTCAATAGCGTGTTAGTGGTATGACAGTGGCGTGGCGTGAACATAAAATAGCAGAATTGAGGCCCTGTTTGGTTTACTGTACTTACCACACATGTGTATGTGTGGTAAGTAGAAAATTGTTACTGTATCTGCTTAGTTAAAGTTACAGCTCACAAGCTAAATCACAGTCACCCCGGGATGTGCCTCAGACATGGGGTACGTTAGTGAGGACTCCAGAAACCGTCGATGCGTACCTGCGTTTCCTTAACGAAGTTACAGCTCGCTAATGAGTACCCGGCTTTAGTAGTAGCCTATGCAAATATGGGCATGGGTGGATGAAATAAAGGTCATAGCTGGAGGTGGATGGACAACAGTTGCTAGAGATAGAGGAAAATGGAAACAGTTGGAGGACGCCTTTGCCCATAAAGGCACACAGACAGGTGTCAAATAGAATAATGTTTTTATAAGTAGCGGCACGAAACTCTAGCGGTGACAGTTACTACGCAGAAGTCAAAAATCAGGTACTTTTTGGGGTAAGAGGGACGAAGGGCGGGCGTGCGTAGCGCCGATTGGCTCTCCAGTCGCATTACGTCCCCCGCACTGATACGACACGCCGCTTGCTTCCAGAGTACAGTCGCGTTCTGAGTTATATTGTTATCGCTGTTAATTTTTGTTGCAATAAATACAATACTCATTTAAAGACAATGCAGGTTGCAGCTGGGAACAGAAGACATAAAAAAAGCGTTTTAAAATTATTTAACGTTACAGTCGTATGTTGTGGTAGGGAAAGGACTGCGTTGTGGTATTTAATGCGACAAATCAAGCATCATTGTTTAGATAATAAACTGCTAAGTTGAAAACTTTCACAAAGTGAATTGCATATAATTATAGTTCAACAAATTCTGTTTTAATTTTTCTACTTCCTATAAAGTTGTTAAAAATCCTGGGTAACATAATTTTTTTGGATATTGGAACTATAAACTATAATAATGACATACACATACACTCACGCATACATACGCACGCACACCACGCACACGCACAAACAAAGTACATTTTTTTTTAACATACACGTTTATTACTACTACTTAAGATTTAAATGTTAATACACATGGAGACCAATAATACTGGTTCAACCCAGTGCAGGCTCCCATCTCCTACAAGCACAATAACTGTCTGTATATATTCTTATAGCCTTTACCCGCGGCTTCGCTCGCAGTTTTATCTTTCGTAAAAAATATTATTTTAATAAAAAGTATCATATGTTACTTCTAAAACCTCCAAGAATATGTGTACAAAGTTTCATGATGATCGGTTAAGTAGTTTTCACGTGAAAGCGTAACAAACAAACTTACATTCACATTTATAATGTTATATAGTATGATTACTTACTTACCTTTTGTACCTATTGTTGAGAAAATAAAGAAATTCAAATTTGACGTCTTTCTGAAAGTTGTTCACTTTCAGGCACGTGAACAACTTTCAGAAGTTACACTCTATAACATTAACTATTTACTAAAGTTAATATTTGCGTGCGCGATAGTACCCATGCGCGGCTATCCCTTCCACGTTCCGCTCAGCGCTAGACTTACGTGCCGCTAGTTATAATAAATCTATTTGTAAACGTTTTGTATAAGATGTCTGAATAAAGGCTATTATTATTATTATTATGCAAATGGATTAGACAGAGTTCCCAATAGCTGAAGCAGATCAGTTGTACAGCTTTTGCCAGGAAGTCTGAGCTTTTTAACATAACACACTACACATTAAAACATACCAGGTAACTGTTTTAGTAATAATAATAATAATTCTTACCTTACAAATAGTTTGTAATATAGTGATAATAGATCGGAAGTATCCAACATGAAACACTGGCAGTGCCAGTTCTATGTACCCGTAGTGGCCAACACACTCTGCCAACCCAAGCCCGCAGGTATCACAGTTGGCATCTTTTTGATTTGTACCCTGTATAAATAAAAAAATGTTTAGACTTCAGAAGGAACAATACCATGCAAAGAGAAGTGGATGACTGAACGGATGGAGTAGTGGTTTAAGCGGTCATCTCGCCACTTCCTACTGGGCGTTGTGGGTTCGATCCCTACATGGGACAACACCTTGTGTGATCTGCAAATTGTTGTTCTGACTCTGGGTGTACTTTGTGTCCATTTAATATATGTTCGTAAAGTCCCCCGCAACACATGATTTATTCCTAGTGCGGGAGATGTCTTTTAAAAAAAGAAAAAGAAAGAAGTAGTAAAACTGATACAGAAACTTTAGCTTTAAATTTGACAAGCCTCTTCTTGCAGTTACAGCTGTGCTTATCACTACTCTGCTCAAAAAAGATATAACATAGTGTTTTATAGAGTATTCCTCAATAATTACTCTATTCAATATGAAAAGAATGGTTCTAATCTGACTAATAGTTACTAGATTAATGTGTTTCATCATCAACAGCCTCTAATAGTCTACCGTGGAATATAAACCTGTCCTTAGAAAGAAAGTTTTGGCGTACTATACCACGCTGACCATACAGGTTGGTATAGGGTTTGTTTCTCCTTATCTAAGCAGTACTGCTATACTGCATAGTTTAGTCTCCTAGACCACTCTTAAAACAAAAAAGATGAACACAGGTGGTGACACTCAGTATTCTTAAACCATCATCACACTGATTAATATTCTATGGAGTAATACTGTACATAACAAAGAATTCATACCATTCGTCTGTCCAGGACACCATATGTAGCTGGTACCCTCTGGCCATCCTGGGCATACAGGTTCTTTGTGATGACTTGAATATGGGCTGCCTGTTGTATCGCAGAAGCACTGTCCACATTGAATGTGACATGAGAACTGAAAATAACACAATAAACAAATATAAAGTTATTATAACACTATTTTAAATATACTTCAATTTATTTGTGCTACCTCCGAATAGTACAACAATAAAAAATTACAAAGTTTAGTCAAAATAACAAAAATAAAATACCATATGACCTGGTAAACATAACCTAACTTACATTTTTCTCCCGACGTAGGTTTCACGGTACTGTTCTTTCGGCATTTTCAAACTGTTTTAACAGACGTCGTTTAACACAAACACAATTTTCTTTTTGCGGCTTTTCATAAAATTCTAACTTTGCAAAGCTTTATTTAAAAAATGAAATATAATATACAAAACAACCGTTTCCGTTTATTTTGACATCTTGAAAGCATTCAGAATATAAATAAGAATAGGCACAGCCACAGGCCCCCAGTGTTGCCAACCGTCAAATTAACTCTCCCACTGATTCAACATCTAAAACCACCATAAAATACACCAAATACACCACAATAAGCATTTTGTGAAGAGACTACATATCTACCTACAATTTATCCGTGGCTGTCGTTACTATAGTTACGTTTGACCGTTTACATGTCACTTAACAATTTTTCTTTTCATACTTCTTATCGGTCTGTCTATATAAAATTACTAATAATAATAACTTCACACTTCTCAGACAAGGTCGTCTTTTTCCAAACTGGGCAGAACCTGTGTTGTGGTAACCAAACTGCTGATAAACACACTTTTATATTTCTAAATACATACATATCATAAACTCAGTTCCAAAAATAACGGGTCAGTCACAAAAACCCGAATATCTCCCGAACTACGTATGCCATCCTAATGAAACGAAGACTGTTCAATTGAGAATTTAATTATACAGATAAAAAATAAAACTTATCCCCAAATTAAAAAAAAACTAAAGTAGTCATATTTTTCTTAAGATTACATTTTTTTTATGATTGTTTTTTTGCTGTTTTTCATCACTTTCTTCATTAATACTTTGTATTGCCTCCACGAGCTCTTCTGACAGCTTCCAGGCGATTAGGCATGCTGCACACCAAATTTCGGAGCCGGTGCTGAGGAATACCTTCCCATTCCTCCACCAGTGCTTGTTTGAGCTCGGGAAGCGTGATTGGTGGGGGGTTTCGACCTTTTACGCATCTCTGAAGCTCGTCCCAGGCGTGCTCGATGGAGTTTAAGTCCGGGGTTCGCGCTGGCCACTGTATGAGTTCGATACCGACCTCTTCAAGGTAGTCATGTACAATTCTGGCGGTATGGGGACGCGCATTATCATGCATTAATATGCCATGCCGGTCCATCCTGGCCATGAAAGGACCTACATGTTCATTGAGGATCTCTTCCACGTACCCCTCTGCATTTAGAGTTCCATTTTGAATGAGTACCAGCTCGGTGCGGGCCTCAGTAGGAATCCCAGCCCAAACTTGTACGGAGTATCCACCGTACGCCACTTTTTCCTCCACACACGCTTGATGGAAGCGCTCCCCTGGTCTTCTGTACACCAACTGCCTACCATCATGCTTATAAAGCATGAATTTAGACTCGTCCGTGAACATTACCCTAGACCAATCGTCTAGTGTCCAGTTTAGGTGCTCGCGCACGTATCTCTGTCTTGCAATTCGATGTCCCCGTTCCAGTTTGGGGCCATTCGCGGGCCTCAATGGTTTCAAATTTGCTTCAGCAAGACGTCTTCTTACTGTTTGAGCGCTTAAATTGCCACCTCCAAAGCGAATAAAGTGAGTTTTTAGACCAACAGCAGTTTGAAAACGATTTCGGAGCATTGTAGCCACCAGTTTTCTGTCTTCCCTGGCCGTTGTGCATCTTGGTCTGCCATTTCCTGGTCTTCTAAGGTGTGATCCAGTCTCTTGGTACCGCTGGACTACCCGCTGAACAGTCGACAAAGATACACCAATGTTTCTGGCTGTTTCACGCTGGCTCCGCCCAAGTTTCAAAAAAGTTAGGATTCTGGTACATTCCTCTAGCGTGACTGCCATGCTTCACCTCACAGAATAATAATTATGCACGTGGAAGACGTTCACGATATTTTTTTTTGTGACAGAATAGAAATGGAAAGCATCCATAATGAAATGAAACAAAAATTTTGTTTTTAAAAATAGTCATTTTTTGTTTTTCTAATGAAGTTTTTTCATCAACCAGTTTAAATAATATGCTATTAGAAGCGCAACTAAAATGTATTTATTCTGTTTTTTATTTCATTGATCTAACTTTTACAGTTCTGGAGGTATTTCAATTTTTGTGACTGACCCGTAAATTTTGGAACCGAGTGTAGATAAATTACACCCAGACATCGAAGAAATGACCGTGTTCATCACACAATATTTGTACTGGGTGGAAATTGTACAATTGGACTACTCATGGACAGTCATGGTCACTAAACACTAGACCATCAGGCCCGTCAAAAGTGGTTCCACATTATAAATTCAACACATATTAATAATTCGTTTCCTTTATCATTGTGTAATACTAACAATAAATAAATCAATATTTAAATAGTAAATCAACTTTTGCGACCAAAAAGGGGTCGAAACCACCAGTTTTAGTGGAAAATCCACTGAGCTAGTAACACTAAGTTAAACAGACATGGTGTTACTGATGTGACGCATAATGCTGCCAGCTTTAAGTATAAAAGATAGTAATTGTTTTGAGGTTGCCATTTTAAAAAACACAAATCTACCATTTGTAGAGAAATGGTTAAACTTACGAACTCGAATCTATTTTCCTATAATTTTAGAGCAACTGGACCAAAATATGCTTTGGTTATCTACTTAATGCTACATAATTAAAATAATAAATGATTCATGGAAAAAAATGCATAAAAGTCCATATACAGAATGGCTGTGGAGATTCGCTACTCCTCAGTAATAATATTATATAGTGCGAAAGGCAATGTTGCTGACATAACACGTCATGGTTGTATGCAAAGTCCACTCTACATAATTTTTATCTCATCAAAATATTTTGCGAACCATGAGTAATATGTTAAAGAACATTAATGACCAAGATAATTCTTGGGGTAGTATATTCTAAAGCTCTATGGGTCTCTAAACGAATAATGCGAGTTGCGTTACATTTGAAGAAGGTCTAATAGAAAAAATGGATGACCTCTCTCCCAGTACTGCCTTTTTAATAGCATGGAAAGTCTCAATTTTACAACAGACCTATTTGACGAACACATGTAAATGGTGTGTTTTATAGATCCCTGCACTTGAAACAAAAACATCACTTACGATATTTTTGCAGTTTTTCATAGACCACAATATTATCGGTTGGCTCACGCTTATCCAAATGCCTTTCATACTATTTTCTACCAATTAAGTAGCATGCTATAACTTGCCTTAACCCAGTTCATATGTTTCTGGCGTAAAAAGAAGCGCCTCAGCGCGCCGTTTTTTGGCTTGTCAACTGAAACCACGCAACATTTTTCACTCGAAATATTTAACAAAACGTATCAATTTCCTAATGTGCTATTCAATGGGACATAGGGTTAGATGCGCCATACAAAGTTAAGTGATATACAACACAAGTGTTATTGTTTTAAAGGACTTATTATCGTTTTCCCACCGTCGTGACCCGCGAACTCTCAACATGCCTCTGTTGAAAAGGAAAGCATTTGAGAAATCAACGGCGTCGGAGTACCTCCGCGATGAAGATGAGGTCTTCCATTGCGAGATCACCGACGAGATATTCAAGGATTATGAGTAAGTACATAAATAAACAAAATAGCCGCCTAAATTTCACGATTTTCTCATGTTTAATGTAGTTATCAGTTTTACGGGGGACCGTTGGCATTGTGAGTGCGCCGCGGATCGCGCAACAACGCGAGCGTGACACGATATTTCGCTATTTCTGTCATTGGCGTCACAATTTTTATCATGTTAGATGATAATTTAATAATGTTTGTTTACAGGGAGTACTGTGAGAGAATCATTTTGGTTAATTCAATGGTGTGGACATGTGAGATGACTGGGAAAAACAATTTAACGTACTCAGAAGCTTTAAGCAGTGAGAAAGCAGCCAGGAAAGCTCTTAAAGATTTTCCTATGGAACTGCGGATCCCCATACTATACTTGGCTGTGAGAACAAAGCGGTGTTCTTTTGCTGAAATGTCAGAGGATGTGTTTAATTTTGTGAGGGACAGATACTTTGTTGGAGAGACAGTAGAGGCATGCCTAGAGGGTGACCATTGGAGTGAGGGTCATATCCTTTCAGTGACAGCACAGAAGCAACATCCAGACAGGTTTGTTTTAACATTATTTAACGTCATGAATTAAATACTTTAAATTCTATTATCATAAAGCAAATGTTTCTAATAGGAACACAGTTTAAACTGTAATAACAATATTTATCATAATTAAAATCTAGGTTGGCTGATAAATACATATTTGTCATGTGTACTAAAAATTTGTTATTAAACTCTTTGATAGTTAGTTACTTAGTTTCTAATCTTCTGGTTATGAAAATTTTATACCTCAGTCTATACATACTAGGTATGGGGTAAAATCACAATCACTTGTGATTAATCATATGATTTTAAAATAATCTCACCTGTGCCTCATCTACAACATCACTGCTACATAAAAAAAAATTGTTTTTTGAAAGGTGGCATATATCTTTGTTTATGACCAAATCATCATCAAAGTTGAAATCACAGTTACCAAAACTAATAATATAATAATATGATTATGATTAAAAGTAGCAATAATATCCATGTCTAATACATACCTACACTCAATATTTGTTGTGTGTAAATGCATGGGTAATTGTATAACATAGTAATGCTCATCATAGACTGGTATGATACCACAGTCTCACATAAAGCGGTGTTAAAAGCTAGGTAGACTTACCAAAGCCCAAATCCTGTTCTCCTTTTTTTTCTGTGTGGAAATCCCTTCGGATACCACTCACCGGTGGCTATGTCGGATTCGAAACCAATACATATATGTATATTGTAATTCATATAGAGTGTATTGTATGTACAGAAATAGAAATAATAAAAATAAAATAAGAATGACGACTAATAGGATTTATATAGGTAATAGCTAGGTCCAACCCCCGCCCCCCTCCCTCTAATTCTTTGAGAGGTGCACTAAAAGTGTGTAAATGCACTTGTGTCTTTTTCAGTTGTGGTGGTGGTGTATCCATAGTTGGTGGTAGTTATCATCTGTATCAATTATAATATATAACATTTTAAATTTATCTTTAAAGTCAATTATATTTCATTGTGAAGGCCATTTGAATTGTAACATGAGGAATTAATACTAAATAATAAAAAAGTATTACCTCATAAATTCATGCAGGATTCAGAACAATGTTTCCTGTAGTAAGTTCTCAACTAACCATATTGTATATAACTAATTAATTGAATATTACTTTGGGTTTTGTAGCTCATTTTATCTACAATCTTAAGCTTTTTTACTGGCTTCTTGAAAACAATCCTCATAAATTCTTTTAAGCCCTTGCGAAGTCAGAATGTTAAAGAAGCTTCCTCATGGTGTTATATTTACCCAAAATGTGAACCAATTAAACTTTTTTTTTAAAAGACAACTCGCATTAGGAATATATCCTGTGTCGCGGAGGACTTTATAAACATACATGAAACGGACACAAAGAACACCCAGACTCAGAACAACAATTTGTGGATCACACTCAGCGTAGTAGTAAGTGGCGTGGCGACCGCTTAAACCACTACGCCATCCATGCAGTCTTAAAGAGCCTGTACTATGGTAACCAGACTGCTGCTAAACATATGTATATTTTGAAATAGATACATATTACAGATCAATTACAACCAGACACAGAACAAATGACCGTGCTCGTCACACAATATTTGTCCTGGGTGGGAATCGAACTCACGACCTCCGGTTTAGCAGTCAGGGTCATTAACCACTAGACCAACAGGCCCGTCAAACTCGACAAATACTTAATTAAATACAAGAAGAATAACTAATAGGAATCTCTTGGGATGGGCTGTAACCTCAAGATTCCTATTAGTTGTGACTGATAAAATCCTCTGCTTTTATCAGATGTTTCCACTGCCTGCCTGCCCATTTGTAAAAATTACCTTTTCGAGAATAAATCATATGATCAGTAATAGCTAATGTTTCGAATAGAATAATAAAATAGATGAATTATAGCTTCAATCTTGTTATAACCTTATATATTATCCTGTCAATCAGCCTATTTTTGTCATTATTAATTGTCTTTACCATGATTATCATATTCTGAAATAGGATTAGAGTTGATTTATTACTTCATCTGCCAAGGATCAAGCAATGACTCTTGGGATACTTTCTTTATTAGAAGTACCAAGATGACATTGTTTTTTAAACGTTTTTTTTTGGTAATTTTTCTAATAATAAAACCTAGCTAGATCAATTAATGGCCCCCGCATCCCCCTGCATACTAAATTTCATGCAAATCATTATAGTTTCCCAGATTCTGATTATATATATATACAAGAATTGCTTGTGTAAAATATCGTCAGATATTGGGTTCCAGTTACATGTGCTATCATAAATCATACCAACTTCATAGTAATCTGGAAATCTATAAAAAATAGTACATGAACAAAGTATAAAACCAATTACTGAATATCTTCAAAGTTCTTCCCTAGACAATGTACAAGACTATATAACTCCTTTAGAAGTAAATACAAACCTCAAGAAAGTCAGTTTTCTTTTATAATTATGATGTTTTTAATTCTTTGAATGACTTTATAAAGTTACTACCAACTCCCTTCAGTTTCATTTACATTTATGATCACTGCTCTGCTCCTATGTTAATAGCGTCCAGAGTCTTAATCATTAAATAACATAATCTAAAATCTTCCTCATTGATACATTCAATTTAAAAAAATATTCAAATAAGACAGATCTTTAAGGAAAGAGTGTACTCTCGCCTCAAAGCCCGGCAACGCCGTTATGACTCCCTTCTTAAACTCTGGCAACCAGGGGCGGACTTGGCGAGCAGGGAAAAATGTTTAGTTTATGCTACGAGTATGAGCAGTAGAATGTGTTGCGTTGCATTTTGTGTTTTTTAAATATCATCATTAAGACTAATTCAACAATGACAAGGGCCTCGCAATGATCTACCTGCCCGGGGCCTCGCATTGGCTAAGGCCGTCACTGCCGGCAACACGCTTGTGACTCCTGCCAAGTGGTTACCGTCGTCCATGGACGCTCGCAACTCAAAAGACACAAGTGCGCCGGTGCCCTTTGAGTACACCTTCTCTTTCCAAAACGAAAGCTTGGGCTCCATTAACTCCATTAAACATTTCACTCGGTGAAATGTAACGGAAAATCGCTTAACACCAGTTTTCAGGCCGCGCGTGGTATTACTCCGACCGACCCGGCCCATATCTTACGAAACATGGCTCGCCCACGGTGGTTCCTACGCTTCCTAATAGTCATACTAAATGACATAGTTAGTCATGTGTCAACAAGCTGCAACATAACATCTAAAGGCTCAGACTGAGAAACAAGGGGTTGCCGATTTGGAACCCACTCAATTCAACTTTGTAGTATCCTCTTTCTTTTTTAATGTCTAAATACCAACTCACTTTATCTCAATTCCCACAGCAAAACCATATTACCATCAGCAGCATACTGTTATGAGGTGGAGCAATATGACCAGTCAGACCCATCTGCCTCGGGTCAGATCGGCACAGCTCCCTTCGACCGCGTGCGTCGACGTAAAGGCGTGTACACACGTGACAAAAATCGTCTTTTCCTCAAACAGTTTGTCGAGATTGGACCAGGTGGCATTATCAGTATTAAGGTAAGAAAAGGGCTATGTACTTACGAGGGGTGATCAATAAGTAATGATAATCGAGTATTTCTAGAACGCACAAAAACCCAAATTATTTTTTTTCTGCTTGCTTATATATCCACTACTTCAGCTTCAAAAAAATGTATAAATAGGACACCATTACCGGGAGATACATTCATTTGAATACGAACTGTCGAAGAGAAAACATCAAAATGGAGAAAAATGAAATAAGAGCTGTCATCAAGTACCTCTGCCTGAAAAAAATGTCTACCAAAGACATACACAGCGACTTAGAGGAAACATTGGGGGAGTCTGCTCCTCCATATTCCACAGTCGCACGCTGGGCAAAGGAATTTAAGCTGGGCAGAACCTCCTCTGAAGATGAACATCGCGAGAGGAGAAAGACTTACTGGAGAAAACGTCAAAAAAGTGGAAGATATCGTGTTGGCCGATCGAAGGGTGACCGTAAGGCATGTAGCTGAGGTCACAGGGATCTCCTATGGCAGCGTTCAAAAAATCATTGTCAACAAAATGCATATGAAAAAGGTCTCTGCGCGTTGGGTACCAAGAATGTTAACCGACGAACAAAAAAAGAAACGAGTCGACATTTCGAGGGTGAATCTTCAAAAGTTCCAGGCCGCTAAATAATTTTTTTTGTCGCGTTTTGTGACCATGGACGAGACCTGGATCCACCACTTTGATCCCGAAACCAAACAACAATCAATGACTTGGAAACGAGCTTCCTCACCAACGCCGAAGAAATTCAAAGTGTCAAGTTCAGCGGGAAAGGTTATGGCGTCTGTTTTCTGGGATGCAGAAGGAATTATTATGGTGGAATATTTGGAAAAGGGGGCCACTATAACAGGCTCCTACTACGCAGGCCAAATAAGAAGATTGCGAGAAGCTATTAAGTCAAAAAGCCGCGGTAAACTGCGCGCTGGAGTGCTGTTTCACCAAGACAACGCCCCGGCTCACAAAGCCGCAGTTGCGATGGCTGCCATTGAAGAAACGGGGTTCGAACTGCTCGAACACCCTCCCTATTCGCCAGATCTAGCTCCCAGTGACTTCTACCTCTTTCCTCGGCTCAAAGAACACCTCCGGGGCAACAAATTTGAGGACAATAGTGAAGTGATGGCCGCAGTAGAGGCATTTTGGGAGGGTCAAGACAAAGAATTTTTTTCTAAGGGAATCATGGGCTTAGAAAAAAGATACACTAAATGTATTAACTTGCAAGGAGACTATGGTGAAAAGTAAAATACTTTTTTTAATCTAATAGTTCTGTTTCATATTGATTATCATTACTTATTGATCACCCCTCGTATATTATAAACCAATGGACACGTGTGGTGACGGATTAGGAATACAGAGTGTCACCACCCCTATTCATCCCGTGGGTGTCGTAAGAGCCGACTAAGGGAAAAACTACGCAGAACAACAGCACTGCAGACAGAAGGAAAACTTGACACAAACCCTATACCAACCCGTCTGGCCAGTGTGGTATAGTAGGCCAAAACCTCCTTTCTAAGGAGAGGCTTATGTCCAGCAGTGGACTATTAAAGGCTGTTGATGATGATGATGATGGACTCTCCTATGACACATATATTTTGGTAGTAATGAATTAGGCCAAAACTCCTTTCTAAGGAGAGGCCTACATCCAGCAGTGCACTGTTAAAGGCTGTTGATGATAATTGATGAATTAGGCCAGGGCTGTCATGTTTAGTGTAACATCCATTACACACAAACAAAATGCCAAAAAACCTATGGAAATTTAAACTGTCTCCAATAAAGTTTGTTTTTGTCAAAAGGTGTATTGGTCCTATAAATAAGCGTAATTAGACATTACAAAAACTTATTAGTATAATATAATGAGAACCGAAACACTATTTTTGATGATAATTAAGTAACCCAATAACTGCCAATATTAACCTCTAACAAGCTACTTTAAATAAATAATAATATGTTCAGACATTGACACACAATGCCATCTAGTTTCAAACTAACCAAAGCTTGTACTAGGAAAGTTAGATTGGTTGATGGAATACTTATACATATACTTTTTTTTTGCAAATACATACATATTTGAAAACACCCAAACTCCGAAACAAATATTTGCAGATCATACAAACATTTGGTCCGACCCAGGTATGGAACTCGAGACCTTAGCACAGCAGTTGCATATGCCATACACAATTTCCTGGCCATTGTAGTATAGTAGGCGAAAACCTTTCTAAGGAGAGGTGTATGGTATGATGAAGGTTTGGTATGTAAGATATACCTATTTAATTTTTCATTTTTTACAGCAATCAACATTAGAAAAATACAGCATAAGCAAAGTAAGCTTCAGTCAAATATTTACTGGCAACCCACCTGACTTTGCTCTGTCTAAGAAACTTCTCAAGTCTCCGTCACCAAACAAACCACAGTCCAAGCCGGGGTCAGCTAACAAGGTGAACAAATCCCTGAAGAAACCTAGCCCTGATAAGAGAGGCCAGCAATCTATGGACAAGTTTGTGAAGAAGACTGATAAAGCCGAAGGTACAGTTGCTTAATAATATACAGAAATTATATATCGTTCATATATACAGGGTGTAAGGGACGTCGTAACGAATACTGAAATAATAAGAATATATCTCGCACATCTCACACACAGCCGTCTGATCCCAAACTAGGCAGAGCCTGTTACAATGGTAACCAGACTGCTGATAAAAATACTTATATATTTTTAAATACATACATATTATAGATAAATTACACCCAGACAGAACAAATGACCCTCACTCAATATTTGTCTTGGGTGGGAATCGAACCCACGACCTCCGATTTAGCAGCCAGGGCCACTAACCACTAGACCAATACGTCAATAGTGTATTCAGACCATCATTCTGAGTCGAAAATTATTGGAATTTTCTGCCGGAAAAAAAGAAATGTCTTTTTTTGATCCTCTAGAATATTGAGCTTGATTGCAGTTTTCGGTGGTGATAAATTTAAAGTAGTTTATCCGTGTGGTGACGGATTAAGAATACTTTCATATTGTCAACACCCCCAATCATCCCGAGGGTGTCGTAAGAGCTGACTAAGGGAGTAAACTACGCAGGACAACAATACTGCAAAGAGCAGGAAAACTTGACACAAACCCTATACCAACCTGTCTGGCCAGCGTGGTATAGAAGGCCAAAACCTCCTTTCTAAGGAGAGGCACATGTCCAGCAGTGGACTGTGAAAGGTTGTTGATGATGATGTATGGTGAACTAGCTTTTTCCCATGGCTCCACCCGCGTGTATGTCGGTTATCGCGCTAAAAAGTAGCCTATTTCCTTTCTCAAGAATCAAAGTATCACCATGGCAAAAATCATTATAATTGGTTTAGCCGTTTAGCAAAGCATAACAGACAGACAAAGTTACTTTCACATTTATAAGATTGGTTGTGAATTCTTCAATCATTTTTTCTCATCTGTCGCCATTAACATTACTCCAGTATTATCATATTTATAATTAAATTCTTCCCTACACAGTTCAAAAAGCGAAACCTCCAGCAGACCCGGCAGCTAAAAAGAGCGCACAAGAGTTAGCAGAAAAGATGCGCAAAGCTGAAGACCAGTTACGACAGCGGAAAGAAGAGGAGAGAATAAAAAAGAAGGAAAAGACTGCCCGGTTGCAGGCTTATATGAAAGAGTGGCAGAAGGTCAAGGATGATATGGAATTAGAAGACCAAAGGGTGAGAATTTAAAAGTAATATTTCTTAGTTACATAGCATGCATTCAAAAATATTAACTGGTACTTAAATTTTTTGCATACAGCATGTCATAGTTTTGACTAAGTTTATTTCAAAATCCTCTTAATACTCCAGTTATGGATAGTAAATTCTTCGCTAGCATCTAATTTATTTATTAACTTCAGTTAGAAAAACCAACAGCTACAAAAATGATAATGGTCAGGTTGATATACTACATCAAAAGAAAAGAAAATAGTGTACTCCTTACTCAAAGGCTGGCAACGCGCTTGTGACTCCTGAGTTGCAAGCGTTCATGGGCGGGTGAGGTTCAGGTGACCCGTCTGCTCATTTGCCCCCTAATCCATAAAAAAAAATCAAGCCAATTACAGGTTTTCACGAATAGAATAATTTTAATTTAACAGAGGTTCCAATGACCAGCTACTAAAAGGTACCGGTCGCGAACTATCCCTTGAGAACATGACTCGTGACCCTTACTCCTGTATCCATCACCTAATTGATAGACAGAGACAGATTGACTTATCAGCCGCCGCACATTTAGTCTTTATGAAGTAATGGGGGGGTCAAGCCCATTGTCGTCACTTGTGTGTCGTCATTCAAAAAGAAAAATGGTCAATTCAAAGGTTTTCATAACTGGAGCTGTCTGACACCTGGAAGCGTGTGTCCTCTAATTTAACTGCTTTCATTCACAGATTATACCAAAAGGCACTTTGATAGAAGTAGAGGGTATACCACATCAGCATTTCGGCGACTTCCTCTCCGTTCTCGAGTTCGTGCAAATGTACTCTGACATTCTGAAAGTCAAAGACGTGTTCCACAACCAGCTGGATCTGGAGACATTTCGAAAGGCTTTGACTGTCAAGGAGCACGCTGGAATGTTCAGTGACTTGATACAGATGTTCTTGACTACTGTATTCTCGTTGCAAGAAGATGAGGCTGAAGAGTATAATGAGAATGGTGGAATTCTACTTTCTACTGGTAAGTCGGAACGCCGCTTCCTACTACGCCGAGTGTTGTGGGGTTCAAACCCCACATGGGATGACATTTTGTGTGATCCACAAATTGTTGTTCTGAGTCAGTTGTGTCTGTTTCCTATATTTTTGTAAAGTCCCCTGTGACACAGGATATATTCTCAATGCAGGACTAGTTTTTTTTTTCATTTAATGTTCTTAACTAGCTTAGATTGACCTGTTGGTCTAGTGGTTAGGGACCCTGACTGTTAAATAGGAGGTCGTGTATTCGATTCCCACCCAGAACAAATAGTTCTGTGATGAGCATGGTTCATCAACAAGTTGTTATGGTGCAGAAAGTCTATACAATGAAAATATAAGTTATAATGGAATAAAATAAAATGTAATTAAGTATAGTAAAAGTTCTACCATCACCTCCGTAGTATACCATAAAAATAATAATTTCCACAGAGGACAAAGAAGTGGACAGTGAGATGGGTGTCACTAAAGCAGTGGAACTGGCCACTAAAGCCAGCAAATGGTCACAAACATACCTGGGCACACCGCTCAGTAAACTACCTCTCGACCCGACCACAGTTAGTGAAGTGTTAAGGTATGTTATTAATATACATTATTAGAACTTTAGATTTAGACTTTGAAATGTTGGGTTATTTCTATATTCTAAATGTCAACCTTTTTATCAAATCTGGCTCCGATAGGACCATGTACAATCTTCCAAAAAGTCCCAAGGGCCGTCAAGGTATTTGAACTAAAACACACTTGCTCAGAATGAGGTAAATTTAATAGAAAAGTTACACAATGTTATATCGTCTCGAAGAATCTTAATATTGCGATATAGGTTTATGCAACAACGTCATCTTTCGAGACGGATGTAAATATAAATAATGACTAGTTAACAGTGCATACAATATAGAATAGAAAATGATTCATACATAAAGTTGTATTGAATTGCTGCTGTAGCACGAAAAAAAGACAAATCGTTAATAGTACAAATTAAAAACAAGATATTTAAAATTGATTCTAGTTTGTTATTATTTTAAATATCTATCACATAAATAGCTAAAAATAGAAGAGTTTAGAATTTCAACATATTAATAATATTGTTTCTTGTTTAGGAAGTATTAATAACCTTTAGCGTTCAATAAAATAAAGTTGGAATTTGGATAAGTAGACTAGTTAATGAGAAACAATTTGATAATATCAAAGTCTGAAGTCATAATTAGTTAGAAAATGAATAGTAGGTAAGATAAGTGGGTAGTGACGGAGTGTGGGTCTCGTACAGGCTGCACCTGCTGTCGTCGGGGTCTGCGGCGGGCGGGCGCTGCGCCACGTGGCGCTACCACCAGCGCGGCGGCTACACCAGCGCCGACGACGCCGGCCTGCGCCTGCGCGTGGCGCACCCGCACCTGCTGCGCCTGCTCGCCTCCACGCACGTCGCGGACCTGCCGCTCGGTACGCACGCACTTCTATCTGATATAACCTTGACGAATAACATCTAACCATAAATGAAACATAACTAACCCCTTCCATAGTATATACAATACCAATCACCCATAGTACAAAAGATGCATGATAACTTTAATATAACCGACCGGAGTGATACCACACCCCCACAGAAAACCGGTGTTAAGCAATTCTTTAGTTGCCTTTCACTGAGTGAGTGAGGTTACCGGAGCCCGAATCCTCCCTCCTGCTGACTCGAGCGGGAGGGACTCCAAGGGCAGCAACGCACTTGTGACTTTTGAGTTGCAGGTGTCCATGGGCGGCTGTAGTTGCTTAACATCAGATGACCCGTCTGCTCGTTTGCCCCCATACCATAAAAAAAAACACAACAACCCACAATATGTCTTGTCAATTACAAAACCTAACATGGCAATCAAAAAACTTACAGCTTGGGTAACCAATATTTGTTCTAAAAAATGAGGGATGACTTTTTTTCTTTCCAATAACTTACTCAAAATAGTATCTAACTATAAGTCTTTGAAAAAAAAAAACACTCCCAGATAAATATAGTAAAGGACTAAAGTATATCATTATTGTTTCCACAGAGGATAAGTTCCTGATTCTGCAGTGTCTAATGAACCAAATACTTAGCTACGCTACAGTGCGTGATGTCGTGGAAGAAAAACTTGAAGAGTTGAAAAACGCCAAACAAGCGCTTAGAATGCATCAGGTAATATTTACTTATTTCTAGTAAACACTAAGCAATAGCGAAGCCACGCCCTGTGAAGTACTACGTACTTTAGGTATGAAGATACGGGTACGTAGCGACCTCAACCTACGCACATTATTCAGTAAACTCACGCCTCGAGTTTATCATTCGTCCACAAAGTAACGTGTACTTTATGTCAACGTACAACTAATGTTTATTTTCTTAGATTAAAATATCTCTTAGCTAGCTCAGAGATATGAAATTATCACAAGAAACAAATAAAAACTAAGGCTTTGGGCCGCACTCACCGCTTCCTTGACCAGCTCTGCGCCCGAGTTGTTTGGATTGTCTCAGGATGATCCGCTCGAATAGGCAGGGTGCACCACTGCTTGTAAGCCAGTTCTAGTATGATCTTGCGGTTGGTTTTTATTAACTTTTTTAAGCGGAGCTCGTGACCGCAGCGCGCTGTTATTTTATGTGACAGGCTTACGCGCATTTGACTTGATTGGTGGACTGGAATGGCCCAAAACCCTACAATATTTATTTCGATATTGTGAAATAAAATACTTTTCTTCAAGCTTCATCTATAATTTATATATACATCTAAATCTAATCTAGGTTTATTTAATGATAAACTCTTCTGGATGGTTTGTTACAATAGATATGATATTTTAGGGGCATATTGTTGCAATTTAATACTAAACATACACATAGTTTTTGAATGTGTTATAGTCTGTTAATACCTGTATGTTGTCTAAAATACATATTCGTTTTTTTTTCCAGATAAATGAGCGGAAACGTGAAGTACAAGTCCAGGCCTCTAAACAAGAGCTACGGAAAGAAGCTGCACTCAAGAAGGAGGAAAACAAATTAGTCGGCGAAAAGGCGAGAGTCGTGGACGAGGAGACCAAGGCCGCCATAGACAAACTTACTGCAGAGAACGAGGAAAAGAGAAAAGAGTACGAGAAGAAGTTGAAAGAGTTACAGATAGAGTTGTTTGATTTTACTTCATATGTTGGTGAGTCAAATTTTATGTTGATAGTTAGAATATTTAAGTTACTTCTGTTGACATTTTGATGTCAGAAGGAAAGGGTTAAAAGATAAAAAAAAAACTTGCTTGAAATTTTTGGCGTGAGTTTAGGTTATTGGTTTAATGCTTTATCCATAAGATGTAGCGATGAGTTTTTACATATGTAGCAGAATGCTGTCCAAGTTAAATTATCAGGAATACGACGTGTAATTTTGCGTAATGGTTGAAGCGGTCGCCACGCCGCTTCCTACTACGTCAAGTGTGTGGGTTCAATCCCCACATGAGACGACACTTTGTGTTATCCATAAATTGTTGTTTTGAGTCTGGGTGTTCTTTGTGTCCTTTTCATGTATGTTTGTAAAGCCCTCCGCGACACAGGATATATTCCTCATGTGGAAGTTGTCTTTAAAAAAAAAAAAGAAAAAATAGCATATTTACTTGATTTATTGTGTAACAACTGCCGGCAAGCTTCACTCAGTTGAATATAAGTGAACGAGCGTGGTTTAAGAAGGTGTGCGTGTGCGCAGGGTCGGACCGCGCGTTCCGGCGCTACTGGGTGGGGCGCGGCGTGGCGGGGCTGTTCGCGGAGGCGGGCGGCGAGGCGCGCGGCGCGTGCACCAAGCCCGTGGCGCAGCTGCCGCCCGCCGCCGCCGCCGACACGCTCGCGCACGTCACCAAGCTCTTCGAGGCGCAGCGGGAGCGAGGTACCCGCTCACTTCCTACTGTTGCTCCGTCCTTTACGTTAAATACCTCCACCGGTCCCATCCCATCACGTCACATCGACAGAATTAAATAGTTCACTCCTGGACATGGGCCTCTCCTTAGAAAGGAGGTCTTAGCCTACACTGACCGGACGGGTTGATATAGGGTTTGTGTCGAGTTTTCCTTCTCTTTGCAGTGCTGTTGTCTTGAGAATGTTGTACATTGCTTATTCTGCTCATTGCATAAATTACAATCTTTTTTTATTTTGTATAATAAACAATCTTGATCGTTGACACTACTCTTGACGACTCCCACCTCAAAGACAGTGTCCAAGACCCACCTAAATTGTCATTGATGGTATGGCAGTAATATCACTTTCCATCAGGTGTTTCATCCCGTCTGCTCGTTTGCCCCCTTTGCCGTAAAAAATACAAACAGATGCTCATTATAAAAATATCTAAAAAACATTCACTTCATAAAAATAATGCGAAAATATTCATATTAATTATATTTTTTTAATAAAATGCTTTTAATTTACAAACCATCAAAGTCTTTTAAAGGTATTCCAAATGTATTAAGTTTATTTTTAACATGTTAAATTCTTTTTTATATTATTTTAAATGTTTAAATTATTTGCCTCTAAATATTTCCAGTAACTTGTATCTATTTCTTTCAGCTGGCAGTGACAAAGAAAACGAGTCGGGTGCAAACTCGCGGGGCAGTTCTCCTAAAAAGCCTCTAACAAATTTAAATGGTCTTTCACACAAGTTGAACGGCTTGGAGTCAACCACACAACAGTTGAGGGATCTACTCATGTGTACAGGCGACATTAACTCGTGCTATGTTCATGGCAAGGTGAGAAACTTTGAAAAAACCACCAGGGATTTGACCATTTAATAATGGCAGTTAAATACAAGAAGTTTATACAATTATATTTCATAGTTAAACAGTAACGTCCGTGTGGTGACGGATTAAGAATACAGAGTGTCACCACCCCTATTCATCCCGTGGGTGTCGTAAGAGCCAACTAAGGAAGCAAACTACGCAGGACAACAGCACTGCAGAGAGAAGGAAAACTTGAAACAATCCCTATACCAGCGCGTCTGGCCAGCGTGGTAAAGTAGGCCAAAACCTTCTTTCTAAGGAGAGGCCTGTGCGTAGCAGTGGACTTGTAAAGGCTGTTGATGTGAAACAGTAAATAATTACTCCACTGCCTTTTTTTTGTAATGATAGGCCATGCTCACTTCGCAACCTAGAATTAAATAATTTATTTAACACTCTGCTGTGTTACCCATGGCTTATTTGATACACTGCTCATCTCACAGGAACACTACATTTTTTAGTAAAAGAGTAGCCCGTATGTAAATCCTAGCAGAAATATCCTCATGATATCGTCACCCAAACTTTATTGTATTTATTATATTCCGTATGTATAATATATTAATAGTTATCTATGTATTCGTCTATCTATTTTAAATAGTATTATCAAATTTATGTTATATTTTCATAGCTTCTCTTCTTATTACATAATACATGTGCACCTTCCATGTCCTTTACTGAACCATCTTAAGGTTGACTGGTAGATAATGCCATGTGGCATTAAGTCCGCCTTGTGCAAACTGTAATGCAGGAAGTGTAAAAAATAAAAATAAAATAAATAATAAATCCAGGGTGTCACCTCCACACTAAATGTTATCCAATTGGTCCAGACGTTTAAGCGTGAAGAACAAACATACGAACACACACACTCACAAACCTTTGCTGTATAAATTTAGTGTGATTCAATTAAGCTAAAAGTACAAGGCGGGTCCGATTCGTCGATGCGGTACATAATACTCACTTATACATAGTAATTGTATTTGTTACAGGCGGAACGGCCACGTTGGGTTGTGTACCACACAGAAGAACAACTGGATGGTCTCATCCAGTCACTCAACAAGCGTGGGCTTCGCGAGAGCGAACTGCGCCAGAACCTGGAACAGGATCGCGCGAACCTCCTCCACCACATCAGCAGGTGTCCCGTTCACCTGCTTAACCCTGCTGCTGCATCTGTAAGTTTGTTAAAATCAGCACATGACCATCCAGAAATCAATTTAGTTTTGTAATTAGTTTAATTTTTACTAAAATTGTCTAGTTGCTTTAAAGCGTACAGAGAAAGGGATGAATCATTTTTAAATTTAATTTTACTGAACACATCATTTTTACAAACGATATATCGCGTTCCCCACTGCAGACTTCTTCGTTATATTCGGGTCCAGTAAAACCTTTTGTCTACCTCACCCAACCAAAACCACCAAACCCGTAAACCAAAGGATAGTAGATAAATAAAGAATTTTTGGCTTTTTATCTTTATCTATTATAAAAAAATACAAACTGTTTATTACTTTACCTGAAGATATATCTTTATTAACTGAAACTAGAGAATGAAACCTGCACCATTTTGATTTAAATACATTCTATGATTCTAGTCACCGCCACCTCCAACGCATCATAACACCCGACACAGAAAGTTCCAGCCCTCGCTAAATGTGCCTCCCGACAGTTCATTATCGGAGGCGTTAGAATTGTCACTCAGAGACCACATTCTTGAGCTGGAGGAAAAAATATTCCACGGGTGTTTAGGTTCATTGAAAGTTAAGGTATGTTTATGTAATTATTTATATAGTGTTACGATCCGTCAGGACTCTTCGAGGGAGACTTTATTAACCCCAGAATAATTGTAATAATAGCGCTGGACGACACGGGACAGCTTTATTAGTATATGTATAAGGTCGGGAATAGATTGTCGCGCAATGTTGTTTTACCGCGTTTCTAGAATTCTAGAATTGTTAGTCTAAATATAGATACATATTTTTTTTTATGTAAATACTTTTGTACACTTTTTAATAATAATATTTTCTGACATCTGGCACAGTGGTACCGCATGCCAGTGTGCTAAGGTCTCGTGTTCGATTCCCTGGTCGGACCAAATGTTTGTATGATCTGCGAATATTTGTTTACAAAAAAAAAGGTATATAAGTATTCTATCAGGCAATCTAGCTTTCATAGTACAAGCTGCTTAGTTTGAAACTAGATGGCGTTGTGTCAGATGTCCGAAAATATTACTATTATAGAAATGCCGATACACATATTTGTAGATCATACAAACATTTGACACACAACACATGACCCGGAATATTTTACTCCTTGTACAATAGGGAATATGCACGTGACACCGAAATGGACAACTTATTTTTATTTGTAATTTTTGTTGCTAAAAAAAGATACCCATACAATTATTTTTGAAATTTATTATAATTTAATAGTGAAATTTAATCATCAAAAATTGGCTTTTTTAAGATTCCCTCGCAAATTTCTAAAACGCAACGCTATTGGTTGAATAAAACGTGACGTCAACCTACACTGTCAAGAGTGTCAACAAGTTGTGTGTATTTGTAATATTTGGTTTCTGGTGATTATTTGTTTCATTTTAAGTTAATAACTAATACGTTTTCAGTGTTAAATTAATAAATTCCCATGTAGAAAGACTCAACACAATGACTGAATATTTAAAATTGCACTTTGTCAGGTGCAGTTTTGATATTATTTGGGCACAAAGGAACGGCACAATATTTATAATAAGGTTTATTGGCTTTTCCATGGTGATAAGTTAATTTTTATCACTCACTTTTTTAACTTTCACAAACTTTGTGAACTTCACTCCGTTGTTGACATCGAATTCGTCTGAAAGTGGAATCTGACGTCACAAAAAAAGCGCGCCAAAATGGACGTGTTCAAATTGCCCCAAAATGATAGTGATGTTAATAAATTTTTTTTTGCTTAACGGTTTATATTTCGGATGTGTTATATTTATTTTTGGTAATGTAATAACTAGTAGAATCGTTAAAAAAAATAAAAAAAATACATGCATATTCCCTATTGTTTGGCCTGAATGGGATGGGAACCAAATCCAAAGACAAACGGCAACTTCAATCAATAAATCTCTTATTTTATTTTACTTGTTGTTTCTTAGGACCGAGAAGCGTGGCGAGGAACAATAATGCTACGTGGTTACGACAAACAGGCTGACTATTTGACTTGGGGACCGGACAAGCAGTACAGAGATGACTATCACCTGCCCAATGGAGTACTGAAAATGCCTAGTGGTGAGTACACTACTTTTAAATATAAACTTATAAGCGTGGGTTATTGTAATACAGCTCTTATTTCTTCAGTTTTGTGTTTATATTCTACTGTTCAGCTCAATCGTCAGAGCTCTAGGGGTGTGGGTAAAAATATATCTTTAATTTAAGTTAGTGTAGTACAGAACAGAATAGAATTAATGTATATTGAGTATATTGAATTACAGTAGGTAATACTGTTATATTTTAATTCTAGAGCTTTAAGTGCTCCCATCATATAGTAGTCTATCTTTGAATAAAGGTATGTAGTCCAAATACTACAATACGAAAGGGCTTTTTATTATCTTAATGTAGTGCTTTCAATATTTAATGATTACTTTTAATAAAAAAGTAAGTATCATCAATTAAAAAAAACATGATAAATTGTAATAAACTATATTCTTTATTCTATAATTTATGGCCTTAGAGATAGCTTTCATTTTGAAATTAAATTTTACCAACCGAACCAAGCAGTGATTTGGTACACAAATAGTATCCCGAACTCACATCAAAAAAATAAATAAAATTAAAAACCTCTTTTTTGTAGTCAGTTAAAGATTATAATGAATCTAAAATTATATTCGACAGACATAGAAGAAGAGGACATAAAATCAATACCCATAAACAAATATCGTGATCCTGGGCACTACCTGGAGGTGCCGAAGGTCAACGGCGTGAAACTGGAGCCTGCTGCTGCGGACACTAAGGCCAAGCCTGACGTTGTTCGTGGTCTGGCTTCCGCCTTGCTGCAAGTCAGCCAGGCTATACACCAAAAATACCTCAAGAGACCGCTTGGTAAGTATCCTGGCTAGTAACCTTATGACTGATAATTTTAGTTTGTTTAAAATTACACGTTTCCTTAGGCACGTTATGCAATTCTTCGGTCGTTCTCTCGTTGTTGTGGCGTACATTGGGGGAGACCTATGTCCAGCAGTAGATGGACGTCTTTCGGTTAAGATGAGATCTCTGTTGTAACGTCACGTCACTAAGGTTTTAGTTCTTTAATGCTTGAGAGACCCATGCTACGGCACATGTGAGCCGGCTATTCCGGAGTACCGAATGCCAGGGCCTGATAGAAAACCGGGGTTAAGAGTGAGATTACTGGAGACGAAACCACTCCCCATCCTTCTAATTCTCGCAGGGCATTCGAAGGATGGCTACGCACTTGTAACTTAAAAGTGCAGGTGTTCATGGAAGACGGTAGTAATGTTAAATATCTGTTCCAGGTCTTGATGATAAAGAACGCAAAGATCGTGAAGCCCGCAACAAACCTTTAGAATTCGATGCGTTGGCTCGATGGGAGGTTTCCCTCATGGAATGCCGGAGCTTCGCCCAAATAGTCCTGCACCTCTTCACTTTGGACTCCAGCGTGACCTGGTCAGCCAGCATATTGAACGCCAGCTGTCGATTGTGTAGGAGGAAGACTGATCCTGATAATATGCTGTTGTGTGATGGATGCAATAAAGGACATCACTTATATTGTCTGAAACCTAAGTTAACGGTAAGTTAATATAAATTATACTATAGTCCATCCGCGTTAAGAAAATAGTGAAAATAGTGAACCAAGAAATTATCGTTTCGTACGAAAGCTTGGAACATAATTATATTGTTAAGTTGTTCCAGCCAGGTTGAGACTAAACTAATAGAATGTTCCAGAAAAAATCGAATAATTACACAATGACTAATGAGCGCGCGACCTGCCTTGTATATTTGTTCTAGCACTAAAATACAACGCCTACACAAATTACTGTATGTTGTATGATCTACCATAGGTATACCCCTCCCCCCTCCCCCCCCCCCTCCCCATCTCATGACAATGGTTGTGAATTGTGTATCAATATAAAGTTATCATCAGTACAAAATACCTGCAGTTATTTTACAATATACATATTTTGTATGTTTTATTTCATGCATTCATTAGTCTGGACCAACAAGGAAGGTAAAACAACAAACTTTATCACATGTATTCTACAAATAGAGCATTGAAGTCTAGTACATTGAGACTTTATTTGTAGAATGCATAAAAAGTAGATAGGTGTTAGTGTATAAACGGTGTAAGGGACGTCGCAAATTAAACTTTTTATACAATCAGTTGTCAAAGGTTATTCGCCGTAGGTAACGCACTAAAGTAATAACTACATGTGTATTCACTACTAACACAAAAAAATGATGAATTTTCCGGCAGAAAATTCCAATGGGATTTTCGATTCAGAATCATGGTCTGAATACACTATTTCAGTATTCTTCGGTGCAATGGCTCTCCCTTACATCTCTTGGCAATCCCTTACATCTTGTATATGCAGTGAGTACTATCCACTGGAGATTTTCATGCAATGTTCCAATTTCAATTGCCACTGGGACTAGAAGTGATTTTTGTTTAAAAGTGTTAAAAATGACACTTTAAAGTACTCTCTAAGTCATTTTTCAAAACTAACGTTGGATTAAGTCATATATCTTAAAACTACAATTTTCTTGAAAGTAAAAATTAGTTTTTATATAAATGTAAATTGTATTGGGAGGTTGAACTTATAAAAAATATAATACCTTCCAGAAAGTACCTGAAGGCGATTGGTTCTGTGAGCAGTGTAAGCCAAAAGAACGAACACCCAGGAAAAGAAGGAAGTTGTTCTCAGATGATGACATGGAGGAAGAGTTGGAAGAAGGGTATGTATATGATTGTTAATAATTTTAGTGTTTTGAGATTTAATTGAAGTGCTTAATATGGTACGAGTAAAGATTAAAGAATATTTCCAATGTGGTGACGGATTAACAAAATAGTGTCACTATCCTTATTTATCTCGCGGGTGTCGTAGGAGCCGACTAAGGGAGCAAACTACGCAGGATAACAGCACTGCAAAAGGAAGGAAAACTTGAAACCAATCCAAACTGTTTAGCTAGCGTGGTACAGTAGGCCAAAATCTCTTTTTTAAAGAGAGCACTATATCCTGTAGTGGACTGTTTTAGGCTGTTGATGATGATAATAAATTATTAATATTAGTATTGGTTAGGTTAGAAGACTGACGCATCTCATACGCCGTCTGATTCCAAACTAGGCAGAGTCTGTGCTATGGTAACCAGACTGCTGATAAACATACATATATATTTCTAAATACATACATAATATAGATAAACTAGCTGACCCGGCAAACGTTGTATTGCAAAACAAAAAAAAAATTGGGATGGGTCACCCTTACCTTTACCTTACCGATTCTCAGACCTACGCGATGTGCACACAAAGTTTCAAGAGAATCGGTCGAGCCGTTTCGGAGGAGTACGGGAACGAACATTGTGACACGAGAATTTTATATATAAGATTACACCCAGACACAGAACAAATTATCGTGTTTATCACACAATATTCGTCCTGGGTGGGAATCGAACCGACGACTTCCGGCCCGTCGAATATAATATTGTTGAAACGGTACGGTCAGTCTACACGGGTCTGGTAGATATATCGGTAGCGATGCGCACAGTGCTAGCTCGTTATGGTGTGTTCCCGTGGGCAGGTCGTGCGTGGTGGAGGTGTGCGCGTCGTGCGGGTCGGGCGGCAGCCTGCGCGTGTGGTGCTCGGGCTGCGCCGCGCGCCTGCACGCCGAGTGCGCGCCCCGCGCCGCGCGCGCCGCCCGCCGCTGGCTCTGCGACCGCTGCTGCGCGCCCACCAGAGGTGAGACCCACAAGCCCCACTTCCAAACATTCACGACAAATAAACCGGGAGAGATGCTAGCGACGGCCGTTCGAACGAAACAAGAATACGCCCGCCGCCCGCACCTCTCCCGGTCCCCGTTCTCGTCCTACCTCTGCACCCTACAGACCGGGACTCGATTAAACAATTTACTAATAACTTTACTCTCAAAATGTATTCTCTTTTGATAAATAATGATTTAGACATTAGTTAATAGTGCTAATTCTATTGTACAAAAAATCTCTAAACTAAATAAAAAAATCGCTAAAAAACCTATCAAATATTACGTTTTCAGAATAGGACACGATGTTTGACAGGGCTAAACGAATTTTTAGTTTAGTTTAGAAAATTTTCGAAGAACAGAATTAACACCATTATCTGCGACCTCGTCAGTACTAATATAGACTTTGTCACTCTATTCTAATAACCTTATGAAATAGTACTTCATCAAATATAAAAATAATAATAATGATAATATTGTACCACATTCACACAACGCCATCTAGTCCCAAACTAAGCAGAGCTTGTACTATGACTACTAGACAACTGATATAAATACATATATACTTTTTTTTTGTAAATACATACTTATTATACATAGAAACACCCAGACCAAATCAAACATTAAATGTTCATGCACAGAATATGCCATTCGGTCGTCAAAAAAAAAAATACCCTATGCCCTTTTCTATATTCCTGACACGTGTGATACATTTCAAAATGATCGGTTGAGTAATAACCTAAAAATGGCAAACTGCCCAAGACCGGGATAATTGGCGCTCCTTGTGATTGGGGTAGGCCTTCGTTCAGCAACTGACAGCGATAGGCCAATGATCATGACCCTCAATAAGAAAAAATACCACTTTCTAACTTATAATGTTAGTTGAAAAAAAAAAAAAAATCGTCTAACTTCGAAAAACCAATTACAAAATTACTTGCCAAAATAATAGCTTAAAAATGCACTAAAGGTATAAAAAAATATCTAATGAGCCTCTTAAAATAAAAAGCATCATGTTTTAGTAAAATTATAAAGTTCTGAACTTACATCTACAAACTGAAACACATTTTTTTATATTTATGTATTTACAGTTTCTTAACAATCACACATTGTTTCTAAAATAAAACCTATAAACGACTATAGACTTTATAATAAATAATATTATAGCAATATGGATACGTAGTAACTTTTTACCTACCCTCTTTAAAAAAAAAAACCTAATACTACTTTCTAATTTATAAGAATAATTATAAGTATTAGTAAGTAATAATAATGGTTGTGGTATAAAGAGACGTCGAGCCGGCGCTGCGCCGCCACGGCCATCAACAACATCCACCAGTACACGCGCGCGCTCGACTCGCGGCGGAACTCCTCCGGTTCGTCTACACCCTACGGCTGGCTTTGGCTGCGGACTTGATATTTTCAAACACCATTTTTTTCAATCACAACCCTTCTACACTACGTCATATCGTTTAATTTTAAATCGGACCAAAAGAAACTAATACAAGTAAAAATAGGATAGAGCTGATGAACATCGAATAACTTCACAGCTTTTCTTAGAAAGCTGTATTTGATCTATGCTAGATTAGGGTTATTAAATTATCTCAGCTGACTCCTGAGCTCTGGTAGTTTAGATTTTCAATCCATAATAAACACCAGTATTTCTAAACCTCCAGCAGTGTGGACTATTAAAGGCTGTTGATGATGATTACCTCTATTTATTCGTTCAAATCTCAAACAAAAAAAAATACAAAATCAAAATCAGTCTGTCCGTTTAAGAGGTATAATGCAATAAACAAAAATATAGACACAAAGTAAACTTACTGCGTTAGGAGTTAAAACTGAAGAATTATGAATAGTAGTCATTCGCATTAAGATAATAGTGACGCATCAATCGCGTTCGACGTTGCGATTGGTAGGGTTAAGTGCGGGCCAATCGCACAACGCTGTCACAACAAGTTGATGTGAAATAAACTCACACAAAGCTCATTGTACATAGCCTTAAGACCAGTGCTAAACAATTCGTTCAACGTGAAGTAAGGTTATGTTCTCTAGATAGTGATCTATCAAAACGTGCTACACAAAAATACAAACTTTTTTTAAACCTGTAAAGAAATATAACGCGTCTGTATTTATCACCTGTTACCCACACTTAAAAAAAAAGATATTTACTCTTTTAAATCAATTCCGCAGCCAATGCTAGCTAGTAATTCTTTTTGTTTTTTCGTTTTAAATACGCTTTCTCATCCCATGGGTGCCTATCGCCAATAATACTCTCATAGAACGCACACTTTCTACTTGGACTGTGATTTTATGCACTAACTTTATTTGCTTGTTGTGGGCTCTACTATGTTTTGCAAGTTCGTTTTTTTTTAGCACTCATGAATAAAAATGTATTTTTGTCAGTAACTCCCATAAAATAAATCCTATCCCCCATTACTGTAAAGATAAATCTAATATCTTGATATAATCAAAATTTTCTCGTGAAATATGCTTCAGCAAAAAGCCGGCTCAATCAGCACCGGCAAACCGGTATTAAGGTTTTTTCATTGTATTTCACTGAGTGAGAGAAGTTACCGAAGACTCAACCCCACAAGGGGGGGGAGGACTTACTCAAAGGGGGTCTACACTTATGACTTTTGAGTTGCAGTTGAGGAATCGTTTGCCCCCTGTACCATATAAAAATTCTAATTTCCTTATAAATTATTTGTTTCCTAGTCCTGTAAAGTACTACGTTTTTAGAATACGAAACATTTTTTGATAGGACTAAACAATTTTTTGTGATTTTGAGTTTAGTACAGAGAGTTTTGGAATAAAAGAACTACCTATCACCGTTGTAACTGCAATCAAATTATTATTAAAACTTGAAATTTCTCCTAAAAGCTTATGTTTTTAACTGACTTCAAAAGCTTTCAAAAGAGGAGGTTCTCAATTTGACTGTATTTTTTTTTAAATTAAATAATTTGTAATCCGGAATGTATCAGAAAATTAATGCATGCTACTTAGCTACCTTTAGATGTCAGTAGATCAGAATGATCCCCAACATTTCAGTATTCACCATTACGCATCATTCAGCATTTGTGATGTGCTTTGGAATGGGTTGCCACCATAACCTTCAATCTAACTAACACGTCGCCAACTGACAAGAACGGAGTCTAACATTTACATGCTTACAGAGTCGGACGACAGCGAGTACAACACGGCGCTGGTGAAACTGAAGACTCGGAAGTCCAGGAGTAGCAAGGAGTCTTCGCCTGTACAGAATGGAACAGCGAAACGAGGCAGAAAGTGAGTCTGGTTATAATTCATTACTATAGACGGGCCTGTTGGTCTAGTGGTCAGTGACCCTGACTGCTAAACCGGAGGTCGTGACCTCAACCTGACAACCTCGGGCTTAATAGTCATAGTCTAACCACTGGACCATCAGGCCGTCAATTTATACAAGAGTTTGATAAGACAGTTAACTTCTGATTATTATTTTAGACCAAAAAGTGAAGAAACGAACACAAGTTCCGGCAGAAGATCACAAAAGAACTCGCTCACAAATGGTCATCATGGTAAGTATTTACTGTTTAAGGCACAGTAATATTTAATTTTTTTATTTAATAAAGTTTTTTTTTTTTTCAATTTAGTGCTAAACTCGCATAGATGTTTTTCTATCTTTAGTTTCATATAGTGTTATTCTATTATGTATGATGTGACTCCTTAAAATGTTGTGTTTTAATCTCTATATAATAGATAGATGCCTTAGATTTTAGTAAATAATGTAACAACTACTGGCTGTCCAATAAATAAATAAATTGAACTGGTAAACTGCATATCTTGCGTGATGGCAAGTGAAATCAGTTTGTTTATGGAATAGGGGGCAAACGAGCAGACTGGTCACCTGATGGAAAGCGACTACCGCCGCCCATGAACGCCTGCAACTCAGGAGTCACAAGCGCGTTGCCAGCAGTATATTATTTATGAGTAAAACAATTTATAACCCTATATAATCAGTGACGGATCGAAAAGTAGTTAATTATATTGTATTTTAAGCGAATAAAACAATTTAAATCACAAGAATAAAATTTGGATCAGCTGCTGGTCAGGGTTCACGGTTATACGCGTATACAGTAGTGTATCCTATAATTTGCAATTTTCCTATAATTTATAATTTCCCCATGAAGTTTTAGCGAGTCTCCACACTTACACAAGTCTTTATACAAGTAATTAGTTAAACAGAAATATGCATCTATATTTAGTCGCAATGTAATTCTATAAGAACTTAGAGGATAAAGATATTACTACTCTGTTCGCTACAAAATATATCTCAATTCTATCAATATACACCATTAAGTACCCGGATTGCAAATCAAACCCCCGTATTTTACCGATAAACTTAAAATGTATCCCCGTCGCCACTTCTAAACAAAAGACGTGTCCTGTCACCATTTTTTTGCAAGACAAGTTCGTTATACCCCCTTATTACTTATATAAATATACAGAATTGCACGGGTGGCGGTACGCTGAGTGTTGTGTGTCCGATCCCCACATGGGACGACACTTTGTGTGATCCATAAATTGTTGTTCTGAGTCTGAGTGTCCTTCTTGTCCGTTTCATGTATGTTTGTAAAGTCCCCGCGATACAGGATTTATTTCTAGTGCGGGAGTTGTCTTTAAATTAAAATAAAGAACACTTAGTGACCTAGAATATACAGTAGAGGAGAGATATTGGTACAGCTCGGTGTGTTACAGAGGACACAAAGAGCAGTCGCAAGCGCAGCAGCCGGCACGACGCGGCGCTGCACGCCGAGCGGTGGCACGCGCTGCTGCGGGACGTCATGAAGCACAAGGACTGCTGGCCCTTCTACGAGCCCGTCTCCACTGAAGATGTTGGTCTTCTTTTATTTCTCAACCTTTAAAAATCTTTTTTTGACTGCAATATGCATGCATATACTGTAGGACAAAAATCTTTTATTTCCCTCTAATATCAATAATAATTTTAAAAAATCTCTGAATCACTGTTTCCAACTTTCTTTCGCTTTTTAAAATATTCAATATCACATCTGACTTATCCAGCCGGTAAAAATGACTGCACGGATGGCATAGTGGTTTTAGTGGTCGTCTCGCCGTTTCCTACTGAGTGTTGTAGGTTCAATCCCTAAATGGGACAACACTGTGTGATCCACAAATAGTTGCCTTGAATGAAGGTGTCCTTTGTGTCCGTTTCTTGTACGTTTGTAAAATCCCCGCAACAAGATATATACCTAGTGCGGGAGTTGTCTTTAAAAAATGATACAAAAATAAGAAAAAAATCTATTGTTACACCATTTCGTCCCTTTTCATAATATCACTTACACAGCAAGAAAGCGAGAGGCAAAGGGCATCCAGATATCAATATACATTATCATTATAACATCGTAAGCAATATTTTTTTTAAACTCATATTTTGTCTCAGGTCCCAGATTACCTGGAAGTGATAGATCAGCCCATGGACTTCACGACAATAAAGACTAAGTTAGACAACGAGGAGTACACAACAGACGAAGAGTTCATCAATGATGCCGTGCAGGTGTTCATCAACTGTTACACATATAACAAGGACACACATCCTGTAGCTAGGTGAGTTTCTTTTCTTTTCATTTTCACCTTCATAACGGTTACTGAAGCCCTCTCTGGTCCAGGAAGAGGGACACGAGAGGCGGGAATGCACTTTAATTACAGGTGTCCATGGGCGCTGGTAATCAGGTGTCTCGTCTGCCCCTTATACCATAAAAAAGTAAAAAGATTGATAACCGCTGCAATACCTTCTTAAGCGGTCACCTCGCCGCTTCTTACTGCGCTGAGTTTTGTGGGTTCGATCTCGGTATGGAACAACACTTTGTGTGATCCACAAATTGTTGTTCTGAGGTTGGGTGTTTTTTGTGTCCATGTTTGTAAAGTCCCCCGAGAGAGTCCCACAGGATATATTCCTGGGAGTGGTCATTAAAAAAACAACAAATTAAAAGAGCTTTCTTTTAGCTTCTTAATTGAATGTTAGAAAAGGTAAAGGTGTCCCAAAGCTGTTAAAAACCTGTTTTCAGTGCAGCATAGTGTTTTTGTGGATTCATGGATCCAGTTTAATGCCTAAAATTCATATACAAATACAGTATCCATAGTAATAATAATTTATAAAACTGTTTTTGCTGTTTCTTTCATTGCATTGCTTTGCAAAATCGGACTTAATAATATATGTGAATGAATTTAAATGCATACATGAGCGTGTCGCTATAGTCAACAGGTATAGGAGTTGAAAAAAATGTAAACACTTCTGATATTATTATCAGTTTATATATATTATTATAATATCGTCGAATAGCATGATTTGTCAAAATAGTTAAAAACCTTTTTCATTTTTTAACAAGAGTTTTATCATATTTTAGGGCCGGCAACCGTTTAGAAAAATATTTCAACAAGCGATGCACAGAATTAGAGTTGCAACCCCTCCCGGAAATCGAATTGGAATTCGAGGAAGCCACAAAGCGATCGCGGTCCTCGACCGACGAGGAGGCGCCGCAGCCCAAGCGCGCCAAGCTCAAGTGATGGCGCCGCGCCGACTGTCTCTGCTGCTGAGCCGCGCCGCTGTGCCGCTGTGCCGCTGCACACGGACGCCTGTGGCGCTCCCTCCCATATACGTCACCAATAAATAATAATTCAGAATCATAAAATGACTCAAGTATCCCATGCCAATATCGAGTGCGCAGACATCTAAACGGACCCAGTGATTAGCTTCGGTGTGTATAGTGCAGGACCACATACCAAATAGTTGCTCAGACCAAATAGAATATGTCGTGGAACGACTTGTTTGCAATTAACCAAATATGACAACCCCACTGAGAAGTAACATAAACTAGCGTCATTAGAATATCGTCAATCGACATTCATTACAATACTTTTTCACTAATTTGAAATTACATTTACAGTTTTTATTTGCATTGGCAACAAAAAGTGATAGTATTTATAATTTTTAACAATAACAATGTAAAAAAATCTATATCTCCTGTAAAGTTAACTTTACATGCACGATATTTTCGTGAATGTAAAGTTAATGCCGATCGACGATATACTCTTTAATAACCTTAAACATTGCCTAAAGTCATCATAAAGTGTAAAATCAAAGCTATATCTTATTGAATCTGATGATTATTGATAAGTTTCGATATTATTCTCAGTTATAAATCATAAACGATACCTGGTATCTCTTTGAAATTGAACGGCTATTAACTAATACTCAAAACAAACTGTAGACTGACTAATTAACTGCTTAAATACAGTATTCCAGCACAATAATATCAACAATAGAATAGGCAATTTAACTACCCAAAAGTAATTTTAAAAATATAATTTTCTCCCCCGTAAAACCCGACATCGCATTTGTCATCAAGTCTGTACTATTTTCTACGAAAGTTATTATCTAAAAATATATATATATATAAAGATTCCACATCAGGCATCAGATCAAGTAATTGCAGTAAAAATAACTGTTTCTAACAGTATTATTATACTGTATATATTGTTGTTCGAAATAAAGCGAGTTATATTAATAAATTATAAGTAAATATATTGTTAGAATAATGAATAAAATTTTATATAAAATCTTTCAACAAGACGACACAGTTTTGTACTTGTTGCTACCTAAAGTATTGCTTTAAATGGTGATTATTTAAAAAAAATGTTAATTGTAAGGTATCGTCAATTGTAATCTAAAATTATAACAAAAATTGACGTAAGGCCTTTTTTCATCAACTTGATACGGGCAGTCTTAGGCTGCGTTTCCACTAGAGTGAAGGTGGAAGTAATTTGTTGATGGTTTATATTCTTGTGCAAAGCTTAGGGCTTTAAGGAAGCTCTGATGGCAACGCCAGCTAAGTAGAAGTACACAAAGAAAAATTGTTTTAATTACGACAGTTTTTTTTCGTCAATTTCTGAATAATCTATCAATTTGCATTTTCAATATTCTCATATATTAGTTTATTAATTAACGAATGATTGATAACAGATGCCTTGTATGATGTACAAAAACCACTGTAAATATTGATAATATAGAATCACAATACATAGACTTATATATAAAATCGTTACGTCAAATAGTGTCAGAATTTTTTAGTACAACACCAATCTGGGATATAAATTAACATTGCTACTAAAAATGTAAAATTGTTTTGATAACTAGGACACAAACATCAAAATCCTTCGTGTAGTAACTTCTTGAATACGTCTCTAAGCTTATCAAAGAAATATCGGATTATATGATAAATAACAAATTCTGTAGGAATGCTTTTAGCAACATCTATACCAAAAGCTCTCTGAATTTTACCAATAAACTGCTCTTGGTTTGTTAACCTTTACAAATAAATTTTCATTTCTAAATAACTTATCTTACAAAGAATAAGTTGGTTGATTATAGTGATCGATATTATCTAAAGTTTCTTTTCTAGCTGGGTTTTTCATTTCTCACTAAAAAATATCGGAAATTTTAAATCTATAATCCTCCATATTGAGCAGACAATGTGTGTATGTAGTATAGATAGTTCAACTCAGTTGTGCGCGCGGCCCTATGTGTGCGGTGCTCGGACGACGACTGCCACACGAATGAAAGTTATATATTTACGAGCCCACGCACACATAGGGCCGCGCGCACAACTGAGTTGAACTATCTATACTAAAGGTGACACCAAAGATGAGATTGTGTCTGTATGTACAGGTATTGATATATAAAACTAGCTGACCCGCACAACTTCGTCTGCGTCTCTCAATAGTAAAACGTCCGTTTTTGAAACATTCTTCATTGGTGCTCCGCTCCTATTGGTCTTAGCGTGATGATATATAGCCTATAGCCTTCCTCGATAAATGGACTATCTAACACTGAAGGAATTTTTCAAATCGGACCAGTAGTTCCTGAGATTAGCGCGTTCAAACAAACAAACAAACAAACAAACTCTTCAGCTTTATAATATTAGTATAGATACAACCGTGAATTTTATAACAGTTGCAAAAACAATTAAAATATATTTTTCATGGCGAGATCGTCACACATTGCTGTGGGAACACTCCACTGTCCTAGCACATATAACCTGAACATTGTGTGGCTCATACGCCGTTTCTGTCTCTCCAGCCAACTCCGTTTCTCCGGTTTTATCCACCGGAGATAGTCTCCATCCGATATCGCCTGTGCCTGTACCAGTGGTCTGATCAGGTGAGGCACTATTTCCATGTCCCACAGTTGCTCAGGGGGCGGCAATGGCACGGTACCTGCCCCAAGTATGGGTGTGGTGCGCTCGATTACCTCCCAGTCAGTTTACACCTTGCCTGTGATATCCGCCTCGCGCAGGCCCCACGTTATGGCCAGCAGTTTGGAGAACTGTTCACGATATCCTCCCGTGAAGTCTATGTCAAGGTTCTCCAATCTCTCTTTCCACCGACCCAATGTAGGACGCACCTTTAAGGGTGGCTTCTGTATTCGCGGCCTAATCCAGGGCTGTCTGTTACCGTACGTCTTAATGAGGTAGTTGCCCATGTGTCCCTCGTGTATTTCTAGTCCTGCCCCACCATATGTAGCGTCGGTCAGTGCGAAGGCTGATGCTGTTCTTTCATCTATCCCGGCCTGCACTGCGTCTTTTATGTACATCTGTGTGCCAGTGACCACAATGCCAAGCGGGAGTATAGCCTCTCCGCCGGTGCAATGGGTATGGGTATTATTGGATTTCTAAACCTCAAGGCGAGCAGTGTCCGCGGCGTATAGCCGGTGATGCCGTTGCACTCGTAGCTGCGCCGCAGGAACTCACCTCGGTCCCTGGATATGTATGTTTTATGAGGGTGTACCTTATATCCCAAAGTAAGATACATGGTAAGTAGGGCCTCGACTGCCCTCACAGACACTGTCGTGAAAATCACGTCATCACCCTGCATTGTACATTTCCCTACCGGCACTGCCACGCCGTAGTATTGCAAGCAATAGCGTATGGCTACCCGGAAACTGACAATGTTGAGGATGGTGTCTATGAGCGCTGTCCAGCGCCAGCCCGACGGGACTCCATTTTCCCAAGTGCGATGGTCGTTGCCCATAATGACTTCCACCCCCGCAGTTGTGAACGTGTCCCACATCCGACCCCAAACCTCCCTGTATTCGTCAGGTACACCCGCGTGTCCCATGGTGTGGTGTTCCATCCCGAGTAGTACAGCCAGTATCGTACTCTTGGACTGGTTGTTGTCAAAACTAGATTGGTCAAGCGGGACTTTGAGCGTACACCCGTTACGTACCTTCGCCAGCCATTCCCTGTCTATAGCTTCATTGCCCGCGGCCCCCGCAAACAGTGTGCTCGTTCTTGAGCCATATAGTCCTACCTCAACAAGTCCCGACAAGAAATCCATCTTGCGGTACAGCTCATTCCCCCCCACCACTACCGGTCTTACCTTCCCACCTTCGCTCGTCTGCATTATCTTCATGTTTTCACGACGGGCCTCGCGCAGTTCATGCTCTATTTCTCTGTCGCTCTTTAGTGCTGCATCTACGCCCTTGTACCTCCTGGTTCTCTTCTCTTTTCCCTCGACCCTTATTAGCGTATTACGCCCTGTGCCCGCCTTTCCCCTCATCCAGACGCCACTCGCGACCCACTGCTCCATGGTCGGCAGTTTCTCCGGCATTGTAAACTCCTCAGACATAAACTTAACGGTCTCGTCCATTATATCCTCTACATACTTCGCCTCGTTGATACGCTCACCATTATGTTTAGTAACGGTGAGCCAGTCGTCTACGTCCCCGCGCAATGTGTTAATGTCTACCCACAGTAAAGGTAGTCGCATGATCGTGGTAATAAAAACCACTTTCGTCATCGGGCGTGACGCATTCGGGGAGCGCATGTGTGGCATAGGCGACATCACAGTAGGCCCTAGGCAACCAGTGCGTCTCCGAGCCACCTGCCTCGTCGTGATAAATCTCTGGCTGCGGGACGAATCGCATTTTAATGTATCCAGATGCATTCTGTATGTGATAAATTAAGATTTCTGGTCGCAATTTATCGACTGTTTTCTGCCTTCATCTGTATATATTTTTGTAATGCAAATTACGTTATTTTAGTACATGATACAATGCAACTACAATCTATCATACAAAATTATCACAGAATGAGGGTAGTCTTTAATAATTTAAAAATATTTGGCAAAAACTATTTTTTTTTATTAAAGTTCTATTGTATTTCAGAAAAGTGATATTTAAAAAAATTGAATTAAATTTGACAGATTACCTTAGCCTTGAAATGTTTGCTTACTTCTAAGCATTGTAACAAGACACTTTTTAACCGACTTCAAAAAAAAGAGGAGGTTATCAATTCGACTGTATTTTTTTTTATATGTCACATACATCTGGATGCAAACAATAATTCAAAGTAAGAGTGCCTGTTCATACTACTATAGTAAGATGTATAGCGTATGTTAACTTAGTGGCTTTATCATATAGGTGCATTTTGCTAGTAAATGTTATTTAGAGAGAATTGTATGTGATAATAACACATTATCTTTGAATAAACTCTTTATATTTTCCCTACAGATGCCTAAAAACGTTTTGACGAAATTTACGGCAAAACTGTCTTATAAACGCCATTCCAATTTTTATTTAAATATTTATTGATTGACTTCCACGAACTTGACAAATTGTTGACAAATATTACCTATTATAATTTTATCTCTTAGAAATAAATACAGCAGTAACTGGATTGATTAATAATTGATTGTTGATTGATTACAAGTATGATTAAAATTGCTTGATTGAATTGAAAGAATGGGATATAATGAACAATTTTTGGTTAATAATTAGAAACTTATCTGATTAAGATATTTATAAGTAAGGCAAGATGGCAGAATTTGGTTTGAATCTCACCCTCTTCCTGACTATTCGTCCCACACGTTGGTGCGGTCAGCCCTCTTCGTGTACTTCTTCCACTTCGTCCTGGTTTGAATGAAAAGGTCTGAAATTCCTGAAGGTCGGTCATGAAAATTCATGCCTCGTATCATCTTAAGTCAGCTTTTTCCAGTTAACTGTTAAATTAATTATCAAGTTTTCAAGACAATTCCTGTTATATTTATTTCTAAGTTATATGTATACAAGATGATTGTCAGCTAACATTTCAAGACAAATATGTTTTGCTTTATGATAAAGATATATTGTCGCCCTGCACTATGTGTTGTTGCATTTAGTTGTAATCCTCATTAGTGACGTCAAAATGTTCTAAATATCGAAAGTGACTATCCAAGGCTTGTGTTTGCCGTTATTGTAAATTTTTTTGCTGGTGTTTGACATTTTTTGTTTTCAACCAAAAATTTATTTTTACAATTTCAACATTGGTGTACCTTTGAACACTAGAGTGTATAAATTAAACTTCGTGACTACAATTCGGCCCAATGAGAGTCGTGTGAGACACGCACACATCTCCAATAATGTTACATAAATGTCAGACACAGCGCCCTCTAGACGTTAGTTTTAGTTTTAAATTGTAGTGTATAAGTTGTGATTTTAGCTTATATTTTGTGAAACACTCAAAATCTTGTCCTTTGATGGTTCGTTCGTTCGAACGAAACGTTGTGTTTTAGTTTGCTAAATTTTATCTGTTTTTTTTTTATTATTTAAAAAGCATGGTATTATACTGAGGCATGGCCGTTTTGTTTTAATATTATTTTAGTGGTTGGGAACCTAAAATTGTATTAGGATTAACTCAAAAATCAGTTATGTACAGTGCTTTTACAAATAGTTTTATTTAATTGTTTGGTTACTTATATGCAGTTAGTTTCTTTCTATTACACATATGTAGAACAAATATGTCTTTTGTACGAAAGAACTGCATACAGACCATTGCATTATATTCAATCAAAAGTAAGGTTTATACATATTTTAATACCATAATAACATTCATATATCAAATCAAACACTTTAGATAAATAATGAAAATAAAACACGAGCCATTATTGACAAAAAACATTATTTTATGCAAGTTTCCACAAAACCACAATTGGTTATATATGAAACTTGAAGAAGTCTTAAAACCAGGTTGTATTTATCAGTCACGTATTGTATTACGTGTGGTGACGGATTAAGAGTACAGAGTGTCACCACCCCTATTCATCCCTAGGGTGTCGTAAGAGCCGACTAAGGGAGTAAAGTAGTAAAGAACAACAACACTGCAAAGAGAAGGAAAACTTGAAACAAACCCTATACCAATCCGTCTGGCCAGCGTGGTATAGTAGGCCAAAACCTCCTTTCTGAGGAGAGGCCTATGTCCAGCAGTGGACTAGTAAAGGCTGTTGATGTTGATGTATTGTATTTTATTGGTCGCCATTTAGCAATTAAGTATATAACTGATTTTTGCGTCTGAGATCCTTAAATGGTCGTATATTGATTTGTTAATTGAAATAATGATTAATACTCAAATCTTTTTGTACAAGACGCTTGTTTTTTTTTTTAGTTTTGTTTGTCCGCGACCATATTTATTGATGGTACAGTCAGCCAAGAAAGATTATTATCGGTTTAGAGGTAGCGCAATTGTTGATTGATAAGCCCGTAAGTTTTACAATATTTCAGATTCATTTTATTAATTAAAATTATACCCTTTATTCTTGCAACTTTCGAATGTTTTGTCTTAACTATCACTTCATGCAAACCTGTCTACACTAATCTTTATCCTATCTTAAATATAAACACATGTATCATCATGATGATGATATAGATAGTTCAACTCAGTTGTGCGCGCGGCCCTATGTGTGCGTGGGCTTGTAAATATACAACTTTCATTCGTGTGGCAGTGACGCGGCAGTCGTCGTCCGAGCAGCACACAACTGAGTTGAACTATCTATAATATGTATTTATATTATATACTTTATGTGATTCATATATTTATACGGTAAAATTCGCTAAATGTTGTAAAGTGTATCTAATTTTATGACTCGCATTTATTTATTACTAGTAATTTTACCTTTAAAATAATTACAGTACTTACGATCTTAACTCTCAGCAGTTCTGTTCCCGCCTATACGTTGCCGTTATTCAGCATATATCAGTCAGAATGTTGATTCTTGTATCTGGCTGTATCTTATAATACCTAATTGTTGGTTGTCTGTACAAAAATATTGTGTATCAGAGCATTCCTAATAACAATACGATATAGTTATCGGTGACTCGATTTTTCCGTAATTAATGATGATCATATTGTCTGCGATTATTTATTTATGTAATTTATAAGTTTTATATTAATTTATATTGTAGTGAATAAAGCACCCACGTACAGTTTTTGTTTTCTTTTTATTTATAACCAAATATATGATTTGCGAGATATTTTACAAATTAATTAATTTTATACTGTACTGTATACTGAACTTTAATATTCACGAATTAAATTCATAAAATATACTAGCTGAAACCCGCGGTGTTACCCGCGTTTGTTGTTATAACCGCGGGCAACGCCGCGGGGCGAAGCTAGTCTAAAAAAGTAGCCTAAGTTACTCCTTATGTCATCAGCTATCTGCCAGTGAAGTCCCGTCGAAATCGGTCCAGCCCTTCCAGAGATTACACGGAACAAACAAACAGACAGACAAAAATGGTAAAAAATGTTATTTTGGCATATGTACCGTGTAAACATACATATGCATTTAGTAAAAAGCGGTTATTTTAATATTACAAACAGACACTCCAATTTTATTTATTTGTATAGATTGATCCACTACACCGCTATGCTGTTAGTGTAATTCTAATAATAATAATGATGATTTATTTCCTCCCACATAGAAAGTGATTAAACCACAAACTTTGTTTTCGTCATTTTTGGATAAGCAAAGAATCGTACGGGAGTAGTAAAACACTGTTTAAGAATAGTATTTAAAATATTGATGCACCGTTGCGTCAGGACATCCGCAACTTTGGTACAAAGAAATCCCTAGTAGGGTGTGGGCAAGGCAATGCAAGACTTGCCTTAAAAACTGCTATTTGAGTTCTTTCTACCTTTTTTAAACTGGTTTTGCAGGCACTGTCCTATACTGTGACGCAATAGAGGTAGTAAGGGCTGGCAGAACCACATGTAAACTATTTTGATGTCCTATTTATCAGCAATTCGACGTCAAATTTTAAAGATAAATTTCAGTTTGTGTTCTGGAAAACAGTAAGTCTAAATGGTAAGTAAAGCTCAGAGTTCTATCTAATATAACACCAAGATATAGGAGGTACCTTTAAGATGATTGCAAATACAAAATTGGTAGGCTAAGCAGATATGGGATATAACGGTCAACAAATTTTGATTGCGAAAGGAATATATTTTGTTTTACTAACATTAAGTGTTAATCCGTAATTCCTGAGCTATGAGAATACCTCGTTAAAGAGAGCTTGTGCAAGGGTGTATCATCCCAGGTATGTTCATGAAATATCAATAAATGCAAAAAGCTGGATGCAGCAAAGCTTACTATTTTTCCATTTTTTTTAGATTACACAGGTTATTGATATATGTGAGAAAAAGTGTAGGACTTAATATGCTACCTTGCGGCACGCCAAACACAACGGCAAAGTCGTCGCTAGCGATTTCACCGTAAGTCGGTGAAATCTTTCGGCCTTATCCCGTTGGTATCTATCGGTAAGATAATTTGTAAATAAGTTTAAGTAGTGGATCCCGGATACTAATTCATTCCAGCTTGTCCAGCAGGAGTAGGATAAAGATTGTGTCAAATGCCTTAGGTAAGTCCAAGAATGTTGTATTTTTCTTTTCATCGAATGTGCATGCAATGTGATCAGTTAATTCATGAACAGAATAACTAGTTGAAGTAATTATATAGCTCTATAGCCAAATTGCGTTTTTGTTAAAATGTGTTGTTTCCAAACATGTGATCTTTTATTTAAGAATTTTTGCATGATATGGAAATAATGGAATATTGTTCTGTCCAGTCGAATTGATATTTTTATACTCCACATATATATAAGTACGAACTTCGGCTTGAGACGTCGGGACCAGAGTGAATGAAGGTCTCAGTAATTGTTTGGTATTTTAGGTATATCTAAGCTAAGTTTTTACCAATAGAAGTAAAAAAAATATTTCTATTGTTACCTGAGAACATTTGGTGTGAAGATGTCAGTAGGTTGGTGAGTTGGTATTTTTATTATTTTAAGTTCTGGGTTATATACCCATAGTCGAATAATAAAAGGTGAGAATGACAAATAAAATACTAGACCAAACTACTGGTCCCGCATGCTCATTATGCGATTCTCATTTTTTTTTAAAGACACAACAACAACAACAAATCATTGGAATTTTCTGCCGGTAAATTAAACTTCTTATGCAATCAGCTGTCAAAGGTATAGATCATTCCCCGTAGGTATCGCACAAAAGTAATACACTATTTCAGTATTCGTTACGATGTCCCTTACACCCTGTATAATAAAAAATAAGGCCATTAAATTGATAATGGAGGACAAACTTGCTGTAATGTAATATGTTACATTCAATGCCAAAATAATTTATTTAAAAAATAGGAATCATATTAAGCAGGATAAGTACCAGACAAGGGAAATCAAGGAGTTAAAGTAATGCACAAATTAACTATTACATGATTTTTAATGCTTCGCTTACAACATAAATAAATCACACTTGAAAGCTTCAGATTGAACCCGACACTATTGCTTTAAAACTATGTTAATGATGTTCAGCCGCCTCTTTCCTCTTGATCTCTGCCCATTTGCTCACGTTAGCAGGTGAGTTGGCTGAAAGATACAATAAATACTTTATAGTGGAATAGTATGTATTTGATTCCTACCCAGGAAAAATAATTTTGATGATCATTTGATCTATGCTTGGGTGTAAATTATCAGTAAGAAATTAGTATTTAGAAACATATAAACATACATAATGTATGTTTATCATAAGTCTGGTAACCATAGTACTGTTTCTGCCTAATTTGGTCAGACTGCCAATAATAAAATGTCAAGTTACAATAATATATTACAAAAAACCATGTATGTTGTTGTGATACTAATTGGATTTCTAATAAATATGATGAATTTTATAAAAGTTTTACATAAATACCTTAATTTTTGCCATTTAGAGGATTCTATCATTTCTATTTAACATCATCGAATAGTTTTAAATAAGGCAGTATTTATCAGAATTCATGACCAGACTTGAAGTGAGATAAATTAATAATTAATTTAGTTATTTTTTTAAAATAAATTAGCAATACATCACATCACATAGCCTTGCTGCTGCAACTGCTGGACATAGGCCTCTCCTTAGAAAGGAGGTTTTGGCCTACTATACCATGGGATTGGTATAGAGTTTTCCTTCTTTTTGCAGTGCTGGTGTCCTGCGTTATTGTGCGCCCTTAGTCGGCTCTTACGACACCCACGGGATGAATTGGGGTAGTGACATTTCGTATTCTTAATCCGTCACCACACGGACAGTACATACATACATTTCATTAATTTATTTAATTTTTGCTAAAATGATATTAAACCATAAGGGGCATATTATTTATGTAGATTAGCCTATAAGATTCTAATGTAGTATTATCATCAGCTCCTAAGTGCAAGAAGAGGCTCAATCTTTTTAGGCTTTCACCTGTCTGTTTTCTTCACTCATCAAAAAAGTAATTCACTACATAGAGGGCAAGATCACACTAGAAAAAATTACCCATTTTATGAATCTTGTAGAAGATGGGAGTGGAGACGACAATTCCGATCATCCAATATTTCCAGATCCACTGGTTCTGAAGATAGAACTTAATAGGAAATTGTGCCACCTTCGCCGAGAAGGTGTACGGGAACTTCATGGGGCGGCTCGGTGCGGATTCCGACATCGTGATGATCAATTACCTGATAAAATGGTTAATACAAATTATTATGTAATGTTTTACTTCTTAACTTGACGAGTGACGTGTATTACAATTAACGAATATAACTCCTTGCAGGTGATTTTTGTTCTGTTATAAAACACAATATTTACGTAAAATTAAAGATATTTACTGTAAAGTTTCTGATTAAAATTAATAAAAATATTCTAACCTTTTTTGCGAATAGATAAACGCCAGAGCACTAGGGTTGCTAGGAGGATGACATGTCGTGGAATTAGTACTCAATTTTTTCGAATCGAATTAAATCGACTAGGGAAACACCAAGCATTGTAAAATGCTGATTAAAAACTAAACTGAATGTTGTATAAATCCTTGAATATTCTTTGGAGAACATTGGACTATGTTGGACAAGTGTATTTATAGAAAAGTATGGTATAGGTCATCATCATCATCATCATCAACAGCCTTTACTAGTCCACTGCTGGACATAGGCCTCTCCTTAGGAAGGAGGTTTTGGCCTACTATACCACGCTATACGCTATGGTATAGGTGCTCGTCTTTAATAAAATTGACCGAATTCTTAAGTTGTACGAACAGAAATAAAGTATAGTTCTTATTTTATTTCAGTATCAGTTAAAAATGTAACAACGTTTTGAAAATAAATAATTATGTACTAAGATGAGACTACCAAAACAAACAAGTACAACGTTTTTCTTAAAAAAAGATGTAATTATTACTCATGTTTTATTCAAAATAAAAGCTAAATAATTTTACTTCTAAATTGTAAAAAAAATTAAGAAACAAATTTTAAAGGGAACGTTATTTTTGTACATTGCAATAGTATTCAGTAAGCTGTCAAGCAAATAAAAATGTCAACTCGCTTTGTGGTGTCGTATTTGTGTGATTAAATGTAATTTTAAAATAAAATATAAACTATTGACAATATAATGTGTGACAATGGCTTCGGTGAAAGTGGCTGTAAGGGTTCGCCCATTCAATCAAAGGTCAGTTCATATTATTCTCAGGAAAGTGAAAATTTTCCGCAATGTTTTGGGGGTGTTAACGTATTGTGTGAAGTAAGGAAGTTTCACAAGTTCGTATATCTATTATCAAGATAATTGACTGTATCATGCTATTTTGTACACTCAGTATGGACGCATAATAGAATTACAACAGATAAATTATGGCTTTTAGTCAGTGAGACGTAGATGTTTTTCATGGCATTTGAAAGTGCAAAAGAGCAATGATGTCATGTTAAATGACAATGACTTTCACGGTTCAGTTGCATTTAGAGCACAAACTGTACCTCGGGTATGCCGTTTAGATGAAAGTTGCCGAAAAAGTACAAAAAAGCGAGCGACCTTAATACTTAGATAAAGTTTCAATACATGTAGTGGATTGTTATTGTCATGAATGTTATTTTGTCTGTTTATCAAATGCATTGTAAACAACAACACTGCAGACACAATTGACTGGAAAATGTTTGGAATTCTTCAGACCTTATTCTAATTTTGAATTTTTTAACCACTTTTAAATCTATGGGTATTTAATGCCTACCTCTTTGAGGTTATAGGTGTGAGCATAGATATTAATATATACATTTAAATTGAATTGTTTGTGTTCACTGTAGCTCTTTACAATATATAAATTCAAATACAAAACTACTATGAAGATTTTATAATTTATTTTTATTGAGGCAAACTAAAAGGTTCAAAAATTAGAATCTCAATGGTCAGTTGGTATAGTTTCTAATTACAGCTGTATAAAAAAAAAGCTCTGCTTGTATAACAAGCTCTGTTACTTGTTAAACAGAGCGGAAAATCAAGCTGTCAGTTTTTGTATACATAAAAATTTGAACAACTTGTTTTCATTCTCTTTCTATCCACATAGACAATTTATAGGTTTTTTACCTATTTTTAATTTTTTTTTTTCATATTGTCACCAAACCCACCCAGATTTGGTGATGTAAAATCATTGAACTTCTTTTTAAGACCACTCATTGTTATTTTTTTTGACAAATATTTATAACAGAAAATGCAGGTTTTATTGATCATTTTGTTTGATGCTAAAAAAAATGTGAGTCTAACAAAACACACCCCATATATTAGACAATGATACAAATGGAGAATGACTAATATGAGTTCTGAAGAATATTCGCTATTTATTACTAGTCTAATTAACTAAATGGTGTAAGTTAATTTATTTTTTCTAATGTCAGTAGTGAGTATTTAAAAAAAAAAATCAAAAGATTATAAATCTAATTACTACTTGTCACTCAACCGGTGGTTCATAGTATTTAGTCATATTTTTTTAAAAGAGTTATTAAACAAAAATAGAGTTTGGTATGTTTTTGTAAGTCTGTAGAATGAACTATTTCTAGAAATAGCTAGAGAGGGTGTGCTTAATAATATTTCTGTAATAAAAAATATCATAAATAAAAACTTTAAAAAATGTTGAATCAACTGCAAATAAAAATAAACAAATTACAACCAAATTAAGATTCTTCTCTTTTTTTTGTGGCTGTTATTTCTTTATGTATATATTTATTTATATACAATAAATTTAGGCCCAAATAAATAAAAAATAGTGTTTTTTCTTCAAGAACAATAAGTATAGCTACTTTCAAAAAAAAAGAAATTCTAATTGGTCTATAAATACCAGACTTGTAAAGTAAGAAACATAAAAAAAATAATTACCAGATTGAGGACCTTTTTTTTAAAGTTGGTTAAAAACCCTTATACACTCCCATCAATAGTACTTAAATTATTCATAGTATTAACTGTAAATATTAATATATTAATTTATACATTTAACTGTTCACATTTAAATACAAAGTTACCAGTTATGTCTGTTTTGCTCTACACCCAATTTACATTCATGTTTAATGAATGACATGTATGCATTCTGTGGAGGTTCTAATACTAATTAAAAAAAAAGAAAGAATAGATGTCGTAACTTCCATTTTCAAATAGCTGAATGTTTTTTTAAATTATAATTAGTGTTCTATGCTTTATGTATATTGTCAACGAGATGTCACGGAATCATTGTGTTTTGACAGAATGACGCCTGATCCTTGCTTATAAAATGTTGCATGAGTGTTGTGTTATATGTATGTATAATATAACTTTACAGATAACTTCTCACAACTTATGACTTATTGCTTATAATAATCACAATTGTTGTGATTATTAAAATATTTCGATAAAAATATTTAACGTTAAACCTATTTATGGATTTTAGTTTTTTTGCACCTCTATGAAGCAGCAATTATTTCGTGACCTTTCACCCCGAACCCAAGCGCTCCCCAGTGATTATCTAGGGGGCTCATGGGGTGACAACACACTGTAACTCTTAAGTTGCAGGTATTCATGGGCGGTGGTAGTCGCTTACCATCAGGCGACACGTCTGCTCGTTCACCCCCCGTGCAATAAAAAAATAATGCTTTTATATTCTAAAAGTATATAATTTTCTACCGTTTTCACACATTTTTGTGTCTAGTCTTTAAGAGATTCTTGAACGGTTGGACTTTTAACCTTGAACTTCAATCTTCAGTCCTACACATAATATTTTATGACTGAATATGACTCACAGTGAACACAATACCTTGTTAAGGAAATATGTTTATTAGTATTCTGTAGTGTTAACGAAAGATTTCATTATTTAAATTTTCTCAGCACGATTGTTTATCTATTTAATAAGAAATTTGCCAGAAGAATGTATATTTCTTTAGCACAATCTGATACCACCTGTCGGTGGCATGTCGGACTCGAACCGACTAAAACCGCACGCCGTCTCGGGTACTAATAGCCGGGGAACCAGGTATACCCTAGAAAGGATCAATTTGCACCCTCAGGTTTGCAATTTTTCTTCAGATTTAAATGGGTCCAAATGGAATAAAATAATGCAAATAAAAATAAATAGCCGTATTGAGAACCTCTTTCTTCTTTTGAATTATTGGAATATCGCCGGCGGTAGCGTATATATCAAGACTTGCGATTGAGTAGTTGGGGTTCGATGCCTACTATCCCGATCCGCTTTACCCTACCCCGACCAGGGTAGTCGGGAACACTAGCTTTCTCTAAAAAAATAATCTGAATATAATTTTGTAATCCTCATTAAACAGATAGTCTGTTTCTCATATAAAAAACTATTACAAAAAACCTTGTGTGACGTCACTTCGGAAGCAGCCCACTGCGGCACTAATCCATTTATTGCTCAAAGTATAAAAGTTAACTAAGCAATAAATACACTAGCTGTAGTTAGGAATAGTTATTTCATGTCCAACAGGCTATTGACTGGTTTTCCTTTGATTAAATGTAGTCAAGTGTTGCCAACTTTACTGCAATATTCCCAAATTTACAGGGTAATTTAGAGAGTTAATGTCATAATGGTAATTAGAAAGATTTTTTTTATTTTAATTAGACTAAAAAATCAAGGGTTTTACGTTCAGAAACTTAACGTTTGTAATTCTATTTCAAAAATCGAACTATCTAAATCTTGAAATACGCGCTTGAACAAGTATACATTTCAACGTAGTAATCATTATTTTTACCTAATAAGAGATATTTCCAAAATCTTGTATTATTTCTCCTTCTCTTCCCCTTGAATTAATTCTTCTATCATACTAGCAACCGCTCTTTCATTCTTTTCCGTTACAGTTACTAGAAATAATTCCACAATACATTATTTTCATGTAAATCTATTGGTTTACGCGATGCACGCAAGTAAAACTTCCTGTCGCTATGTTTCTTTTATACTGTAAACCATTATCGTCTTAAATAATTGACTGCCTCGGTGGCGCAGTGGTAGCGTATGCGACTACTGTTCTGAGGTCTCGGGTCCGATTCCCGGGTCGGACCAAATATTTGTATGCTCAGCAAATATTTGTTTCGGAGTTTGGGTGTTTTCAATGTTTAGTGGCAGCCTTTGATTAAAGCCACATTAAAATATGGTAACCTGAGCATCTATTTTACTGTAAGCCTTATTGGTTGTCCTTAATAAAAAAAAAATGTATGTATTTACAAAAAAGTATATTAGTATTCTATCCTTCAATCTAGCTTTCACAGTACAAGCTCTGCTTAGTTTGAAACTAGATGGCGTTGTGTGTTAGATGTTCGAAATATTATGATCATAATTACTCTATCTATTGTTAAAAACTGCATAAAAATCTGTTTTGTACTTTTGGAGTTAATCGCATTAAAACAGACCGACAAGCGTGCGAGTTTCATTTTATAATACGTAGTGATTTGTGTATTACAAATCTGCAAGATATCAAAACGAGATATATGTATTAGTAAACAGCGTGTATGTGTTTGTTAAAGATAATGACTCCTTAAATTGGTCAGTTCTGCTAATTTCGTCCTTGTGTGACGTTCGGAAGCAGCCCACTGCGGTACTAATCCATTTATTGCTCAGTGTATAAAAGTTAACTAAGCAATAAATACACTAGCTGTAGTTAAGAATAGTTATTTCATGTCCCATAGGCTATTGACAGGTTTTCCTTTGATTAAATGTAGTCCAGTGTTGCCAACTTTACTGCTAAATTCCCAAATTTACAGTGTAATTTAGAGAATTAATGCCCTAATGGTAATTAAAGACAATTAAAGTACAGACATAGTAGGCCAAAACCTTCTTTCTAAGGAGAGGCCTATGTCCAGCAGTGGACTGTCATAGGCTTTTGATGATGATGCTGATTTTTTTTATTTCAATTAGACTAAAAAAAATCAAGCGTTTTACGTTCAAAGACTTATCAAAAGTTTGTGATTCCTTTTTTTTAAATTTATTTTACTAGGTTAACAATTTGACTTCCCGGATGGCGTAGTGGTTTAAGCGGTCACCTCGCCGCTTCCAACTGCGCTGTGTGTTGTGGATTTCTATCCCCACATTAGACAAGACACAGAAAACCATTCCTAGTGCGAGAGTTTAAAAAAAAAATTGTTAAGTATTGCTAAAACCAAAGCGATAAAGCGGTGTTTGTGTAGTGGTAGGTTTTCAGCTCAATATTCGAACAATGTATTGACTGACACAATAAAGAGTGCCAACAAGCACCGCCGACCTTGTCACACACTCGAATACTAGGTACATTTGTGTAGATAGATAAGCAACTGACGCGTTCTGCTGTCATCTCTTGAAAGATGAGTGTGGGATGGCATAAGTCAACACACGATGTTTTTTGTTAATCTATATGACGGGCCTGTTGGTCTAGTGGTACTGGCTGCTAAGCCAGAGGTCGTGGGTTCGATTCCCACCCAGGATAAATTATTGTGTGATGAGCACGATCGTTTGGTCGGCGTCTGGGTGTAATTTAACTATAATATGTATGTATTTAGAAATATATAAGTATGTTCATCAGCAGTCTGGTTAAAAAAGCTCTGCCTAGTTTGGAATCAGACGTCCGTGCGTGAGATTTCTGAGGTTATTATTGTTACAATATAAAATTACTTACCATAACTGATCAACGCAGAGGCTCAACCGCTGGCTAGAAACCTATGAAAGGTTTTTTTTTTGAAATTTCACCTCTAAGGGGGGTAAAATAAGGGATCAACGGTTATATGGAAGTTTGTCATTTTTAAAGTTACTAAAATAAAATAATAATTAATTAAATAATCATGCGCTGGAAGTAACTAGTAAATTATATAATTATATTTTGATTAGATTATCGTATTGTTAAAATGACGGTGGTATGACGGAGACGGATGGTGGTGTAAGGAGTGTCGCCATCTCACCAAACCTACTTAAGGCAATCGGTATATAAATAAATGAATGTAAAACATTTATTCAAATAAGTTTACCATTTATGTACTTATTTCGTATGAAATTCTTGATTATTGTTTCATACTATATTTGTTGTTATGTTCTAATTACAACACAACCGTTTGTAATAGATATTTTATATATTTACACTAGCGCTTACCCCGGCTTTGCTCGCTTTTGTCTATCAGTGTTTCCTTAAAAAAGTATAGTAAGCTTATAGCAATTGCAGACTAAAATCTATATCTTTGCAAAATTTAATCAAGTTTGTGTGTTATCGGTGTTCAAATAGATCTCTCCCCACAGCCTATAACAGTCCACTGTTGGACATAGGCCTCTCCTTAGAAAGGAGGTTTTGGTCTATACCACGCTGGCCTGGTTTGGTATAAAGTTTGTTTCAAGTTTTCCTTTTGTATGAAGTGCTGTTGTCATCGCGTCCCGCGTAGTTTGCTCCCTTAGTCGGCTATACGATGACACTCTGTATTCTTAATCCGTCACCAATAACCGTCTGTATGCAGAACCGATAATGTGACCGAAATGTTTTATAATATTTTTCTTATAAAATTACATATGAATCATGACAAATATAATGTCGCGGTTATTATATTTATAACAACGTTGTCTAGCAAACCACTACTGCAATTGCGCTGTGATGGAAGTTTTTACTTTTAAATCATAATCATATGATGAAATGATTGGCTATAGTTACTGTGATTTCACCTGTGTTAAATCACTTCTGGGATTTGGTCGTGGACAAAAATAAAAGCCATAAAAAACTTAAGCAAAGATAAAACTAAACAAAGACTACGACCTATATTAAGCCTTGCCGCGAGTCTGGTGCTAGTGTAACCATAAGTCGCGGTGGTTTTGTAAATTAGTCACAGGTGTGATTATATGATTTACTAGCTGAGACCCGCGTTTGTTGTTATAACCGCGGGCAACGCCGCGGGCGAAGCTAGTCTAAAAAAAGTAGCCTAAGTTACTTCTTATGTCATCAGCTATCTGCCAGTGAAGTCCTGTCGAAATCGGTCCAGCCGTTCCAGAGATTACCCGGAACAAACAGACAGACAGACAAAAATGGTAAAAAATGTTATTTTGGCATATGTACCGTGTAAACATACATATGCATTTAGTAAAAAGCGGTTATTTTAATATTACAAACAGACACTCCAATTTTATTTATTTGTATAATAATAATAATAATATTCTACTACATTCACACAACGCCATCTAGTCCCAAACTAAGCAGAGCTTGTACTATGGGTACTAGACAACTGATATAAATACATATATACTTATTTTTTAGTAAATACATACATATTATACATAGAAACACCCAGACCAAATCAAAGATTAAATGTTCATGCACACAAATGCTTGACTTGAGCGGGAATCGAACCCGCGACCTTTGGAATAGCAGTCCGTTACACAAACCACTAATTTTCTTCCATCTCTAGTATATGCGTTAAGCTTAGATATATTTTTGATGCGTTGATCTTTTCATCTTGCTTTCCTGAAATCTATGCAAATCATTTCGTGGTACACCCTTTCTTTACTTCTTCCTTAGTCCCGTCTAAAAACGCAACAATGTAATCAACGAGCAAACGGGTCACCTGCTGGTAAGTGACGATGGTAACCCATGGTCATGGTCAAACTTCGTTTTGAGCCCCCCTCCCCCCCCCCCTCAACTAGTCCTCACTTACGGTCAAAAGCAATGAAGATATTGTTTAACAGCGGTTTTCTGTGAGACCGTGCTATCTGTCCGGTCGAGCTGGCCTATATATGCCCAACATGACTCCCGCTTTAAGATTCTGATGAAATCTTACTTTAGAGTCCGAGAGGTTCATGTAAAAGGCTTTCTATTTGTTTCTCCTTCCACATTGATTAGTTCTTAGTCTTCTTTGACCTTTTGGCACTAGAACCACCACATTAATAATTAAACTGTCCATCTAGAGTTCTAGAGGTTGCCTTGAAATAATCGCTCATCTAATCTAATACAAATAAATTAAATTGAAGTGTCTGTTTGTTATGTCAAAATAATAGTTTATTTTCATGCTCACACGGTTATTTGCACGACACCTTTGCCTAAAAACCGTAATTTCTGTATGTTTGTTCCGGATAATCTTCAAAATGGCTGGCCGATTTTGATAATATTTTACTACCGGTAGCTGTCCATATAAGGAGTAACTTAGGCTATTTTTCCTCTCAGAAAAACCCTACAAAATGTTGTCCGGTTCGGGCATCAAACCCAATGCCTCATGGACTGCAGTTTCGTACAGTACGCCCTGACTGACTGATTCGTCAACGCAGAGCCTAAACCAGTGGTTCTACAAATTTGAAATTTTCGGCTGACGCTTTCTACGTTGTAAGCACCAACTAAGAAAGGTATTTTTCAACCCTAAGGGGGTGTCGTTCCAATTTTAGTATATTTTTTTTTTTTTTTTTTTTTTTTTTAAAAGACAACTCCCGCATTAGGAATATATCCTGTGTCGCGGGGGACTTTACAAACATACATGAAACGGACACAAAGAACACCCAGACTCAGAACAACAATTTGTGGATCACACAAAGTGTCGTCCCATGTGGGGTTTGAACCCACAATACTCGGCGCAGTAGGAAGCGGCGTGGCGACCACTTAAACCACTGCGCCATCTGTGCAGTCGAATATGTACTGCCGAAGCAAGTACGAACCCTGAAAGTTCATCATTTTCAAACTTAGAAACACGAAATAAGCAATATTAAAGCGAGCGAAGCCGCGCGCAAAGATAGTTGGGATAAAGCCGCACATTGTATTACAGCACTGCAGAGAGAAGGGAAACTTGATACAAACCCTATACCAACCCGTCTGGCCAGCGTGGTATAGTAGGCCAAAACCTCCTATCTAAGGAGATGCCTATGTCCAGCAGTGGACTGTATAGGCTGTTGATGATGTTGATGATATATCTGGTACCCGCGTCTTCGCGCCTTAGTGGGTTCGGGTGATAGCACGACGTTAATATTTTTAATCTTGAGAATAGCGCATTGAAGAAAACAATTAAATTCTTCAGCGCCATAACATTAAAATAGCTATTCAGTTGTTTTACAAAAATAATCATATATTTACATATTAACATAATAATTTAAATGTAGCAGTTTTCTATTTATAGTATTTAGCGTTCTTTTTATATAATGCTTTTGTTTAAGGACTGAGTAAACAAACTGTATCAGCTTTATAGAACATACTAGCTTTTGCCCGCGGCTCTACCCGCGTAAACGTCGGTTATTGCGGTAAATAGCCTATATCTTCTCTCAAGAATCAAAGTATCTCTATACCAAATTTCATCTAAATCGGTTGAGCGGTTTAAGCGTAAAGAGGTAACAGACAGACAGACCGACAGACTGGCGCCGTAACGCGTTACGTAACGAAGCGGTTTACCCTCCCGTAAGAAGTTATCACTTCAACAATATATAAATGTTACTTGAAAACTGCTACATTAAGATAAACGCGTCTAGTATAAATGTTGACCTGTCGTGCAACGGGAAGTCTATACAACGACAATTGAATTATATTTTTTTTAACTTTTACGACTTGTATCTAGATAATATTAAATAATAATATTTAATAATAGGGTTGATTCCTAGGTTTAATATAAATTATTTCGCTTGATTTATTGACATGTAACATCTTAAAGTAATCATGAATTATTGTATTACATTATCAGTGTAATGTATTATTCTTTTTAATTCTTCAAAAATACCAGATATAAATTATTTGAAAATAGCTAAGTATGACGTCACGCCACTGTATTTCATACAAAAAATATACCGCGTCTATCGTTTTGACGTTTATTTACAAGATACAAAGATACAAATTTGATTTGACAATCTTTTACCCCCTTGTTTTTTTTCTTGAAATAATCTATTACGGTTTAGCTGTTCACAGTGTTCATGTTATAAGATTAGTTTGTTTTTTTTTTTTTGATTAGTGATGGTCTTGCACACATAACAACAATGTACTTTGCGCCGCCAACCATATGTAAGATACTATACAGATATATGTACATATATTATTAGACGGCTCTGTCGGTCTAGTGGTTAGTAACGCTGACTACTAAGCCAGATGTCGTGGGTTTGATTTCCGACCGGGACAAATAACTGTGTGATGAGACTTTATGTAAATAAGTATGTATTTAAAAGTGTATAAGTATGGTTATTACCAGTGTTGTTGGCATAGCACCGGCTCTGCTTAGTTTGAGATCAGACGGATGTATGTGACAGATAAAACAAATATGGCGCTCAGAAGCATATCATATTTTGAATACTAAATATGTAGAAGAAAACGACAAAACTAAAACTTTGAGACGAATATGTGCTAAAAAGTTGAAAACTGTGTGAAACAGCCTACTGGCCCCCTATAGCTTTATAAGGGGCCAGTAAATATGTTGACCTGACCTGGTATAAAAGTATAAACAATAACAGTTCAAATTATGCTAGTCGATAAAATAAAACACGACATCGCTAAAAGTCACATAACCGAGTTTGCTGTGACAAATTAGTTTATGAGGGCTTTATAAGATTATTTTGCGTAGAAATAAATCTCCGATCTAAATTCCTTGTTTCTAATATACATTCAAACATATACTCACGTTTTTTTCATCGAAGAGGTAGACCATAATAATTTATGTTAAAGTTGGTCTTCTGTACGATAGAGGTGCTCCATCGTTCAGAAGATCAACATTATTAGGATGACAATCTGTTTAGCAAAGCTTAATAATAATTTGATTGCTAGAGCTCAATGCGAAAAGGAGAAGTCGGGGTGGGAGGGGTGTTACGCGTGTAAGCCTAACAAAACAAGCAACATCACTGGTATTGTCTCTAATGGGGTACCGCCCATTAGACACAATACCAGTAATACGTCTATTTAGGCAAGCGGTTGCTTGCCTAAATAGACGTGTGAAAATATACGTTGCTGCTGACGTAGATGCCTTCCCCCACTTCCGCTATTCCGCTGTTAAATACGAATTTAAAATATTTGCTAATACTTAAAAATTCCTTCAATTATCAGAAAAGTTAATGATGAACGAACGACAAAAAATATTTTCTCGAATCGTATTCATTCTTGAATGAACACCCTTCAAAGTGGTCTCTAGTGATTGGACCAATTGGAATGGGAGACTGCCGGCTTACCTTAGGCTTAGGGCTTGGATAGGGGTTCGGGAGTACCTTGATGTCACATGGTCCAGGTCCTCTGCAGAGTGAGGCGTCTAAGACCCACTGTTGGGGATTGGTTATAAGTGAAAACGCCACATGCTTCTGTCTTTTTTTGGTGGGGTTTCCCACCAAAAAAAGGCGAACCTGATGTTGGCCTATGCACGGAGCAGAGCACTTTTACTGGTAAATTGCTTTTAGAATCCTGAGGTTTATTAAATATTTTTTAATATTGTTACAGAGAAAAGGACATGGGCGCCAAATTGATTGTCCAGATGGAGGCCAAGAAAACAAGATTGCTCTCTGTGAAAGTAAGTAAAATTTGTTTAATTTTTATCACTATTCTTACACTACTTACGGCAAGACTATTGGTGAGGTTGAAGAGTCATCATCATCATCATCAGCCTATCGCAGTCCACTGCTGAACATAAGCCTCTCCCATTGCACGCCACTTAGATCGATTTTGGGCTTCTCGGATTGAAGAGTACTGAAGAAAATTAATAAAAGTAAAAATTTGTTTAATTTTTCTAAGTATGCTTATTATAAAAGTACACCACAGACTACCTTAAATCATATTTGACAATATCCGTATAAAGTTTGTATATAAGAGATATTTGTTATACCAAAATGTAAATGTCCAACCATATTAGTACAAAAAAAACTGTGGCATTATACAAGAAAAATATATATATAAAAAAAACATCACCGATGCGTAAACTGAGGCTTCCTACTGCGCTGAGTGTTGTGTGTTCGATCCCCACATCGGACAACACTTTGTGTGATCCACAAATTGTTGTTCTGAGTCTTGGTGTTCTTTGTGTCCGTTTCATATAGGTATGTGTGTAAAGTCCTCCGCGACACAGGATCATATAATGTTCCTAGTGTGGATATTGTCTTAACAAATAAACATCGCTTTATCTAACTGAAGTAAAACAAGATTTGTAACAAGGTAGAGAGGTCCCCGAGATGACCCGAAACACTGGTATAGGGATACCTGTGTTTTGGGTCATCAGGCCCTCAATATTATTATTAAACTCAATGTAAATGACAAAGAAAAAAAAATAGGATGCGTTTGATGTCTGTGAAAGTCCGATTTGTTACTTGTATCACAATTGTTAAACTACTTCGTAATCGTGTATTAATGTTGCTTAATTTTTATAACAGTTTTAATTTATCTTATTACGTTAATTCTTTCATAATGTAAGTGCTCCGCGCCTCCGAGAGTACGCAAGTTCGTTGACCTTTCCATCATATGGTAGGCGATGTTAGAGGCTGTATATAAGTATACTGGCAGCCTGTTTAGTTTTAATTATACATACAGCTTATAGTTACTGTTCTGAACTTCCTATTAATGTAAATATGAAAGGTTGTTCGAAACGTACGGGAGAGACATGTTTTGGCCAACATGGGCTAGCTCGACCGGAGTGAAGCTAAGCTAACATTACACTACACTCAGTGAGTTACCAGAGAAACAACCCCCCCTACCCTTATTATGGCCTTTATTACGTTTACATGATATTATGTTATCCCTGGGGAATACCAGGTGCACCTGCGGTGGAGAATCCCTCTCGCGGGGATCAAACAATTTACTGCACGGATGGCGTAGTGGTTTAAGCGGTCACCCGCTTTCTACTACGCTGAGTGTTGTGGGTTCAAACCCCACATGGGGCGACACTTTGTGTGATCCACAAATTGTTGTCCTGAGTCTGGGTGTTCTTTGTGTCCTTTTCGTGTATGTTTGTAAAGTCCCCCGCGACACAGGAATATATTCCTAATGTTGGAGTTGTCTTTTTTAGAAAAAAAAGAAAAAAATACAGAACATGTACTTGAGCGTTGACATTCAAGCTATAACAAATTAAATATATAAATGGCGGACACATCTCTGACCTTCGATTTGCTGTTGTAATGATGAAATCAATGCAGGACATCACAACAATGCCCAAATACCTTTGTAGTTGTTAACAAAGAAATGGTTAGCATTAAAATAAATACGGTTGCTATCGGGGCAAGTTACATCTGTCCAATGACAAGTGGTCTAACTGTTAGCAAACTCAGCGGTACACCTGGGCTATGTATATTTACCAACTGACTGACTGGCCTCTAGGTCTACTGGCTAGTAACCCTGACTGCTAAACCAGAAGACGTCGTGTGATTATCACTATCCTTTGTTCTGAGTGTGGGTGTATGTATTTAGAAATATACTAGCTGGTAAACGAGACTTCGTTCGCGTGGAATTTGAAAAGCGCTGCCTTAGTGGGTTCGATTCCCAGAACGGGCAAAATTTGAAAAGGTTTTTCTGAGAGGACAAATAGTCTAAGTTACTCCTTATATAGACAGCTACCAAAATCGGTCCAGCCGTTTAGAAGATCATCCGGAACAAACAGACAGACAGACTATCCGACAGTAGAAAAATTAAACTGGTTTTAAGGCATAGGTATCGTGCAAATAACCGTGTAAGCATGAAAAAAACCTATTATTTTGACATTACAAAAAGACACTTCAATTTTATTTATTTGTATAGATATATATCAACTGTCTGGTTACCATAGTTCTGGCTCTGCCGATATTGGAATCAAACGGCTGTGTGTGTAATGTGCAAAGTTATTATTACTATAAAAGCTCTATAATTATGCTAAATAGTTAGTGCTTTTCGGTGGTTTTAATATTTTTAGGGTTCCGTACCTCAAAAGGTAAAAAAGGAACCCTTATAAGATCACTTTCTTGTCCGTCTGTCCGTGTGTCACCACCGATTTTCTCAGGAACGGGCAGACCTAGCAAGTTGAAATTTATACCAGATACTGAGGTCTATGGTCCCTAAAAGGTGTATAAAAATCAAGGTTCTGAGTCAACACGATAAAAAGATTTCGAAATTTCGATTTTCGCGAAAACTTGTAAGTACCAAAATTTACGTTATTTTTCAACTTTTTTTATTTTTCAGAATTTTCTCTTTACTTGTGCTATCAGACCTTGCTGTTAACCAAAATTTACAACTCTAGGTCAACCGGAAGTACCCTTTAGGTTTTGGGTCGAAAACCTATATGGTAGTTCCCGTTGACCTAGAATCACGAAATTTGGTAAAAAGAAACATCTTACAGCACAAATAAAGGAATAATTCCAAGTATTTAAAAAAGTTGAAAGTTAAGATAAATTTTGGTACTTTGGTACAAATTTTCGTCAAAATCTACGTAAAATCTGGGTAGGTACGGAACCCTCGACGCACGAGTTCGACTCGTACCTGACCGGTTTTTTTTTTATAAAGGCCGCAGTATTTAACATTTTTTTATGAGTATTCCTTTTTAATGTCCAGTTAGAGAAAAGGATACAGTTTGTAAACGGTGAAGGGCTGAAGAAACTGCCTGTCTTTTTCTTATTATTTAAAAACAAGTTTCATTTTAAACATTTCTGTTTTTTAATTTGAATGTTTATTATATTTTTAATTAATTATTACACAACAATTGATCTTAGGTATACTATTTCGGTTTTTTGAAGCAACATTGTCATTAAGAAAAAGACTAGCTAAGATAATTAGTGACGCAACAAATATAAATAAAAGCCAGATACGGAATGTACGTTCTGTACATTACATTTATAAAAATATTCGAGTGTAACGAAACGTCGCAGGTACTTCAAATACAGAAAACATTATTTTATTAAGAATACAGAGTGTCACCACCCCTATTCATCCCGTGGGTGTCGTAAGAGCCGACTAAGGCAGCCAACTACCAGGAAAACAGCTCTGCAAAGAGAAGGAAAACTTGAAACTAAACTTATACCAATCCGTGTGATCAGCGTGGTATAGTAGGCCAATATCTCCTTTCTAGGAGAGGCCTATGTCCACTCCATCATTTACAGACCTTGAATTTGTAGACATTCTCACTTCATCCTGACTCCTGGTCAGGTGATGACTCGTGAAGGTTTCCATACAATACTAAAAATGTGAAAGAATGATCCCGGAGGTATAGGGTATAGAGCTGCTGGTCATCAGGTCCCCAATACTAAATACGATATCCATTAGCAAATAGGATTAATCCATTATCAAATAGGTATATCACTTTGTTGTGTATGCTGGCACTGTAGGGCATAGGTCACTATTATTCTGCGTGTACGGGTATTGCGAAGAGAAGTAATTAATGAGGTCACCCAAAAATATACCTTACTCTTACTGAGGAATTACAAACAAAGGAATTACAACGACTCTCTGTGGGACTGCACGGATGGCGTAGTGGTTCAAGCGGTCGCCACGCTGCTTCCTACTGCGCCGAGTGTTGTGGCTTCAAACCCCACATGGTTGTTCTGAGTCTGGGTGTTCTTTGTGTTCGTTTCATGTATGTTTGTAAAGTCCCCTGCGACACATGATATATTCCTAATGCGGGAGTTCAAAAAAAAAATCTCAAGAAAGAATCCTTCAGGCCTTCAGCATTTAGTAAAGAACTGAAACTAGAGAACTAGATATAGTATGTGGAGGTACTGGTGCTATGTCCCTCCAACACAAAGGGTGGTTCCTCCGACCAGGCGAGGTAGCTGCGTCTAAACGGTTTATGATGGGATGTTGTGTATATGATCGGCGTAAGAACTTTTATTGCGCGATACAGGATTAGCAGTTCGGTGTCTTCGTTATGAAGTATGTTTTTATTTCAGTGCATGTAGAAGTGTAGAGACTAAATACCAAGGCTATACGCCATAACGAGCGTTCAGAAATTCACTTCGGATATAAAACAGAAGTGTAGAACGTTATCATCAAGTAAAGCCGTATGAAACAAAACATCTGTGTGTTATATTTATAACTGAAAACTCCAGGCAATCTCTTTCTGTAATATTTTATTTCTATACTATGCCTTTACTTATCTTTAATGGTCCTTTTGGTAAGCCAAAGATAGTAGCGTCAGGTAACCCCTGTGATCGTAAAAAAATAACTTTGAAAACATTAACTTTGTTCTTTATGGTCATGTAAAAAGAACGCCTCTTATTGTCAATTTGAGTCACTCAGCCAGTCTCATTTATTCGGAACTGAATAGTAACGGAACAGTAACATTTATTCGGATAAAAAATAACTAAAGTACCCGGTACAATAAGCACATTGTAATTATTAAAAAAGTAATCAAAGTCAAAACGTCATAATTACACGCGTTGATAAGATCGTGATAGCGATGACTTCCAATAAGTATTGAAAGTTATTATAAAATATGTGGTTTTGCTGTATCAACAACTGAAGTGTGACGTGTGTTTTTGTTATATAATTCTCATAGTTCACACAACTGTGAAAATATTGGAGGCCATGGGCTAGTTTAAATACGTTTCTATAGAATTTGACACGTGTGATAGGTACGGATGATTTATGATAACTTTAGAGTTTCAATGGTGACAGAAGTTGCTAGTATTTGTAGGTACTTTTGAAGAGATGGATCCACGAACGCAGTCCTCGCAATTTCGTCTGTGTCTCACAAAGGGAATAAATTTTCCCGGTTTTTGCAACATTTTCCATTGATCCTCTTGGTGTAACGTGATGATAGAAAGCCTATAGCCTTCCTTCATAAATGGGCAATTAAATCCTAAAAGTTTTTTTTTAAATCCGAACCAAACAGACAAACCAAGTCTCTAGTTTTATAATCTTTACAGAGTATAAAATGAAGTCGCTTTTTGTTCTTGTATGCATAGGCCCCTCGAACTACGCAACAGGTTTTAATACGGTCACTGAGAGAGAAAGAGATAGATTCAAGGAAGGAAGGTTTATACGTATAATACATGCATATTATAGTAGAGAAAATCTGCGAATTACAAAGATAAAGTCGTAAAAAACATGTGTCTGTGCGCTTACATTGCAAACGCTGGCTAAACCTTAAGATATAGATCAAAATAATGTACTACGGAATTGTACATCTTTAAAAGATCTACATAAAGGTCCGCGATGGTATATGTTTATCTCCTGTGGATAACCCATTATTCTCTTTTGCATATTATAAAAAATAATGGGTTATTTACGAAGCTATTTTAAACAATAGAGTATTATTCCTTACACAAATAAATACGCTAGATAAGTTGTGTATTTAATGTCGATGAAAATTGCGGTTTACAGCATATAATTAAAACTAATATCTAGAAGATATCAGAGATTTAAAAGTCAGAGAGCTGTTGCGGGGCCGTACGTCCGTCTCGGGTGGCAGCCAGCAGCAGGCAGACGTGGAGCGTGCCTTTAAATTTGTATATAAAAATATCCTGTAGTATCTCCAGTCTAATGATAATAATATAATTAATTACTCTATTACTACTCTGACATCACATTAGTATCTACTTTGCAGCCGTGCGAATCCGGGGCGGATCGCTAGTATTAATATAAATTTGATAATTAGTGTTAATATAATTATCAATCGATGGATAGTTGTTACTCAATCACGCCAGAACTGCTAAACAGAATTGCATGAACTTCGGTACAGAGATATAGTCTGGAATCAGATCCTGGAAATCATCATTAACGCTAGTGAACCCAGGGGGCAAAGCTAGCAATGACTATCTCGAAACTACGTAACCTAGCTAGAATGGAAATCTATGCCTGTGACGAAAGCATAATAAACCCGTCGTTTGCACGCGGCAAGCATCTTAAATAACTTTATCAGTCCGGATTAGTGTTTATTCTGGCCCTGATCAACGATTTTGCTCACGATTCTCAATATCGAAGGTTGTAAATAACAATTTTGTTCAGCGTATTGTTGAGAATCTTATTGACCATATTTAGTGCAAGAATATTTTTCTCCCTTAGGGGTGGAATTTTTCGTTCAAATTTGAATGGGAGCAAACGGGAGATAAAACAAAGAATTTCAATGACGGAATTCCACAAAGTTTTGGAGTAGCGACCACGTACCAGGAGACGGAGCGTGGGTAGACGGAAGGGACCCAACAAGGTAGTCCGAGGACCTGGTGAAGTCCTGGTGACCGTTCTACAAGATGTCGGATGCGGGCAGCACAAGACCGGTTGTTGTGGAGAGCCTTGGGGAAGGCCTATGTCCAGCAGTGGACGTCTTCAGGCTGAGATGATGATGATAAATCGCGGAATTCTGAAGTACTAAAATAAAACAAAATACAACCGAGTTGGAAGCCTCCTGCTTTTTTTTATCGTTTGGAAATAAAAACAAAGCCTAGTTTTATTCTCTGTTTCACAGAGAATGTAATTATTCATTCCTTTGTCTTTTTTACTCCTGTTATTATAATTTAAGGCACAGCTGGCTCGTGCTCAGCTGAATGTAAATGAAGCTTTATTATTTTTAGTAATAAAGTCGTAAATTCGTTGTAAATGCATTCGTACGTTGAATTCTGTGAATAAGACCACTTTCACGCACTGATATAACTTTGAATGTAGCGTGTAATGGTGCGGTAACATGCAAGATTATCATTGCCTCTAGGTCACTGTGGAAATAGGCTTTGTAATTGCTTAGATCAAATCCGGTTATTTGTTTTTCTTATTTATATATCTACGTCCTTCGGCACAAATGGACCGACTCTACCGGAATGATACCTCAGAAACCGGGCGTCAAGCAAATGTTTTGTTGCTTTTGACATGTGAGTTAGGTTACTAAAGCCTCTAGCCCTGATTCTAAGCGCGAGGGGGGGGGATAGTTTTAGTGGTTTTAATTACAGCGATTTCACCTGTGATTGTGATTTGGTCACAGAAAAAGATAAATGCCATTAAAATAGTTAAACTTTTGAGGAAGCCGCGGGCGAATACAAGTAGTATTACATATCTCTTAGAAAAACCAACACGGTCCATAGTGTCGGTATGGGATTTTATTTAATTTTATTTTATCTAATAGGTACAGTAACAGATAACAGATTAGCACATACACAATGATGTTGACAATGTACAATACTTAAATCTGAAGTCCAGTTATAACTATACACAACGTTCTATTACAAAGTTTATATGAGTATGTTAACAGACTAAAGAATTCACATAATAAACTTAAGCTCCATTATCATTACGAAATAATTGGTTTAAGGTTCGATTAAATAACAAAACAAAGATCTTAACAAAAAAAAAGAAAGCCTAAGAAATTATACAGACATTATTGTGGTGCACATAGTTTTAGTAATAGACTTATGAATAGATTATAATAATAGGGAATATGCACGTGATACCAAAATGGAAAAAATATTTTTATTTGTAATTTTTATTGCTAAAAAAAGATACCCATACAATTATTTTTGAAATTTATTATAATTTAATCATCAAAAATTGGCTTTTTTTAGATTTACTTGCAAATTCCTAAAACGCAACACTATTGGTTGAATAAAACGTGACGTCAACCTACACTGTCAAGAGTTTCAACAAGTTGTGTGTATTTGTAATATTTGGTTTCTGGTGATTATTTGTTTCATTTTAAGTTCATAACTAATACGTTTTCAGTGTTAAATTATTAAATTCCCGTGTAGAAAGACTAACACAATGACTGAATATACTTTGTCAGGTGCAGTTTTGATATTATTTGGGCACAAAGGAACGGCACAATATTTATAATAAGTTTTATTGGCTTTTCCATGGTAATAAGTTAATTTTTATCACTCACTTTTTTAACTTTCACAAACTTTGTGAACTTCACTCCGTTGTTGACATCGAATTCGTCTGAAAGTGTAATCTGACGTCACAAAAAAAGCGCACCAAAATGGACGTGTTCAAATTGCCCCAAAATGATAGTGATTATAATAATTTTTTTTTTGTTAACGGTTTATATTTCTTATGTGTTATATTTATTTTTGGTAATGTCATAACTAGTAGAATCGTTTAAAAAAATAAAAAAAATACATGCATATTCCCTATTATGAGAAATGTCCACCTCAGAGCAAATTGCGTTATATTGACTGGACATTCGGGATATTGGATTGTTCTGTGATACATTATTGTTGCTAGTAGGATGTATATTTTAACTTTGGTTCAGATCTTTATCGCTCAAATCTGAAAATATTACAAGTGCATAGTTATTGGACAATGTACTACATACCTACATATGTTGCTTATCTCGTCACGATCCATAAACTCTACAATATCGATAGGAAATCATTTTTGTATAAACTATTATTAAATATCGACTTAAAACCTCCTAGGTGAAATGAGACTTCAGTTCAGAAAATACTCGATTTTTAACTCCTTGCAAAGAAGACCCTCTTGGTTATTTGGGACTCTTGTCAAAAGAAGGGCATCATCCACATCAGAGCACCGCATAATCCCAACTGAGACTGCCAAAAAAAAAACCTCAGTTTGCCTGGTGACGGCAGTGTTCCCTATCACCAGTTTAGTGAAGGAGAGCGAAGGGAATATATGGATCACTCTTAAAGCTTTTAGATTTGTAAGAAATGGTAACTTTTAAACTTTCGCGTTCCATGATAATTAATATTATTTTAACGGGAATTAACGCGATCTCTTATTTAGGGTATTACATACCTCTGGTTTGCCTGACGTTTCGACCAGGTTGCACCGGCCGTGGTCACAGGCTGACTGGCTCATCGGCGCACGCCCTCCGTCGTCAAATCCGTGAATCCATGAAGAGCCTTCTACTTCACGGATTCGACGACGGAGGTATGTAATACCCTAAATAAGAGATCGCGTTAATTCCCGTTAAAATAATATTAATTGTAAGAAATGGTGATTAAGGCCTACCGGTTTATCAACCGGTTCGACATCGAACCCACGACTTCTGACTCAGTAGTTAGGATTACTAACCTAGGACCACCAGGCCCCTTACGAACCAATTAAGCTAGTTATGTAATCTTTAACAGAGCATTGAGATTCACTATTGTGTCTACAAACAATCCGTCTATTGAGTAGACAACTGGTTATGTAACTGACGCTAAAATCGACCGAAGCGTTACGTGCATACTAAATCTACATTCGCAATTCCTAATTTTTAATTTTGCGCTTTTTATTGTAAAACTGCATAAAATGTAAATTATGTATCGGATGTAACACCTCAAAACAAATTAGTGTGGAACGTGATTTTATTAAGATTTTCTTATAATTTTTTTTTTTTTCCTTTCGAATTCCAGACACTAATTCCATTAATATTGTAAACTGGAATTTCACGTGGAATTTGAAAAGGGCTGCCTTAGTGAGTTCGATTCCTGGACCAGGCAAAATCTTATAGGGTTTTTCTGAGGGAAAAAATAGCCTAAGTTACTCCTTATATAGACAGCTACTTGGTAGTAAAATATTATAAAATTCGGTCCAGCCGTTTTGAAGACCCGGAACAAACAGACAGACATAAAATATTTTAACAGGTTTCTTAGGCATAAGTATCGTGCAAATAACCGTGTAAGCATGAAAAAAACCTATTATTTTGACATTAAAAACAAACATTTATTTATTTGTATAGATTTTAAACGTTCGCATTCCGCGATTTATAATTAACTATCTTTGTTTGTTTGGGTCTGGCCTGAGGAGTTGATCATCAATGAAAAACGTTGCAAAAACGAAGTGAAGTCGCGCGGGTTAGCTAGTAATTTCACATTTCATCATCACATCAATAGCCTTTAACAGTCGATTGCGGGACATAAGCCTCTCCTTAGAAAGGAAGTTTTGGCCTACTATACCACGCTGGCCAGACGGGTCGGTATAAGGTTTATGTCAAGCTTTCATTCTCTTTGCAGTGCGATTCTTCTGCGTAGTTTGCTCCCTTAGTCGGCTTTTACGACACCCACGGGATGAATAGGGGTGATGACACTGTCTTCTTAATAACATAATATTTTCTGTATTTGAGCTATCTGCGTCGTTTCGTTACACTCTAATATTTTTATGAATGTAAAGTATAAGGGTGGTGACACTCTGTATTCTTAATTCGTCACCACACGGATACTAGTCTAGTAATTTTATAAATATACATTTTATACTAGTAGTTCCCCGCAGTTTAAATTCCAGAAGTTCCGTAGTTCTAATCACAGTTCCGTTCTATATCTAGTCCGGTGAGAAAATTAATTTCTTTTTAAGTATTTAAATATTATTCTGCTATTTTGGGGCGGAGACTAATCCAAAAAAATCAAACATCATAAAAATAATCCTAGATGTTAAACTCCATTGCCAATGTGCACTGGCTGACGGAATGACTGCACAGATGGCGTAGTGGTTTAAGCGGTCGCCACGCCGCTTCCTATTACGCCGAGTGTTGTGGGTTCAAACCCCACATGGAACAACACATTGTGTGAGCCACAAATTGTTGTTCTGAGTCTGGGTGTACTTTGTGTCCGTTTCATGTATGTTTGTAAAGTCCTCCGCGACACAGGATTTCTTCCTAGTGCGGGAGTTGTCTATAAAAAAAAAAAGAAAAAAAAATGTATTTGTATTGTAGTATATATTGTAATGTAGTATTGAAATATTTACTAAGAACCCACGAGAAAACGTCATGAGTTATATACCTATTTACATACATTACTTGTTACGTCACTAATGTATTGTGTGACGAATATAATGTTGGCATGTAATTTACTTCGATACTCTGTCTCTATTGTGAGAATAGTCTAGCAACAGGCAGGCCTTGACAAACATTTCTTACTAATTCGCCAATTTTAAGAGCGATTCATATTTACCTCCTTCTCTGAACTGGTGATCGGGTGGAGGACTGCCATGCTTGCCTGCAAGGCTGGCCGATAGGCCGAGGCAGAGGTAGTGGGTTGGATTCCCATCCAGGCGAAAAATTTGTACGGCGTGCACGATCATTTGTTCTGTATCTGCGTATCGTTTATTAATATATACTAATATTATAAAGCTGAACACTTGTCTGAAACTGTTGACAGTCTTGGACCTGATTACCTTTCTTGTAGCAGAAGCGCTGGCCGTATATATTGACATGCCAATATTAACGAAATTATTCCTCGTGCTCTTGTTACTGTCGGCGTTGTAGCTGTACGTGAACCCAATAGTCTGGTACGAGACGATGGGAAGGCACTGGATGGTATGTCGTTACTGCCATTGAAGTTCGGCAAGCCATCACATCTTCCAAGCATAGCTGGTTATGTCGGTGCTGCTGTTGTATTCACAGAAAGCCTCAAACGGCGTGAATACCAAAACTTAGTAGGTTTAAATAAGGGTTAAGGTTATAATTACATTTTTGAACTACGAGTATTTGGGGTCCAGTTCCTAGTGTTATGGGGTCCGAGTGCTCGTGCTATTTATAAACAACTAGCTAAGCAACTGATCGACACTTCTCGTGATCAGAAGGCTATCTAAATTTATAGGGATCCCTTGACCTGGATCTATGAATTTGGCAAAAAACTTCGTGTTATACTACAAGTACAAGGAAAAAGCTGAAAACTATACATTTGTAATTAAGTCTTAAAAAACATAGTCTTAATTTAAAATAAGTAATCAATCATCGGAGTGCAATTTCACCTATAAAACACAATAATATAAGTAATTATAGGTTTTGAAAACTGAATTTCTGGCAAAGCTCGGATAAAACTGCAAGACTCAATTCCCGAACTTTTTATAATATCTACCTACAACATCATCACATCAACAGCCTTTAACAGTCCACTGCTGGACATAGGCCTGTCCTTAGAAAGGAGGTTTTGGCCTACTATCTACCTCCGTGTCCGTGTGGTGACAGAAACCCTATACCAACCCGTCTGGCCAGCGTGGAATAGTAGGCCAAAACCTGATTTCTAAGGAGAGGCTTATGTCCAGCAGTGGACTATTAAAGGCTGTTCATCTGATGTGATGTGATCTACCTCCAAATTTGTACAAAACCCTCGGTGGGTGAGTCCAACTCGCACTAGACCGGGTTCATTTTTTCAATAATTAGCTTTTTGTTATATGTAATGGTGTGTTGTAGGGAACATTAAAAACGGTTTATTGTTGTAAAATACACCATTAACCTTAATCGTTTCAAATATAAATGCAACAAAAACTGCGTTAGTCGACTTACTCCAGTATTCGCGCTACTCTCCACGCTGATTATCATCGGTGACGTAATGTATGACGTCACCGTCCGTTTAGAACCTTCCGACCATGCTAATGGCATAGTAAGGGGACAGATAGAGTAGGAACACATGTTAAAACACACAGAGAATTGTTATTTTTACAACAATTTTTTAATAACATTTGAATATTGAAAGTAGGCAATATTACAGGCAAATATTGAGATGCATCTCAGTAAAAACTTCATATGAGGAAATTTTGTCTTTAAAATATATAAATTAAATCAAGCTTGACTAAGCTTGTTTTATTATTAAGCAAACTACGCAGGACAACAGCACTGCAGAGAGAAGGAAAACTTGAAACTAATCCTATAACAACCCGTCTGGCTAGCGTAGTATAGTAGGCCAAAACCTCCTTCCTAAGGAGAGGCCTATGCCCAGCAGTGGACTACTAAAGGCTGTTGATGTGATGTGATACCTAGAGATAAGGCAACTTCTTTGTTATGGTATAGTATTTTATAGCTTTACTAATCATGCATTAAAGATAAACCTATAAATCTACGCGATACTTGTCTCAGTAACTTAAAGTTTTAACGCATAACTCTGTTTTAATAGGTCTGTATAGTTTTAAATAAATTAGATGTTTGAAATAAAGTACCCAAATTGCATATTGAAATATCACCTCTTCTATAGAAGTTTCAAGCGCTAACTTGTTTCACTTCGTTCCCAAGTGTCAATTGCGACAATATTTCCTGCTCTATAAATTAATGTCTGTGACTAATTGTTTGACGGTAGTTACAGCATGGGGCTGGATTTTAACGAACTATTTGTGTATTCTAGAACGTTGTTAGTAATATAATAATAACCTCACACAGACACACATCTCACCGCCGCACAGTGATTCGTTGTTAACATGCTGTACAAAGGTTACCTGAAACCTGCTCGCTTGCCAACACCCTCTCTGTCCCAATTTCAAGAATTGTTTCCAACTATTGATAACGGAATGAGGGCAGTAGTAAAAGAAAGGGTTAGAAAATTACTCGAATCATTGCATTTTTAAACCGAAGTAAATTTATATTTTTTTAATCTTACTGATGTATCTTCAAGTTAAAGGTATGCACTATTATAATAATAATAGGGATCTTGTACTATGGGTACTAGACAACTGATATAAATACATATATACTTTTTTTTTGTAAATAAATACATATTATACATAGAAACACCCAGACCAAATCAAACATTAAATGTTCATGCACACAAATGTTTGACTTGAGCGGGAATCGAACCCGCGACCTTTAGAATAGCATACACAAACCACTACGCCATCCGGTCGTCAATTATTATTTAAAATTATCAACAGCCTTTACTAGTCAACTGCTGGACATAGGCCTCTCCTTAGACAGGAGGTTTTAGCCTACTGTATTACGCTGGAAAGACGTTTTGTTTTGAAAGACGAGGATTTGTTTCAAGTTTTCCTTCTCCTTCTTCCTTTGTAGAAGAAGAAGAGAAGAAGATTTCGAGAACACAATACTCGAAACATTCGAACACTAATCACATCTGATCCTGTAACGAACGGTCTTAGAGAACTTGCAGAAACCGACTAATAAACTTCCGTCTGAAGTTTTAGATATCATAGTACTGGAAATATAATGTCTAGTGTATGTCTCGTTACCTGACTAGGACCAATCGGTAAGGGGGTATGTTGTACTAGATTAAAACCAATTAAGACTAATTAAAACCACACAGTGCCGTATTTTGCCCTATCAACCTTGGGTTCACCTCTAGGGAACATATGACTAAGTCACCTGGTGGTGACTATCACTGTCCATGGAACCATGATATTGTTCATTTGTCCTGTGTCTGGGTTTGAATTTGTCTGTAATATGTATGTATTTAAAAATATATAAGTATGTTTATCAGCAGTCTAGTTACCATAGTACAGGCTCTGCCTAGTTTGGGATCAGACGGCCGCGTTTGAGATGTGTTAAGTTATTATTATTATTATTGAGACATCAACAGCCCAGTTAAAAAAACAGTAGATGTTATAATTACCATAGTAATTGGAATCGTTCGAGTGAATCGGGCCTCACTGAACACCGCGTGTGCGTTCCACAGATAGTTATCGTACGCAAAAACATACTATGAGTCATTATCTACTTACAAAACGATTTTATACTAAACCGCTGGGTCTACAAACTTGTGCGTTTTATGTTGTAAACACTAGGAAAGGTTTTTGGAAATTTAACCCCTAAGGGGTAAAATAAGGGATGAATGGTTGTATGGAAGTTCGTCCTTTTCAAAGTTAGAAACGCGAAAAAAGAAATATTTACGGAAGCGAACCCGCAGCCAATCGCTAGTGTAACTATGATTTTTGCTAACGTCAGATGGACATGCTTCGGCACATTTCAGTTGCAGGTGTCCATTGGCGGCGGTAGTCACTTACTATCAGGAAACCTAACTGCTTGTTTGCTCTCCTTATGCAAAAAAACGACGTGAGGGGTCTACAGACGAAGTTTCAAAAGAAGTATCGCCAAAAAGTCTTGTTACACATTTTTCGGTCTCGCTTCCTTCGGCTCAGAATGTGTAACGCGCGATAAGGAATTTCGTTCCAAAAAATTACATAAAATGCCTTTGGTATTACCACAAATATCATTTTCTTGCTTTTAAATTAAACGTGCTAATTTTTAGAAGTATCTAGAATTTCTAGAACATCGCGTCCTTTTGCGAGCCGAGCAATAACAATAAATGCGAATGAAACAAAACAGCCGGCCCATTTAAAATTGCCAGCGTTTTGTCTCTGGTGAAGTAAGATGCTTTGGAGTAATATCGAAATGATTTCAGGTTATTTCGTAAGAGCCTTGAAATGTTTTACGAAATTAGTTTTCGTCAGATTATTGAAATATTGTGCATATTGTTAATGAGTAAACGCAATGTAGCTCCTAATTTGCTTGAGTTTAAAAATAAAATCTTTTTTAATGAGCATTACGAAATGTTAGTTATAAATTATAATTGTTATTCGTTTTTCGACAAGTTTCTTAGAAAAATACAGGGAGCCAAAATATATTTCTGATTTTATTGAATACTAGCGGAGACCCGCGGTTTTACCCGCGTTTGTTGTTATAACCGCGGGCAACGCCGCGGGGGGAAGCTAGTCTAAAAAAATAGTCTAAGTTACTCCTTATGTCATCAGCTATCTGCCAGTGAAAGTCCCGTCGAAATCGGTCCAGCCGTTCCAGAGATTACCCGGAACAGACAGACAGACAAAAATTGTAAAAAATGTTATTTTGGCATATGTACCGTGTAAACGTACATATGCATTTAGTAAAAAGCGGTTCTTTTAATATTACAAACAGACACTCCAATTTTATTTATTTGTATAGATATGCCGCAATATATACATAATATACAAAACTCACATAGGTAATATTGATTCCTTTGTTATGAGTGTTTATGAATTCAATGCAATTAAATATACTTATTTATACATACATTTTTTGTATAAAAATAAACATATAAGAGACTATTTGCATTCTAGATCCAATCATTGCAATATAGTTTCAGAATATTATCGTCATGTAGGGTCTGGTATACGATTACCATCACGTACAGCGTGTACTGCGGAATAGGATTCAAGGTATTCCTGGCTCCTGCATCGCCCCGAAGACATCCTCCAAAAGCAGGAGATTTGAAGGAACTTTCCACCCCAAACGAAAATTGCGCAGCATGTAATTTTGAGCTATATTTGTTAATAAACTTCGTTAAAAAGAATACAAAAAGCCTTATCTTTAATCTTTTCAACACATTATGTATTGAGATTCCTTTTACGATACATCAAAAGAATACTTGTTTAAAATATCTTATCTGTCAAATTTGATCGCGCCGGTTGTATTAGGGCTGTTGCAAATACTTATATATATACTGGCTGACCCGGCAAACGTTGTTTTGCCATATACATTATTTCTGGGAAATAAAAAAAAAATATGATGAAAAATAGATGTTGGCCGACTCTCAGACCTACCCGACGTGCATACAAAATTTCATAAAAATCGGTCCACGGTAACATTGTGACACGAGAATTTTATATATAAGATTGCTTTCATATGTGGTGTTGTTCCCATCTTTTTAGCCAACTGCGAATTGTTGTTGTGTAATGTTATCTCAAGGATCATTAGCTAATTGACGAATTAATGTAATTTAGAAATGAAATAAAACTGGTGCAGCATGTCAACATTTATTGCAGTATCGTAGTCGACTGCTGTTTCTTATAGCCAAATGCCTCCAGGGCAGGGCCTCATGTATAGGCAATAGTTAATTTCAGATACAGGTATGCGACTGACTGGCTTCAGTTATTGCCTTCATTCTCTAAACCATATGTATATATTCTGCTTGTCTAAGGAACTACTGGTTCCGTGTATTGTAAACGACACCACTGAACCACACCACTGGGGTGTCGTTTACAATTTTTTATGTTAACGACACCACCGTAATGAATTTGCATAAGACTGTTATGCATTTATCGATATGTTTTATATTTCATTCGTAAGACAACGTCCATGACCATTTTGAAAAGCTTCTTTTAGAAGTTTCCAGAGGTTCCTTTAAAGATAGCAGATGAAGTAAAACAAAGATACGGTAAAAAATTGAATAGCTATTATTTATTTATCGCATCAAGTTTTATAAATTAATTAAGTTGTTTTTTTGTTGTAATGAATACAATTATTATGTTTTACGAATGTCTGAGAACTCCACCAATTTCAACATTATCATTAAAGAAGAATAGGTATCTAATGTATTGTTTTATTTTACGTTGTACATCACTTAGTCAGTGGTAGTGTCGTTAACACAAAAGTGATTGTAATCGACACCCCTAGTCTAGACACACTAGTCGTGTATTGTAAGTAAACGACACCATTGAACCACACTTCAATGGTGTCGTTTACTTACAATACACGACTGGTTCGAATAGAAAAGCTAGCCAAATTGGATAGCCAGTTTATCGAGGAAGGCTATAGGCTATGTAACATCACGCTACAACCAATAGAAGGTTAAATATTCGTTCTTTTTAATTCTTAAGTTTTCTGTGTCATTCACCTGCTTCAGAAATTAAATTGACCGTTGATAATTGTTCTAAAATATTAATTATTTAAATCAAACACATGACGACAAGAATTTAAATATACCTACATTATATAGTTCATTTTCAAAGACCATTATGTTGCGGATAATGACGGCGGAGTAAAAAGAGCGATGAATAAACCAGAAGCGGAGTGTGAATGAAAAATAATGAAATAACAAATAATTTAAATATTAAAAAACCCCGATACAAGAATAAAATTTCAAAAAATTCCTGACTGCTTGATGCAGCAGCAAGTTCCATGGTTGCCATGTCGTGGTAATGCCATTAAAGTAACAGTATACCAAATTTGAGATCAATCGGACCTGTGGATTTTAGCAAGATCCCTTCATCACCTAGGAAGTGAGTTGATGATCTTCAAAATTTATGGCTAAGAATCATCTCGATCACATCGGCTTTTGAATAAAATATGGGCATCGAAATTGGTCCATCCGTTCGGGAGCTATGATGCCGTAGATAAATACATAGATACACAGATACACAGGTTAAACTTATAACACCCCTCAGGGTTGTTTCTTGAAGTTTATCTTTTCACCCTTGTGGTTGGTATTTTCCCTCTCTAGTGTCCCCGAACGGTCAGTGTACCCTTGCGAATAGAAAATGCTACTATCATTAGCAAATTCACTGTAAAAATATAATAACGAATATGTTTTTTTTTTTCAGAATAGCAAAGAGCAAAATGACAGCAGCCGGGAGAAGTACAAGGACTTCACGTTCGACCACTCGTACTGGTCATTTGCGCACGAGGACAAGCAGTATGCGTCACAGGAACAGGTGAGTTTCCTGATAGGTACCTGGCACACGTTCTCCATGATCTATAAACTAACATCCTTAGGGTCGGTTGCTCTTGAAGAATGACACTAGGGCTAATATGCATATTGTGCATTTGTCCAGAATTCGTTGGATGACCACATGACCTGCACATATAATAATACATTCACAATTCTGATGGCCTGATCCCAACATGGGCAGAGCCTGCGCTATGCCAGATAAAATATATAACCAAACTGTTTATAAACATACTTATATATTACTAAAAACATACATATTATAGATAAATTACACCCAAAAACAGAACAAATTATTGTACTCATCACAATCATTTGTCCTGGATGAGAATCGAACTCACGACCTTCTTAGCAGTCATAGTTACGAACCACTAGACAAGGGATTCCCGAAGTGGTCGATATACACCCCTTGGGTCTAAAATTAATCGACCCCTATTAATTAACACAGTGGCAGTGGGTTGGCCATATTAGCCGCAGAACCGATAACCGTTGGGGAAAACGAGTTCTTGAGTGGAGACCGCCTCTCGACAAACGTAGTGTAGGACGCCCACAGGCCAGGTGGAGTGACGATTTGCGCAAGATGGCTGCGAGAAGCCCAAAATCGATCTAAGTGGCGTGCAATGGGAGAGGCCTATGTCCAGCAGTGGACTGCGATAGGCTGATGATGATGATTAATTAACACAAATTATTTGAAACTTTTAAAATACTGTATTAGTTGTGATACTTGTACTAACTTGTTATAAGAATGACTAATATTGTACTAGGAAGTATCATTGTTGCCCTTTAAAAAAACTCAACAAGTCGATAAGCGTGCAGCAATTTGGCTATTGGGCTCTGAGATATCAGTTCATTTTAGAAAAGGGGTCTCTTGCCCCAAATAGTTTGAGAAACTCTGCACTAGACCAACAAGCGAGTCGATATAAAAATTTAAGGAATAATATTTTGTTGTGAGAAATATAGATCAACATTCGTCATTTGCCAAGACTTTGTAGGCAATATAACACGTTAGCCAAAACGACTGATTTAGATATATGCCTGTTTGTCTAAATATAAGAAATGCTTAACAGCTTTAATGTAATGTAAGCCTCAACGTTATTATTATTATTATTTATTTATTTTATTTCGTATTTTTTATATTTTATCAAAACAATTTTTTTTTTAATTATTATTATTAATTATATTTTTTGTTACTTTTAAGAATTTAAATTTTGAACATCGCTTGTAACTTTGTTCACTGGGTTGATGGTATTATTATTTTTTCACTGTACTTGCTGTGGTCTCCTGTAAGTGAAAGAGTACATCGACTTTATACCCATTCTGTTAATTACTGTTTTTTTACTTGTGTATATCTTTCGTAGGAGATCCTAATAAATAAATAAATAAATTCTTATATAAGTTAACTGAATTAAATTAAAAACTACACATAATATGTTTAAAAAAAAACTTCGAGCCTTTTTTTCTATGTTTAACGCGGAGCAACTGCCATCAAACCTTCCTCCACAAGCCAAGTACTAACTAGGTGGCAAGTTCTGTAGAAAGACAAGTCTACCTTTTTAAGGGCTCCAACTATCCGTAACGATTGCCACAAATGTTCGTATTGCAACCGGGGCAGACTACTTAACGTGCTCTCCGAGGCACGGAGGGGCCTCGATGTGTTAAGAATGGTCACCCATCCATAGACTGACCTAGCCAGGATTGCTTGACTTTGCTATGTGTTTCCCTACTCGATTACCACTTGCCACGAGCCAACCTGAAGTAAATGTTTTATTAAAAAAAATACTTTTAAAAATTGCAGGTGTTCTCAGACTTGGGGCTGGACGTGATAGACAGTGCTTTCGAAGGGTACAATGCCTGCGTATTCGCTTATGGACAAACCGGCTCCGGGAAGACCTTCACCATGATGGGGTCTCCGGTAAGTGTATTACGATAAAACTTTAAGATATATAAGCTATGAAATAAAGAAAGTGCGCTTTCAAGCAATTTCTTACCTCGCACGACGAATTTGGAGAACAAATAATCACCTGCTGTAATTCCGAACCGATACGATCTTCAGACCTTCAAGCAAAGAGCGTATTACTACCACAAAGGCCGGCAAGGCGTTTGTAAGTCCTGAGTTGTCTTGGGCGGCGGTAGTCACTTTCCATCAGAGGGCCGAGTGCAAGTTTATTTTACATCGACTCGCTCACGACGGCGAGCGCGTTTAGCGTTCCGATTGGTGCAGATTTCAGGGTCAATCACAACGCCGAACGCCGTGACGATCGAGTAGAAAATAAACTCGCACTTGGCCCTCAGGTGACCCGTCTGCTCGTAAAAAAAAGTTGATAGACTATCACGAGGCAAGAGGCATGGTAATTGTCTAAAGCCAGAAGTAAACTTCACGCAGCGGTTTGTTAGAGCACTGGTGTTAATTTTTTTTAGTTGAAATTATAAATTTAAATTGACTCCTCGGATTTCGTAGTTACTGAAGCGGTCATCTCCCCGCTTCCTACTGCTCTAAGTGTTCTGGGTTCCATCCCCACATGGGACAACACAACCTTTTTTTCTGGAATTGGATGGTCTATACGTCCATGTTTCATGAATAATAATAACTTCACACATCTCACACACGACAATCTGATCCCAAAATAGTCTACTATGGTTACCAGACTGCACATAAACATATTTATATATTTCTAACCATAATGTCACCACACGGACGAGTGATTACAACACTAAAATATTTCAAATCAAATCAAATAATTTATATTATATTACTATTTACTATAAACTATATATACTATTAACAATTTACACTCGTTGCATTTCATTAATACCTTTCATGTAACGAAAGTCCATACAAGAACAATTCAACTTAAACTGGTCAATATGTAAAATGAGTTATGGTCAACCACTAACCGATCTTTAATTAAAATTAAATTAACCTTTCTAAAAATGGTTGTTTAAAAGTGCAAAAGACCCATGATGGAAAATTCTAAATACCGTTATCTAATTTTTAATATAAATGTAAAGTTTTGAATTAAAATAATTAATAATTTTATCTGAGATCAACGTAGGTCAGTATTATGGCTATGTATCATGATTCAATGACCTCATTAGCATACATAATGTGTTGTTTGATTTTAAATGATAAAAATGAATCAGTTTAAATGGCGTCTAATCTGGTTTGAAAGTAAATTACACATTCGAGGTCTAAGGTCATTACTTTTTTGGTGTCTGGACAGTTTCCAAGTAAAGTAAGCTCTAGATGAAACTCTCCAGAGATTTTTTTAAAGACAACTCCAGCACCGCAAACATACATTAAATGGTCACAAAGAACACTCAGACTCGGAACAACAGTTTGTGGATCACACCAAGTGTCGTCCCATGTTGAGATCGAACCCACAACACTCGCGCATTAGGCGACGGCGAGGTGACCGCTTAAACCACTACGCAATCCATGCAGTCGGATTAGATCCACACATTAACCATTTGTTTTCTAGTTTCCACAAGGTGACTTTTATATGCAGAAAGGTTTTCAATTCTTCTCTTTAGTAGAAATTATGGGTTATGACACAGCAGTCATAAATGTAAACTTACTAGAGATCGCCAGACGCTCGAATCTAGACCGTTTTAATTAGCAGCGTTTATTGCATCGACTAGTATAACTTGAACTGTCATTATATAAGACCTTTGAACCATGACGGTTCAAAATATATACTGGATTTCTTTAGCTTTATGTAGTAGATTTCACATGGCTTTTTAAGTTTTACGATAGATTGTTTAAAACTTTTAACTTTGTGCACTTCTTCTGCATATAAACATTAAGTATACCCTCATCATCGTCAACAGCCTTTAATAGTCCACAGTCCAGGAGGTTTTGGCCTACTATAAAAGTCAAGTGTCAAGTTTTTCTTTTATTTTGCAGTGCTGTTGTCCTGCGTAGTTTGATCCCTTAGTTGGCTCTTACGAAACCCATGGTATGAAAAGGTAGGATAGAAGGAATACACTATCTTATAATTAATCTTTTCTTGCAGGAATGCCAAGGTTTAATCCCCCGAATTTGCCGGCAACTATTCTCCCGTGTAGCAGCTGGTAAGGAGTCCGGAGCCTCCTACCGCACAGAAGTCAGCTACCTCGAGATCTACAACGAACGTGTCAAGGACCTTCTAGCCACTGACGCTGGCCACTCCCTGAGAGTCAGGGAGCATCCGAAACTAGGGCCGTATGTCCAGGACCTGTCGAAGCACTTGGTGTCGGATTATGATGACATACAGGTTAGTGAATACAGATACTATTAAAGTGGTTTATATTCTATTATTTTAGGGTATATGCCTATTTTTACTTAATATTTTGTCTCTCTCTTTGCTAAGAAGAGAAGATTTATTATATTTCCAACTTCTTCAAAAAACTTCAGATTAATTCAGTTGCGGGTTTCAAGACAGTTTAACTTTTCTTGGGACTGCCCGAGTGCCATAACATTAGTGTTGGTCCCGGTATACAGGAGTTACGGTAGTATGCGTGTGGGAGGAATTAGTCTGGACTTGTTTATAAACATCACAACTTTATAATTTTCCTACGTTTGGTTGGCTGGTTTCTTTAATGGCCTGCCATCCGCCTGAAGCTAATTATTTTTGGGAATGGATCTGTTTGTTGACGAGACAAAGGAAAGAGATTTTTTTTTTGCCATAGGAGAGCCATGCAACATAAAAGGGTCAGCTCGAATGGAGTGAAACCACGGCTACACATAAAACCGCTGTGAAGCAGTTCTTACCTTCGGGTGACCCGTCGGTTCGTTTGCCCTTCTACACCATAGAAAATAAAGGGACCCTGGAACAGCTTTTATTATGACGATGTGATGATGTGATAATTGCGCAATATAACACGCCGTATGGTTTCAGTCGGTCTAATTCCTACACGTCGCTCCACTGAATGCCTCGGTTGGGTGACGTCCCCAGGGGGTCTCCAAACACAAATAAAAGTTACTGACAATACATTATGACCGACCGAATATAATATTCTGTTTTAAATACTTTAACCATTGATTGATTGATTGATTATAAACACCTATATAGCGCATCTGTGTGCATGTATGTAAACTCGGAAATAGAAAAAAAAACAATAGCACAACATGTTGTAACTATTATCATGTAGTAAGATTAAATAATCGACAGTCTAGCGCCGATCGCGTGACCGTTATTGCTCCTTTCGACTTTATACGCAGTTGTCATGCGAGCGCGCGTCGTAAATGTTACAACGATTGATTTGAACTAGATCATTCTTTTGATACCGTTTTAGGGTAAGTTCCTTTATGGGCTTTGGAGAAACTGTGAGACAGCTTTGTGCATGTGCTCTAGTTCAATCCAATGCATGATTCGACACACATTATAGGCCGGCTTGAATGAAGTGATATCATCATCATCAACAAAAGCCTATAATAGTTCACTGCTAGACATAAGCCTCTCCTTAGAAGGGAGGTTTTGGCCTGCCATACCACGCTGGCCAGACGGGTTGGTATAGGGTTTGTTTCAAGTTTTCCTTCTCTTTGCAGTGCTGTTGTTCTGCGTAGTTTGCTCCCTTAGGTGACTCTCAGTATTCTAAATCCGTCACCACACGGCCTCATAGCAACATAGCCTCACAGGAAACCGTGTTAAGCATTTTTTTTGATCTGTTCGGTTTTTGCCACCTTTCTGCCTTTGTCCCTAAATGTAACGCCCAGTATAATTCGTAGAGATTTGCCCCCTTTTTAGCAATTCCTATTTTTTATTCGATTTTTGCCAATTTTATGAGTTTGCCTCCTGTTTTAACATAATGACCCAAAAACCGAAGAGAACTTTTTTTCGTGGCTGTCAACCTCTGGATAGGCTCCCAGCAAATTTAAATGCAGAAATAATAATAATATTTTCACATATTTCACACACGGCCGTCTGATCCCAAACTAGGCAGAACTTGTGCTATGATAACCAGACTGCTGATAAACATACTTATATATTTCTAAATACATACATATTATAGATAAATTACACCCAGACACAGAACAAATCACACAATTATTTGTCCTGGGAGTAGCAGTCAGGGTCACAAACCACTAGACCAACAAGCCATTCAAAACCTATTATAAGTAATCAATACAGTATACATCGAAATAATCCAAGAATTAAGTTAAGTTTAAAAACGTATACAATGTTTATATATTATTTTACTTCAGAATGAGATACTTTTTAATGTTAGCATTACGTAAGCGATAACTACCGTTCTTATAACGTTTCTCTCATTTTTCTTTTATTTTTAAAAGTTGTGGTTTAATTTGCTAATAAATATTATGTAATCTAAAATCAGGTGTTTACCATTATTACATAACATTAAACAAACAATTTTACTGTATGTCAGATGTAAAACGACAGTTACATTATTTAGATTCAGGGCTGGCATTCACTAGGGTTGTCGCGAAATATCTTTTGATTAATATTTTATTATGTTTTTTTAAGAATAATTAGCATAATTATTATATGCTTTATGCTTTTTTGGACTTTTCTAATGTCTTTAGATATAATTATTATAATGATAGATTAATTTGAAAAGTAGTTCTAATATTTTATAAACTTTTATTGATAGGGTGGTTACACCTTGAAGTTTAATTCGTTTGAATCTAGAGAATTTGACTTTGAAACTCCACTTTACTTAATACTAGGAGGGCTGATATTCATGTATCCGGAACTGGTCAGTTACAGAACAATATTAAAAAAGTAATTATAACATTTAAAAATGGAACTCTTTGGCTGAAGAATATGTTTTGTTTCATGTAGCTGCTATTTGTTTATTCTATGTTGCGTCATTTTGAAAATTTTGTGTCTGTATCACTATGGGTTTAACTCGTGAAAATTTTCGTGCTATCATTTATTACGATTTTGGCGAGGGCTAACTCAAAAACAGTGCATCGATCAACTCATTTCGACTTTTGGGGACGAAGCACCATCAAAAACAACTGTGTATCCCTTGTTTAGTGAATTTAAACGAGTGCGGTATGTGCTCACGGACGAACTTAAAGGAACCTAAATCGGTTGTTGTACCTCAAAATATTGATGCTGCGCGGGCACTAATAATGCAAGATCGTCATGTTACATATCGCGAGATATCGCTACTTTTAAAAGGTAACCTCAAATCACCGCCGAGCATTAGATTTGACAATGTTACTGTAAAAAATAAAACCGTAGTGTGTTATCTAGGGTTAGTTTTAGAAAGAAACTTTTCATTTATCGAACATATTAAAATAGTTAATGAAAAGTCTAAAAAGAGTTTCTGTGCATTGACAAGGATATCAACTGCGACATGGGGTCTATCATTTAATACATTAAAGATCATATACGGAGCTACTTATTTAGGTTCTATGTGCTATGGTGCACCTGTATGGGCCGATAGGGCGACCGTAGGCGCCGTCCGTCCGTTTGTCCGTCGCAAACTGTTACAAGGCCAACGACTTGCAGTGATATTTTTGTGCAAGGCATATAGGACGGTTAGCACTGAGGCTTTGCCGGTGTTGGCAGGTGTCCTTCCGGTCGATCTCGAGGTGCAGAGACATGCAGCCATGTACTATTCAAGACAAAACATGGAATGCGATTTCTTGGGCGCGCGGGATCGCGGTAAAATTACAAGATTGCTTCAACAGCAGTCCGATGTCTATAATGACCTCATAGACGAATGGCAGCAACGCTGGGACGAATCATCCAAGGGGCGCCATCTTTACCAATTTTTTCCATCTGTTCGCGAACGGTTGTCGAGGACATGGCTTGAGGTGGATCACTGTGTCGCTCAATTTCTTACGGGTCATGGTAACTTTAAGAGCAAGTTGTATTCATTTAAATTAGTCGAGTCACCATTGTGTCAATGCTCAACACCTAACTCTCATTATGAACAATCTGCTCATCATATCCTCTGGGAATGTAGTCTTTGGTATAATGAACGTAATATAATGCTGAATAGCTTGCAGGTGACATCTGGGGCGGTATACTATGGGGATCTTGTGTCAACTAGGGTGAATTTCCGTGCGTTTAGGCGATTCTGCCAGACATATTATAGAAATCAAATATAGCTCATGTAGGACCCGTAATATTTTGTGGCCGTGGTGCTTCCCTGTTTAAAAGGGTGTATGCCTATTTTACTTCATTTTGTCTCCCGCTTTGCTAAGGAGGGAAGTGGATTTACTGTATTTCCAACTCCTCCAATTTTCTTCTGATTAATTTCGTTGCGGGTTCCAAGACAGTTTAATTTCTTCCTGGGACTTCCCGAGTGTCATAACTCGGTGTGTTCGTGGGTCACTGCTGTGGATCCTGGTGTACAGGAGTTACAGTGGTGGGCGTGTGGGTGGGATTAGTCCCAATTAAATATCGCGAGATAGAGGCGTCTCTGAGAATAAGTATGACGAGTATATATAAAATATTACAAGAAAATTTAGCTGTAAAAAAAAATTGTTCACGTTGGATTCCGCACAACTTGAGAAGTGCCCTCGATTGGTGTAAAAAAATGTTACAAAAGTACAATCAGGGTGCGTCAAAAGCTGTCTATCTTGGATATATGCGTATGATTCTGAAACTAAACAACAATAAACGGTTTGAGTGTTCCAAGATGAGCCGAACCCAACAAAATTCATTCGTTTAAAAAGCACTTTGAAGCAACGGTTGCTTCTTTTTTTTGGTATAAATGGACATGTGGCTACAGTCCCACTAGAGCATCGTAAAATAGTAAATTCTGAATGGTACACGACCATTTATTTGCCAGAAGTCTTTGAAGAAATAAATAATTTATGCAGAAGCATGGTTCTCCCACGATAGTCTTACGATTGTCTTATTTACTCTTAGATTACAATAAATTAATCTTATTATTATTATTCTTAGGAATGCATGCATCGCGGCAACCTACATCGCACTACGGCATCCACACAGATGAACGACGTGTCGTCTCGCTCGCACGCTATATTCACCATCACTTTCGTGCAGGCCAGCTACTTGAGACACAACAATATGCCCAGCGAGACTGTGTCCAAAGTGCACCTCGTGGACTTGGCTGGCAGGTTCGTTAATCATTTAAAAAGAAAATTTCAGTTAATCTGTCTGCCCGTTTGCTCGTATATTTAAAAAAAGAAACTGTAACAGTCTCAATCGTTATTTTTAATATGTGAGTAACATATTACCTCTCAAGGGACGGAAACGTGTAACAACAACCATGAGAAGTGACCCATTCTATGCTTTTACCGTCTTTCACAGCGTTCATTAGTCAAATTGAATATACTTTGACCAATGAGCGCGAAATATACCCGAACATAACCCTTCTTCTTTCTCAGTTGAATAAAATAATAATCAAACCACTTGTAAAAACGTGGTTGTGAGTTTGAGAATAACTATGAATTATTTCTTAGCGAGTCAATTATGATATATTGTAAAATGCCTCATCAATATTTAAATAAATTATTGTTGTCTTCAGCGAACGTGCAGACGCCACAGGAGCTACAGGACAGCGTCTGGTTGAAGGCGCTCACATAAACAAGTCACTAGTAACCCTAGGATCCGTTATATCCGCTTTGGCAGAGTCCAGCCAACCTGTTGAAAGTGAGTATCAAGGTGCCCTCCTTTTTTAACAGAGAAGGTCAACTTATCCCAGGTCAAGGTCATTGGCGTCAAGTTCATTATTAAGTCAAATTTATTTGTGTTTATTTAGTACGTCTCTAGTGAGCGGAAAGCTTAGCTGCTTCCAGTAGTAAACGAAGATTTTGAAGTCAAGGTCAAGGGTATGCCCAATTTCAAGGTCATATTAGAGGTCAAAAGTTAAATTTATTTATTTAGTATAATCTCTGGTGTGCTAAAAGTTTAGCAGCTTCTTGTAGTAATTAATTATTTTGATTGGTGTTCAACTTACTTGGTTATTTATTGAAGACTTATATTGCTACAGATCGAATACAGAAAGGCACGAAAAAAGTGTTTATACCGTACCGTGACTCTGTGCTGACCTGGCTGCTGAAGGATTCTCTCGGCGGCAACTCGAAGACCATCATGATCGCAGCTGTAAGATATGCCTCATTTCAACTCTCCCTACCTACATAGCTTGTTCATTATATTTATAAGTACATTGAAATTTAATGCTTTTGAAACTCATGTTTTTTAAATAATAATATTCTACCACATTCACACAACGCCATCTAGTCCCAAACTAAGCAGAGCTTTTACTATGGGTACTAGACAATTGATATTAATACTTTTTTTTTCAAATACATAAATATTATACATAGAAACACACAGACCAAATTAAACATTAAATGTTCATGAACACAAATGTTTGACTTGAGCGGGCATCGAACACGCGAACTTTGGAATAGCTGTCCGTTACACAAACCGGTCCAATAGTTTTTTTAGTCATAGTTATTTATGACATAAGGTTGCGCTGTATTGACGTGACAGGACGAAAAAACTAAGAGTTTTGTGATACGAAGAGTTTTGTGAGTAAAAACGTATGTTTTTAATAATTTACTAAAATACTGTGCTAAAGTACTGTGGTGGTAAAATTTATTTCAATTTAAAGACACTATACCTATTTAATAATTAAAAACCTGGCAGAACATGCAAAGGTGCTTACGTACCTCTGTAGAAAGCCTGTTCAATGTAAGGAAATTACCAAAAACTTATGTCTCTCTCTCTCTCTCCTTCTCTCTCAGATATCGCCAGCTGACTGCAACTACGGCGAGACCCTTTCCACACTACGATACGCGAACAGAGCCAAGAACATTATCAACAAACCGACAATTAACGAAGACCCGAACGTCAAACTCATCAGAGAGTTGAGAGAGGAGATTGAGAAGCTCAGAGCACAGATATCATATAATACGGTAAGAGACTACGAGAGAGACGTGAATGTATTTATACTACTCACTAGAACGTTAGAGTCTTCTTAGAATCTTTCTAGAAAATTCTAAAGAACTGTTTCATGTTTCCAAGAATAAAGGGACCGCTTTCAATATAAACAAAATCGTGGGACAAGTTATTTCTGATCATTGTTCCGTGCCACCCTGCATTATTATTAGAACTATTCCTGGAATTACACCTATTAATGAACTCTCTCTCTTTTTTACTCGAAATTTCGTGACAATACTATGTATAAACAAATATTTTTGTGTTTGCAGTTAACTAAGTAAGAAATTATTTAAAACGATAATATGAAAATTTCTATCTCCCATTTTCCTGTATGTTGCGGCTACAGTTAGTTTAAAAAACTTTGAAACTCCGGTTGACAAAAGTCACCAATTTCTTGAACTCCCGACAAATTCTCTGTCATAATATCCATATTTTGGTGTAACTTGAAAAATTCAAATCAGACTAGTAACTTAAATATTGTGATTCAGGATCCAATAGAAACGGAACCAGCGGTCCTCGCCACTCTTCAACGGAAAGAAGCACAAGAGAAGGTACTCACAGAGAAATGGACGGAGAAGTGGCGGGAGACGCAGCAAATCCTTCAGGAGCAGAAGGCGCTGGGCTTGAGGAAGAGCGGGCTTGGTGTGGTGCTGGACTCTGACATGCCTCACTTAGTGGGCATCGATGATAATTTACTCTCTACTGGAGTCACTCTCTATCATCTCAAAGTGAGTGTTAAATTCTTCATTAAGTTTCATTATTATGATAGACCATGGTTCCTATGTACACACGGTAAAAGAAATACCTGGTCAGAAATGTAAACAAGCAACGCAGAATGGTATTGACACAATAATAATTTGAAAACTTATGAGTTCGTCCGGCGTTCTGATCCCAAACTAGGCAGACCCTGTACTATGGTAACCAGACTGCTGATAAACATCATCATCATCAGCCTATCGCAGTCCACTGCTGGACATAGGCTTCTCCCATTGCACGCCACTTAATCGATTTTGGGCTTAGATTTTGATAAACATACTTATATATTTTTAAATACATACATATTATAGATAAATTACATCCAGACACAGAACAAATGACCATGCTCATCACACAATATTTGTTCTGGAATCGAACCCACGATCTCCGGCTTAGCAGTCAGGGTCACAGACCAACAGACCCAGAGAGAAACAAGGGGAAATAGAAACGAGTTATTTAAAATTCACAGTCAAATGTGAACGTATAATAACATACTCGATGCTTTGATTTGTAAAATATCTTATTAATATATTGTAAGCAGTGTTAAGATAGTTATTAAGCGTCGTGTGGTCGGCAGGAAGGCGAGACGGTGATAGGTAGCGAGGAGTTGTCCCCCACGCCGGACATCGTGCTGAGCGGCGCGGGCGTGCTGCCGCTGCACTGCAAGGTGACGCTGCGCGCCGGCACCGCCACCATCCACCCCTGCGCCGGCGCGCAGTGCTGGCTCAACACCGTGCTCATCGACAAGCCCGCCAAGCTCAGCCAGGGTACGTTCACACGACACCCGGTGCCAGTGACGGCCCGTGGGTGGGGTGTGCTCACACGCAATTCTGAAATTCTGTAGGAAATTGACTGACTGCTTATCGGTAGAAAAATTTCATTGTGCGATGCAGGATCAGTTATGTGTAATTCGACTGATCTACGCTAGATGGTGCTGAATGTATAGATTACGCATTCAGATAATAAGCCGTTTTTTAAAATCATTTGTCGAATTTCTACAAGAGATTAGACTGGCTTTTGTATGCTTAAGTAAGGTTTTTTTGCATCAATTTTATTAGTATTTCATATTTTACAACAAAACTTACTACAATGCCATCTAACGGAGATACGCGTAACTACCAATACTGCATCGCACAATAAAAGTTGTCGCACCGAATAGTATTTATTCAACATCAACCAATGGCCGCGATCGCCAGGCATGATCACCTTGTCTGATTGGAGAATATTCCTCCACAAAATTTTCCTACTCACTCCCGAATTAGAGGGAGAAGCCTCTAATTCAGGAGTGAGTAAAGAAGGGGGAAGAGTCTAAAAGAAGCGACAACGCTATTGTGACTCTTGGTGTCCATCATCATCAGTAATAGTGTGTAAATTTTTTTTTCATAATTGTATCCATAGTCGACGGTAATCACTTAACATCAGATGAACCGCCTGCTCGTTGGCCTCCCTATGCTATAAAAAAAATGGGGTTACTAGTCGCATTATGTCCAGGTTATGCTTTGTCCCTCAGGTTGCATCCTCCTGCTGGGCCGCACGAACATGTTCCGCTACAACGACCCGGCAGAGGCGGCCAAGCTGCGCCAGGAAGGCAGCGTGTCCGTCATGAACCTCTCGCGCCTCTCGCTGCTGTCATGGTCCACCACGGACCTGGCTGCCAGCACGGAGAACCTCAATACTACCCTCTCGTTAGTACCTATCTACATGACCTATCATTTGTAATGACCTGGGTTGGAATAATTTATGAAATTATTACTAAAATATGTCTAATACGCTGTAGATGCCATATTGCTCTATAGTCATGGCTATGTAAACATATGCGATCAGCTGACACTTGACACTGTTTTTATTTAGTTTACACATTGCCGATTACTTTGTCATGGTCTTAAAAAAAAGATTAAATTATTCTGTTATTTTATGAACTAACATTTTCCGATTTCTTTTTGCCTTAGCTATCTTAATAATATATAAATAAATTATTATAATACAATTCATTAACTTATATTATTCAAGATCCCTTGTTGTTTTCAACTTTTTAATTTTTTGGAATTATTCCTTTATTTGTGCTGTAAGACGTTTCTTTTTGCCAAATTTCGTGATTCTAGGTCAACGGGGTAGTTCCCGTTGAGGTTTTCGACCCAAAACCTATAGGGTACTTCCGGTTGAACTAGAAAAATAAAAAAGTTGAAAATTAAGGTAAATTTTGGTACTTACAAGTTTTCGCGAAAATCGAAATTTGCTCATATCTTTTTATTGTGTTGACTCAGGACCTTGATTTTTATGCACCTAATAGGGACCATAGATCTCAGTATCTGGTATAAATTTCAACTTGCTAGGTCTACCCGTTCCTTAGAAAATCGGTGGTGACACACGGACGGACGAACAGACCGACAGACGGACAAGAAAGTGATCTTATAAGGGTTCCTTTTTTACCGTTTGAGGTACGGAACTCTAAAAATACTAAATCATTATAATATCTATTGTGCAAACATGAACTATTATTTTCTTTTCAGAGACCTAGAGAGTGAGATCAGATGTGAGCGTATTGAGGCTCAGAAGGCAGAGTTGGAGAGAGAAAGACAGCAGTTCTTACTTCAGCAGGAAGAAAGACAGAGACGGTGGCATGCCGAACGGGAAGAACTGCTACAGGCACAAAAGAAACTGGATGAGGTAAGAACAGAATCTATTAATAAATAAATAAACAAAATAATTTAACCAGGTCCCTTTTAAGTGTGACACCGTGTGGTACTCAGGTTGTTGTAAATGAAATATCTTCTTGGTTTGACTAGTATTATATTATCAGATAACGGGCGGGCCTGTTGATCTAGTGGTTAGTGACTCTGACTGCTAAGCCGGAGGTCGTGGGTTCGATTCCCACCCAGGACAAATATTTGTGTGATGAGCATGACCGTTTGTTCTGTGTTTGGGTGTAATTTATCTATAATATGTATAGATTTAAAAATATATAAGTATGTTTTATCAGCAGTTGGGTTACCATGGTACAGGTTCTGCCTAGTTTGGGATCAGACAGCCGTTTGTGAGGTTATTATTATTATAGATAAGTACAATACAGATTACAGTACCACAGTCAGATGAACAATGAATGTGGCCATAGTGCAATCCATCTTAGTGACGCGATAAATTAATCTATTAAGAATATATTAGATAGTGATGTTATAACAGCTGATACACTTTGTCGCTGACTTATTTCAGTTGTGAAAGAATTAAACTCCGGCGTGCATGGACCGGCCCGACCGGAGTGCGCCGAGTAAGGGCCCGTCCGCACAGCTAGTTTTTTAATCGCGTAAAAAAAAATCGCCGTCGTATCGCGTTCAATTTTATTTTTTTCCGCCAGTACGGTAAAGCTTATATAAATCCCATGTGTCACAGAATTTTGCGAAAAAAAAAAAACGCGCGTTCGATCACTGTGCGGACGGGGCCTAAGCAGTGTAGTAGTCTAGCTTAGTACATACAACGTAGACATCAAGAAACGGGTGAGCTAACAAGAGATGGTCGTGCGCAGGAGCGGTCGGCAATGGAGCGCGAATACGCGGCGGCGTGCCGGCGGCTGTCGGGCGACTGGCGAGCGCTAGAGCGCGGCTGGACCCAGCGGCGCCGCGCGCTGCGCTGCCGACAGCGCGAGCTGGCGCAGCGCTCCGCGCGCCTCACCGCGCTCAGCGACACGCACGCCCGCTGTGTGAGTCACCTTACCTTATACCGACATACTGTCTGAGACCGCTTCGCCTCACTGGCCAAGTGGCGAGCTGTCGTATCTGCCTGCCTCAAAGCGGGAAGGCTGACGGTTACGGAAATGTAAATGTAAGTAATTAGAATCGAGAAGAAAATAATGTGGCAACAATCAACAGCCTTTTAATATTTTTCATGTGCAAAACAATTTAATTTTTACCCCCACTTAAACAAAGTAGTAAATATTCTAAAACGGACTATGAAAATAGAAGGTTCTTAATTCGACAATATTTAATGTTAAATGTACCGAATGGAAAAAAGATATCTCAAATTATGTACATTCCTTATTCTCAATTAATAATTTAATACTAAAATTGACATTCTTTAGACGCATTAGAGTCGGTTATTCTTTTTAAAGAATAAAATTATCTTTTTATACGTTAAAAAGTATATCTATACTAATATTATAAAGCTGAAGAGTTTGTTTGTTTGTTTGAACGCGCTAATCTCAGGAACTACTGGTCCGATTTGAAAAATTCTTTTAGCGTTAGATAGCCCATTTATCGAGGAAGGCTATAGGCTATATATCATCACGCTAAGACCAAGTAGTATAAGTGAATAATGTTTCAAAAACGGAGAAAATTTATTACTATTGAGAGACGCAGACGAAGTTGCGCGGGTCAGCTAGTATTAAATACTAATCGACCCAGATACAGATAGATAGTTACACCGTAGTTTGACGTGTCTTGTTGTCTTGTTGTCGTTAAATGGTGATGATGACGTTGATGGTGGTTTAAATGATGTTTTTGCCACAGCATGAATGGCAATGAAACGAAGACTACAATGAATTGATGATAACGTTTACACTGTTCTGTTCTGATAATAACAGTTCTCATAATATTTACAAATCGCATTGAACTAACTGTTGAATGACTTACGCATAACCTGTAAGAAACAAAAACTATAAACTTAGTTGCCATAATCTACAGCGTTGATGGAAGTATATCAATACATACTTTCTTACGTAACTGCACGGATGGCGCAGTGGTTTAAGCGGTCGCCACGAGACTTAAAAGACATATCTTAAAAACATGTACAAAAAAGTGCGATAGTATATGTCTATCTCGTAGATAATCCACAGTAACTAATTTTATCTTTTATATTCCACAAAAAAAAATAGGAATTTACAAAGCTATTTTAAACAATACAGTATTATCCCTTAACCAAATAAATACGTTAGATACGTAGTGTAATATAGATTAACATTGCCTTTGTAGCATATCATTAAAATGAATATCTTAGTAGATATCAGAGATTTAAAATACATGGGCAAAGAGACCGGCCGGGCGGACCTATAAATCTATATTCCATAATAATATGATAAATGTGAAAGTGTGTCTGCTGTCTTTCTGACTGTTTCTTACCTCTTCACGCTTAAACCGCTAAACCGATTTATATGAAAATTGGTATAGAGATAATTTGAGTCCCGGGAAATGACATAGGATAGTTATTATTCCAGATATCATCGTTTAAGGGGGTGAAAAGGGGTGTGGAAGTTTGAATAGATAAACCAATAACCGTTGAACCGATTTAGATGATATTTGAAAAAGCTATATAAAGATGTCTTGTGGTATAGTCTTATCATAATCATATAATAATTAATTACTCCACACTGACACCACATTAGTAGTATCTACATTGCACCCGTGCAAAACCGGATCGCTAGTTTATATATCATAAGATATGTAGGTATATAGATATGGATATCCATATTTCCATACTTATATTATTAATGTAAAAGTAAGCTTGTTTGTTACATTTTGACGCCTAAACCACAAATCCGTTTTTTTTTCCGATCCGATTTCCAATGGATAGCTACATTATCAACGAGTAATATAGGCTATTTTTTTACCGCGACAACCAACATACACGCGAGCGGAGACGCGGTAAAATGCTAGTAAAGAGAAAGAATATTTATCCTTCAGATAAATACCTTACGTATTGAGATCTAATTACATTTGCATCACACACTGTGTAGGCAATCAACGGTGTCATTGTCCTAAAAACCATAATAACTTAACCCCTACTGTCGGTTCTCGAAGCGATCGACTGTTTCCGTGATGCAATGACTAATCGGTGTATCATGTACAGAAAGAACTCAACAAACTCTTTTTCAAAAAGTACTATAATAGAGAAAGTATAGCACTTCAAACGCACTCAACCAGGCCCACTTCGGGATCGACCTATAGCATTGAACCGCAATAGGCTGATCGTTTAATTGATTGACAGTTTGAAAAAATGTACCACTAGTCTATATTTAAAAAACATAGGTGATCGACCTGCACCTTAGAGCACTGATTTTCTGTATTACATCGTTTGATATTAAGTAAAGTGACGATATTTAAAAGTTAACAGAAAATTACGAGTATTTCGCCTGTTCCTATTGAGAAGGTCGGATATGCAATTGATTTTGCATTTCTTTTTTACTATTGACTATTCTATTGATCGACTGGCCTGTTGGTCTAGTGGTTAGTTAGTGACCCTGACTGCTACGCCAGAGGTCGTGGGTTCGATTCCCACCCAGGACAAATAATTGTGTGATGAGCACGATCGCTTGTTCTGTCTGGGTGTAATTTATCTATAATATGTATGTATTTATAAATATATAAGTATGTTTATCAGCGGTCTGATTACCATAGTACAGGCTCTGCCTAGTTATGGATCGTCTGAGCCGTGTGTGAGATGTGTGAAACTATTATTTTAATTATAAACTATTATTATTGACTAAAAGAAAAACAATGTTTTTCAGCAGCTTTAACAAAAAGCAATGTTTTCCTCATAGTTTATTAAATAGCTATGTTAACAAAGTAAATATGTTATATATAAATTAAGCAATTTTAATTGCTTATTTGCAGATCCTACATTATTAATACGGACGGGCGAATTTTTATAATTATGTTGTGATATTTAGATAATAAAAAATATTAAAAGGCTGTTTGATTTCATATTAATAAGTACACGTTTTGAAATAACATTATTATTTTTATAAATAAGGTAAGAGTATATAATAGTTATGTTTGCATCGTGCTTGATTCTCATAAAATTCTCACATATCACAATTTATCATCGAGTACCATTAGTAGCGTGTAGTGTTCGACACAAACAATGCAATTATTGTTTTTAAGATTCCCACTATTTGTCACTTTTAGTGTTAGCGCACTCACGCGCAGTCGTTTCTGTTGAAACGTTACTTTTAACCGACTTCAAAAAAAGGAGGTTCTCAATTCCATTGTTTTTTGTGGCTGTTTCATGTATCTGTCGGTAGGTGGCGCTATTTTATTTTATTTTTACGAAGCTCTGGATTATGTTGAACTGTTATTAATTATGTACATATCACCATTTTATTCTACAGCACTTGTAGGTTTTTAATAAAATTTGTATTTTTCGAATTGTCACTTATGGGTTTGTACAAAATTTAATATTTATTGTTTATAAAAGGTCGAGTCCAGATAGGAAGTAAACTAGAAATTGTTAAATTTTTTGAATGCTGTAAATGATAACTTTCGATATCGATAATTACAAGGTATTCATCCTGCACGAACACATACATTACTGCACGGATGGCGTAATGGTTTAAGCGGTCACCTCGCTGCTTACTACTACGCTGAGTGTTGTGGGTCCGATCCCCACATGGGACATCACTTTGTGTGATCCACAAATTAATGTTCTGAGTCTAGGTGTTCTTTGTGTCCGTTTCATGTATGTTTGTAAAGTCCCCCGCGACAGAGGATATATTCCTAATGCGGGAATTGTCTTTTTAAAAATAAAGAAAGAAATGTGGAGGTCAAGCGACCCTGCTGACACAGCGTCTCACAGGGAATATGAATTCGTATAATTCTTACAGTTGACCTAATCAGCTGCTAACATCGAAACACGCTGATGAAATTTCAAAAAGTTTTTCTTTTAGTAAATCTTTAAAAAAGCTCGGTACTAATTAAAACACACCTATTATTTTTTTAAGTACGGCGCAAGCGCACACACTGTCTTTGACTAACCACAGTCTGTAAGGCGAAGTTCATACGTGCGCGTACTATGTACATAAACGCAACAGATTAGGAGTTCTAGTTAGGGAGATATTTGAGGAATATTGTTTTGGAAACCATTTTCATTTTGTTTGCTATTATTTACTTACAAATCTGTTGAGTGACTGATGGTTTCGTTTCATCACGATTAAATTGTCAACCGATTAAAAGTCTCAAGTGCGCGGTGGCTCTTATGTTTGGTGTTGTCAAAGAACTCGCTAGATATTTGTATGAACAGAGTGTTATGTGTGTATTAGTAGGGACGCCAATGCTTCCTTATTAGCAAACATAAGAGACCTTGTCTTGTTAAAGGAAGACATTCCAATTTTCTCCGAATTTACACTCTTTTTTTTTAGAAATTAACCCTAAAAAGAAACAAGTACTTAACTTAACCAGCGAAATAACTAGAAATGGCTATTTCGTTGCGCTTTATGCCGTGGAAGTGGGCGCGAGGGGTATACCAGCTTAATCCCTCTACAACCTGCTTAAAGGCCTTGGATTGATAAAGATTCAGTAAGCTTTTTTCTTGAACGAATATCCAAAATGGCATTACTAGGCTATCGAATGTGGTTAGGTAGAGGGGGTGTCACAGCAGAAAGTGAAGGTGAGCGCTGACCCGTCGCAAGGAGTACTGCCTAAACCTACTCCTGGGTCGCAATTCCCAGGCGCCATCGCAATTCAACGTGATGGACCCGGCCTACGCACTGTGAATCCATCTAAGGCTAAGAATTAGGTGTTTTCTAGATATCCATACATTTAAATTTCTTGTTCTTATTGACTGATTTATCAACGCAGAGTATAAACCTACAAACTTGAAATTTTAGCAGCTAATGCTGTTTATATTATAAGCACCCACTAAGAAAGGTCTTAGGTAAATTTGACCCCTAAGGACATAAATCAAGTGATGAAGTCATTTTCAAAGTTAGAAACACGAAAAAAAACATAACCACGCGATTAAAGGAACGGATAATAGTTGGTTGTTAACACAATAAGAAAAGATTAAGCAAATATATCGACCCGTTCTCACGTCACGCTTACCAGCGGACAGCATTTAGTTTTAATTTTCATGCATACGATGGTACGTGATTTTTTGATATCAAAAGCTGTTCAAAGATATATCAAACCCTTTTTTTCGTTTTCCTGTGCAATAATCCCCTCGGATAACCAGGGGGATTTCGGGTACCAATAGCCGGGGAACCAGGTGTACCCTAGAAAGGAAATACCTGGTATATATCGAACCCTATTATGAGTTGCTCATATAATATAACGGTATTATCACAAATCCAGAGCTTCTCGTTCATTTTTGGTTGCATTTATCAATATAGGCAGAGAATGAGGAGAACCACGTGGGGGCGCTGCGGACGCGTGTTGGCGATAAGCGAGCCGCCTTGGAGGAGTATATCAACAACAGTATCAAAGAACTCGTGGCGAACGGATGTAGGCTTGACGAGGTAAGGAGTTGTTGGTTTTGTTTGCCGGTACAGTTTCAAATATAAATACAAAACAATAGTAATTTAGTTCTGGATGTGTTGTTCGACTTATTCTGTTACATGTTACGTTGATGCAATTTACGAAGCTTACATAAGATAATAGGTAAAGTTGTTTGATTATTAGAACATTGCTTGTCAAATAACTAATAAGTATTTAAATAGTTTAGTACTAATCTATTACAGAAACCTGTCATGATAGTGATTGTGTTGTAAAAAAAATGTATAAAAGATCAAATAAGTATATTTTTATATATACTAATTTTATCTTCTCTTCTTTTTTATTTCCACTACCCAATACCTCTTCCCTTCATGTGTTCTCTCCATACCACGGTTGTCTGTAAGAGATTGCCTCTGAGCGATAAGGCCGCCACTTGTACTTGTCTAACCTAGACTAAGGTAATTATTGTATATTGATACCCGGTGTACAATAAAGCGATATATTATTATTATCATCACTAAAGGTGGATAATTGAAGAATATAGAATACAGTTTATTATTTTTCAGTATCGTTTCAGTAACAATTTCAAACTTAATTATAAAATATGCATTTAAACTTCAAATTCAACGTTTGATTATTTTAATAAAAAAATTCAAAGATATGTCTATTTTTACATTTTGTTTTTCGTTACATTGTAAACATACTAAGATGCAGATATTTTCTCAAAACAATTGAATGTATTACCTTGTTACGTATCGTACAGGAAAAAGAATTAAATACACTAAACTCATTATCATATTGTTTTAAGATAATTATGTTAAAAAATCTTTTATTTTATTAGTTTTTATATTGCCAACTGTACGAGCGAACGAAGCATGATTATTTATTATTTAGATTACTTAAAAACAATGCATGGTAGTTTCTTTAAAACGTTCAAAGTATAAAGTTTAAATATTATATTTTTAAGACTACCATTAAGTTGAATATTTTGAAATGAAATACGTCTCTTTTTTGATAATTAGTTACTTAATAATTACTTAGTTTAAAGAAATACAATATAACGTAGTGGGACTCTAAGCCATTTTTTAAATTTTAATGTTTTTACAACTGAAATGATGTCGTGACAAAAAGTAAAATGGGATTTAGCCTTTTTATTACTTTATGAGCGAAAATGTTATGTGTATGTCTAAAACATATGAATGAATTCCGTGTGGTGACGGATTAAGAATACGGCGTGTCACAACCCCTATTATCCTGTGTCATAAGAGCCGAATAATGGAGCAAATTACTCAGGATAACAGCACTGAAGAGAAGGAAATATTGAAACGAACCCTATACCAATCTGTCTCGCCACCGTGATATAGGAGGCCAAATCCTCCTTTCTCAGGAGAGGCCTATGTCCAACAGTAGACTGTTAAAGGCTGATGATGATATGAATGAATTAGGATTTCAGGATCAAATCAAAACACTTTTGGGAAAAGAGTATAAATACCCTATTCGTAAAGACCTCAAAGTGTACTTCCTCCTCAATCAAAGGACGGCCATAAGCTTGTGACTCCTGAGCTGTAGGCGGTCGTAGTCACTTTCCATCAGGTGACACGTCTTATCATAATAAAACTCTTTCACCTTACCTTAATATGACACTTCGACCCATAGCAGAACTCAGAACAGAGCGGACGCAGTGGAGATCAGAGAAGTCACATCAACAGCCTTTAATAATCCACTGCTGGACATAGGCCTCTCCTTAGAAAGCAGGTTTTGGCCTACTATACCACGCTGGCCAGACGGGTTGGTATAGGGCTTGTGTCAAGTTTTCATTCTCTCTGCAGTGCTGTTCTGCGTAGTTTTCTCCCTTAGTCGGCTCTTAGGACGCCCTCGATGAACAGGGGTGGTGACACTCAGTATTCTTAATCCGTCACCACACGAGTCAGAGAAGTGCCAAGACATAAATTCTAGACTATTCTACATATAATTAATGTTAATCCGCAGAGTTCTACCCCAAGTCCCGATAGCCCAGCTTCGGAGACCAGCACTGAGAGTTTAATGCACTTATTGAACCAGTGCGAACCGAAGGTCGCTACCAGCATCAAAGAGACAGTTGAGAGACACGTGAGTAACTTAATTATATCTCAAACTACAGAGATGAACGCTCCTAACTTGATTACACGGATGGCGTAGTGGGTAAAGTGGTCGCCTAGCCCCTGTTTCGAGTTCGATTTTCTTATCTTTCTTATACATAGTCCTTATGTAAGTTATCTGACTATTAGTATAGTCCCCCTCGACACAGGAATCATTCATAGTATGTGTGTGCAACGCACTTGGGACTCATTAGTTGCAGGTGGCCACTTACCATCAGGTGACCTGTTTGCTCGTTTGCCTCCCCCCCATACCATAAAAAAATCATTAACGGGCCATCTTAATATGCTAATTTTTTTTAGAAAAAAGAGCTGGTGGAATTAGAAGAAGAATTACAATGTAGAGTAGCATCTGTGGCCTCTCACCGAGTTAAGATTGAAAGGCTACAATCGGAGCTCGCTCTTCTCGGAACTCAGGAGTTGGGACTGAAACACGCTCTCGCTTCTGACTTAGGACCAACAGCTGTCCGAGGTACGCTACCATAATTGTCACACAACAAAACCCACCAACCGCATACCCTAATACTTGTCTTTGACTGTTGGTGGACTGGTTAGTTACTCTAACTGCTACTCCAGAGATGGTGGGTTCGATTCCTATCCAAGACAAATAAATGTGTGATTATTACGTTTTTATTTGCCGCGTGTGAGATTTGTGTAGTTATTATTATTAGTTAAGCATCTTCGAGAGACGCTAAAGAAATATTCAGTGTGATTTTCCATTATTTTTACTGCTGGATCATTGTTAACAACATAAATAACTTTAAAATTTTAATTAATCTCTTAAAGGAAGCTGAAAATATTTAGATAATTGTCGGTATGTCATATGTTGTATTTAAATAATGCAGTGTCTTAGAACTATTGCCGACAATGATGAGGATTATCACGCATTAAAGGAGAATGCCCATTATACTTAGACTACACGGATGGCGTAGTGGTGATGCGCTGAGTATTGTGGGTTCGATCCCCACATGGGACGACACTTTGTGTGATCCACAAATTGTTGTTCTGAGTCTGGGTGTTCTTTGTGTCCGTTTCATGTATGTTTGTAAGATTCCCCGCGACACAGGATATTTTCCTAATGCGGGAGTTGTCTTTTTAAAAGAAAATATTAAAATAAAGAGCATTAAAAAAAAGGAATGTTCTAGAAGACAATTGCGACACATCTCCAGTGGATGGCGTGAAACGAAGCAAATCAGAGTTGGTATTGCGAACGCCACGTGAAGATGTTCTCGAGCCTCTGTCGGCCGACGAGAGGGACGAGTACAGGAATAAACGGATCAAGTAAGTACTTATACATTTCATGTATTCAATAACGGGCCTGTTGGTCTAGTGGTTAGTGGCCCTGACTGCTAAGCCAGAGGTCGTGCGTTCCAATCCTGCCCAGCATAAATATTGTGTGATGAGCACGGTCATTTGTTCTGTGTCTTGGTGTAATTTATCTAAAAAAAAATATATATATATATATAAAAAAAGCCTGTATTGCCGTATCCTTAAATTCCATTTCAAATGTTGGTATTTGTTTGTTAGTGTTTAGTTAGTTATTCATGTTTTTCTAATTGTCTAAATGTTAGTAAGGGTTAGTTTTTTCTATTTGGATATGGACCCCTCCTCGGGTCAAGGCCTCCTCCAGTCCTTTCCACTCATCTCTGTCCGTGCCGATATTTTGCCAGTCTTTTCCTATTAATTCGGTTATATCGTCAGCCCATTTTCTTTTTGGTCTCCCTACCCTTCTTTTACCGATTGGCCCTTTCCACTTTGTAGTATTGATTGTCCACCTGCTGTCTGTGTATCTCGATACGTGACCTGCCCACTGCCACTTCAATTTTAGAGCTTGCGTGAGGGCATCTGTTATCTTTGTTTTCTGCCTGATTTCCTTGCTCCTGACTTTTTGTATCTTTCTTATATTTAGGATGCTTCTCTCCATAGCTCTTTGTGTTGTTGTGATCGTTTGTTTTGCTTTTCTTGTGTATATCCAAGTTTGGCAGCCATAGAGTAGACAAGGCAGTATACAGGTGTGTAATACCGTTTTCTTAAGGTTTAACGAGTAGTCTCCTTTTAGAATTTCTTTGAGTGACCAAAATTTCTTCCAAGCTATGTTTGTTCTTCTTTCAATTTCATCTTCATTGTGCGTTTTCAAAAATGATATTTGTTTGCCTAGGTAGATGTAACTGTGGACATATTCTATAGACTTTTCTTTTACATTGATGGGCCGTTCTCTGCAGTTTGTCATGATTTTAGTTTTTGTAGCATTCATCTCTAATCCTATTTTTGAGCTCCTATTTATGAATTTATCTATAATATGTATGTATTTAAGAATATATAAGTATGTTTATCAGTAGTCTGGTTACCATAGCACAGGCTCTGCCTAGTTTGGGATCAGACGGCCGTGTGTGAGATGTGTGAAGTTATTTTTAATATTTATTTTTACTGTAACTTATATGCATCTGCTCAATTCCGACTCGTTTGTAACCACAATGCGCTCTCTATTTTGATATGAATTTTCATATATTTTTGTTCTTTTTCTCAGTAAATTAAAATAATATGTTAACACTAGTACCATTTTCGTGCGAAAATCCCCTCGGTTACCCCCCTTCCCCCAACTAAAACCGCACACCTTCTCAGGTACCACTATCAGGAAATATCTGGTATCCAGACGAACCTCGACTTACAGATTTTCCCCTCGTGTGTTCTAGTAGTCCTATAATGTATATTAAAGATAAATCATCATCATCATCATCAACAGCCTATAATAATCCACTGCTGGACATAGGCCTCTCCTTGGAAAGGAGGTTTTGGCCTACTATACCACGCTGGCCAGACGGGTTGGTACGGTTTTTTTTCAAGTTTTCCTTTTCTTTGTAGTGCTGTTGTCCTGCGTTGTTTGATCCCTTAATCGGCTCTTACGACACCCACGGGATAAATAGGAGTGGTGATAGTGCGTATTCTTAATCCGTCACCACGCGGATATCGTCACCACACGGATATAACTAAAGATTATATTGTTATATATACATTAAAGACCTGCGTGTAATTACGTGTTATTATCAGTGATGCCCGACTAGTTTAGGGTTTGACAGGAGCTTTTATCAAGGGCCGCTACGTTTTTTTTTGCGATTGAAAGCTCGTTTATAAAAACGCCGCCATTTCTGTTTTATTGTGTGCTGCGGGAGTTGTTTGACTAATGTGATGTAACAGTGAATTCCTTGTAACAGTATTTAACTTGGACCGACCGTCAAGCAAAGGCAAACTCGATCTACTGAATCCTATCTACTGCCTCTGTTAAGTCTCAAAGACGGTTTATCTCGATTGGTTATTTTTATAAGCTAATATGGACCTCTTATTAAAGTAGATAAATTGCAACATAGTATCTTATAAGCATCTTCGATTCCCGCCGACCTGACCCATGTTCTTTATAAATACTAAATTATAAAATATAAATTTGACTGCACGGATGGCGTAGTTGTTTAACCGATTACTTGCTTTCTACTACGCTAAGTGTTGTGGGATCGATCCCCACGTGGGACAACACTGTGTGATCCACAAATTATTATTCCGAGTCTTTGTGTCCGTTTCATGTATGTTTGTAAAGTCCCCCTCGATACAGGATATAGGGGGAAGTCCCGTAGCGCCGGACGGCACCTAGCCTCGGACACTCATACTATTTCGACAAACGTCAAAGCGATCTATTTATAAATCGGTGAAAGGGGTGCGGGGGAACGTGGCGAGACAGGATCACGCAACGCGATTTGCCAGTGAGGCGCACAGTCGTGGTGGAAGCGGTGGATTGCTGTTTTTCGTGGGAAAGCGTTGCGTCACGTAAATTTCAAGTAAGTATTACTGCTATGGTTTTATCCTTAATTGTTTTTGTTATTTGTTAATAAAGACAGTGTTTCATTATAATTATTATATTGTGAAAGTTTTTATTAAATACCTAAACAGTTTTAGTATGAAATACGTAATTTTGGACATTTCCTGTCCCCTACTTTCGGACACAAAGGTGTCCCTTACCACCGGACAATTTATAGGTTAGCTTTTTTATGAAGCATTTGTACTTATTGTAATGATGATTGTTTGTTGTTTTACAGGATAGAAGGAGAGATATATTTGAAAAAGCAAGAGAGAGAAAAAAGGAAAATGGGATCAGCAAAGTTTAAAAACTGCGATGAACAAGATTTTGTCCAAAAAAATGAGTTTGAGGGCATCTTCGTCACGTTACAATGTTCCAAAAAGTACTCTACATGATAAAATAACGACATTGAGCAGTGAAAAGAATTCACGTTGCAACCAAAAGTTGGTAGATTCACAAAAACCTTCTAACCCAACCCTTCAACCTATGAGCAAGTTTTAGTGGACCACATAAGAGATTTGTCTAATAGATGTCTGCCCCTGATGAAAAACGGGTTTTTGAAGTTAGCTTACGACTTGGCTGAAGCTATGAAGATTCCCCATGAGTAAACAAACCAAAGATGCGAAGGCAAAAGGAAGACGTGGCAATAACGACAACAAAAAGGAGCCGCTAACTGAAGTATCAAATTTAGAAAAACGACTTGTGTAGTGTGTTTAGAGGACCACGACGAGGACTGGATACAATGCTCCAGATGCCAATAATGGGCTCATGAAGCATGTGCAGACGTTCCAGAATGTGGAGATGCCTACATATGTGATAGATGCACAATGTTTTAGAATGTCCGGCGCTTGGGGTTTGAAGATTAACCCGTCCGGCACTAGGTGCCAATGTCAAAGTCCTTTATTTTTTTACCAAAACTTATTTAACATTCCTAAACTATGTTTACGCAGAAGTTGTATTTTTGTTATTTGATTTTGATTTTATGTTTTGTTAATTTAAGTAATTCATAAATAAATACATATTTCTCTATGTAGTTTTGATTTTATTTCCTGAAAACCTTATGTGTCCGTCACTAGGGGACTTCCCCCTATTGCTAATGCAGGAGTTGTCTTTTTAAGAGAAAAGAGAAAATATATTAATAATTAATTTATGTATTCCTGTAGCCAATATTGTTGATTATATTTTCCCTTACAGTTTAAGCTTGAGCTTGGATCCTTTAGCCTCACCGAACTCCACTTTGAACACCGATGAGACCTTCCATACAGCTTCTTCTACTCCCAAGCGCTTCCCGGCATGGGCAATTCCTTCTCCATCTACCGCAGACAGCTCCGCCCCCCCTAAGACTGAAGATTCGGAGCCGCCGCCACCACAGCTTCAGTTCAGACTGGGACCTGTCCCCGCCGATGATAGCGATGACATGTCCAGTACAGAAGATTATCATAAGGTAGGTTATTAATCATTTTTATGATGATCTACTGATAACCTATTTCCAATATGTACAAACTGAAGGACTACTTCAACTCCAGCAGTAAGCATATGCCCACACCTACCTACGCATGCTCGCATACACGCACACGTACACACACACGCCCCCGCACACACACACACACACACACACACACACACACACACACACACACACACACACACACACACCCTCATACACACGCAAAAAATCTGATAGGCTTAAATACTAAATAGTATTTTTATTTTCAGCCAAGAATAGTGGAAGGTCAGTCCTCGAGTTCCGTGGAGCGATCACCAGAGGAACGCCAACAAAGAACCAAGTACAAAAGAAGATTACCAGGTAACGCCACAAATGTATATCCTCAAAATGATATTTACTACAGACTTATACATAAATTAGAATAATTTAAAGTGGAGTAAAACTTGTGATATACTCACATTATTTAACATATTAACAATTTATACACTTTGGTTATGCAAGTATCTTGTAATTTAATTATAGATGCGTAGTCATAATAATATTACTGCAATAACTTGTTGTAATTAAAATAAGCAATAACAAGTTAATTAAAACATTTTTTTAAGGTAAGACAAAACAAATTATAAATTGTTAATTAATGGCATATACCCACATTATTTAATTTAGATTTTTAATCATTAATAATATAAAACAATATTATTACCGAAATAGTTGTTATTTATACTCAAAAGTCCTTCATTAAAAAAACTCTATTTGAATTAGCTATTATTGTTAAACGTCTTCTAGACAAAGACAAAACAATTCAGTATTGCTCGTTTCTTTGTTATTTTGTGGTTCCAATGGTGTTACGTACGTATATTTGACAGTTTTGTTACAGGTCTTTATCAGATAATACCAATAAATACTCACCATAAATGTTTTGTTATTTCCCAGGCGAAGGCAAGCCCGGACGTCGACAAGTGACGGAAGTGGAAGCCCTAAGAGCTATGCAGCGGCTCTGCTCTCGGATAGCGTCACAGAAGATGTTGGTCATATCATCTCTGGAGAATGACTGCTCCAAAGAAGAACTCAACAGACAGATCGCGGTATGTGTTTATCTAAGTGTTAGAAGAAGTTAGAGGCTCGAGGGCTGGGACTATACGAGGTACAGGGATGCTGTATTCGTTTAATTTCCATTCCCCCCTAACATTCTTACCGTTATACGGCAATGACGGCCATAAAACTTGTGTAAAATTATAATCGACAAAATGTGGGCGTTTAATAAGCTTATGCCTATCCTTTTGAAAAAATATGAACAAGAGTAGTGTGGGTACAGTAACTTATACCTTACTACAGCTAGATGCAAACTTAATGGACAATAGACATCAGCGGGACGTGAAGGAGCGGGGCGGGGGGGGGAGGGGGGCAGGGTGACACACGACACGTATGCCTTTTAGTGTGTGAGTTACGTCCGTACACTGCACACGCGCGCATATTCCTGTCTACGTACAGTGGCGTACAGTCGAGTCGACTTGACTGTAGGTACCTGCGCACACCTGTGTTGCGCAGCTAACTTCAGAGCAGCCATTAAGTTTGCATTGAACTATACAATATTTTTCAATTTTTTACTCCTCGGTGACAACCCGTAGTACATGCCACGACCTCATCTAGGTTTCACCCAGCAATTCATAAATATGGGTTAAAATTATGTTTTGTAAACTGCTTTGCCAAATACGATAGACATCTAAGCTCTCAGAATGTGACCAATCGTGTTTTGGAGAAAGATGGGTCATGCAGTATGGGTATGTTAATAAGTATGTATGTGGATGTTAAACACGTATACTTATTATAGAGTAAGTACAGAAGAGAAGAAGTTTAGAAGAGAAGTACTGTCTGAAGTTGTATGTAGTACAGTTGAGTAATGTTTGCGGGTTAATAATGAATACACGTATTAAACATTAAAGTATTTAATTCCGACTGCACATACAATAAGATTTGCCTGATACTCACGTTTATACATATGTATATAGTATATATCTATATATATAGTAAATATACTATATACGATATCTAAGACATATAACTACTTAATACAATTACCCTTTTTTTTTCGTGCGGAAATCCCCTCGGATACCACCTATCGGTGGCATGTCGGACTCGAACCGACTAAAACCGCACGCCGTCTCGGGTACTAATAGCCGGGGAACCAGGTATACCCTAGAAAGGAAATCCCTGGTGTCCCGACATAATACAATTACCCTACATTACAGTATATAAGGTGGTTCATTGTTGTGTAAAAGAGCGCCTCTCGCCTTTAAACGTACAACTTTGGCGAGTTTAGAATTAAGTAACACCTCTATTATAATATAAATACTAGAATAAAAAAAAATAGGATCGTAAAATTTTCTTCAATAACTGTTCCTTTGTAAAGTATATTATAAATCGTTGCAGGTGCTCCAAGAACTGCAAAAAAAATACGTCCGGTTAGAAATGGCACTCCAGTACTCGTTCTTTGACAACCAGTCACGGAGGCCCATGATGGTCACTCCCATACAGGAGACGCCGTCGCTGACGCTGTCCGAGAGCGACATGCAGGTGGCCACGGAGGACAATGAGGAACCTACTGAGAACGGACACATCGTGGACCCTTTGCTGCACAGGTAATGTTCTATACGACTGCACGGATGGCGTAGTGGTTTAAAAGGTCACCTCGCCGCTTCCTACTGCGCGGAGTGTTGTGGGTTTGATCCCCACATGGGACAACGCTTTGTATGATTTACAAATTATTGTTCTGAGTGTTTTGTGTCCGTTTAATGTATGTTTGTAAAGTCCCGCAACTCAGGATATATTTCTAATGCGGTTGTCGTCTTAAAAAAACAATGTGAAAGGAGAATGATTTGGTTTCAATGGGTGTCCCACAGAGCTGAATACTGGGGCCCGTTTTCCTCGTCTATATAACCTTTCCTCGTAAAGGACAGTGGAGATTTTTTTTATGGTAGTGGGGGGCAAAATTTTAATTTTACGGTCACCTGATGGTAGGTGACTACCGCTGCCCATTGACATATGCTATGCAACTCCGTTGATGCCTTTTGAGTGCTCCCCAAGATTTAGTAAAACCCCCTATTCATCCCGTGGGTGTCGTAAGAGCCGACTAAAAGAGCAAACTACGCAGGACAACAGTACTGCAAAGAGAAGGAAAACTTGAAAACCTTCTTTCTAAGGAGAGCCCAATGTCCAGCAGTGGACTGTTATAGGCTGTTGATGATGTGAGGCCCATTTGGGGAATAAAATGGTAATTGTATACAAAGACACCTTGAAGTTTTATCTCTGTGATATGTAAGTAAACGTTTACAAAATTGTAGATAGATGGTATTGCCTTCTAATTAACGCGAACTAGAGTAATGAGTGTATTGTTGGTACAGGTTAAAAGAGCAGGAGCTGGAGGGTTCAGACAACGTGTCGACCTCAAACGATGAGCTTCCTCACGAGCCCTCGCCGTGGGACGACCCGCTACACAGGAACAATCACTCCGCAGCTGAGAGGCGCGTCGTACAACTCAATATACCGGTAAGTGGTGGTTTTACTTCATTTTTTATTTTTTTCGTTTATATTTCAAAACTGACCGCGTATCGGAAGACGTTGCGTGGTTAGGCCTCCATCAGAGCTGCAGGTCCTACCTGGTCTGGGGGAACTGAGGTCGAGGTCGGCCGGCACAATAAATACCTCGGCCTCGGCCTGGACAGCCGCTGGAGCGACGAGGACCATTTCGAGCGGTTGATACCCCGAGTTCGCGGGGTGGCGGGCTCCCTACAGAGGCTGTTGCCTAATCTAGGGGATCCGCGGGAGGAATTTCGCCGCCTCTACTGTGCGGTGATACGATCCATGGCCCTCTACGGAGCGCCGATATGGGCCAAGCGCCTATCGGCCTCCTCCCGCTGCCGAGCTAAACTCCATAATAGGGGTTTACGGGGCGCGGCGTCGATCCGGGGCGGACCTTAAATAACATAGTCCGGGTTCTCTTCGGAGTAGGGCGCCTGAGTCCAGTCTTTAGTGGAAACACCACATACTCCTGGCTCCTACATCCCCAAGGAGTTCCCCTATGTTCAGCAGTATACGTCTTTCGGCTGAGACGACGAGACGCTGAATTTCCAAACTAACCTCGCTCACCACGTAATTTAGTCAATAATAAAACCTGATACCGAATAGTATCGATCTTAAGAGCAATTGAAAATATGACGTGTCTTTTTGGTAATATAATATAAATTTGTTTGGCTGAGATGTGAACATTTCTTTTTTATTTTCATTTCAGCAAGAAGACCCAATGATATTTCCTGGTTTAATGCATCCTATAGACTTCAGTAAGTAGAATATATTTTTGTATGAAAAACTTGAAACATAACGGTAACGATGGAAGAATACTGGCTAAAATATTGCAAGTAAATAATAATAATTTCTTGGCACGTCTCATCAGACTTACTAAAATACATAAATATTATAGATAAATTACACCCAGGCAAAAAACAATTGGTAGTGCTCATCACACAACTATTTGTTCTGGGTGGGAGTTGAACCCACTACTTGTATTCACTTATTACTTACTATATTGTATTAACTTGTGAGTTTAAATCATTGTTATTATTAGAGCAGCCAAATACCTTGCCTTGCCTATATAATAATATATATTGCACTACGTGAGCCGGCGTGTAAGTTTATACTGAATATCTATGCACTATGCAAATATATGCACCTACCGACTATTACTTTTTCCGAAATTTAGACGACTTTTTAGTGGGTAAAAAATTCAATTCCCGAGAGGCAGTACAAAATGCCTTTGAAGAGTTTGTTGCCTCCCGTCCAGCTGATTTTTACAAGAAGGGTATCAATAAACTGCCAATGCGTTGGCAAAGATGCGTCGATTGCATGGGTGATTACTTCGAATAACAGAAATAAAAAAGTTTGAAAAAATAAGTACTTTCACTTATTGCATACAAAACGGCAATTTCATAGGTAAATACCTATTATTAAATACACATGCGACCGAGCCGACGGTCGAAGTTACTTCATACAACGATAAGTTAACACAAGTTCATAAACGGAATGTCATTTAACATAAATAAAACAGAAGTGGAGTGGTGAGTGTGTCGTATACATAAGTGGGTGTGGTGCGCAGACGCAGTGGTGAGCATCCCGGGGTGGGTGACGCGCGGCGCGGGCGCGTCCACGCACCACGAGTACGAGGTGCGCATCGAGCTGGGCGAGCACGCGCGCTGGCTGCTCCTGCGCCGCTACCGACGCTTCCGGGAGCTCTACCTCACCATGAGGCGCATCTACGGACCTAAGGTACACCTCTCTTGTATTGTAGGGTGCAAACAACACATTCAAATTATTGCTACTTTTAAATCATATTCTTTTGATGAAGTTGAGATCAAAGTGTGAAACTATTTAATTGCCTACCTGCAGAAATAAAAATGGAAATCTATAAGACACACATATTTAAAAAAAGAGGTAAAGCCTTCTTATTGGAAAAATGTTATTATTCTGTAAATGAATTCACTGGCTCATCTTGTAACTGACATTAAAATCCTAGGGACATGTTAGGGATATAATTATTGTGTGATCTCTTGTTTCATTTGACATGACAATTCTAACTGGCATTTAGTTTGCATTAAGTACCTGTTTGAAATTTAATTTATTTTGTTTGACATTATTATTTTTGACATCGAGTGATTCATTTTGTTAATATGACTGGTTGGAGTTGTGAATGTTATATGTATATTTGAAATGTTTTTAACTTATTTTAGATGGTTTAATGTGAATTGTTTTTAGAGATTATATGTTACTTTTTTTTCTCACTATTATAAAGTATTATATTCACACACAATTGTAATAAATTGTTAATGAATTAAATAAATAAATAAAGTTATTAGTTTCAGTCACAGCGATGTCACATGTGATTGTGATTTCGTCATAATCAAAAATAAATGGCATTAAAATCAATCTTTTTTTTTATTGCAGACCTTTTTTTTAAATTTATAACTTTCGCGAGTCTTGAGCTAGTGTAATAATAATTAAGTCGCAGTGGTTTTGTAAATCAGTCACCAGTGTGATTGTTGAGTTACAAATCATATAATTTATCACATATTATTGTGATTTTATTCCATCCCTGGTGCAAACGAGCAGACGGGTTACCTATCTCCCTCTCCTATCCAAAGTAAGGGTAGATTGGGTCTCCGAAAACTTCACTCGATCGTTAAGAAAGAATTACTTAAGTCAGTATTCAAGGTTAACGAGACTCGGCCTGTTCCAGGTGGCGTCCATCCCGTTCCCGGCCCGCCAGCTGTGGTCGTCCGAGGCTGTGGCGCGGGCGAGACGCACTCAGCTCGAGTCGTTCCTGCGGCGCCTGCTCACCGTCGTGTCCGCTGACAAGCGCTGCCCATTCTACGACAAGCCGCTCACCAGAGACACGCTCGTCAGTTTCTCACCATTTTTTAGAAAGGTACCTTCTATTATTTTTCAATTACGTCTACAGAACAGTAGTACAGGGCTTATGACATAGGTATATGCAAAGTATTATGACGGGCTGATTGCTAAGCCGGTGGTCGTGGGTTTCCACCCAGGACAAATTTTGTGTGATGAGCACGGTCATTTGTTCTGTGTTTGGGTGTAATTTATCTATAATATGTATGTATTTAAGAATATATGTGTATCAGCAGTCTGGTTACCATAGTACAGGCTCTGCCTAGTTTGGGATCAGACGTCTAGCGTGTTCCGCGTTGCGATTGGTGGAGGTTTCAGTGCGAGCCGATCGTAACGCCACTCGGTCACGGTGACGGTCGAGTAGATATGATGACACAGCCCAAAGAATACCATATGTCGTGTGAGTGAGTGAGTATGCGTGTGGCCCCAGGGCGTGTTCGAGAGCGGCAAGTGCGGCACGGGATGATGTCAGCCGGAGCTCGCCACGTTGCGCGCGCTGGTGCAGTCGGGCGCGGCGCTGGTGCGGCTGCTGGCCGCCGCCGCCGCGCTGCTGTACCACTGCCTCGCGCTGCTGCTGCTGCTGCTCTACCTCTGCGCCACGCGCCGCAGGAGGTAGCACCCGAGCCACGCACGGTACCTACACACCTCTACACCTATACTCCTCTACACCTATACACCTATAGACCTCTACACCTATACACCTATACACCTCTACACCTATACTCCTCTACACCTATACACCTATAGACCTCTACACCTATACACCTATACACCTCTACACCTATACTCCTCTACACCTATACACCTATAGACCTCTACACCTATACACCTATACACCTCTACACCTATACTCCTCTACACCTATACACCTCTACACCTATACACCTCTACACCTCTACACCTATACACCTCTACACCTATACACCTCTACACCTATACACCTATACACCTCTACACCTATACACCTCTACACCTATACACCTCTACACCTATACACCTCTACACCTATACACCTCTACACCTATACACCTCTACACCTATACACCTCTACACCTATACACCTCTACACCTATACACCTATACACCTCTACACCTCTACACCTATACACCTCTACACCTATACACCTCTACACCTATACACCTATACACTTCTACACCTATACACCTATACACCTATACACCTATACACCTATACACCTCTACACTTCTACACTTCTACACCTATACACCTCTACACCTATACACCTCAACACCTCTACACCTATACACCTATACACCTCTACATCTATACACCTCTACACCTATACACCTTTACACCTATACACCTCTACACCTATACACCTCTACACCTATACACCTCTACACCTATACACCTCTACACCTATACACCTCTACACCTATACACCTCTACACCTATACACCTCTACACCTATACACCTCTACACCTATACACCTCTACTCGCTATAGTACTCGCCACTTATACAACTACCTACAGTATTTTGGTGATTGCGACACGTCAGAACATGGACATGCATGGATTTAAAAAGAATTGTTTTCGCTTTTATACACATACATTTTGTCTGTCCACTTAGTTAATGAACAATGTTAATTTAGTTAAAAAATGTATAATAATTTGGTATACCATTAACTCAGACGTTTTGTATATAGGTCAGCGACAAAATTGTATGAATCATTTCGTTGATTCATCATAGTTTTGATATATACATACATTATTTTTGAGGATATAAACTTACAGTATTATTTCTATTAGTTTATTATATTGCAAACATTTCATTCATATTTTGATACCAGTAAAATTTCTTAATTGTTCTCTTGACGACCGGATGGCGTAGTGGTTTGTGTAACAGACTGCTACTCCAAAGGTCGCGGGTTCGATTCCCGCTCAAGTCAAACATGTTGTGTGCATGAACTTTTAATGTTTGATTTCGTCTGGGTGTTTCTATGTATAATATGTATGTATTTAAAAGAAAAGTATATAAGTATTTATATCGGTTGTCTAGTAGCCATAGTACAAGCTCTGCTTAGTTTGGGACTAGATGGCGTTGTGTGAATGTGATAGAATATTATTTTAATTAATAACCATTCCAAAAATTTGACAAAATTGAATATATTTGACTAACATTAGCATGTCCATATTAATATAACTATTAACGACATTGATTAAAAACATGTCTACCTAATTTTTTCCAACCTAAGCAGAGCTTGTACTATGGGTACTAGACAACTGATATAAATACATATATACTTTTTTTTTGTAAATACATACATATTATACATAGAAACACCCAGACCAAATCAAACATCAAATGTTCATGCACACAAATGTTTGACCTGAGCGGGAATCGAACCCGCGACCTTTGGAATAGCAGTCCGTTACACAAACCACTACACCATCCAGCCGTCAAATAATAAATCAGATCATAGTTTATCATATCCTATCTTAAACAGCCGAGTTATCATAAACAATGTGCCTAATGTTGCCATTATCTCAAAAGGTTAAGACATCAAAACCTGCAGTGTGCCCAGCAGTGAGCAACGCGCCTTCGCGACGCGCAACCACGGGGTGCCTTTCTATATTGTTTATTGTACGTAGTTTAGGGGTGTCCTTGATGATTCTGTTTGACTTCTGTAAAGCAACTCGCATCGTAATAGGCCCTACACTAGAACTGTTCAACATTATTGGTGTTGAAGTATAAACAATTTATTTTGCATGTTCACACTATGTAACTTTGATATAGTCTCTGGTTTTTATGTTTTAACACAGATTACGGTTGACATGTTGACATTAATTAACTTGAAATCAGTGTATCAGTGAGTAATTCATTCAAATTACCTAAACAATTGGTACTATTGATAGTTCTAAATTCAAATCTGTTAAGCCATAGTCAAATATTAAAACCTCTAAACTCGAACCTTATAAACATTCGTCCATTGATACTCCGGGTAACATTGGCCTGGATTGGTAGTTAAAACAAATTGCATACCTGATTTCTCTTTACTTTGCAGAATGATAACGTATTCCTAATAAACCATTTTGTTCATACGCGGGAGTTGTCTTTTATTTAAACTTAGAAAGTCAATATTCATTATTAGAACAATATGATTCTTTATTTGAAAAAAAAAACAGTAAGTGCAGGGCATATTAAGATTTTATTCTAATTCTACGATGGTTAGTTTGCGAGAATGCCTTTTCAGTTTAATGTCATGTTGAGTTCGTGAATTTTGTCTGACTCACTTTTTCTTTGACTAGATACTCATAGTTTATATCTCTGTTCCATTTTTAAAAAGACAATGTTTGTATTCCTTACGTTTTAATCTATGGTTTTATTCTAATTTTGGATTATTGAAAATGTTCTCAAAGAAAACAATTACATTTGTTTGTCTTATATCGACAGCTCCAAGTGTTGCAAATAGATTAAAATTGTACGTTTGTCTTGAATAATGATAACAGCGCCATCTAGGCAATTAAAAGTTGTGACGATACTTGTTATCGTTTAAACAATAGATGGCGTACTTGTCTTTGGAGAACATTTTTGATGGTGACCGATATTATTTTCTCATTTGCATAAAATATTATTTGTGTATATTAGAAATGTTGTCTGTATATTGTGCAATGATTAGTTGTTAAGTACTTCATTTCCGTTTCCGTCATTAGAGGACATACCCTCTTTTTACGGTTAGAGACACTAGTGCCCCCTGGCGGGCTCGAGGCGCATGAATACAGTTTAGGCATAAAATGTCCTTGTATTTGTGAGCTTGTATCACTGATGGGAGTAGGGAACAATTTCGTCTCGTAATACAACCCTTGTAAATACTTCCGAACATGAAAATTGGTTATATTTATGGACTAGCGTTTGCCTGTGGCTCCGCCCGTGTGTAAATCGGTTACCGCGGTAAAAAGTAGCCTATGTTACTCGCTGATAATGAAGCTTTCCATTGGTAAAAGAATTTTTAAAATCGGATTAGTGGTTTAGGCGTAAAGGCGTAAGAAACAAACAAACTAACTTTCACATTTTTAATATAAGTATGGATGTGGAACATATTTTTTGTCACTTGCTTGCAATCTGTGGGATTCATTTCGGAATTTTATCCCAGAAATCATCATTTAAGGGGGTGAAAAGGGGGGTGGAAGTTTGTATAGGGAATCAATAAACACTGAACTGTAGTTTGGTTCTTGAAGAGAGACATAGGCCGCGGGCAAAACTAGTCGTTTATATTTTTTTTATATTTTCTTGTTCGAAACTATTTACAAGATATTATGGTCCGAAAAATAATTTCAGAAAAGCTAGTTATCATTGTATTAGACTGAAAGCTAATTAATAGTCTGGTAAAAAGCTAGAATTTATATCCAAATGATTAGTGTCTCTATACGTAAGACGAACCTGTAAAAAGCACCCAAATGTGTACAGTATATTTTTTCACGTGGCGAGTTCTAAAGTGATGATTCCCTTCGATAATTAGATAATATTAGTGTTAATAATCAAATTGTACTGAATGTATGGTTTATTTTTTAATTAACATAGTTTAGGTCCTAACATGCACAATTTTACTAACTTTCGACAAGTAGTTAAGGTTATTTCTTTAATTTAAGCCAAAAGTCTGGAGTTTAAATTTTTTAATTTATTGTTTTACAGTTCGTATCTAGTAAAGTGTTTAAAAAGTTACTATTTATATAAACTACTACAACTCTCTTAGTAGGGCAACAAGCACGTGTACGGTGCGTCATACACCACCCGCTCACTATAATATCTTAAGAATTTGCTAATCAATTAAAATAACTTAAAAAAGTACTCTCTTACACAGTGATAAGGCATAATATTTAGTGTGCGATCATTAGAAGTACATAATTTGGTATAAAATTTGATCTTCAAAATTTCTTATAAAAACAAAAACTTTTACAAGAAATTTGAAGTTTTTTTTTTTTTAAAGACAACTCCCGCATTAGGAATATATCTTTTGTCGCGGGGGACTTTACAAACAACACCCAGACTCAGAACAACAATTCATGGATCACACAAAGTGTCGTCCCATGTGGGGTTGGAACCCACAACACTCGGTGTAGTAGTGAGCGGCGTGGCGACCGCTTAAACTACTACGCCATCCGTGCAGTCAAGCTCAAACACATATGACGCACAAAAATATTAAATTAGGAGATAGAACTGATTGCTTGTATACAAATTCACTGGAAGACAATGTTCGCATGGTTTCTTAAACAATACATTGATAGATTTTTGAGAATAGGTCCATAATCCTTATACACTTTGTTCAGATCGTCCTGTATTCTGTCATTATTCATGATTCTTCATTAGTTGTACAGGCTTTTGGCTTAAATAAAAATTGCACACACGCGATACCAAGTACTAACTGTTAATATATTTAGGTTATGTACATCAATGTGATATTTTAACCATCGCATCTCTCTAACACTAGCTAAAGGACAATATAATAAAATACCGATATATATATATTTTAATATGTACCCTAGAAAATTTAAATGTTACAATTATTCTTCAGACTGTTTCAATTTTAAAATATAGCTTATAAATTATGGAGAAGAATGAAAGAAAATTTTAAAAGTAAAAGGCCTCTATTTAAAAGCGAAGGCCTAAGAAAAAAAATTGACTAGTACTTTTTGGTTCTGTAGTGCTTGCCAGGCGAGAATATTGAAATTGAAAATTTTTAAAAAATATCATTGATCTTTCGGATAAGGTTGGTCTTGGGTATGCTTAAAAATCCGAGATACCTTTGCCTGCAAATGTTTTAAAACCAAATTTACTTTTTTTAAGATTTTGACTTCAAAAGACATTTTAATTATTTACATAATAATATGTAGTTGGTTGTGATTCTATTTTGCATTGATTAATGTATGTTTTCTAATTATAGTTTGTTTGGAGGTTTCTTTTATCATAATTTTAGATGTGATTTTAAATATACCGAGTCGGCAAATTGAAACCGTTAGTCTAGAACAGCAGTTTAAGTATGTATATTGTCTGTCTTTGAAATACACATACTGTCAGCCGACTGAGCAGTCCGCTACCTAATACTTTAAGCTCTAATAAGCTTAGCTATAATAAGCTAAGCACTAATAAGCTTAGCTCCAATAAGCTAAGCACTAATAAGCTTAGCTCTAATAAGCTAAGCGCTAATTAGTCAATTACAGACCGTCGTTTAAACGCCTAACCCCTGATAAGAGAGTTTTTTTTTGTCGTTTGTGTAACACAAACATACATGAGCTTTCACTGTAGGTGTCTTTAGTAACTAATATGTCATTTTTAATCTATGTACTAAATACAGGGTTTTATCCTCTCACAAAGATGTTGTTTTAGTCTTCGATATGTTTTTAAAACATTTTCTTTTTGTTATTTTATTTCTAAATTAATGTTTGGTACTCTAATACTATGTAATCGATTTTTTTCCATAAGCTGACAATTCTTTTAGAAGTGTTTGTTTTCATATTTAAAGGTGCATTCATACTAGGTTCTTGATTACAAATTATACCAATATACTACCACTAATACACAAAATTTTATTTAGCAAGTATTGAATAATGTACAATTGTGTATTATATTTGAACATATTATAGGCAGAAAAGTATCGGAACCCTGATAAAAATTCGATAAATTCTTTATCTATAAAATATGTCAAATACAGGCCTGTTTTTCGAGTGGTAATTGCTAAGCTAACGAGGTGGATTCGATTCCCGACCAGGACAATGAATTGTGTGATTGTGCAACTCTTCTGTGTCTGTATGTAATTTATCTATGTATAATATGTATTTAGAAATACTTATACAAGTATATGTCTGGTTACCATACTACAATCTCTGCCTAATTCGGAATCATCGACTGTGAGATGGGTCAATTTATTATAAAAATAAATAATACCACTACAAAAATCAACACATTTTTATTATCAAATTAAAGAAATGTTTGAATGCATCCATAAATACAAAGAAAAACAGCTTAGAATATTTTTTTTATTCTCTATTTTAGTGTTATCAATATCTCACGAGTGTACAGCTTCTATGAGCTTTCAGCTTTTTACAGAAAGCCATAACGCATGCGTACTAGACGATCGTGAGCCCTTCGCCCCACCACCTACCCTCACTTGCATTAGATTTTCAATGTCTCAGTTTCATTCGTGATACAATAGCCTAATTACTGGCATAATTAATCATAATCTGACTTATAAATATTAATTATTATTGTAGGAAGTTTTTATTCCATATCTCATTGTTTAAATAAAAAAATGAATTCAGTTTTCATGTGAACAATAAAATTAGTTATGGTTTATTAAAAAAAATGTTATGTCTCTTTATTGAATATTCCTTAAGTTTATTTGTTCAATTTATTGTTTGTATTTTCGCTTTGATTTGTGTTGAAAAATATCGGGTTAACTGTTAAAACCCCGTAGACCGTATGGCCTTGTAGATAGATCCAAATAAATGTGTAATTTATATAATTTATACATAAGTAGTGTTACAATGTACCTAGATGTATGTAGTGCGTTATAAACAAAATATGTTTTAGTACAAATTATTATTGTTTCGCGACAAGACAAAGCAGCTCCGCAACCATTGTTAACTAAACGCATTCTTGTCTCTAAAAAAAACAAGAATGCGTTTTGTTCACAGAGCTACTTATCACATAAAATGTGTTTATTTAAAAAAAAATGAATTAACTACAATTTTCCATTTTGTCGTTTGACAAATGTATTTGTTAATGTTTAATTGAATAACAAAGTAATTTACTATTCTCGTTTAAATTTAAACAATAGGTATTAAACACCAAAACAGCTTTTTTTTTCATAAAAGTTACAGTGAAAATGTATAAATCAATTATTTATTTAATAGTGATAAGTGAAGAATTTATTATTTTTTAATAAATGAAGAGTGTCCATTAATATTTACAAATGTCACCAATGTATAAGGCCTCTTAGCTAACTAAACAAAATTGTGCGCTTCGTCGATGTTAATAGGCTTCCTAAGAACTTGACACAAAGTTAAGCTGTACTTTATTGCAATATACCACGTTCATAATATCTCCTGTCTTGACAAGACTGTGCATGTTGATGCAAGGCTTGGCCAGATATGAAATGCCGGACTCTTGCAGCCAAGTTATATCTATTCACATCGATGAGACATGTCTCGAGTAAACGCTGTTTTATTCAATTTTCGACTAAAATGAATATGCAACTATTGTTATTATATTAAAATTAATATGATGACCTATTATTTTTTGATACTGTATTAAACATAGTAAATGATTGGACCTCAGAGAGGTATGACGTCACACCTTAGTAAATAAAAAGAAACCGATTTGACTTGACAGTCATCTGGCCCATTGCGATATCGGCATAATTGCCATATATAAAAAATCAAGAATTACCTTTTTCTTGACACCATTCTTGACTAGCAGTGAGTCATCATATTTATAAATTTATCGTATTGTTGGATATGTGCGTATTTTAATGTTAGCAGTTTTAAATGCGAATTATCATATTGAGAGAAATTAAATGGAATGTTAACCAGCATAATGTAATGTAACAAATAATATAGTTTTGTTAAGGATGAACAATAAAACGATGAAATGTTTTTAATTGTTGTTTAATTTTTATTTGTATCCTAACAATGTATAAAGAATGAGGTTTTGTACACTGCTTTTCAGTTATACGACAGAAACTAGTTAAAACTCCCCAAGCTTTCAAAATACCTGCAACCCTTTTTCAGTATCTTTAATTTTTATTAAAAGAGAAAAAAGAAAAGATTATCCTTAGATTATAGTCCCCTGCACTAAGTTAATAGTGTTTAAAATAACATTTCTGAGTCGAGCCGAGAGTGGAAACCATTGAATCTTTAAAGCTCTAAGGCTTGCGTGTTATAAAAACTAAATAGCCCTAAAAAGAAGATTTAGAAGGTTGTGCTTCTTTTGTTTAGTTTTAAATTTCATTTCTAACGTTTCTATTATGAGCCTTGGAGGTGGCCTTGGAGGCAAAACCAGAATGAACTTCAGAACTGAATGCTTCAAAATGAACGAGAGATTAAACCCTTAACCTGTAACGCTATAAAATCAAGTCTTTTATTAGGCGATTCGGAAACAATGAATCAAGAGTCTTGCAATAAAAGTTGGAACCCTATATTAGTGTTCATATAATATAATTAAAATAAATGCATCGACATACTTATACAGTTAATGCCCTTGTAAATCTCTGTAGGTTTATTTACTTTCACGAAGTTGTAACATAATAAATTTTGGTTTGTTTTAGTGTAGCATACCCTAGAATATTATAGGTGTTATTACCACTTTACACAAAAATTAATTATCAACTAAGAATGTCGTCTAATTCAAAATTAGCGTAACATGAAAACTCATTCGCCAAGTTATTTCTATGACGGGGTTGGAATTTACATATCTTCAAATTCAACAGCTCCTCTACGTTCTCTCTCATGATGCTGCCAGTACATATAACTATTTTGTCTTTAGCTAGAAGTTTGATGGTCTCCGAAGTTTTGGTGATGCATTCCTCAGAGAGGAAAGGAGGGTCAGCTACCACCAGATCGTAAGAGTTGAAGATCTCCGGAGGGAGTTTCTGTGGAGTGTTGTAGTCGTAGAATATGAAGTCTGGCGCGTGCACTTCAAACCGACGGTCGTATTCCAGTAAAGTTACTGAAAAGATAAATATTATAAAATATTTAAAAAAAATCTGTTCGGTTGTTGTGTTTCTGTTCCACGCGGTCTTAAGGGTGATCCTTCAGTTTTGATTCACAGCTGTGATTAGCTTGATTTTGTCCGTGTCTGAGTTTTATGTTTTTATTTATATACCGTCCGTGTGGTGACGGATTAAGAATAAAGTGTCACCACCTCTATTCATCCCGTGGGTGTCGTAAGAGCCGACTAAGGGAGAAAACTACGCAGAACAACAGCACTGCAGAGAGAAGGAAAACTTGACACAAACCCTATACCAACCCGTCTGGCCAGCGTGGTATAGTAGGCCAAAACCTCCTTTCTAAGGAGAGGCCTATGTCCAGCAATGGACTATTGAAGGCTGTTGATGTGATGTGATTTATATACTTACATTTTTCTCAATATATAACTTCATTTAGTAAAATGGAAGCATATCTTTAGCAATCTGGTTACCATAGTACAGACTCTACCTAAACGCCCTGTGAGATTTGTAAAATTGTTGTTATTAATAATCTACTAAATCACCGTGACCAAAACCTCCTTTCTAAGGAGAGGCTTATGTCCAGCAGTGGACTATTAAAGGCTGTTGATGATGATGACCAAAAACATCTTAGAAACTTCAACTAGTAAACAAACCAACCTGAAGCTCTATCACCAAGTTGTCTCTTGACTGGCACAAATAAAGTCGGGCAAGATATAAGAGCCACACGGCCGCCATCTTGAATAGTTCTGTCCACCACTTTCACCAGGGACTGTACTGTCGCTTCGTCATACCAAAACTGACTCAGTTGCTGCAAGTAAAAAGTAGGTATAGACAGTTCAACTCAGTTGTGCGCGCATTCGGCAGTGACGCGGCAGTCGGACGACGACTGCCACACGAATGAAAGTTGTATATTTACAAGCCCACGCACACATAGGGCCGCGCGCACAACTGAGTTGAACTATCTATATATGTATGTGTAAGTGAACTGATGCTATGGCCTCACACAAAACCGGTGTGAAGATATTTTTTCATGCTTGAGTGGGGATACCATTGCCCATAAGCCCCGTTCGGCCGCTATCGAAACCGATGATTCGTAACCTGTTAACCTGTCTGTACGAAACCAGTTTCGAACCAGGACAGTTTTTTCTTGTTACGAAACCACGGTTACGTATGAGGAATTTATTTTTAATAGCTTCGTTTTTTAATAGATTCTTTGTATCTAATCACTTTCAAGGGGAAAATATAAAAGACATATGTTATTAGACATTTGACACAAATAAATAATTATAACTGGTCAGTATTTCATGAGTTTGTAAACCTAGGTCCAATAATTCGAAGCAATATTTCCTCCCTTGCATGTATACGTCTTCGTAACTAGGTTTCGTAAAAGTCGGTTAAAAAGAACAAATAATCCAGGTTCGAAACTGGTATCGTACAAGATCATTTTTTCCTCCTCCTTAACTGGTTACAAATCATCGCTTTCGATGGCGGCCGAAAGCCAAAAGCCTACATGCTCCTGATACTGGGGTGCCTTATAGAGTGGTAAAACACTCACACTCAGTAACTCTCAAGACTACCAATAGCCTAAGTTCCTCCTTGTATAGACAGCTACCTGGTAAAAATATTATCAAAATCGGTATAGCCGTTTTGAAGAATACCCAGAACAGACACAGACAGACAAAGAAAAAATTAAACTGGATTTTGGATATAGGTATCATGCAAATGTAAGCATGAAAATAACCTATTATTTTGACATTACAAACAGACTTCAATTTTATTTATTTATTTGAATTATATCCCTATGTATGCTCTCAGAGATAACTGCTAATTAGTTAGTGCCAGTTTATGTTCTAAGAAGTTACCTACCCAGTTCTCATCAAACAATATATTCTCTTTCAATTTGTCATCAGCCTCCAATTTGTTGAGTATCTCCTGGCGCTTCTGTTGTTCTAAATAGAACTCTTGGAGTGCAGCAAAAGTCTCCGCTGAGAGTGAAGGAACATCATCATCCTCCATGATATAATACTACAATTAAATTAATAAAGTGTTTAGCAATATCAAGTAGGTAGGATGTTTGATTGAATTTTGCATTATACCCTAATTATGTAAGTAAATAGTGTTATAAATAATTAAAAAAGCTTACATTTGTCTTAAATAACAAGCAGTTACATATAGACAATCTTCTTTATTAACTTTGGTATACAAAAACCAGTGAACACATGTATGCTCCTCTTAAATTTTGAGATTCTATTTTTAAATTCAAACAAATACTTTTTTGCATTAACTACCAACTATCTTGTATTATTGTAGTCATTTCATAACACATTACAGGTGCTTAACCGCATAATTTGCATCATAAATGCGATTTTATGAGATACATGATTTACATGCCATTCTCTCTGCAAGAAATTATCATTTTCTAAGATTTTAAATGTCGTAACATGTTATATCATACACAAAAGCGACTAGAAACGTATTACGAGCTGCTTTTTAAATGTGACAGCTAAAAATAGGTTAGTTTGTGGCTGTACTCGAAGCGCACAATATGTTTCGAAATATGGCGGGAGAAAAATGAAATACTATGTGCCAAAATAAAGAAAAGCTTTAGAAATGGACATATTTTGACTCGTAAGTGACATTGGCTGCTCTGTTATTATTTACGACTCAATTTTCGTTGTGTATTATATAAAAAAACAGTATTACTAACCTTACCAAAATTTGTTTTGTAATATTTTTGACAGATGTAGGGTGACACTACTAAAAATAAAATAACTACTATGTACGCTTACCCTTTTCCGTAATTAATAATCAGATTGTAATTTTCAGTAATCAAAAATGGAACCAGAAAGCCTGAAAGTATTACGACTACACGAACACCCACAGTATTTAAGGCCATGTTGTGAATTAATAAATGATGAATGGCCGCGTAGCGAAACGGCTAGAATGATATCTCTGCAAGCCTCCTGTAACCACCTACCTACCAGTCTAATACTAATTAACGATAAGGAATATCTCTTGGGGCATTGCAAATTAACTGCTATACCAAGTATACCTGAGAGCTGTTTTATAGAAACAGTAGTTATTAAAAAGTCAATGCGCGGTAGAAAACTAGGAAGTCACTTGATGAAACAAGTAGAAAAATACTGTAAAAACGTACTGCAGTTGAAAATGCTACATTTATCTACCAAAGGACAAGAAAATTTCTATGCCAAATTGGGATACGAAATTTGCGCGCCAATATCAATTTATGGAACCCATTTTGGGAATAATGGATCGACACCAGTATCCAATAACATTCAAAACGGAGTGTCACTGAATAGCAACCCTACAGGAAATCAGCTACACCCGTCGTTACCGCCCCCACCCCCACCGATGCCTAAACTGAATAGTTTGGTACCTAATTATTCCATCAAATCAACGAAAACATTTATGTTTAAGTATTTGTAAATTATGTATTGAACATAATGTTGTACTAAGAAATATTTGTTTTAAAGTTTGTCTACTGTTGTTTGTACATATAATAAGTTTTGTATTAAAACGTAAGATATAATTTAGCTGAGTGCTGTGTTATTCCGGGTTGTACTTGTCAATAAGAGAAGGTGAGTTCGGCGAAAATCGATTTGGGAGCAAACTTTAATGTGATGTTGACTGAACTCTTCTAGAGCAAAAGTTTATTAAAACTTTACCGATTAATATTTATGCTCCACGTTAGAAATAATTATAAAAATTGGATTAAAAACACAGTTATAATTGAAAATTTATTTATTTTTATAAATTACTTTAAAACTTAGCCTTTTCTATGTACTTCATAGCTTGCTGTTTTATTTTTTCTACTTGATTTTGCTCTCCAAGTTTTTCCTCCACTTCCATCCATTTTTTGTACAGTATTTTCATTTTCCTTGCTGGCAACTTTTGTGAAGTCATTCGCTCCATAACTTGCCTGTAAAAAATGATATTATATTCATTACTTATAACATTTTCTGTACAAGAAAGATCAATTAGTACACGCTTTATTCAGCTACTGAACAAACTTTGTTTGTTTCACTGAACTGAAATGTTAATAAAACACGATCTTAATCGCGATTTCTATTATTCTTACCTGACATGATCAAAGTCTCCGTTTTTGATCAGCATGTCGATGTACGATGAACAAACGTCCACCCTCTGCGGGTACACCGCCAGTATTTGCTCAAATAAGGCCTCCGCACGCTCTCGAGCACCATGCGTCCGTTCTAACAGTGCGAACTGGACCAGCACTGTAACATCTGTTGAGATAAAACAAGTCTCAGTTAATAGCCGTTTGAGGCAGAATTTATTTAACTAACTAACTCAATACCAAAGGGGTTGATTGCTTTAAATGCTTTTGATATGAAATATGCAGTGATTTCTGATCAATGCTTTTAACTTACTTTGTACGTACTTTTTTATATAGAATGATAGTATTGTTCTAAATCTTAAACTAGTAGCTTGATGGAAATAAATTTATACAGAGCGAAAGTAAGTTGGTATTTTCGTACCTACGTGGCTACGGCTGCAATATGACGATAAGTTGTATCATTTATTTTTTAAAGGTAAGTCTTTTGGGTTGAAATATAGGCATCAAAAAATATTAATTTATATAGATAAAAAGAAAGTCCATAATCACATAAAAGTAAAATATGTTATCAATAAGTCAGTAATCAGTGAGTAAATCTGACAGTAAATTTATAACATACGACAGAAAAATACGAAAAATGATTTTCATTTATAATTCAAGACAAGGATAAATTATTATCACAGCGAAAAAGCATATATATTAGATTGCAATTACCACACCCTTACCATCAAGACTGTCTCGACAATTTATTAGCGTTTTATTACTGACTAGCTGACCCGCGCAACTTCGTCTGCGTCTCTCAATAGTAATAAATTTTCTCCGTTTTTGAAACATTCTTCATTGGTGCTCCGCTCCTATTGGTCTTAGCGTGATGATATATAGCCTATAGCCTTCCTCGATAAATGGGCTATCTAACATTGAAAGAATTTTTCAAATCGGACCAGTAGTTCCTGAGATTAGCGCGTTCAAACAAACAAACAAACTCTTCAGCTTTATAATATTAGTATAGATAAACAAGTGATAAAAAATTAATTTAAAAATTATTTAATAAAATTTTATCTTGTTACTTACGTTCTTTCTTTTCTAAGACAGCAATCGCTTTCTGCATTACCTGCATACAAATAAATAAAACTTTAATACTATTTGGTAAAATTAGATTCTTTAAATAATATATGAATTTGATACGGTGTTACTGAATTTGTATCAATTGCAGTCGTTGGATTACAACTATAGAACATGAAAGTTTTTCCTAGCCCTGCAATTAAGTATATGATAATAATAATAATTTATTTTAGAAAACTGGTTCCATAGACCACAAATTTAATTTATATTTAAATAAAATTGCTAATGTTGTTTATAGAGAAAGGACACCGACAGCTTTGTATGGGACTTGGGCCAAGGGGTGGACATTTTTATATTGAAATAAAAACGTTACTAGGTAGTAGCTGAAGCTATGTAGGAACCAATAATATAATTAATTTAGTATCCAGGCCTATAAAAAAAAGCTTTGATTTTTGCAAACATTTAATTTCAATTGTCGTCACCATCACTTTCATACACAATCAAAATATTATCCAGAAACTAAGCTGGAGGAGTAACATTCTCATACCTTGCCCAACTTAGATACCAGATTACGGACATAATTTGAGAGCAACAACCCACAGTTCTTCGACCAACAATGCAGTTACAGTAATACTCTTTAATTGCATTTAAATTCTCTATATTACTGTCAAATAATATATTAATAAAATATGTTTTCCTACTTATGTGTCTGCTTTGTATTTTTGCCCTTAATAATGTGCAATTGTCGGCTGAAGGTAGACTTGGCAAAATGTTGCTGGATCTTTCTATACAAACTTCGACTGTATATGAACCATCACTTCTTATGTGTTCTCCAAAATATGATCTAGCCTGTTTTATTTGATATGTTCCACATGCTAACATATGTTGTCGTGAGAAGAATTATTTAAATGAATTTTGAATAGAATATCCAAAAATAAACAAATAACAAATAGTAATACCGTGCGCGCCTAAGCCAATGCCAGACATGACATTAGTCAAATGTTGTTAGAGTAAGAAAAAAATATACCCATTTGCTGTTTAATATTCTTCATCACAATTTATTTTTAGACATATATTTTGTCTTAAATGGAGATATATATATATAGAAAATAGAAATAATTATATCTTGTAGGTATTACAGACTTCAAAGTACTTTAAGTGAGACTATTATTTATTAGTGTGTTTTTTGAATTACTTTTTCCACTACTTATTTTTTGTATGCAACACTTACGACACATTTCGCTCACAAAATGAACGGATGTACGTCATAAATATTGATAAATATTTTGAAATACTTTTTTTATATATCTTTACTTGATACTACCAAATTGTACTCATAATTATTTTATAATAAAAGAAAATTATGACCATTTTCATTTATTTATAAAACTGCTGTCCGCACCTTGGCCCAAATCGGTCAGCCTCCTTTATTTATTAAGTTAACTTTTACTTTTTAAATGCTATAAATCAACTCTTAGAACGACATGCAACCGTCATTTAAAAAAGCCATACCATATCCATTTTCAACAACACATTCGTTGATAACAAAATAAAAATTACTAATAATACTTCAGCAATAAGCTTACCTGCCGAGCTTTGTCGACTAATCCGAGTTTAAAACATGCAGCTCCGCACATAATGTAGGTATTCGGATCCCGCTTATACTTCCTCATCATGAGATCCACCAACGCAACTAACTCCTGATGCTTACTGGTCTCCACATAAATATCGAGAAGCTTGGAGTGGACCTTAAACGGCTCATTTATTTGCAAAGATTCTTCTAATATTTTCTGCTGTGATTCCTGTTAGTGGTAGAATAATAAATATTAAAACTGCAATTTTGGTAGAAATATAAAGGCTTGTAACATTGAAAGTTTATGAGGTGTTATCTTTGTAAAACTAACTAATGCCGAAATGGACGCCGTGGAAACTATTGCTATTTACATCACACATCAACGGACTTTAATAGTCTACTGCTGGACATGGCCTCTCCTTAGAAAGGAGGTTTTGGCCTACTATACCATGGCGACCTGATGAGTTGGTGGTTGTTGGTTGGTGGTGGTACGACGACCATGATGGATGCTATTCATCCATCATGGTCGTCGGGTGGTGACACTCCGTATTCATAATCCGTTACTACATGGGCCCCAATGACATTACTTCTGAATTAATCAAAAAAATACATGGTAAACATAGAATGTTGTGAAAATTATGATTTTATTTACAAAACTAATTATTTTAAAATTAGTCGAACCGACTGGGTTTTGAGGAATCTTCATTATCCATAAGATAAGACCGACTGGTGACGGCAGACTAGTTTATGTTAGGCTTTGAAATAGGAATATAAACGTTTTTATGTGAAGACTATTTGTTCATATGTTACGCTTTAACACCTTACCACTAAACCGATCTATATGAAACTTTGCATATTGTTAAGGGTTCAGAAAAGGACAGAGTACCTAGTAGAGAGATAAAAGTATTGTTCCCGAGTAATACCCGTCTTAATTGACAAGATCTGGATTCTTTGGAATCCAGATTTTGTCTATTACTGGATTTTGTTTTTTTGGAATTAGATTATAAATTATATATGTATATATATATGGAATTTCTAGAAAACGGGGAGGAAAGAATAGTACTGACTAAGGTCGCTAATCTGATAATATTTAAATGTATTTTATCGTTTGGTTATCTGTATAATTCTTATCTAATCGCAAAGGTACATAATAATAAGTCGATTGTGGTGTGGTGCAGTGGTGCTCGAAGCTCATTCCTTTTTAAGCCTGTATTTGATTGAATAAGTAAGTGGTTTTTAATTGTTTTTATTAAATTCACAATAATGAACTATGTTGTTACACAGACAGAACAAAGGCGTCAAATTATATATATATATAACTTTTTATATATATATCTATATAACTAGCTGACCCGCGCAACTTCGTCTGCGTCTCTCAATAGTAATAAATTTTCTTCGTTCACATTCTTCATTGGTGCTCCGCTCCTATTGGTCTTAGCGTGATGATATATAGCCTATAGCCTTCCTCGATAAATGGGCTATCTAACACTGAAAGAATTTTTCAAATCGGACCAGTAGTTCCTGAGATTAGCGCGTTCAAACAAACAAACAAACTCTTCAGCTTTATAATATTAGTATAGATTTGACGCCTTTGTTTAATAAATTGTAGTTCGTACTTTTATTTTAGGTTATCTCTATTCCCTCTTTGTTACAATATCGAAATTGTGTATTAAAATTCATTGGCGTATGTCTAAAAAGTGTGCAGACAATAATTTATATCATATGATATTCCAATATAATCTTGCAATTGTTCTTCATGTGATTATTAAATAATGATAATAGTTTTCGCGCCATTACAAGTAGACGCCATTTTTAGTTTGAAACAAGGCGGGGTCCGATTTGGTTTAAGTCGACACTTATTTGACTTAAAAATATTTTTTTGGTTTCAGTTTAATCTTTGTCGCATTGTATAGTATTATAAATTATTATATGTATAGTGTTCATGACATGTGATTATTAAATAATGATAATAGTTTTCGCGCCATTACAAGTAGACGTCATTATTATTTTTAAACATGGCGGCGTCAGATTTTATTCAATTCGACACTTATTTGACTTAAATATAATTTGTTGGCTTCAGTTTAAACTTAGTCGCCTTGTATAGTATTATAATATACTATTAATAATTATTATATGTATAGTGTTCATGTGATTATTAAATAATGATAATAGTTTTTGCGTCATTACATGTAGACGCCATTATTAGTTTTAAACATGGCGGGGTCAGATTTCATTCAAGTCGACACTTATTTGACTTAAATATAATTTGTTGGTTTCAGTTTAATCTTTGTCATCTTGTATAGTATTATAATATACTATTAAGAATTATTATATGTATAGTGTTCACCTCAGAAAGAATGTTTGTGTTTTTAAAGACTACATTTTATTGTTTGTGTATATAAATTATTAGCTTAAAAATGCACGTTTTACAATATATAATTAGGGAGAAGGGGAGGTTGTCTCTATGGTTATTGATTCGATTTTAAGAAAATATTTAACCAAAACATCGATTAAGCTTTTAGTTCTCCTAATATATTAATCTTAAGAGAGTTAAAAAATATCTTCATACATCACAAAATTAAATAAAACTATTTCATCTCACAAGTAGATTATAATTAGTAAGAACATTGAATTAGCCGTTCACACAACCATGTTAATTAGTATAAAATTATAAAAATTTACACAAACAATGATAATATTTGCAGTATACAGGATTAAAACGGAATAAGGTTTTACGGTGCAGTGAGCGCGCAAATTTGCCGCGTGTAATAGACCTTTTTTTTAAAAGTGATATTATTATCATTAAAAAAAAAATTATACGTTTGTTGGTAATGCATAATCTAAGAAAACCACCTATTTTTTTTCATAATTAGCGAGTAATAAAGGCTGGTTACGTCACAATAATTGATTTTTGTCAAATTAGTCAAACAAAATAGGAGTAGGTATGATCGAAAATCAATACATTAAATTTTATATCAGTTTTAGTATTTTACGTACGTACATGAAAAATACAAAATACTCAAATCCTAATGGAAATAATTGCAGTTTGTGAAGATTTCACAGTCCCCTGACACGTCATGCCTTAAAAAAAATTTACTTATAATGTTTCAGATCTCACCTTGGTTCCGAATCTGTTCTCGAAGTTGATCATGGCGAGACAGACGTTCAGCTTTTCTTCTTCTTCTCTGAATAAGATCGAGCTCAGCGCTTTACGGCCCACGGCGCGAGCCTTTTCCAGCTCCGTAGCCTGCGGCAGTGGTAGGAAACAGATTGATTATTATTCAAATTTTGGTGATTACTTGTTTGCATGTCAAATGTTTAAATCGGCTTAGTCTTGATGGCTGATCTGTACATCGCACGAACGGATCAAATCTAACCGTGACTACTACTGGTGCAATTCGGTCGAGATTTATGTTAAACTAACAAGTATCTTAAATATATATTTTACTGTTCAAGCCCTAACCACGTTCATTTCACACTTTGACCAACATCCTCTGGGTAAGTCTTAACTAAGATTACCTAGTAAGGATAAACTGAGGTAAAAGAGAGTAACAGAGAAGGTGAAACTGGTTTTGGATGAGGAAATAGGGTGAAGATTGAAAATATGTATGTAGTCGGTCTGTGATTTAAAAAGCAATTAGGGCAGGAACATAAATAAACTGGCCATCATTGACAAGCTCTTTGGTCGTGGGTTCGATTCCCACTCAGGACAAATATTGTGTCATAAGCATTTTTTTATGAAAGAGGGGGCAAACGAGCACACGGTTCACATGATGGAAAGTGACTACCACCGCCCATGAACGCCTGCAAGTCAGGAGCCACAAACGCGTTGAAAGCCTTTTAGGAAGAAGTACGCTCTTTTCTCGAAGGTTTGAAGGTCGTATCAGCCCGTATTTGGATAATCATTTATTCTGGGTAGTAATTTGTCTATAATATGCATGTATTTAGTAATATATAAGTATGTTTATCAGCAGTCTGGTTATCACAATGTAGGCAGCCTAGTTTGTAATCAGATGGCAGTGTGTAAATTGTGTCAGGATATTTATTTATCAAGTAATCTACTTAAACATAACTAGTTTTAATATTTAAAAAAGACGCTGACCTGTAGGTGGAAGGCCATATAAGCAATCCATAGTTGGCTGCAGTTAGGATTGGCGAGGAGCGCCCGTTCGAACTGTTCGCTAGAACGCGGCTGCGACTCGCTCTCAATCGCCCTCCTCTCCATTTCTCTCACTCTCTCTTCTTCTTCTCTCACTTTAGCCAGCTTCTCAGCTACTGTTAGTTTCTTCCGTTTCTTTTTTGGTTGTTCTGTTTCCTACAAAATATAATTTAAGTTTCCATTTATTTCTCAGCTATTAAATAACATTGTTTTTTATGTGTAATCTAAATATAAAAAATATCTTTCGTCGCGCAGGACAACAGCACTGCAAAGAGAAAGATAACTTGACACAAACCCTTTTTTTTTTTTTTTTAACGTGTGGAAATCCCCTCGGACCGTCACCCCTCCGGGTTTGCGGCGGGGTGGTGTGTCGGACTCGGACCGACTAAAACCACACGGTGTGCCACTCTGCGCCTGTAACAGGAGGGATCCGGGAACAGCTGTTATTAAGACATCCGGACCCCTCCTAGCGCCAGCCCGCTCCTGGTGCGGGCTCCGTCTCAAAATTTTTTTTTTCCTCTCTTTAGGCGACGTCCGGCACACGCGGACGCCGCCCCCTCGCGGCTGGCCAAACTAATGCGGGTGGAAAGGAAACCCACCCCGTCCACCCGCGGCCACACTCAGGGCGGCAACTTGACACAAACCCTATACCAACCCGTATGGCCAGCAAGGTATAGTAGGCCAAAAGCTCCTTTCTAAGGAGAGGTCCATGGCCAGCAGTAGACTATTATTGACTATTGATGTTGATGATGATTTGTAAAAAATATATGTACGTACCTCATCTTCACTGCTGCTAGAATCTTCTTCTGGAACATTCTTCGTATTACTCTCACCTACAGACCAGAAATCTTTAATACTGGCCACTTCCAGAGCTGGTTCTAAGTTCTCAACTACTTTTATATCCACCTTCTTAAGTAAAGTTTTATTTTCTGTTTCTTTCTTTCCCACTTTAGATGATTCTACTTCACTATTTTCTTTTTTATTTTCTTTCTGTTTCTTTTTATACTCTACTTTATCAACAATATCAAATTCTTTCAGTTTCTCTTGAGCTACATTTAATGCATCAAATAATTTTTGAATTCTTTCTTTTAAAACATTTTTTTCATTGTGCATGGCTGTGTGAAATTTTTTATTTTCCATTGTCAATCCTTTTTCTTCTAACCTAGATAGTTTTGTATCTATCTTGTCTATTCTCCTTGTTCTATTCTTTATTGATTTAAGTAATGAAACTACTCGTTTTTTAAATTGTTTTGCTGTGGTACAGTCTGATAAATCTATGAGGCCTAACTCTTGCGGACTTAATACTTGGTCACTGTCTTCATAAATGTCAGTTTCTATCGCATCACTCTCTTCTGATATTCTAGTTTCTTCCTTATCTTTGCGTTTCTTCTTCTGTTTATTCTTTTTTGTTACTTCTATATCTGTTTCTGTTGTAGATTCTTCCATATCTACAGACTCTTGTTTGCGTTTTTTATTTTTATTTTCTTTTTTGGTTGTATCTTTACATTCGTTTTCAATTTCCGTTTTCAATTTTTTCTTTTTCTTATTCACATTTTCTTCTTCAACCTCATCATCTGTGGTTGCTGGTTGTGATTCTGCTTTCTTTGTTTTTTTCTTTTTGGGCTTACCAATATCTTCGACAACTGTCTCAGTTTGTAGCACATTTTTCTTTCCTTTTTTCTGTTTCATTTCAATTTCTTCCACTTCGTCATCTGTTGAATCAGCCTGTGGTTCTTGTTTCTTTATTTTTTTCTGTATCTGTTTATTTTCTATTTCCTCACTAGCCAGCTCTTTTTGTGTTACTTGCTTCTTGCCTTTTATCTGTGTTTTTTGATTTTCTTCAGCCAGTTTAAGTTTTTTATTGGGCACTTCTTCAGTAGATGTTTGCTTACGTTTCGCAGGAGATTCTCGCTTTTTCTACAAAACATGTACATTGAGATATTAGAAATCGCGAACGACGAAAGTGGTTTTTATTTTATAGGAATATGATACATTTTACATTCTTGTTGGCAATCCATACTTACAGGTGAAAAAGGTGTAGTGGTAAGACTGCCCGTCATCCTCTGAGTTGATGGATCCACTTTCAATATTGTGCAGTTTACCTAAAAAAATAATATACATATTTGATTCAAATTTAATTTGATGCTGCATAATCAAAGCTGCTGCTTAATTACAAATATATACTTACAATCTGTCCTATATGGAATGCGTCTGCGATGTTGTCGAGGGGCTCCTTGGTCACACAGGCTCTCGGCACGAAGGCTGTCACGTTGTTGAAGAACGAAACCACCACAAAGTCACGAATCGTCTGCGTAAAATTGCATAATCATAAATTAAATTGAAATATGTGACACCTTCTACTTCCAACAAAATTATACTACAATACCATCTAACGTAGACATACTGAACTACGGAATAACTAGTACTATCCTGGATCGCACAATAACAATTCTCGCGCATTCAAAATTTCCGTACATCAACAGAGGGTGCAGCAGGTCAGGCATGGTCACCTGTACCGGTTGACGGATCCTCCTCTTGTATTGGACGAACGTTGCGCCCTGTTCTACGTAGTTTTTATTTTTAAAAATATTTGAAAAATAAAAAATCTAAATTAATATTACGAAATATAGATTTACCTTAATAACTCCGGTATACCCCTTTCCAACCACAACCTGTTTGTAACTGCTCAGAATTTCAAGATCTGGAGCTAGGAGCGAGGGTTTAAGGGTCAGGAATAGGGTTTGCTTGACCGGGTCTACAACTAATACACGTGCGGTGACAGCTTGACCAACCTGGTGAAAATAATTAGTACATAATGTATAGTGTCTAAACAACTCTTAAGTTTTGTTTTCGTTTACGGGGTGGACGACGGTCAAGGCCGTCAGGATTTTATTAGAAATGTTTGGGGTGGGTTTGGTACATTACAGCATCAGCGAATACCTGAACCTGACAAAAACGACTGTAGTTGAACAAAATCGCAACTAATAAATTAGGTACATAAATAACTAAAGTATTATTATTATTAATTTGAATTATCTCTTCCTCTGTCATCTATTGCTGTGCCCGACATGGTCCATGAGATCTGATCTCGCATTTATAAGTTTGAATATTGAGTATGTTACACTAACATTTTTTTCATTTATTTATTTAATATCCACACTACATTAAACTACATTTATTTAGTGGACACAACATATAATATATTATGATGACTTTGTGATATCATTTACTTTAATATTATTTTCACAATTAGCATGTTTTTTTAAATATCAAAGTAAAATAGCACGAGAACCTAACTTTAATTACATAATTCTAACCAATTTTAATTATATAATAGACCAACTTGTACAAATAATTTATTAGACAACGTGTTGACACCCACATAGCTCAAAACCAATCAGCGTCATCTAGCGAGGATAGAGTAAGACTGTTAAATAGTGATACTGTATCGCGCAATTAAAGTTATCACCTTGTAAACATTCAAATACCATAAGTGGACGTTGGATCGCAACTTGCCAAATTCACCTAGCCTGATTCAGTGAGAACGCCCAGAATGAAATGCTCAAAACATACTAGGATAAAAAATATAAGTTCGTTTCAAACAAATCTTACCTTGAATTTCTTCTTGGGCAGTTTGGAGTTGGAAGATCTTTTGGGATCGATAAAAATTCCTGAATCAGACAGGTGCGCTTGCGACACGTAACCTGAAGAAAGAAGAAAATAGTTTTCATTCTAGACAGGAAAGCATAAGCATTTTATCAATATGTACTTAATTTAATTTAAATAAAGAAATAAACACAATTCTGGGTCATACTGTTATGATTGGCCAGTTAGTGAAGAGACTATCTAGTTTGGGATGAGACGGCCGAGTGTGTGATGTCACATTATTATTATTATTATTATTAAACTATCCGTGTGATGACGGATCAAGAATATGGAGTGTCACCACCCCTATTCATCCACTGGGTGTCTTAGAGACAACTAAGGGAGCAAACTACAAAAACAGGACAACAGCATTGCAAAGAGAAGGAAAACTTGACACAACCAGCGTGGTATAGTAAACCAAAACCTTCTAATAAGAGACCTATGTTCAGCAGTGGACTATTTAATTGTCCACGGCTGGACATAGGCTTGATTTGATGATGATTATTATTATTTCTAATGCAGGGGTAGACAGTCTTCAAAAGAATTAGCTTTACCTGATACTCTGCCAACATTTAATAAGACATGGTTCTCAGAGACAGTTTTGACGGTAGCGTCGACCAACTCGCCGACCTTCAGCTGCGCGTGGTTGAAATACTTCTCGGCGACCAGGTCTGGTTGGTCGGAGACAGAGTACACGTAGTCCGAATAGTTGTAGCAAAGTATTCGTACTTTATGGGTACTACCTGTTGGCAAAAAGTAATTTTTTATAAGTATAGTTTTGTGGCTGTGGTGCCTCCCTGTTTAAAAGTGAGCCTATTTTATTTCATTTTGTCTCCCCTTTGCTAACGAGCGAAGTGATTTTCCTGGGAGTGTTGATCCTGGTGTACAGGAGTTAGTGGTGGGCGTGTGGGAGGGATTAGTCCCATAAAAGCAAGTATATAACCTGATCAAACATGTCAATTAAAATTTTTATGCCATTGAAACATATTATCGCGTTCCTTCAAGATAATTGTATTCTCACGAAACGTGAAAGTTTAAAAGTAAATCATTGGACAATAGCAACATATCGACATCATAAATTGATATTTAAAACCAGTTTATGTATCGTTTAGAAGCTACTGAATTCTTATAAAAAAGCTTTATCAAGTTCCATTTGTTTATTATTTTGTATCACCAGTTAAGTAAACACACTACATACCTATAGGGTAAGACTTCGCCACCACCTCCTCATCAGTCAATTCCTCGTCTACCTGGATTCGTTTCAAGCTCATGGTACCGAAGCAGTCTCCACCCAGCCTGAAGTGTATTGACCTCCCTGTTATCTTCAACACCTGAACAGAAATATTGTATTAATTATTTTATTTATTTATTACTTCGTCTACAATTGATACAACTTTTTTTACAACTGCATTGGTGCAGGTTTCATGGTGGGTAGTCACTTACCATCAAATGACCAGTCTGCTCGTTTGCCACCCTATACCCTAAAAATGTCTTACGATTTATTTTTTCAACAGGCGCACCAAGGCGAAGGAAAACGACCGCAACTGGTGCAGTGAAAGAAATAAAACAAATCAAGAAAATCATCACCAAGAAAGAACAAGACAGAAAGAAAAGTCTACAGACTATAAAAAAAGTGGAGGCGTCAATAAAAGCGCAAGCAAAAAGAGATAGGGAAGATAAAAAAAGACTGGATGCTTTGGCTGCTAAAGCTAAGAGAGAGTTGCAAGCGCAAAAAAAGTCTGCAACTCGAAAACGGGCAGCACCGAAAAGAAGGGTCCAGACAACGGAATTAGTCAGGGTTAGCCAGTATGTTGGATTGACAAGACGAGATTATGTTTATTAATTCTTGTATTATACGAATCAACGCTTTCTTTTTTATTTTTTTCTTATAAATACATTCATTGCTAAAAAAACCTATCTGCCATTGGTCACTATTTTACTACTAAAATAGAAAGTACTATAAAAAACTGGTCAGGCACGAGTCGAACTCGAGCGTTCCGTACTATTATATTCGTAATATATATATATATATATATCGTAATATATATATATCGTTCCGTAATATATATATATATATATATATTCCGTAGATTTTAGGTAGATTTTCGCGAAAATTTGTAAGTACAAAAATTTATCTTTATTTTCAACTTATTTTATTTTTTGGAATCGATTCTTTATTTGTGCTGTAAGACATTTCTTTTTGCCAAATTTCGCGATTTTAGGTCAACGGGAACTACCATATAGGTTTTCGACTCAAAACCTATAGGGTACTTCTGGTTGACCTAGAAATGTCAATTTTGGTTAAAAGCAAGTACTTACAAGTTTTCGCGAAAATAGAAATTTGCCCATATCTTTTTATCATGTTGACTCAGGACCTTGATTTTTATACACCTAATAGGGACCATAGACCTCAGTATCTGGCATAAGTTTCTGGCTAAGTCACACGGGAAAAACGGACAAAAAAGTGATCTTATAAGGGTTCCGTTTTACCTTTTAAGGTACAGAACCCTAAAAATATTACATGATGTCTCTCTAACAGTATTGAGAGCATGGACAGTAAGCCACATACCTTAGCTTCTTCGACGATAGCTCCATCTTTAAGTTTCTGCTCCACCTCCATGTCAGGATATGTAGTCTCGAAGATGTTCTTCATCGTTAGGAATGGAGTGTTTCGCGTTGGCATAACGTAGAGCAGGCGAGCGCGGATCTGTACAAAATAAATATTGGTAAATTGTAATTGAAGTAATTGGAAGCCTCTGTCTAAAGGTAGCATATTATAAACTGCTGTTCATAATATTTCAAAGGATCGTTTTGACGAATCGAATTTTCGTCGTAAGTTTGTTTGCCCTCTCTTCTCATAAGGCGCAACCCCTTGGAAACGAACATACAACAAAACAGAGATTGTTGCTATTGTGCGTTTTTTTTTTTTTTTAATAAAATAAAGATATTTTGAGTTTGAGTTTTACCGTTGGTGAGCTATACTCCGGCACTTATGGGCCAGCTCGACCTTCGTTGCTTTCATAGATTGGGTGCAGTTAATAAAGCCCAAACCCACCCTCTCCCCTATTCTGGTGGGAGACGGGGGGTACTCAAACTCACTTATACTCGTGAGTTGCAGGTTCTATGAACGCCGGTAGTCGCTTGGCATAAAAAAAAAACCTAATACGATATATTTTTTACCTTCTGTCCAAGAGCTGGTTTCTTTCCTTTAACAGACTCGGCGTGTTGGCGCTGAATATAAGCTGTCGTATCGCCGAACACACTGCCTTCGATGCCGTTGTCTAAAGGCTGTAATGATTAATATGCATATTTTTATCATGATTTATAAAACAACTATCAGATTTTTAACTCTTCACATGCCACCCCTCTGATATACCACTACACGGTAAAGTTGACTGCACGGATGGCGTAGTGGTTTAAGCGGTCGCCACGCCGCTTCCTACTACGCCGAGTGTTGTGGGTTCAAACCCCACATGGGACGACACATTGTGTGATCCACAAATTGTTGTTCCAAGTCTGGGTGTTATTTGTGTCCGTTTCATGTATGTTTGTAAAGTCCCCCGCGACACAGGATATTTTCCTAATGCAGGACTTGTCTTTTAAAAAAAAAAAAACATGCTTTCGCCGGTAAGCACTATACAGTGTAGCGGCATATCAGAGCTTAATCCTGTCATAGTAAATTTAGGTATGATAAATCGTAAATTAAACGTGGTGACACAATTTAATATTGCCAAGTTATTTAGTTTGAAGTTTTAGTTGGCCGTAAACAACTACACAGAATATGGTAAAGAATCAGCGTAGAGATTCTGCCGGTTTGGCTTGATGAATAATTATAAATTTCTTTTAATATGTTTAGTTACTTTAAACAGTATTACAAACATTCCTTTTATTTATTTTTAAATATAAGGAAGAGAGAGGTTTTTTTTTAATTGTCAAGAGTTGTAAGTCGTAAAATTAATTGATTAATTCAAGACTTAGATCCTATGGAGAAGAAGAGTTAAGAAACAAGGACCAAGGACATTTCTTTTTCACCATGATTAATAAAAGTATTTAACAAATATTAAAAAAAAAACAATAAAAACCTCACGACAAAGGCATTATGAGACAATATTGAAAATTTAACAAACTCGTTAAAAGAAACTCTTTACCGTATCTACGTGGAACTCAAGGTTGGAAGCAGGCAGTAGTGGGGATGTAGTCTTGTGTTTTTGCAAACTGTTCTGCAATGTTGCCAGCTCGTTCGACAACGTCACCACTCCGCCGTCCGACAGCGACTTGACAATGCACCAAGTTATCACCCCAACATCTATGAAATACATAGTTTATTTTACCTGTAGTTTGGTATTATTCATTTCATTTCATTTGATTACTATTTTAAGGGGTTTTCTCCCTTACCATCAAAAGCTAAAATATAATAAGTAGTTTGAACTTACCTAGCTGTATTTCAGGGTTAGTATTTTTCTTAGGCAGGAATGCCCTGATATCAGGAATACCAATATCCATGACATATCCATGGTCTTCTTCTGAGGTCACTGCTGCTTGCAGTAGAGTGCCTGGAAATAATTGATTATTATTAAAAATTCTGGTTTTTATTTTAGACGTTTAAAATAAAAACTTACTTCATATAAACTGGAGATTACTATATTACCATTGTTAATTTCAATCATAATTCATTAGAATGATATTTTGTTTTGTTTCGTTGACATGTATGCCTTATACTGTAATTGCATAGACTTTCAAAGCTATGACTAACATATATGTACATATTAGGGTTGGTCAATATTAGTTTGGATCTGACACACGCAAACCAGTTGCTAGGTGCTTCTAGAAAGTACTTACCAAGTATGAGCTCCTGATATTAACGGAAAGATTATTCTCATCATAGTTTTGCATTTTCAATTTAGTCTCATACAAAACTGGTCATATTTTATCACCAATAGATTGTTAAAACAATTGCATCGTCATAGGAAATTGAACTCTCTACAAAAATGGTCTCTTATACTTATTTCATTAATCTAACCATTTAAAAGATAAAAATAATCTATATATATATATATAAAAGATTTCCACGTATATAGTCACTCATCACGATATCTCTGGAACCATTAGAGATAAAGACTTGAAATTTGGTAGGAATATTCTTTTCACCGAGTAGAGGTCAGCTAAGAAAGGATTTTAAGAAATTAAAAAAAATAATAATAATTAAATAATGTAAACAGCAAAACAAAGTTTGCAGGGTCAGCTAGTATTAATAATAAAGCCTTTATTTCCGAAATAATTTCATGTTACATATTTTCGTGTCTTGATAAAAATTTTAAAAGAAAAGTTTATAAAAGAAAGGTAAAACTTATAAACTACACTTTCATTATAAGATGTCTCTTGGTTCGGATTTAAAAGATATTCAAGGTCAAAGATTCAAGTATTTTAAGGCAAATTACTTTTGATTTTGAATTTTGCAACTTACTAAAAAATAAATATTATCAAATGAGTTCCATTTATTTCTATAGGAAATTGAATGCACTACAAAAAAGGTCTCTTGTGTTTAATCAATTACACTAACCTAACTTAGAAGATATTCGCATTGGAATTCCAATGCATACTAATTTTTATAGTTTATTGATAAATATTTAAAAAAAGTTTAACCCACCCATTATATGTATTAACCCACACCCAGTTAACATATTTTTTTAGTTATAACTTGGAGAACCGACAGCTTTGACTAACTTTGACGAATTTGATTAACTTAGACGCTTGCAAAAGTAAGCTGGTTACTGATCTCCACGTTTAGTTCAAGTCACTTTAACAATAGGAAACTTCATAATTTTTCATGCATAATCTTAATGTTGCTTGCAATTTTACGGACATCAACATTCATGATTTAACTGTTGTGCACAATCAAAATGATATCTTATTTCTTTACAACAAAAGTTGATATCTGATTGCCTGATTCTAGTACACCATCTGCTGCTGTATTCCATTGCTCAAAGTAAAACCTACAATCAGTTTTTTTTCGTACTTCAATGACTTACAAACCTTTATGTAAGTCAGCGTGTTTCTTCTGACCATTGACGTGTTGTGGCATCATAGAGAGCATGATGCTTAGCTCCTTGACTTCCAAGACTTTGACAGCTACATACTGGCCTATGTGGAACATCTGACCCAGCTCTATTACTCTATCCACCTGTTAAAATATATTAAGAATTTGAGTTTACCTTTATAGGCCTGTTGGTCTCATGGTTAGTGATTTTGACTTCTAATCCTGAGGTTGTGAGTTAGATTCCCATAACAAATGGTGACCACATAACTAGGTGCAAGGTCTTGTGGTCACATCTGCAACCAGCTTTGGTCAATCGGTCGTTCCCACTGCTCCTTTACGACAACGCGCGACCCCATACTGCGCAACTGACAGTCTCCAAGCTGCAAGAGCTGGGATTGGAAGCTCTCCCTCATCCGCCATACTCACCAGACCTTGCACCTACCGACTATTACTTTTTCCAAAATTTAGACAACTTTTTAGTTGGTAAAAAATTCAATTCCCGAGAGGCAGTACAAAATGCCTTTGAAGAGTTTGTTGCCTCCCGTCCAGCTGATGTTTACAAGAAGGGCATCAATAAACTGCCAATGCGTTGGCAAAGATGCATCGATTGCATGGGTGATTACTTCGAATAACAGAAATAAAAAAGTTTGAAAAAATAAGAACTTTCACTTATTGCATACAAAACGGCAATTTCATAGGTAAAGACCTAATATAAAGTGTAAAAATTGAACTATGAATTCGACAACCATATAATCTCTAGTATTTATACTTAATTAGGTTACCTGATGGTTAAATTTATAACATTTTTTTTATTTCATTGGTGGGGCCAGTATACATGACACTATTTTACCTCAAACAGAGCATTAAATAGTCCACTGCTATACATAGGCCTACCCTTAGAAAGGAGGTTTTGGCCTACTATACCACGCTGGCCGGACGGGTTAGTATAGAGTTGTCCTGCGTAGTTAGTTCCCTTAGTCGGCTCTTACGACACCCACGGGATGAATAGGGGTGGTGACATTTCGTATTCTTAATCCATCACCACACGGATAGGACACAAAGTACACATACATTCTGAATCAGTCAGTCTTTTAACTACAAAAAAAATTACCAAGACTGTGTCGGTACGACATTGGTAAACAAATTATAAAACTGGGTTTGCTCCCTTAATCGACTCTAAGAGACCCCCAGGATGATTGGAAATGGTGACACTTTGTATTTCACTTTTCATTCTTAATCCATTACATTATCCATCACAGTTTGAACAATATTTGTAGCAAATTGTCGTAAATGAACAATATTGACATAAATGTAAGTAAACTAACCTTATCATTGACATATGCTTCTAGCTGCTTGTTATACGGTTCACTAATATGGCAAGCCATGACTGATCCGATCATCCGGCACGGCAGGCTAATCACTACTTTTGTTTCTAAGACATTCTTAACCCTGCCCAAGATCAATACTCCTTCCTTTACAGTCTGAAAATGAAATCACATGCTTCACATTATTTTGAAATAATTATTATGACAAGTAACAATTGTGTAATTATTGCACAATCTTAAATTCTCAGACAAAGTGAAAATTGAACATATGTTTTACAAATCTTTTAAGAAAGTTAAAAAAATTGTAACAAGTGGTTATGTATCAGTAAGTTACTTGAAAGGATGAATAGACGCTCATCATCATCAACAGCCTTTGGTAGTCCACTGCTAGACATAGGCCTCTCCTCGGAAAGGAGGTTTTAGTCTACTATACCATACTGGCCAGATAGGTTTGTATAAGGTATGTTTAAAGTTTTCCTTCTCTTCTTTAGTTACTAGAAAGCAACACACTCTCTGGTATTGTTTTAAATTGTTCTGCTAACCTACAAATCCATTTTCAAGTCTACAGGATGGTATGACATAAAATTGAGGGGCAAAATATCCATATCAAACATCTGTGTCCTCCCATGAATGTTAAATACAATCCCAATATACCAATCATGTGAAATTGTTTGTTATAAATGCTTAAATCCCTCATTTCATTATAATGTTTAGCTACTGGACTACTTATCTAAAGTATCAGAGCCAACAGCCAAACACTGTAATAGACTACAGTAAATGTAGAGTTGTTTTCTTTATAGAGACATCACTTGACTTACTAGACAGCTGAGATCTGAACCATCTACATATAATAAAATGGATTGCAAATAATCCATTTACCAAAAAATATGTGAGAAGATGAAAAAATAACAGGTGTAAGATAAGTTTATGGTACTAGGTGATCTTGTAGTCTATGAATTTATTTAGTACTTCAACAGTAAATAATACAAAAATGGTATTTATGGGAAAATGTACAACTGATACCCAATGATTCATTCTTTGGTGAACACTAATAAGGTACTTTTAGTTACACCTAATGATTGTTCGTTGATTTGATCCTAAGGTTCATTTTCATTCATCTCTTGTGGTATTTAAGATTTAAATTTCAAATAATATCTAATGATTTTTCATAAAGCACAAATAAAAGATATAGGTTGCCTGAATACAAACGTATTAAAAAAAAACACACCTTATAACTCAAACCGTAGGCACAATTCTTAAAAGATTCACTGACTTCTTTCGAGCCCTCATCCGATAAATACCCATCGTCACCTTCAGACTTCTTCTTTATTTTTTTCTTCTTCTTGTCTCGTTTTTCAGTAGCGCCTAGAAACTATGAAATTAATTTAAATGAAATATATTTTCGTTTTGAAAACACCACTTCACTTGAAAACACATTCACATGCAGTTGTATACGTACGTTGGCATTTTGTTTAAAATGTGTGGTTGTTGGCTTCTTTCCTCCACGCGGGAAATATTCCTCTGTATCTGCCATTGCAATTTTATTTTATGAATACTAGAAAAATCACACTTAAATCTACCTCTATTCGACCTGTGACATGTACTATGTGCAGTTACAGTGTGTTACTGTGTACATGAGAAATTGAGGTTATCTTTGTTTTGTTACTACATCAGAAAAGTAAATGACATGTGAAAAAGATTTTGAATTGATCATATTATTTTTGAAAAATATGTGTAGATATTCATGACAAATGAAGTTACAATAGTTACCATAATTTAGCTATTTTATCATTATATTTATAAATTGGTTTTTGATTTTTTAATAAAAAAAAAACCTTTGAAGTTCTGATAACAAAACGTAGTTTTGATACGTAATACGTTTGCACGGCTCAATTGCAACTTTCTTCCATTAAAATATACCGTAGGATTTATTGTACATGTAAATGTTGTTAATGCGCAAGGGAGATTATTTGTTTTTTTGGTACGATATCGTACGCATAATCATGCGTACCGAAAAGAACATAACGCTTTCATCTCTTTTTTGCAGACTTTCGCTCGGCGCTAAGTTGTAATTCGTAATTTTATCTAGAAATGCACAAAAAACAAATATAAACTTTTATTTCTCCTTCATGATAATTATACAGTATTGAATACATTTAAGGTAAATGAAACCATCAATCTAAATCACAAATAAGGCAAAATTCTTATATTTGTATACATTACGTTCAAATGCTAAGGCTAAAAAAGGCACTAATTTTTTGCTAATTTATCCTCGTTTTCTGTAGAATTGTTTCATTTAGAATTCTGTTGACTAGAGAAACACCACGCATCCCACGCTAAGTGACTTTAAACTTGTACACCAGTATAACGGTTAGTGTCCACGTCTCGGCTCCGTATGTCATTACCGGTATGTACGAGTCGGTACGACGCACTGGTTAAACGCCTTAGCTTTTAGCGATTGCGGGATTGGCGACTCAAGAAATTACAAAGCTTCCCATATACCACCCAGAGCAGACGAATTCTTCCCTTGGGCCTCCAGAAGTTGTGCTGGCTGAGTTGGATGGTTTGCCCAAGATATACGGATTCTTACACAACCTCGATACGAGCACCATTTACGGCCACGGGTCTCGGGAATACATGTCTGTTGTACATGATCTTGGTCTTGCCAATGTTCATCCCAAGTCACACTCGTCTTGAAGAATCGACCTGAGTCCAGACTGTCAAACATTTCTTCCAAATCATGCAGAGATGTCGCGAGGATCCCTATGTCGTCTACAAATCGCAGGTTCGAGATTTATTGCCTATTAATATTGATTCCCCGTCCGTACCAAACGAGCGTCTTCAAGACGTCTTCCAATAAATTTGTAAACAGTTCTTCAACAACAAAATCTTCCTGTCTAATCCCGCGATGCAATAGAATTGGTCTTATAAGCTAGTCTTGACCTTGGACGGTCATCGTTGCGGCTTCGTAAAGACATCTCATCACTTGGATATATCAGCAGTCAACCAGGCATCGCTGCACAGATTCCAGGACAGTCCGATGGCATAGAAGGCCTTCTCGTAGTCCACATACGCTAGGCAAATTGTATTCCTCTATTTCCTCAATAATCTACCTTAATGTGCGTATGTGGTCCACGGTGCTGAAGCCTTTTTCGAAACTTGCTTTACAGGCTGGAAGTTATCGAATTTTTGGACAAGACGATTCGTAATGACTCTCGAGAACAACTTGTACATATGGCACAGGAGTGAAATGGGGCTGCAGTTCTTTTAACGGGCGGCCGAGGCATTTTGAATCATATTTAAAATTTGGATTAGCGCCCGTCAGCCAGAACCAGGTCAGGTATTGAGGATGGCAGGGGTTGCCACGGAGAGGAAGTCTCGCGGCAGGGCATGTCTAGCCGAGGGTCGTCTATGGTAGGGCGCGAATTCCCACATGTGGCGGGCTTGCGAGCTGTCGGCACGCATAAACAGATTTGTACATAGGCGTCTCACCAAGTCATCCAGGCTTTTCACGCGCAGATGTCTGGAGATTGACTTGTTCCACATAAAGTGAGAGGCGTTGGCGATGGTGCGTCCCAAAAGAATATTGCCATAGTGTAGTCAATACTAATAGTAAGTGAACTTCTTTAATAGACAGCTAAATAAACCTACAAGACTGTCTCGACTAAAAATGTGTAAGGATAGTCACAAAAACGATTACGATCATAGGTAGCTAGGTAAAAATAGGTTTGCCTAATTTAACGATGTTTTACCTATATGGCAGTATCTTGGGTTCCCATTGTGTTTAAAATATTGGATAAATGGTTGAATAAATAATATAAAACAGGTTAAAATTATACATTGGAGAATATTTTAAGTCGTTTTTTTTTGCTGTGTTCAAACTACTACTTATTAAGGCAACATTGTTGATGTAACAAAAGACGTATTTAGTCTAAAAAATGTCAAAAGTTTATCTCTCCTACTTTAGCGCGGTTGGGAAGAAAGAGAAAGCAAACTGAGAGTTGAGAGTACATTTGACAGCTGATATTTCATTTCATCACATTCCATTTGTCATGTGTCAATAAAATTGCGTTTCATTCACTCACACATTTAGATTCGCGCCGGTGAGCAAAGACTGCGGTTGTTACCTGTTACTAAGTTGTTAATAGTTGAAAGTTATTATTCCATTGTTAATGTATTTATTTGAAATTGTTGCGATTCGTATTTGATTTGAATTGTTAATTTTGTTCGTGAATTTATTACTTTAGAAACATTTTTCAAAACCTCTTATCGGTGAGTTCTTACCCACTTCAAATTGGTAATACTCGGATGATATAATTAAGTAAACTTGTTTATTTGAAGAAATTAATTCTAGGTAAAAAAGTGGTTCTATCTGCTTACAATTTAATTGTAAACAAAGTTGTATTCATGTATGTAGAAACAAACCGGTTTTTATGTAACCTCCTCTTGAGTTATTTACGAGTATTTACTTGTTTTGCTCTTTAACAGAAAATGAAGAAAATTGTGATTTTCGGATCTACTGGCATGACCGGCCTGTGCGCTGTTGAAGCTGCTGTGAAAAAAGGTAAAATTGTTTATTTTTTTTATTTTTTTTGGCATTTTTTTAAGTTTTTATTTTTAATTCTAATTTGAAACTTACAAGACATAACATTGCCAAAGATATTTTTTATTTTAGTTGCATAATCTATGATTGATGAGGTTACCTCTGGATTACCTTTTTAAAGACTTATTTGTATCTAGTGTATTTGAAATATTCAAATATATATATATATATTATAATATAAATACTATAATAAAACTAGCTGACCTGGCAAACATTGTTTTGCCATATACATTTTTACAAAAAATTGTAAAAAGATTTAGGGGTATGAAAAATAGATGTTGGCCGATTCTCTGACCCACCCCATATGCACACAAAATTTCACGAAAATCAGTTGAGCCATTTTGGAGGAGTTCAACTTCTAACACCGTGACACGAGAATTTTATTATATATAAATATATTTTGATTAAGGGCTTAAGTAGAGAATTTCATGATCACTCTGATTCTTGCCTAGTTTATTAAGAAATAAGACTCACTATTATTTCACTTATTATTAACTCTTATTCACAAGACTGGGATTCTAATTGACAAGCACCTAATATTTTATATGGATGGCGAAAGTCACCAACAGATGACCTGCAAAAAATGCAAAAATATTCCAATAAATTACTGTTAATGGCATAAGTTTGTAAGTATTCTGACATTAAGAATATACTTTAAAAGTTGTCTAAAATTTGTGAAAACTATAGTTAAAACTTTGTTCAATTTTCAAAATTTGGTAATTATAGTAAATTACAATGATATTAAATAAAAGTTAGAAACTGTAAAAGATATTTCAAGTTCACTTAAAGTGATTTATTTATTTATTCTGAAAAGCAAACAGCTTTATTTTAGAAATCTCTGAATAATGACAGTAATACAAAATGTGCTTAACATTTTGTGTAGTGTCCTGAGCACACCTAAACACATGGAAGACTTAAAAATCATTCACACTTATAGGGCACATAATACTCAGGGATTTCCTTTTTAGGGTACACCTGGTTCCTTGGCTACTGGTACCTGAGACGGGGTGCGGTTTTTTGTCGGTTCGAGTCTGACATAGCCACCTATGGGTGGTATCCGACGGGATTTCTGCACAGAATACCATATTGGTACTGTTGATTACTATAATAATAACTTATATTCCTCTTATAAGGTACTATAGGTTACAGAGCATCATAATTATATTTATAAAAATAGTATTAAGTTCCTAATGACAGCTGGAGTCTATACTAGGCTCGCAAAACCTGTATGACAGACCTACAAGCCACCTTATGGCTGAAAATATCTAATTATGAATAACTTAAAAGTAGAGTTACTGCAACTTCAAAGAAAATAAAAACCATATAAACTATAGTTTTTACTATGAGTCCTTAGTGTGAACTTAAATCCCTCAGTCATACTTACCAAATAGAATTTGATTTTGCAGTATGGGCTATGATAAGGAAATCAAAGTTATACTGTGCCCAAGCCACACTTTCTTTAAAATGTTTGACCATTTGGCCGATTACACGAGCGCGAGGGCGTTGACCCCAGATCGGCAAGAGATGAGTGACGGCACGTACACACCATGTCGTGTGAATTCTCGTACTTAACTTCATTATTTTGTACATACGAGTATAGTGCTTCTGTGAAATAGCCTTCATAAAATGACACATGCAAAAAATATGAATGTATGACCATTTTTTATATCTTCAGTACCATGGTCCATCCACCAGAGTGATAACGAGACTTCCTAAGACGCCCCGCCGGATGCTAAAGTAACGAATTTGAATTAGTAATTTAGTTCGGAAAAATTTAAAGAGATGGCGCTCGTCGGTTTAAATTCGGACTATGGTTTCGTTACACGGGAAAATATAAAGTACGTTTATCGATTTGTTGAAATCAAATCGGTTCAGTAGTTTTTTATCTTTTTGGATGGTGCTGGTGAGACCTACATAGGTCTTACTAAGCATTACGTTTTACATATTTATGGTGATTGGTGATACCTATAAATGATCACTATTCATTGCCAGCAGCCTCACTAGCGTGTTGTCTTATTCGGGTGTCCAATTTAAGGAATTATGATACGTACATCCTTTCATTTCCTATTTTACCAGGGTTAATGATTAATTTATAGAATTTGAACTTGACTGAGTGAAATTACATACTGAGGCGCAGTGAGTTTGCTCATAATTGCGCCAGTGCGCGTAAATTGAACGCGGCCGAGTGGGTTGTAGAGCGTAAGGGCCTCGCTACTGGTACGCGTTTTTTTAGTTATTGAATGTGTTCTGCAACAACGCCAATATGCTGTCAAATTTTAAGGAATTGAACCAAAACACTCGTTGCAGTTGAACTATTTATCGGTTTTTAAGCATATTTTATGTCAAATTATAGTTTTATTTATCACATTATTTTTATAATTAAATAAAAATATGATAGTAGAAATGTAAAATGTAAGACAATTACTAAATTAATTAGTATTATTATTAGAAAACCGTTTGAAATTTTCATTTCTCTTTAAATCATTCTGTCACGACTATCACAAGCCTTTAATGTTAATTTTTATTGTAAGAAGCATCGTATAAAGTGCACAAGAATTCGTGTATATCCCATTAATAAGATAAAGCTTAAATTTGTTTTCAATGGGTATGTGTTCATTACTCAATCATGGCAAAATGGCTGAACGGTTCTGGATGAAATTTGACACCAAAGAACAGTTACAAGATGTTAACAATTCTGTACCTGGAACCTAAAGTTTTAAATAGTACATAGGGTTTATCTAGGAATAATTGATACAAATAAAGATGCGTAATCTAGTTTGTAATACAAAAGAAAACAATTCTCTATTTTAAAATATCCGATAATTTTTGGACATCTGCAAAAATATTCGTATCCCCTAACGATAACAATTATTTATTCATTTATTTCCAATAAAAACGGCTATTATTACAGGTTTAGCCCAATGCGATAGCGTCCAGGGTATGCTTCCCGTTGAATGAATATTTCTATGCATAATCATCATCACATTAACAGCCTTTAATAGTCCACTCCCGGACATAGGCCTCTCCTGAGAAAGAAGGTTTTGGCCTACTATACAAGGCTGGCCAGACGGGTTGGGTCATAGGGTTTGTGTCAAGTTTTCATTCTCTTTGCAGTGCCGTTGTCCTGCATAGTTTGCTCCCTTAGTCGGCTCTCACGACACCCACGGGATGAATAGGGGTGGTGACATTCCGTAATTTATAATCCCTCACCTTGCATTATAATATGTAGGTACAAAGTATTACAAATAATTATGTATCCATTATTCATGTTCCAACTGACAGTATAAGCTATAATTAGGATAAGTCTAGATAACGCTGTGTAATATGTCCTAGATTATTATTATAGGTTTTTTTCATTTATCAGCTTACCACGAAGATGACTAACTGACGTACTTCGAACTATTAAAGTGACGGTTGATCCTTGAAACAATAATAAAATTGTATTACACAAAGCTAAACAAAACATCGTATTTAATAAAAGACCCTTCTGTTGATTGTAGATTAAAAATTGATTAACTCCTACTTCGTTGTAGCCAGTAGCGATTTAAATATGTTTATTTAACGGGCCTGTTGGTCTAGTGGTTAGTGACCCTGACTGCTAAACCGGAGGTCGTGGGTTCGATTCCCACCCAGGACAAATATTGTGTGATGAGCACGGTCATTTGTTCTGTGTCTGTGTGTAATTTATCTATAATATGTATGTATTTAGAAATATATAAGTATGTTTATTTATAAATATTTGTACCCGGTTGACGGCAACCGACTTGTCACTAATGTATGTGTGGATGTACAGCGTAAATCTAACCACCCCGACGGTCGGACTCAGGCGCCCTACTCCGAGGAGGTCCCGGACCATGTTATGTCAGGTCCCCCCCCCCCCCCAGATCGACGCCGCGCCCAGTAAAGCCCTCCCTATCCCGGGGAAGCTGCGCGCTTCCCCCGCCTATCGGATCCAACGTAACCAACCACCAAACAAAACCACCAAATAGTTCATATCGTTCCATTATTTCACAAGTTTATTATCTTAATACGTGAGTCAACAATTTTGATACGTCCTTATCTGACCGTACACTGGATTAAATCTGCGATAAAAAATTGACAATATAGTAGATAACTAACATAAAACAATATTTTTATTGAAGGTGTTAGTTAGGTCCGCGGTTTAAATCTGGACACAGACAAACGTAGAAGATAAAAATAACGCCTAATCTTTTTTTTTTCTGTGCGGAAATCCCCTCGGATACTACTTTGGTGGATATCTCGGACTCGAACTAACTAAAAGCCGCACGCCGTCTCGGGTACTAGTAGTACCCGAGACGTACTCGGGGTGTACTCGGGGAACCAGGTGTTACCCTAGGAAGGAAATCCCCAGTAACAATGCCTTATCCTAACTAAATAAATAAATAAATCATCATCAACAGCCTTTAACAGTCCACTGCTGGACATAGAAGCCTCTCCTTAGAAAGGAGGTTTTGGCCTACTATACCACGCTGGCCAGACGGGTTGGTATAGGGTTTGTGTCAAGTTTTCCTCCTCTCTGCAGTGCTGTTGTCCTGCGTATTTAGCTCCCTTACGACATCCACGGGATGAATAGGGGTGGTGACACTCTGTATTCTTAATCCGTCACCACACGGATATAAATAAATACGGAGAATAAATAAATGTGAAAGATTTTTTTTTATTACGGTAAGGGGGCAAGCATAAGGGTCACCTGATGGTAAGTGACCATCGCCTCCTATTGAGACCTGTAACTCAAGAGACTCAAATGCGTTCACTCCCTTTGAGCACCCCCCAGAATTCAGGATTAGCGGTAGGGGAGGGGGGGAATTAGGGCGCCGAAAGTATGACTAACACTTGTTTTCTGTAAGGCCGTGGTATCGCATTAAAAGCGTCTATTACCAATACACGTAAAACATTCAAGGGTCGTCGCCTTCAATCGTAAAGCATTAAAACATTTATTGTGTAGATAATGTAATTTTTAATGTTAAAACATTTTTTATTTTTGTATAAGATACTAGTTATTCCCCGCGACTTCGATTGCTAGGGATTATTCTACCAAATCTAAAAAATAAAATAATAAGGGATATATGGAACATTGTAATTTTCAAAGTTTTTTTTTCATTTACACATTTCACATTGTCAAAGCTACAAACTTGAAATTTTAAGATAGGATTTTAAAAAAATCCAACCCTAAAGGTGTAAGACGGGGTTGGAAATTTATATCAAATTTTGTTATTTTTTGTAGTAGCGTTTCCCTAAACCGCTGGGACTACAAACTTGAAATATAGGCAGTTGATGTTTTTTATGTTGTAAGCACTCATTAAGAAAAGATTTTTGGAAATTTCACCTCTAAGGGGCTAAAATAAGGGATGATTGGTTGTTGTGGTTGTCATTTTTAATTATTAAAGTTGGTAATCACGCAAGCGAAGCCGTGGGCATACAATAGTATAAAATACACTTCAAAAATCAATATTTACTTGACATACAGAGATAAATATTATTTTATATGATTAATGTATGACTTCAAACGTGTCTTCATAGAGATAAAATTTTATCACATTCATAAAAACTAATAAATCTGTTCTGTCTATCTGTCTAAATCGATTTTTAGTTCGATATAAATAGTCGTTTACATTATTCGATTTTTGGGTCGATCACAGACTTCAAGTCATAAATGGTAGTAGCTAACTATCTTCTGGTAAGAGGCAACTTCTAAGACAACAGACTGATTTTAGCATAATTATGTTATTGTGTTGTAAATATTATCTATGATCGTAGTCTATTTTAAATTTTACTTCAAAAGCTTAATTACTTTTAATTGTTCACGTGTTATGACAACATACAGAACTATTATTTTTTCATTCCTGCATATTCTTGAACAGATGAGTTAATGCCGAGATCATAATCAACTAGTCAACCTTGAAGTGACAACAGATTTTCTGTTATTCCTGTGTTTAACGCTGCATTAGTACTCTGTATAGGTAGTTATTTATTTTGGAACGAAGTTCCTTATCGCGCGTTGTGTTATCGTCTAACTGTGGATACCATACATTAAATTTGCTTTAACGTTCGCCAACGTCCATACCATGTTGAATACACCGGTTCTCGTCCGATCACCGAAGTTAAGCAACATCGGGCGTGGTTAGTACTTGGATGGGTGACCGCCTGGGAATACCACGTGATGTTGGCTTTTTGCTCTTTATTTTCGTGTCATCTTGTCAGACATTCAGCGCCATCTATCGAATAGATAGGAAATCATTTCGCAAGGAGATTTTACCAATGTATAAATTGTTTTAATTGTTTTTAATATGTAGGTAATAGCCGCTTTCATAGATGGCGTTGTAATTAAAATCGTGTCAAATCAGTTTTACTCGATCGTCACAACTTCGTTCCTATCGGGTGTCCCACGACACCACACGGCTTTTTTATTTACGAGTAATGTTGTATTGGTTCGTACGTAAATAAAGGTCGAGTAAAAACGCAAAATAGAGTTTCATTAGTTAACTATTATCGCCGCCTGAGTTATTGTTTCTTATTTCGTGTTACTATCTTTGAACATGCTAAACTTACATACAACTGTTCATCCCTTTTTATTACACGCTTTTTATTAGCTTCACTTGTAAGTTTGTTTGTAACAGACTCCTTTGGGCGTGTTTTTGACTGACTTTAAACGTTCAGATTTCGTTCAAACATTGTAGATATATCGAGGACCGATGACAATACACTAATAAAAAAATAAAAATAGTTTGAAAAACTAAAAAACACGCTTTTAGAAAACCAAACTAAAAACTAGAAAATAAATTTGAAAAAAAAGCGTTCGGTGCCTGTTGTCAATAGTAAAAAGCACCCCACGCTTTTTTTACACGCTTTTTATTAGCTTCACCTGTATGTTTGTTTCTAACCGACTTTGGGCGTGATTTTGACTGAAACGTTCAGTTTTCTATAAAAAACGTGTTTTTTGTTTTTTTAAATATATTTTTTTTAACCCAAAATTTCAGAAAAATCCTCTCTGTAGTGGGTGCTTACAGCATAAAAAGCATCAGCAGGTAAAACTTAAAAGTAGCCCCAGCGGTTTAAGCTTTACGTTGATGAATCAGTGAGTCAAACAAGTAATTTAATGTATATAGACGTGTTCGAATATAAAATTGATCTATTATGATATACTCTCAGCGCTGGTCGGCCTTGGCCGATGGCCTGTTGCCGATCACTGCAGCGGTATATGTTTGCACTGCAAAACATGAATCATTGTCCCCGATACTTATCCTGTAATGTACAATAACAATTATCACATATAGATTATAGAAAACACTGTTTATACAAATGGGTATTATCGGTGAATAATTTTGCTGTATGTCAGGATCGTGGCAAATAGCGTTCTATCGTCTCTGCCTACCCCGGACGAGAATGAGGTGTGTGTGTATGTGTATGTATGATTCAATAGCTATTTCGTTTTAATTTTATTTAATACTAGCTGGTGCCAGCGACTTGATTCGCGTGGCATTGGAAAAACGCTACCTTAGTGGGTTCGATTCCCGGGCCGGGCAAAATTTTATAGGGTTTTTCTGAGAGGAAAAATAGCCTAAGTTAGTCCTGATATAGACAATTACCTGGTAGGAAAATATTATCAAAATCGGTCCATCCTTTTAGAAAATTATCCGGAACAAAGAGGTAAACAGATTGGTTTTTAGGCAATGGTATCGTGCAAATAACCGTGCGAGCATAATTTAATTTATTTGTATAGATATTATTGTGAATAAAAAAAAGGGATGGAATATAAATACATATATAGAGAAACTCTTTAACATGACGTCATAATCACTTTCTTGCCTTCTTTTGACAAACAGATGACTACTCAAGAGATACCTACAACAAATAAAAACGTAATTTACAGTTAAACAGATTGCAGGACAATTTTCATATTCCGGGGAGCAGAGGGAACATGGGGTTCCCACACGGGGGGGTCGTCTACTCGTCAGTAGATGGCGCGAAGTATGTCGGGGCACCAGGGACTTCCTTTCTAGGGTATACCTGGTTCCCCGGCTATTAGTACCCGAGACGGCGTGCGGTTTTAGTCGGTTCGAGTCCGACATGCCACCGATAGGTGGTATCCGAGGAGATTTCCGCACGGAAAAAAAGGACAATTTTCATAAAAAAAAACTATATTCATGTCAACACACCGCGTTAGAAATCTTTCCGTAATAACTTCTGTATTTCCTACGGACGCACAACATTGTTATATCTACCGGCACATGGTGCAAGTTCCGCTATTAATCAAAACCAATCAGGGTTCGATACCCGCTTATTGCTGTTGTAACCCTTCAAATCCGGTCATCATTGTAATCTTTATGACTTTGATAACAACTATTTATGATGGGCGTATCTTTTTACATTGACATCTGCCATATTTGCATATCGTTCTATACGTTTTAAAGTATTTTTTGCTTTCCTTAGTATAATAAAGTTCTGATTCTAGTTATATATTATATATATATACTAGCAATCCGCCAAGGCTTTGCACAGGTGCAATATAGATACTACTGATACAACAAATGTGGTGTCAGTGTGAAGAAATCATTATACTATTATTATAATAGGACCATACTAAGGGACATCTTTATGTTATTGAATATTTATACGCCCGCTCCGATCCTGCCGGCTGCTGCCACCCGCGACGGACGTACGGCCTGAAGCGGCGGCGGCCGGCCGGCTTTGCCCCTCACATTTTAAACCTCTAACATATTTAGTTCGATAAGGAATAATAATGTATTGTTTAAAATAGCTTCGTAAATAACCCATTATTTTTTTGTAATATTCAAAAGATGAAAATTGTTATCCTAGGAGATATACATATCATCGAGGACGTTTTTTTACATCTTTTTAAGATATACAATTCCGTAGTACTTTTATTTTGGTATATCGCGTAAGGATTAGCAGCGTTTGCAATGTAAGCGCGCAAAACTATTTTTTAAAGACAAATCTTTGAGATAATCGGATTTTCGCTTCTATAATATTCATGTATTATACATAAACCTTCCTCTTGAATTCTTCTATTGGTGGAAGCCATATAGACCTCGCCATATTTGAGCCGACTTGACCGGAGTGATGCCACGGCCTTACAGAAAACCGGTTTCTTCTAGTAAGTGAGATAACCAGATCCCAACCCCCCCCCTAACTAATTCGTAGGGCAGCACTGAAAGGGCACCAACGCTTTTGTGACTCTGAGTTGCTCAAGTCCATGGCCGACGGTAGTCATTTACCATGAGGGTCACAAGCAGACGGGTCACCGTCTGCTTGTTTGTCCCTATACGATAAAATAATCATCGTAATACACTCAAGCATATATCCCTGGAGGGGTAAACAGAAGCGGCAGAATTAAACGCCTACATTTTGCCGACAATAATATCAATCCTACTTGTAGTCAGAAAGTCTATTGACGTCAATCGGGCATCAATAGGAATTGCATTGGAAAATACGAAGGCTGGGAAGGTATGAAGGCATGAATGTATGAAGGAAATGGATTTTGCTTCTAAGGATGGAGTAAAAGCAATAGTTCCAGTCAAATCAGTCAAACCAATTCGAACTGGCTGATGCTGGTTTATCAACAGCCTTTAATAGTCTGGCCTCACGCTCAATCAGTCTCACGCTGGCCAGACGGGTTGGTAGACGGTTTGTGTCAAGTTTTCCTTCTCTCTGCAGTGCTGTTGTCTTGCGTAGTTTGCTCCCTGAGTCGGCTCTTACGTCACCCACGGGTGAAAAGGGGTGGTGACACTCCGTATTGTTACCGCACTGATGCCGGTTGTCGAATTTTAAATTAGATTTTGGACTCCGACCAAGCCCTCTGACCTAATCTGAAATTCTAATACGTTGTTATAAAATGTTTGCATTTATATACGTTTCGTTAAACCGAGAAATAGTTATACCTAATATAGATTCGGAATTTATTTTTTTACTCGAGTGTCACTTAAAGGTAGGTACTTGATTTTGTATATTATTATAATACGTATACCACGGGACGTTTTTTGACCAAAAGACCTGTAGGCTAGTTTGCCATCTTGATGGTATAAAGAGACATGTATTTACGCAACAATTAGTACGTCCATTAGCCTATTGTATGCAAATAGGTGAGATTTAAATAACAACTATTTTCTCTCGACATACGTCAAAAGAACATTTAATTTATACGAGAATATGTTTATGTAGAAAAGTATTGTTTTCTTAAGTATTTCAATTGTTTTTTTCCTAAAAATTGACCAATAATGTAAGAAAAATAAATTAACGGCAAAGGTGTGAAAATTATCAATAATCAATATTTATCGATCCATGATGTTAGGTAATAATGATAGCATTACACATCTCAGACAAGGCAAAAATTTGTTTAGTTCTGTCAAAAAACGTTTCCTATTCTGAAAACGTAATATTTGACAGGACAATTTTTTTTAGTGATTTTTAGTTTAGTTTAGAGAGTTTTCGAACATCAGAATTAGCACCAATATCACAGATCGTTATTTACCCTGGACGTGGCAGTATAAGAGGTATCATCCTCTCTCCTACAATGCCTTAACGCCATACGTTTTTATACATAAACATACATTGTGCAAATAAGATTGTTTTCGTATTGAAGTAGGAATAAATATAACCTTGTAACTTAAATTAACTTAAAACCTGTAATTTAAATTGCTTTATTGTTTTACTTAATAGCTTCTACCTGACTATTTACCAAACTGCTCAGAAAGAGGGATATGTTTTTGAGTATATGTTATATATGTATGTATTATGTGTATATTTGTTTGACACGCTCTGTAGTCTACACAGCTTGATGGATTTTGACTTAGGAGGCGTTGTTAAACTCGTCTTGTTTATGAGTGTCACTGGATACGTGAATATTATAAAAATTAAAATTACAGGTTTATAAAGTACCTATTTCAGGCAGTCGGTTTTTGTTTAAAAAAATTAAACGAATATTTTTTGTTTGGAGACCTCTTGTTTCGTGATACCCTGGCCCTAGCAATCATACAATGAATCGACTCATCAACAGCCTATAACAGTCCTCTGCTTGACATAAGCCTCTCCTTAGAAATGAGGTTTTGGCCTACTATACCACGCTGGCCAGACGGGTTGGTATAGGGTTGGTTGCAAGTTATCCTTCTCTTTGCAGTGCTGTTGTCCTGCGTAGTTTGCTCCCTTAGTCGGCTCTTACGACACCCACGGGAGGAACAGGGGTGGTGACATTCCGTATTCTTAATCCGTCACCACACGGATAGCACACAAAGTTCACATACATTCTGAATATCTGTCTTTTAACAAAAAAAAAAAACCAACACTGTCGGTACAACATTGGTAAACGAATTCTAAAACTGGGTCAGTTTTGGAATTCGTTTACCACTTCCCTTGAGTTAAACCACTTCCCTTTCCGTGAGAATATTTGTTTTCTCACTCACAAACATTGTATTCGTATTTCTGACGTCAGTATTAATGCATAGGGATTTCTTTAAAATATATGCATGTATGTATGAGTATATTATCCAGAACGCTATACTACCTGACCTACCAGTGTTGGAAACAAAAAGAAATTTGGTTATAAAATTAAAAGACTGCCAGTAACGTTTAGACAACATACTCGTAGTTTATTTATCTTGATTTTTACTTAAAGAAATGGTTTATTTAGTTTTTAACCGACTTGTGAGGGATTTTCCCCCTCCCCGTCTCCCTGATTTGGGGGAGAGACTCAAAGGGCAGCAACTCACTTGCGACTCTTGAGTTGAAGGTGTCAATGGGCGGTGGTAATCACTTACCATCAGGTGACACGTCTGCTCTTATACTCCGCTATACCATAAAGAAATCCATTCAGTCAAAAACTCTCAACACCAATGCTAGCTCTAACGTTATGCGTAACTTATTTACTTCTGCTGACTCTACCTTATCTGGCAGGACTATAAATCTATGCTAGAGACCTTGTTATGTAAAGATTTGGTCATCCAAATACCCTTCCCGGGCTTTATACAACCAGAAGGCCAGTAATCCTAATACATGTGTGTAGCAGTAGCAGTCGCAGTAGATATCAGAACGCCAATTCTCGTAATAAAAGTTCGGTCTCAATTCAGTTCCAATCAACTTTCGATCTCACAGCTGTCATAAAAGATATTTTCGTAGTAAAGTATTAAATGTAATGTAACTGTAATGTGATTATATCGTACTAGCTGACCCGCGCAACTTCGTCTGCGTCTCTCAATAGTAATAAATTTTCTCCGTCTTTGAAACATTCTTCATTGGTGCTCCGCTCCTATTGGTCTTAGCGTGATGATATATAGCCTATAGCCTTCCTCGATAAATGGGCTATCTAACACTGAAAGAATTTTTCAAATCGGACCAGTAGTTCCTGAGATTAGCGCGTTCAAACAAACAAACAAACAAACTCTTCAGCTTATAATATTAGTATAGATTGTGACCGAAAATTGAATCGGTATTGTTAATCGTGATTGAATCGACTAGCCTTATTAATACTTAGTACGAAAATACCTTTATAACGGTTGTGGGATCGAAAGTAGAACGAAACTGAATTGTGACCGAACTTTTATTACGTGAATTGGCGTCCTGATATCTACTGCGATTGCTTCTACACACACATGTATTAGGAATATTTTTGCCAAGAGATTTTAGCTGTATACTACATTTACGAGTACTTTGATACAATAATAGGAAGATTGGGCATTTCCTGAGTTCATCTGAATACATATTGACGGGTCGGTTGGTCAAGTGGTTAGTGACCCTGAAGGTCGAGGGTTCGGAACCCACCCAGGACAAATAATTGTGTGATGAGCATGCTCTTTTGTTCTGTGTCTGGGTATTTGGGCTCCGGTAACCTCACTCACTCATTGAAAGGCAACGAAAGAATGTACACATATTTATTATTTACACATATGGGTATGAATCCAATGTTAATAAGGTCAAACATATAAGAATAATTAGCTTTTACCAGCGATTTCACCTGCGTTAAAGTTGCTTTTGTTTTATTATTAAAACCTTAATAAAATAGTCTATATACTATTCCAGACTGTAACCTATCTCTGTGCGCAATTTCTTCCAGATTCATTCAGGCATTCTAACGTGATTGATTAACAAACACATATACACTCATTTATAACATTAATTGGAATAAGATTATTACATGCATCACTTATTTTAATTACGCCTTGCACTTCCAGTACTCAGCATTTAGTCTCAAATAACACGTTATCATATTGTCAACAGATCTCACCGTGCGCGCTTTTGTCCGGGACCCCAAAAAGCTCCCCGAGAACTTAAAGGATAAAGTTGAAGTCATTACTGGCAATGTTTTGGAACCTGACTCCGTATCTGAAGCCATTGAAGGTGTCGACGGCGTGGTCATCTGTCTCGGCACGAACAACGTCTTGGATCCTACATCGGATATGTCTGAAGGCACAAAGAACATCATCGAAGCAATGAGAGCGAAGAACGTTCGAGTCGTGTCAGCTTGCCTGTCTGCTTTCTTGTTCTACGAGCCCAGTAAAGTACCTCCGAGGTTCGTGGACATAAATAATGATCACGAGAGGATGTACCAAGCTCTGCGTGACAGCGGATTGGATTACATAGCTGTGTACCCACCCCACATTACAAGTAAGTGCATTGAATGTTATTAAACTTAGTCATGGTCAAGTTTTTGAAGTAAAAAATTCTTTAGGCACGTTGGGCATTCACCAACAGCCTTTAACAGTCCACTGCTGGACATAAGCCTCTCCTTAGAAAGGAGGTTTGGAAAGGTGGGCATTATTGAACAACAAATAAAATAATGTATTTTTTGAGGTGGGAAAAAACCATTTAACTCGCGACACTGTTACCGTTACTGACACCTCTGTATATAAGTATGTATATACTCGTATATTGGTCCCGTTTACAGGAGAATTGAGTTTGGGTTGAAATACATTGATAATATAACTATATATAATTTAAACAAATATTGTGTATATAAGTACAACATATATTCAAGTCGGAACTTTTCGAATCGGTTTTTTTTGCTTTTATAATTTAAAAAAAGCAATTTTCATGTTTTACATTTCTGTCGGCTGTCCCGGAGTGTCACTGTTGTTTTTTATGCTGACTACCATCCATGGACACCTTAAAGTCAAGTCACGGAGCGTTAACGGCTTTTAAGTGCCCCCGCCAGAATTCAGGGTTATTTCGGCCTTGAGTAACCCCACTAACTTAACATACTTAACCGTAAAAAACAACGAAAGCTTACTTAACACCGGTTTTCTGTGTGGTCGCGGTATACTCCGGTTGAACTGATACGTTTCCCTTCTCTTTGCAGAAGTTTTCTGTTGTCCTGCGTAGTTTGCTCCCTTAGTCAGCACTTAGGACACCCACGGGATGAATAGGGGTGTTGACACTCCGTATTCTTCATCAGTCACCACACGGATAATAAATTAATTTAATTCAATAAGTTCGCAAAAAAATCCACATTAATTTGAATTCCGTAGATAACAAGCAGTAGTTTTCCCAGATTCCCAAACTATTAGTGAAATTGAAGGTCAGAGGCGGTATTGGCACTTGGCCAATGACCTATCTGAGCCTCTCCGTACTAATTCGACACACAACTGATGATATGTGACAGAACACAAGTAATTATGAGTCAAGGCAGTAACCTTAGCAGTAACAGTAACCAGTAATTTTCTTTTCAACGTGTAAGAACATGACACGATAAAAATATAGTGTAGTGTTCTTACACGTGCCGAATAGAAAAGTTCTTTGACCTTTTCGCACTATTTTAAATTAATATAGCAAGTGTGAACAAAACTGCACCTTATTGCTACATAGTGAGAGTAGTTAAAGATTTGTGTAACGTGAAACATATGTCCTTAAACTAACCATGAAGGATATGATTAAATCCTTTTTGTTTCTGGATGAATCACTGCTTACTTGGTAAATATTTTGTTTCCTTGTAAGCACAGATTATTTTAGCTCATACAAACGTAGCTACTAGATAGGTTTATAAGATAAGATAAAAACAGCATTTATTTATCTCAACATATTTACTGTTAGTGATACATGAAATATACATCGCTCAAGCTCAGCTTTTCTGTTTAAATTGTTTCCGTGACAAATTATTTTTAATTTTGTCGTACTTGTTTACGAGGCAAAATCAAATACCAATGGAAAAACAAAATAAATTTACACACAATAACTACTGAATAATCTTATTAACGTGCTCATACGTTAGCCTATTTCGACTGTACCGGCGGCGGCTGGTGTGTTCAGTGTGTAATAAAATTTTATATGAATTATACAACACCAGCTGCTCCCTGCAGCTTCACTTGCGTGTATGGTCACTGCTCCGTTCGTAAGGATCGTAGCTTGATGTTACAAATATTACTTATAAAATACTCTATCCAATACAAAACAATCAGAAACCTCTTAATTTATACGTGGGGCTTACTGAGTCTCTGGATTTGGCCACTTACAATCAAAGAATTAAAAGAAGAATAAGGACTTTCGAAAATGGAATTTTGCGAGACTGTCATTTGTTTTTTCATTGTGACGTCCTTTTGGAAATTGTGTGTCGCTATCAAAATGAATTTAACTCGTGAAACCACAACGAAAATCATAAAAAATCATTGAACGAAAATGCGTTCAATGATTTTTTATGATTTTCGTTGTGGCTTAAGTCAACAAGAGAGTTGCCAGAGACTTCAATTGGCATTTGGTGATGAAGCACCATGACGCAGCTCAGTGTATTCGTGGTTTGGAGAATTTAGTCGTAGACGTGATCATCTCCATGATGTGGTACGTGAAGGTCGGCCGGCGACTGCGGTTACATACTCTAATATTGACACCGGACAAGAACTTATTGGAACTGACAAAAAAGCAAATTCGTGCTTTGTTAGGCATCTGAATGAGCCAAGTGCTAAACATTTACATGTGCACCTGAAGGTTCGGAAGCTTTGCACTGGATGGATACCGCATGACTTAACGGAGGACCAGTAACGACTACGGGTCCATACGGGTCCGAGGACTGTCTTCGGCTGTCTATAATACCATAACAGGTGACGAAACCTAGGTGTACTGCTTTGAACCCAAAAAAAATGACAGTCGGATGAGTGAGTCTTTCCTTTTGAAGATTCTTTTTTTGCCATCGAAAGTTAAGAAAAGTCAAAGCATTGGTAAAAAAATGGTTGCTTCTTTTTTCGATAAATCAGGACATTACATTGAAGATCAAAGGAGAGTGACTGCAGATTGGTACGTCAACACTTGCTTGCCCAAAGTCTTAGAAAAATTTCGCCATAAGCGTCCTCGAAGTAATGTCCTCCTTCACCACGATAACGCATCCTCACATTCCGCTAAGGTAACAGAAGCCTATTTGAAGGCTTCAAATGTGGAACTGATGATACATCCGGCCTACAGAATTGGCGGTGAATGCGTTCCATGAAGCCATTGAAGAGGTCCCTAAGGAAGACTGGTCCGACTGCTTTGTACAGTGGTTTTATCCCGTAGGTATCGTAAGAGCCGACTCAGGCAGCAACCAGGACCACATCACTGCAAAGAGAAGGCAAACTTGATGATGTTGTGGAAACCCCCTCGGACCGTCACCCCACCGGGGCTAACGACGGGGTGGTGTGTCGGAATCGGAACGACTATAACCACACGGTGCGCCACTGTGCGCCTGTAATAGGAGGGATCCGGGAACATGTCCAGCAGTGGACTATTAGAGGTTGTTGGTGTGATCGGACGAGTGATAAAACAGTCGGTCATACCCAGACACAAAACAAAGTATAAGTCCTACCAAACTACAAGATGTTGATAACAATCATCTTATATATAAAATTCTCGTGTCACAATGTTCGTTCCCGTACTCCTCCGAAACGGCTTGACCGATTCTCATGAAATTTTGTGTGCACATCGGGTAGGTCTGAGAATCGGCCAACATCTATTTTTCATACCCCTAAATGGTAAGGGTGACCCATCCCTAATTTTTTTTTAGGCAAAGCAACGTTTGCCGGATCAGCTAATTTTTTTATATAAGTCATTACGTCAATTTAATAAGCCTGTTGTTTGTTATATTTTGACCACATTTTGTCACATTAAAAGTCACGGTAATTTCTTTAAGATACCAGTAAATCCCGGTTATTACATGTATTTAGTACAGTAACTACTTGGGTGCAGATAAAGTTATCTTAATTTAATCTTATTAGCTTAATACCGCACAATAAAATTCGTGGGAGTGCCATGTTTTGGCATTTTGTTTATTTATTTTTATTTATAAAAGACAACTCCTGCATTAGAAATATATCCTGTGTCGCGGCGGACTTTACAAACATACATGAAACGGACACAAAGAACATCCAAACTTAGAACACAAAGTGTCGTCCCATGTGGGGATCGAAACCACAACACTCAGTGTGGCGACCGCTTAAACCAATACGCCATCCGTGCAGTCAAAAATGAATTCGAAATATTCCCATTAGTCCCCTCTAGCACTGTCCTCCGGGTTGACAACTGGGAATTTCTTCCCAGTTGTCCTGGGTGACAAATTTTCCCAACTGTTCACTTCCGATTCGTGCCAGAGGGGACAACTGGTAACTTTTTCCTCGACAATCGCCCTTTAAGCTAGTGGAATTGGTTCAAGCAGTTCGGTTGTGGCACAATTCTAACCTAACCTACCGTTGCATTTTCTTCGCTATCATCCGCTCCTCTGGTTTTACGGGTGACAATTTCATATTGCATTTAGCTTGAACATTATCGATACGATATTTAGGGCTCTATTTTGAATAAGGTTTTTATTATTTACTAGCTGACCCGGCGATTTTCTTACCGCTTAGATGACAAATTTGGTGACATACCGACAGCAGCGCCGCCTACCGTGTCCAATTGTGTTTTTAAACTATCCATTGAAATATACACACAAAATTTCATTCGAATCGGTCCAACCGTTTAGGAGGAGTTAGGTTTCAAACACACGTACAGAAGAATTATATAAATTAAGATATTATACAATGAAAGTGTGTCGAGGCACGGGTGTCATGACACCCCAACACAAACAAAGGATTATGCCGGCCTATGCAGATAAAAAGATTTACACTGTTTCATGTTTAAAGTAATCAGAGGTCCAGTGATCAGTTATTGTGCGATTTCACAATATGGGCGTATCAATTGTCATATTGTTCAATTGTGGCGTTTAGTAGAAATCACTAAATATGAACGATTGTATGTTTCAAAATCAATCGGTTACAATACAAATCGAATGTTAATACTTATGAGACGGCCATGGTCTGCAGGGGTTCTCGGGGACGTCTTCCTAGGGTTGGGGTTACCACACATAAATAAATTATACATTGAGGCAGTTTTTTTTTTTTTTTTTTTATTTATTTATAAATTTATTGTATAGTTATTTGTATAAACAGTAATAGTGTATGACTGTTGGAGTGGACCGTGGGAGAGCCTTAGCACAAATGGGTCGGCTCAATGCTTATACCGGAGCAATACCACGGCCTCACAGAAAACCGTTGTTAGCTATTCTATCGTTGCATTTCGACAAGTGAGTTAGGTTATCGGAGAAGCAACCCCCCACTTCTTATTCTGGAGGGGCTCAAAGCAGCAACGCACTTGCGACTTTTAGTTGCATGTAGCCATGGTTGGCGGTAGTTACTTACCATCAGGTGATCGTCTGCTTTTTTGCTCGCTATATCATAATAAAAACAGTAGCACTCCGCGAGTGCCGACAGAAGTGAAAACCTATATACAGAGGTGTCGGTAATGGTAACAGTGTCGCGAGTTCAATTGAAAACAATAAAATACATTCTTTTGTTTGTTGTTCAAAAATGCCCAACGCGCCTAAAGAATTTTTCACTTCAAAAATGAATAGGTAACGAGCGCCCTTTCTCGCGGTTTCGATCGAGTTATATCGAGTACATTGCAATATTATTTTTTGTTAGGTAGTCAATTTATGATAAATATAAATACTATAAAACTTTACACCATACATACCATACACTCACGCCGTTATCTCTGAGACGGTAGGCATGAAACGTATTAAATGCCCCACTTTTTTACTACAGTTCACAATTAATAGTGAGCGAGTTCAAAGAGAGCCTAAATAGCAGTCCTATTTTTCCTTCTTTATATAATAACCTCTTGAATTTGTTTCAGGTGAACCGAGTGCCGAATACATGGTAGAAATCAACCCCAAGACGTCTCCAGGTCGCACCATCTCTAAGTGGGATCTTGGATCTTTCCTAGTTGAGGCGCTGAGCGAACCTAAATATTACAAGGCCATCATCGGACTTGCCCAAAAGCCACCTGCTTAAATTGTAGTATGACAACATAACTAAGAATGTATCTGTACAATAAAATATATATTATATTTATACAATATTAATATAATAGTTTGTTTTTTAAAACCCTAATCTCTGAAGTCCCTACCAGTCGAATTAAAAAAGTTTTGAGAGATTTTCTGTTGGTCTGTAGTCTAGAAAATCTATTTTCTCTCTGGTCATGAGTTCGATTTTAGGTCAGCCATCCAGGAAAAACTATAATACATGGGTACCTATGTATTTAGAAATAGACAAGGCCTAGCCTTCTCATGCTGCCCTGAGTGTGGCCGCGGGTGGACGGGACAGGTTTATCCCTCCGCTATAGTGCCCAGTCACCGGGAGGAGACATTGTCGTCGACCTCGAATAAATAGTAACCCCTGTGGTCCGAGGGGTTTCCACATATAAAAAAAACTACCAATTTTGGGATCAGACGGCTGTGTGTGAGATATCTTGCGTTTTAGTTATTACTATTATTTTGGTTAAGTAAAAAAGTTTCTTGCAAGAGTTTTTGTGTGCAACCCTAAATTTAAATTATTTTTATCTTTTAAAAGACATGAATGACGGGACACGGTAAATTTTTTTTTTCCTAAATGTAAATTTAGACAAATACACGAGCAAAATTAAATACATGGAGCAGGATAAATTGTAGAAAAAAAAATTGTTGCGAATAAATTTTTAATCATTTTTACTATTTTTTTATACTGTACTGTCAATCACAAAGTCACAAAAGGCGACAACCGGTCCGTCGAAAACGATATCAATCATAGGATCGTCCTGTAGTTCATGTTCAACATTGACAGCATTTGGCGCCGTTGAACCATGTGTAGAGTGCGAAGGACCATGCAGGGCACTAGGCTGCTCCGACACCATAGTCGACTTACTTTCTTTACGAGACGCTAAAGTCATTGTACTACTCGGATAAAAGTCTGAGTCGCTGAGAGAGCTTGCTGGGCTCCACGGATATTTTACCTTCACACTTCCTGGCTTACTGCTGGCTGGTTCATTACAAATAAATGTCTCTGAAGACCAAGAGCTTATGGTCTGTTGTGTGATCCTCATTGGCGTTTTTGGTTTGTTCCTCTTCGACACTCCAATTACTACTGTACTGCTTTGGCTAGGGATACCCATAGTTGTCGTGGACTTTGGGAGGACTGTCTCCGAGAGAGTAGACGAGGCGAGCGAGGAGAAGGAGAATTTCTCGCCCTCAAATTTTTCTTTTGAGAGTAAGTTCCAACTTTCGACACTCCAGGGTGAACTAACTACACTGAGGGTTTTAGCATGTGTGGTGTTACCCGTGACTAGAGGTTCGGACCTCCTAGATAGAACTGGTAAAGAGAACGCGCTCCGTATAAACGCTCGACCCCTAAAATGGCTCCATGTGATGGGGAAGTCGCTCACCCTCAGAGCCAACGGAATTGGGTTACATTTCAACTTCGCTATATTCATCATAGGATATTCACAAATGATATACATGAGTACTGCGGTTAGGGTTCTTTATGCTGTATGAAGTTTTGACATCGTAGCTATGGGATAGCAAGCATTGGCTGCGTCAATCAGCCAACGATATTCTTGTATAAAACTCACGAATGTTAGTATGCACTGCATTGGATCCATTTGGCTGCAATTGAGGCCTGCTCACCCTAGCACAGTGGTTGTCAAACTTTGAACCTTTGGCCTTAATAACTATAATATCAGCGTGCGCATTGTCATGCCGATAATCATCTAAATTTTAACAACTAAGCTGTGATACTCATTAAAGGTTCTTTAATAACAAAAATTAGTTCAGTTAAACATGAAATGTAAAAGATTTAGACAAACTCCAGACGCCTACTTCGAAGTTTCAGCGTTGGAGATCTTATAATTTTAAGTTAGCATAAGAAATTAAACATTATAGGAGGAAGTATAAGCTACTATCTACACAAAGAATGAGGAGGGCATGGCCGTATGCCGCACGTACTTCCTACTTGTTAGACCGCAGGCCCCAGTTTGACGACCACTGCACTAACTTAACACAAACTAAACATAGTCATGCACAGATCACTGTGTTATATTTTTATAATGTACGTTTTGAAGATTTTAGATTTTTTAAATACTTTTGTTACAATAATGCGAGTATAATTTTATTTCATTATTTTTTTAGTAATCTGTGCCAATTTGACACTTGTGACTGTTTTTTTTTTATATCATTGACTTTGTTTCTCACTCATAGAGGTCAGAGGTAAAATGAAAAGAGTATTATATAATCTTAGTAACTGTCTTTAGTACCCAACTGCTCAAAAACAAAGATGTGAGAAGTATGGGTTGAAATTTTATGAATTTCACTCGTAACACTGTCGTATAGATAGGTATTTATTTGCATTTGGAACGCTAAAGATTGGAGCCTTGGAGAGCACGTTAAACCGTGGGTTCCGATTGCCATACGTACATTTGTGGCAATCGTAACCGGTAGTACAAGCCCTAAAAAAGTCCGAGAACAGTCTTTCTACAGAACTTCGATATTGCCTAGTACTTGGGTTGTGAAGGTCTGATGGCAGTCGATCCGCGTAAATCATCGAAGTTCAGCCGTATCGTAGTAGACTCAGAAGCCGACGCCAACCTAGTTTGGGGAAAAGGCTCGGAGGAAGAACCGCTGAAGATCGTGCAAAGATTCGAACATTTGCAACGATTGGATAGAGACGAGCTATTTTCCAAGGTCCTCGTGTTAGGGCTCTCATTTTTTAATGTTCATACAATATCAAATCAAATCGTTGTGATACATGTGTTTTCTTTTTAAAGTATAGAGGCAAACGAGCAGACAGGTCACCTGATTAAGCCCGGGAGCATCGGCGATGGTGGGGGCAGTAAGTGGCTATATCATACGCTTTAGGGATGGAATGAAAACAGAATAATATGTTATAAATCATATGATTCATAAATCATGTCACCAAACCCGTGACTGATATACAAAACCACTGTTACTTAATTATTATTATTACGGTAGCGCAAGAGTCACGAAAGGTCTAAATCTAAAAACAAAAAAGGTCGTAATCTTTGATAAAAATAATTTTGATTGACTTTAATGCCATTTATCTTTGTCTATGACGAAACCACAGTCACATGTGAAATCACTAAGTAAAACCAATCATTCATTCAATCTAATTTCATCAAAATAATATGATTTAAAAGTAACATAAATTACCATGTATGTCTAATACGCTTGCACAGTAAGCACGGTGGGTCTTTTTATATGATACAGAGAGGCGGGTCACCTGTTGGTGAGTTACTATCTCCGCCCATGAAAGCCAAAAGTTTCTTGAAAAGCGCACAGTGGTGGAATGCCAATAGTGTAAATTCCTAGGTTACAAATAAATTAATTTGCCTGTATAATTAAATGTAACATCTTAAAGTAGAGCCTGAATTGGCCTCGGTTCTAACTGTAATGTAATTGATTTGACATCTTGATATCAACATTAAATATAAATGATTTGACAATAGCAAGGTATGACGTCACGAAATAGTAATTCATACAAAGTCTACTGTTGTGACGTTTAAAAAAGATACCGATTTGACTTGACAGTCATCTACCCTATTATCCCATATTTCTGCCAATGATTGGAAGAAATACGGGACGCGGTACGCTAAATTGGTTGTCTTAAATTATGAATTACTAAAATTAAATCAATTTAGAGGTAGATAGAAATAAAAGTTTTATGAATGTTCAACATTATAATACATTACTAAAAGATTACAAACTTAGGCTGTACAATCTTACAAATAAATTAATGAGTACACTTTTATACTTTAGAACAATATAACTAACTATACAAAATACACACATTCGTAGATACAGCACACATACAAATGAAGTCCTGAGAAGGATATGGATTTATTAGTTAGCCATGTCGTCACTTATAATTTTGTAATAGTCATAATGTTATTTGAAGCAATATCTTTTCCGCTGATATAAAACTTAATATACGGCGTGTAAAAAGAACGCAGACAAAATGACTTGACTTCTGATACGTACGTATGTATATTAAAAATACACTAGAAAAAATATCAGTATTAGTATCCCCGACTTCAATAATACTTAAATATACATATTTATCATAATTATTCATGGTGTTATCTTACCACCCTTAATCTTGTTCGTGTTATCGTTTCATAAAATTTAATTGGGACCAAACGAGAAGTATTGAAAAATACGTTTTTTGAAAACAATCCATAACTTAAGTAGTTCTGAGGTAATAAACATCAAAAATATAACCGAATATAGATTTTACCCTTGTTTGAGGTTGGTTAAAAATGTAAGATAAAATAAATAGAACCCATTTCGATGGTCTGTTTCTTTCCACTCAATATATTATTTCAAATATTATGATGATTGATATATATTATATTGATATATTCAATCCTGTTCTCATATTAATTTCATCATCATAATATTTCCTCATATTAATTTCATCAAAATATTCGACGCAGTCGGTTAGGATAACACATCGTTTAGAAATAACTGATATTTAACAAGAAAGTTACCGACTTTAAGCTAATATTTTCTCGGCTTTAGGCTCAGTACTGCTCTGCCTCTGATACTTCTCGTTCAGCAGTTCAACATCCAGAAACATTTTCCCAAGTTCCCCTGTCCTGAATGCTTTGATCATAGTCCGTGCGACTTCAAGCAGGTCTGGTACGTCGCGGACTCTGTTATCATAGTCCCGAACTTTCCGTATTCGATTAAATTTCAATGCCCCTGCGATGAGTACCTGCAATAAATAAGAAATTTTCTCTTTAAACAATATTTAAGGTAATAAATATACACTGGTTTTTATGGTATAGCGGACAAACGATCAGACAGGTCACCTGATGGTAAGTGAGAACCGCCGTTCATGGATAACTAGGTTGGGCATTTCTTCAAAGGCCGGCAACGCACTCGTGTCTCTTGAGTTGCACTTGTTGCCTTTGATGAGCTCACTCATCATCAGCCCTTACTAATCCACTGCTCTAGGCAACATAGGAGAAGAAAGGAAACCTCCTTAGAGAGGTTTTGGCCTACTATACCACGCTGGTCAGGCGGGTTGGTGGTCAAGCCGCAAATGTTTTTAATATTATATTAATTAAATATACTTATCTTAATCACAACCGATCTTTCTATCGATGTACAAATTTTTATTTTTATATTAATACGAGAAATTTTTGTAACCCTTTCTAAAATTGTATGGCGTACGTAAGAATTTTATATTTGGAATACTAATGTTTATATGTAGAATAAGTGCATAAACTTATTTAAGGCTAGGTAATACTACAGGTGGGGTCTTGTGTTAGTTTATTTCAAATCAACCGTCATCGTCAAGAGCGCTTTTTTTAAATTATAGATTCAGCGATTCAGATAATTACAGATTATAGATTCACTATAGATTATAGATTCACAGTCACCAGACCTTGCACCTACCGACTATTACTTTTTCCAAAATTAAGACAACTTTTTAGTGGGTAAAAAATTCAATTCCCGAGAGGCAGTACAAAATGCCTTTGAAGATTTTGTTGCCTCCCGTCCAGCTCATGTTTACAAGATAATAAACTTCCAATGCATTGGCAAAGATGCGTCGATTGCATGGGTGATTACTTCGAATAACAGAAATAAAAAAGTTTGAAAAAATAAGTACTTTCACTTATTGCATACAAAACGGCAATTTCATAGGTAAAGACCTATTATTTGGTAACAAAGTCACACGGTATCTGTAATTTATACATTTATGTCAATTTCTTTTTTGTCTATTGTTGTCTAATTTATTTTGTATTTATAATTAACTAAAGTTTAAGGACTTTGGCCTGTTGTGAACTCATGATATTGGTAATTTGCTTTAATTTTGATGTAGTAGGTAACAAAAGATTTTGAACAACTTTCTAATAGTCATAATTAGGGATGGAATAACAACCACAATCAGTTTGACAAAACATACGATTTAGAAATCTGATCATCACACCTGTGACTGATTTACAAAACCACTGCTAATTATTGTTATTACGCTAGCGCAAGACTCGCGAAAGGTCTATATCTAAAAAAAGTTCGTAATCGTAATTTTTTTTTTTTTAATTTTAATGACATTTATCTTTGTCTATGACTAAATCACAATCACATGTAAAATCCCTGTGATTTAAAACCAATCATTTCATCAAAGGAATATTATTTAAAAGTAGCATTAATTTCCATGTCTAATCATAATGTAAATTGCTGAGAAGGGATTAAATAAGTTAAGATATTATTAGAGTCTTGTTTGGGCACAAATGGGCAGCCGGCTTGACCAGGGTGATACCGCGGTCTCATAGAACACCGGTGTACCCAGTTTGGCAGTTCTTAATTTGTCGCCCCCTTCTTTTGGGGGAGGGGGGGGGGGGGGACTCACAGCCACTTATGATTCTTGAGCTCAACCATTTCTTTTGAATCAAAATTAATAATATATATTTTGTTTTATCTGTTTTGCTTTTTTTATTTATATAGTATTGTTTTATACTGTATTCAGTTCTATTTTATATTATTACTTTTTCGTATCGATCTAGACTAACCCTTGGCATTCTAGCCTTTGTGGCTTAGTAAATGCTATGTATATTAAATTTCTCTTATTAATTTTTTCACACTTTTGACCCATCTGCTTGTTTGCCTTTTTATTGTCCCTATACTACTATAAACAATATAGGTACTTACTAAAAAATTAAAACAAAGCTTACCTTATTAATATCATCGCAAGGCTCTTTCAAACCCATATAGTCCACGTATTGGAACTTGCCATGACTGTTCAGCCAGTAGAGTAGGTAATCTGCAATGGCTTCTTCACCCACCAAGTGGTCTTGCAACGATGCACAGAGGGCCAACTTTAGTCCCATCTCGACATTCGTGACTGAGGGTTCAAGGATACCTGAAAATTGTAATTATCATATATGTAGATAATATTTGATATATACGAATTAAAAAATATCAACGGATCATCATGTCAAAATGTATAATAATGATGTTTTGGACATCTGACACGCAACACCATCTAGCTTAAAACTAAGTAGTGCTTGTACTATGAAACACCAACATTGGGTCCGACCCAGGCATCGAATCCGAGACCTCAGCACAGCAATAGCATACACTACCACTAACCCATCAAGGCAGTCAATGTTTACAAACACACTGTTAGAGCAGAAAAAAGCCACATTTTGTTAAGAAGTATGGTTCAGTAAGTTTGTATACATCAAAATGGTTTCAGAATTTCATTATTAAGATTTATTATTATTTACAATTGCATACTGCATATAAATTGCAAGTTTGTGCTGCCGTTTCAATTATCTACCCCTTATCCAAGAAATGACAGACAGAAATAATAAAATGAGGATAGTATATCTCTATTGTTTCAATTACAAAAAGCACTCACCAGGTGTATCAAACATAAAAATAAGTGGATCATTATTGATTCTAATCTTTGTCATAACACTTCTTGTGATGCCTGCAATAGCTCCAGTCGGCAAAGCGTGTTTAACACCTATATTATTCGACCTAAGCATATTTATTAATGAAGACTTTCCTACATTTGGAACACCCATTATCATGACATTATAATCCTGCTCCTCACTTCTATTATACCTATTGGAGTCTTTGATTAAGCCCACCATAAGCGGCTTAAGCGACTTAAGCCCTCGACAGCTTTGATCTTTACAGTTTGTAAACACTATGTTACTGACTTTCTGTTCTGCCAACAATTGGTCCTTTATTCGAGGAATTAAGGACGGTATTGTCAAATCTTTTTTATTCAGGACTAGTATGTGAGGTTTTGTGCCAATCAGTGTCGAAGTAAATACTGGATTTCGACCTGTGAAAGGTATTCTTGCGTCGTGAACTTCGATCAGACAATCCACGCTTTTTAATTTACGTTGCATTTGTTTTAGGCCCTTGTTCATGTGGCCAGGGAACCAGTTTAGAAGTTCCTTGTTTATAAAGGGACATTTTTTACGAAAATTATATGCAGCAGCATCGAATTTATTTGCCATTTCAGTTTGTTTTGATTTCAAAAAGTGAGGTTATGTTGACAGGCAGTAGCGATTGAATATTTATAACTTAATTATTATAATTTGTGAAAATTCAAAACAAAACATTGCAAGAAAAAGAAAACATTAAATCAAAGATTCAATTAAACAATTAAAATCCTAAAGACAGATTAGAAACATTGCCTTTGACAGTGATACTTATGACATGTAACAGATTAGTTCGGAAATGTTGAGTTTGATTTTTCGTTAAAAAGATGTAGAAGAAGACAGAGGTCTGGGAGATGAACAGAAACAGAATTTGAAGCAAATTATATTAAAATATAATTCCCTTAAACATTTTGCAACAACTACATGCTTGAAGACAGAGATAGAGCTTGTAGTTTATATAAATGTGAATAACATAAAAATTCAGAGGAATGTTCAGCAAATTACACATTCAATGCAAAGGATAGGTAAAAAATAAATAAAATAAGTACAAACTCGATCGTTACATCATATTGTTGGCGAAATAATGTCCAACATTGTTCTGTAATTTTAGTAAATGATAGAGCAACAGCAAATGAATCTTTTTCAACTCAAATCAAAAACAAGATTTTATATGATTTAAAGGAGAAAACGAGCAGATATCTCACCTTATGGTAAGTGACTACCGCCGCTAATGGATACATGCAGCGCAAAAGTCACAAATGAGTAGCCACCTTTTATGACCCCTCCTTACACCTCCAGAATAACGAATATAAGATATAAAATAGACTTTCCATAAGGTGACTCACCTGTTGTATTTTTATTTAAACAGTCTCGCTGAATAATTGTATAGAATACATACATGCCGTGACCCGTGACACTAGTGGAAACGTGACCATGTAAGAAAAGGCGGGTAATTATCTTTTTTACTATTGCCAAATTAGAAAGCAACGCATTTATAGACAGACTAACTTCTGCCCGTCAAACACTATAGACAGAACCAAATAGTTTACAAACACTAGCTAAAAGTATAATCTAGTGTCAATGATTTGTCAATCCACGTGAATTGGACTACATTACTAAAAACAGCTATTGCTTATTTACGTTATATTTAATTTTATTTACCTGTTAGATTAGATGATTTAGAGCCTCAAAATGTCGCAAACATTTCTATTAGAGCCGGATATAATAGCGGCGACCGAAAATGTTATGCCAGATCTTAATACCGACTTGGTTTTAGCAAAGAACTATTTGAAACAACAAAGCGCAGCAACTGGCGACTCCGTGTAAGAAGCAGTTACTTTAGTCGACCCTTATAACTAAATAGTAATAATTAGTAGTTTTAATACTTATTTTTTTATACCAATGTAAAGTAATTTGGTTTACAACATGGCCGCAATAGTATGGACAACAATGCTATGAATTTTCCACCCTAGTATCTAGTAAATATACCACGAAATATGTAACCATTACACCCTACTTCTATTTGCACAACAAAATTCTTTTGAATCTTTTAACCACAATATCAAAGTTTCCCAAAATTTCTCTCTTGCAACAACCAACCTGCGTACGTAAGAAATTCAATAAACTCAATGTTGGCCGTTGCAGTCCATGTCCAGTTGGCAGCATCTATGAATTGTCAATAGAAACAGGATGTTAAGGTGCCCAAATTTGCTCTCTTGTCCGTTAGGAAATTAATAAAAACTGGAGATAACATTAACTACTGTTATTGAGATTAAAGTTTTAGTGGTACAGAGTTTGTTACTATGCCATTGAAATATTGAGGAACATTGGCTATGTAAGTAGAAGTATGGGACAAGAACGCTAGCAGGCCATACATGCAAAGACACCAGCGTTTTATGCTTGGAATGTTTTAAAAAGACAAACAGAGTCACAATGGAATGCTACATAACCTAAGGCAGCGACGGAGGGAATGAGTTCAAAGGGTGACTGAAAAATTTCCAGAAACTTCTAGTTTTCCATATATACCAAACCATAGCTACGCGTATTGGTGCGGTCTTAGATGAATTGAGTGCAGTATTATTTTAGGAATGAACTAATTAGTTGTAGGGAAAGATATAATGGTTGACTTTTATCCCCTCAACAGATACGATCACTTAGTGGACATCGTCCAGAAGTTATTATCCCAGAAGCCACCAGATGTAGTAGACAACTTCGAGCAATACTCCTGGGAGGTGAAACAAGACAAGTTCAAGCCCAACTTTGACCTTCTCAATGATTTATACATGTCTCCACCCCAGATGAGTCTCACTAGGAGTATGGACCAAATGTTCAGGGTACCTGTTTTTCCTACAACTTGTTTTTAAGACAGCTCAATATTGGCTGTATGCGATAAATTATAATCCAACTAGCTGAGACCCGCGGTGTTACCCGCGTTTGACATTGAATTGTAGCTTATATGACACGTTTGTCGGTTTACCATAGCAGTGCCATCTATTGATTACTTACTCAATCCAGTCGAAAAGTATCGACATCTGTTAGAATATTTTGCAGTTAACAGATAATTGTGACTGTCAATTAATTATAGACCAATAATTTACAATAAAATAAAATTGCGACTATAATTAAAGATCTAAGCTACCCTATCTCTTAAGTTGGACCAGACTGCTCACGGTGTGCCAATTTAATTTAAAATCGGTTAAGTAGTTTAGGAGTCCATCGCGGACAAACATCGTGACAGGAGATTTATATATATTAAGATTGTAGAGCCAACCTGTCTTTAAGCTAGTTTTGGCTTCAAGCGCTCTAGTTAGGACCTGAACGATTTAACTCTCTGGAAGCGGTCAACTCTATAGCTGCCGATCTATAGTGATATATGCAGATCTCATTGTCTGTATGCTGTACACACTGCTTAGTTACTAACCGATGTTTTCTTGTTTGTTTTTGTTTTTTTTAAAGACAACTCCCGCATTAGGTATATATTCCCTGTGTAGCGGGGGACTTTACAAACATACATGAAACGGACACAAAGAACACCCAGACTCAGAACAACAATTTGTGGATAACACAAAGTGTCGTCCCATGTGGGGATCGGACCCACAACACTCAGCGTAGTAGTGAGCGGCGTGTCGACCGCTTTAACCACTACGCCATCCGTGCAGTCAAATCAGATGTAATAAGATTATGATCCGATCCGATGAAATCGTTATAGTTACCGATGCCCATCGATGTTAAACGATGTAGCCACTTAAGTGGTAATTGTAAAAGCGTGGTGGTATCGTAAGAAGAAGACATTCCTCTTTAGAGCCTCGTCAGTACACCTAGGTGCAAATTATACAACACTCTTACTTGCTACGGTTTTCTCCAAGGCGGATGTACTGTACTGTACTTATGTACTTTCTCAGACCCTAATTCTGCGGAAATGTAGCTTAAAACTGTCTCTAGATCTCTAGACGGATTAAGAATACTTAATGTCACCACCTCTATTCATCCCGTGGGTGTCGTAAGAACCGACTAAGGGCAAACTACGCAGGACAACAGCATTGCAAAGAGAAGGAAAACTTGACACAAACCCTACAGTGGACTATTATAGGCTGTTGATGTGATGATGTTGATGTGAAGAGGCAACTTACCTTAAAAATGACTTTTTACAATCTTTCTTTCTTTTCTTTTTCTTTTGCATGTAGTACGTAGTCCGCCTGGTTGTAACTGATTATTATAAACACTTACAACTACTACTACCGCAGCCCATGAAGCCTACAATATACGCATTCATTTACAATCTTAGTAATGATTAAGAATTTAGTATAGTGATAATTATAATAGTTGTGTATTCATGCTGTGTATATTTTCTTCATTAATCATGCATTCAAAACTTCAGCTGGTAGCCAGTAAAGCCGAAAAGTTAGGGGATATTGGTGAGGAGGAACAGGAGCTTGATTTGGAGGAGGACAACTTTAAGCCGAGGATCACAGATCTTCTGGAGAACAACCATTATTTTAAGGAGGTCATTGAATTCATAAGTATTTTGTTTTCCTACTTATGTTTTGCGTTTTTAAACCACACTGTATGAACCTTTGTCTGATAGTTGTTAGTTTTCGCGTCCCATGGACGGTTTGCAAATCCAGGCTTGACTTTTTTGTAATTCCTTTCTTAAAGAACTCCATACTACAGTCTCTCGAGGAAACCTCGGCAGGAACCTTTCACAGTCCCATACCAGAATGTTTGCAACCATTTAGGTTCCAACGTGTGAGGTACATATAAATTCAAACATCGACATTAAAAAGACGTGAATGTGAAGCCGAATCCGTGCTTCACCAAGGTCCTCCTAGGTTTGAGACTTCATAGGCCTCCGTGGTTCACTCAGGTTCTCCACCAGGGTGAAGCACCGGCTTCGTGAGTATCAAACGTACTTATCTTACAGACTATCATTTTAATCAGTCGTAGTAGGGAGCAACCCCATTACCTTTAACCGGGTACTTCAGGAATAATATGGAAAGCTTTTGAGTATACCAATAATAGAAAAAGTCATAAAGTAGGGTAAACTCAAAGTAGCAGTGTTCAACTCAACTGAAATGTAAAGACCTGGTATTTAGTATTGAAGACTTTTGGGCTTGATTTTTAAACTTACGATAAAGATTTGACTCTTAATACAGACATTAACTTTAGTTAATTATGTGTCTTCTTGCTGTATCCTTTCAGGGCGGTTATGGTCTTCCGGACAACGAATGCTACGCAATATACATTTCTCTCATCATGCTCGGCATTAAAGAACCGGTGGCTACCATAAGGTACCTTGAAGTGCTCTTCTTTCCAATTTTCGAGAACGGTGTACCCTTAAACTTGTAAACAAAGCTGTGTTTTAGCTTTGGCTACTAAAACGTAACGTAACGTATATTATTTTACAGGAGAGGCCTCTCCTTAGAAAAGAGGTTTTGGCCTACTATACCACGCTGGCCAGACGGGTTGGTATAGGGTTTGTGTCAAGTTTTCCTTCTCTCTGCAATGGTGTTGTCCTGCGTAGTTTGCTCCCTTAGTCGGCTCTTACGACACTCACGGGATGAATAGGGGTGGTAACAGTCTGTATTCTTAATCCATCACCACACGGACACGGATATTAAAGTTTGCTGATATTTCTAATTTTATAGACACATTACAAAAAGCTTCTGCAGTATAATATCATTCTAAAGATTTTACGGTACATTTCATATCAATCACAGCAGCATCGACATACTCGTATTTGTGATGCGAAAACCTTGTAGTGCGCGCCTGGTCTAACTAGGGTCAACAACATTCGTAACTACATCTAAATCATATCAGCGTGCTAACTATTCCAATGTTATAATGGGCAACTACATACAGAGAAACAAAAACATACTCCAGCGCCATCTAGTGAAGACACACCGACTTACGGCTAATCCTGTAACGCGATATGAAAACTTCTCACGCTGAATAGCATTATATACAAATTCCTAACATCAACGTTTGAGCTGGTAGCAGTTCGGAAGATCCACCCTTTGTATTGCGTGGACAAGACATTCGTTGCTCCAAAGTAGGATATTAAGCTATATATTCTCAGGTTTTCTATTTATAATACTTTGTTTCTGCAGGTTCTTTGGAAAGATTTTTGGCACAAAAGCTAATTACTATGTCGCTGAAACTGATCTCACTATAGAAGAACTTGATAGAAGAATCAGAGTACGTACAGTTTAGATTTATTTCTCATTTTCCGATTATGATTCTGTGACGTGGTTAGATTATCTCAAGTCCAATTCACAAAATTAAGTTAAAACTTAATTGCTTGTCCAGTTATAAAACCTTAAGATTCTTGTGAAGTAGATTTTAATATTTTTCTAGGAATTCGAATTGAAGGACATGCCTGGAGAGGGAGAAGGGGAGGGAGAAAGCCATCACAGTGAAGAAGAAGCTGAAATGGGTAGGTTTATTTCACGTGCAAACACTTTTTTTTATTTTAACCATATTTTTGTCTAAGTTTCTATCGTGCACATTATGGGTTGGAGAGATACAACGGCCTCACAGAAAACCAGTGTTAAGTTATTCATTCATTGTTTTCACCGAATAAATGAAGTTACCGGAAGCCAAACCCCTCTAATTCTGGGAGTACGCACCGCTACGCACTTGCGTCTCTTAAGTGGCAGATGTCATTGTTTTTAGCAGCGGAAGGAGAGGCTCGCGAACCTGTGTCGAAGGAACCAGTCCGTCCGAAGATGCCTCCAGAGCCGACAATCACGTGGACACCACCAGCTCCCATACCTGTCGAAAGACCTGGCCAGGGCGTTAATAGGAAGGTATTTTATTTTACATTTTATATTAAGTAACCTGATCACACACGCTGTTTCTATTCTCAATTTTATCTTAATGGCTACATGTGTAACGCAGGTGTACTATGTATGCAATAATCCCGGAGAAGACTGGATCTGCTTGCCGGACCTGACGCCGGATCATATACGAGTTGCCAGACACACGGTGCGATGTATGACTGGTGACTTGGATGCTGAGGTGAACAGACTCTATTGGGATCTCTACCTTACTACCGCATTATTACTGGCTTGTATTGTGCTTTGGAATACCTGCGTATGCAAATTAACGTTAAATGATAATTGATAACAGTTCTAAGTTTAATAATATTGTAAATTAATTATGTCAATGTGAAAAGAGTGATACTAGGTTTAAAGTCATGTTTCATATCACATTCCACACGGTTGGGAGTCGCTTTGTGTGAGATTTGACGTTTATTTAAGCCATGCACTGGAATGTTATATTCAAACTTTCAAGAAAGGAGCGTACTCCTTCCTAAAAGGCCGGCAACGCGTTTGTGACTCCTGAGTTGCAGACCTTCACGAGCGGCGATGGTTTCCAAAAAAAAACAATCATCGATAAGTATTTTTTTACCATTGCAACACAGTATTTAATTAGGTACTGCGGTGATCGCTTTCCTTGGGTTTATTGCTCAAATTAATGGTCTTCAGGCCGGTCGTGTGGTTATCTGATTGGTATTATCTTTAATTAACTTTATCTTATGCAGGTGGTGACATTTCCTCCGTTCGAAGGTACAGAGCGCCACTACTTACACGCGCAGATATGTCGCATCGCTGCTGCTACGTCGGTGTCTCCTCAAGGGTTTTACACCTTCGGTTCCGGGGAGGAGGAAGAGGATCTAGATATGGAGGAAGGCGCTGGTGAGTTACTCTTCTGATATGAGTTTCTTCTTATACAGAAGAGATAGTTTCTTCTCTCTCTCTCTCTCTCTCTCTTCTGTTGAGTGTGTATTTATCAAGCAAAGTGATGAATGCTAACGATTTTCTAAATAGTCTTTTTCTAAGCCAGAGTTCGATTATTGTGTGACGAGTATGTGGAGGAACGGGTGTCGTGTTGCTCCAACACAAAGGGAGGATCCTCCGATCAGGTGAGGTGATCATGCCTGGTGGGATCGCGACACAGGATTAGCTATTCTCATTAAGAACTTACTCCGTAGTTCAGTGTGTCTTCGTTAGATGACGCTGTAGTACTCGTATGTTTCTGTTTCTTTGTACGTGGGAGTCGCCACAAGTACGACAATTTATTCTGTGCCTGGGTGTTATTTATTTAAAATATGTATGTATTTGGAAAAATACATGGTGTAAGGGACGTCTTAACGAATACTGACAGTGTTTTGAGACCATCATTCATCATCAGCAGTCCGATTACCATAGCACAGGCTCTGCCTAGTGCGATGTGCGAGGTTATTATTATCTACACCTAATTTCATGAGTGCCATATTATTTGATTTTTATAGGTGACATGGCGTTCAATTTGAACCCGTTCTACCACGGTCATTCTCTGAAGGATCTTCTGGACTCCAACCTGACGTATTGGGTACATCATGGCAGATACATCCTAAAACAAGGCAGGACTATTTGGTGGAACCCGAATGCTGAGATGGTATGTTGTGTCTCTGTTACATCTTGGCTATATTATTAAATGATATGTTACTCAGAAATGCTGAGTTAGTCAGTTAGTTATGCTTCATACATGATGAGAGACATACATACAATTGGTGTATGTATGTCTCTGAATATTGATTCGGGTAGGGGTACAGAGGCGTATTACACACCAACATTTTGCCAGCCATAATTTTAGTTCCACTAACAGTTGTGGTGACGGATAAGAATACAGAGTGTCACCACCCCTATTCATCCCGTGGGTGTCGTAGGGGCCGACTAAGGGAGCAAACTTCGCAAGACAACAGCACTGCAGAGAAGGAAAACTTAAAACAAACCCTATACTAAACGTTCTTTCTAAGGAGAGGCCTATGTCCAGCAGTGGACTATTAAAGGCTGTTGATGTGATGAATAGAGGTCCGTCAACGTCAAAGGGCACTAGAGATGGGATCCGGAAATTGGGCGTATATTGAAATCAAAGGGGGAAAAAGGTAAGCGATGGTAGAAGAGGGATTATACTTATAAAGATTGATTGAGGAGAGTAAGCCATAGGTTAAGTTGGTCAAACCCGAACTTCTGACTGTACCGTCAGAGCTTCGGGTTTGATTTTTTAACCCTTTCTTGCAATCTACGGAGTGATTTTATGAAATGGGACGGAAGTATGTAACAGGAAGTTAGGGAGGCGTGCGCCATTTGATTTGACCAAATAGTATGAGTAGTGCTAAAGTTGGCTTTTACATGTGCTACTTCTAAAAGACTTCAAAAAAAGTATATCCTGTTTGTGTCCCTTTGTATAAATAAGCACATAGTATCAGCTATTCTTAGGTTCTTCGGGTCTTGATAGCGTACCTAATTTAAGAATTCACAGAATACTTTATTATATTATTATCACTTATAGGAAGAAGGTTTAGAGGAAGAGGACGAAGTTGAAGGTCCCCCTCCCGTGCCACCAGAGATAGGACCCCCACTCTTCACGACACTGGCCGAGGATGCCAGGATCGAGGGGCTTAAGCCGTGGAGTACGCGCATCAGTTCTATTCTTGTCCCAGAGAGAGCAGTTGTAACAATCAGGAGTAATATCTGGCCTGGCGCTGTGGCGTATGCCACTGGCAAGTAAGTAAGGCAGAGCGTGAGTACATATGACATCAAGGAAGTATATGGAGCCTGCTTGTCTCATGAGCTGGTGCTGGGTAAACCTTTTAGGCGATGCTTTTGTAGTAGCAACAGTCGTCGTGATGGGCCTATTGGTCTAGTGGCGACCTAAGTCTGAAGTCGTGCCTGGGTGTAATTTTTCTATAATGTGTATGTTTTTGGAAATATATAAGTATGAAAATCAGCAGTCAGCCTCTACCTAGTTTTGTATCAGACAGTCGTGTGTGAACGAGTAAAGGTATTAATATGCAGGCAAAGGTGTGTTAATGAAAACGTTCTGTTGTCATCTGTGCCACGATGGACCTCATATGATATTATATGGTACTGAATATTTCCATGGTCTTAAGGACTAGTCCTTATCTACATTTCGGTGATTAAATGTTTCCAGGAGATCAGAGTGCATGTATGTCGGCTGGGGATTGAAGTTCCAGCCTCCCAACTTCTCCCCGCTGCAATTGCCAAAGCCCCAAGACGAATATCCCATTGGACCCGAGGTCATGGAAATGGCTGATCCAACATTTGCTGATGAAGAGGTAAGGCCAAAACTAGAGTTAATTAGGCTCCACTAATTACAGCACCAACAGGACTGGTCATGTATTCACAGGAATTAAACTATACCAGTGTGTGTGTACCAGAGTTGCCGGATCGATACCTCATTTGGCCTTAGTCTGTGCAGACATGGTGTACATTGGCGTGCTAATTTAAACTCAAATGAGTACCTATTATTTATGTTTGTTTGTATGCCATGTAATTTGCCATTTGCGTGGAGTTAAACATATTATATTTCAAGAAGCATACTCAAACTTTACAGATTTTTGTCCATGGGCGACAGTAGTAACTTTCCATCAGATGACCCTGCTCGCCTATCCTAACATCGTAAAGAAAAACTCACAAACGACAGAAATTGATTCCCCATTTTCCTTTTATCAATCCAAGGAGAAACACACAATTTTCTGGCAAAGGGCCATGATTTTTTTGGCGGGAAGGAGATAAGGAACAAGTCTAGACTTGTTAAGATCTTCCTTGTTGTCTTGTTAATCCCAACACTTACGGAATTTCTTTGACTAATTAGGATTGAGTGCCTGGCTAACGTTGTTTGCTGTTTCAGGCATACCGTATCGCCCACTTACCGCCCCCACCACCGCCGGAGCTTCCAGGCGAAGGTGAAGACTTCGGCGAAGAAGGCGAAGTGGAGGACGAATAAACTGCTTATTTTAATTGCTTATTCTATTAACGAGATGGTATAAGACCAACTCCAAGATTAATGGGATTTTTGATGTTGTTCTCTAGGAACATGTGAGCTTAGAAACGTGTGGTTTATGCAGCAGCTTTTGTGGTTCTTGTAATGGATTCGTTAATATTCAAGAATTATGATAAAGGTTGCTCTAAGTTTATAAGTTTGCGTAGATAAAACCTGTCTTCTTGTTATGATAATTATGAAACAATTATATTGTAATATTTACTGTAAAAATTGTGTTTTAATTTTGGCGCTCTTTGTATAAAAGCTGTAGAGAATTAATTTAATTTGCGATTTCTCCCAGTGGCCAATTGCTTAAAAAAATGTTGTCTGGGTCTTGCAGAGTTTATGTACGACTTGCTGGTACCCTCGACTTCGTTCGCGTGGAATTTGCAAAGCCTTAGTGGTGTAGTATGCAGTCCATGAGGCCTCGATTTCGCTTCTCAGACCGGGCAAAATTTTATAGGGTTTTTTGAGAGGAAAAATAGCCTACATTACTTCTAATATAGACAGCTGGCAGTAAAATATTGTCAGACAGACTAAAAATGTTTAAACTGGTTCGTTTGATATTACAAACTTACTAAGTTAAGGTTTATACCTCAATAATAGTATCATTAAAAAACCCCCGACACAAAAATAAACTTAAAAAAAACAAAAAACCTAAGAGTTCTGTGCTGTAATTTTCTGAGGAGCTGAGTATCCCGCAGACTACTTGATGCAGCAACAAGTTCCAGGTTACCATGTAGTGGAAACACTATAAAAGTAACAGTATACCAAATTTCAGATCATAGTGAGATCCCTTCATCACCTAGGAAGTGAAGTGTTTCACATCGGCTTCCGAACAATAAAATACGCATCGAAATTGGTCCATCCGTTCGGTAGCTATGATGCCACAGAGAGATACACAGGTTAAACTTATAACATCCCTCGTTTTCCGTCGGGGGTTAAAAACAGAATTGTCGAAGTGAATCGTGGGAGAGGCTCTACCAGTGATATAACGATCTCATAGAAAACTTAAAAAGCCGTTATGCCCAAAAAATCGTTTTCTAGAAAATAATAAGATTCCAAAATTATTGCTAGCGATATATAAATAGGTAAGTAAAACGCCAGAAAAGAGCGTAACTTTAATTTGGTCAAATAAATTAACAAGTCGGACTTTATAGCTTGAAGGCGCCGGCATTTCCTTGAGACTCACTCTGGGCAAAAACAAAGCAGAGGTGTCTTTTTTTTCCAAGTCCGTGTATAGTGTTAAAGAGAACTATGTGAGTGCAATATAGGGTTTGGGTTGGCCTTTGGTGAGGGTAAGTTACTACCGCCGCACATCTACGCCTTCAATTTAACAGTCACCCTCACCTTTTGGGGGTCCCTCTCCCAGAATTAAGGAAAGAAGGGTGGAGGGGGGATAGTTCTTCCGGTAGGCTCACTTACTGGATGAAAAAGGACGAAAGGATTATTGGAAGAAAACGGGTTACTTTTAATTCATTTAAAAAATAAAATAATAAGCCACTGCAATTTTATATATTTTTAATATACCCAACTAGATTGACAACAGTAAACAAGTAACATTTTTACTTCATGATTTCCTATTAAATAGTTAAAATTAGCCGTTTGTGTGTTAACAACTTTTTATATAAAAAACGGCAGAATGCTAGGCCGCTTTTTTGACTGTAGGACTTAAAAGGACTAAAGGACTGAAGGACTAAAGGACTGAAGGACTAAAGGACTAAAGGACTGAAGGACTGAAGGACTGAAGGACTTAAAAGAAATTTGATTTTTAGTGATTGGTTAGAGTTTATGAGCATATCCTTCGTTATATCCGGTGGCGTTTACGTCTTTTTGATATAAACGCCACCAGCCTACCGCCTTATCTCTACATCTGATAATAAACACTTATGTCTTTCATTTGATGGGCCTGTTGGTCTAGTGGTTAGTGACCCTGCCTGCTACGCCAGAGGTCGTGGGTTCGATTCCCACCCAGGACAAATAATTGTGTGATGAGCACGGTCATTTGTTCTGTGTCTGGGTGTACTTTATCTATAATATGTATGTATTTAATAATATATAAGTATGTTTATCAGCAGTCTGGTTACCATAGTACAGGCTCTGCCTAGTTTGGGATCAGACCGCCATGTGTGAGATGTGTGTGAAAATATTATTATTATTAAAATATTATTTCTTATGCTTGTGCAGCTGTGGGGCAGATAACTTGACTTTTCCAGGGAAGTTTCTAGCGATGTTCTCTTCTTTGACCGCCTTGAGAAGGTCCTTCTCGCGCCCAGAGCAGGCCTTGTCTCGCAGGAACACTTGCACGGCTGTTTTAGCTGCTTTGCCTCTTTTACTGCCGCCGGGTGTGAGTTTGACTTTATATCTGAAATAAGACAGCTAGTTACTAGTTATACCAGTTACAGAAAGGTTTGTGTACACAGCTGTGCTTCTAAGGGTCGTAGCGTCAAGTTAAATAGTCCTCATATCAATCTCAATCTATTTCCGTGTAGTGACAGATTAAGAATACGGAGTGTCACCACCCCCTTTTTTTTTACCACCCCTATTCATCCCGTGGGTGTCCTAAGTGTCGAGTCAGGCATCAAACTACGCAGGACAACATCACTGCAGAGAGAAGGAAAACTTGAAACAAACCTTATACCAACTCGTCTGGCCAGCATGGTATAGTAGGCCAAAACCTTCTTTCTAAGAAGAGGCTTATATCCAGCAGTGGACTACCAGAGGCTGTTGATGATGGAAAAATATACTTACTATTATACGCAAATTTTTTTTTCCAAATTAACTGTGAAATTAATAAATAATTAGTTTGAGATAACTCGACAGACATTTGGGACACGAGACAATTGACCAGCATAGTTGGTCTTCGAGCCTTCCCCACATCATCCCCGATTCTGGGGCAATGGCTGACTGACAGACAATGGCAGTAGTCGTTTCTGTGTAAATTACTATTGGGGGGGGGGGGGGGGGAAGATTGTTGGGGGGATCGGAGGGAGGCAACTCTTGTGATGTATATCATAATCAATTACCATCAGGAGACCTGTCTGCTCGTTTGACCCCTACACCATAAAAAAAGAATGTGTATAGCAAACTCACTTGTAATTATGCAAGGCGGAGTAGGGAGCCACGATAGGCACAGCGAACAGTAGTTCATCTTCGGCAAAGGGGCAGCCTGTGAGCTGGCACAGCATCTCTGCGTCCGCGTCTGGACCCGTCTGATCAGCCTGTGTAAGATAAACAAGTAACAGATTAATATATATAGGTAAATAATTGTCAGTTTTAACTATAGGAGAGACATGTTCTGTCACATATTGACTGCCTCGATGGTGCAGTGGTAGCGTATGCGACTGCTGCGGTGAGGTCTCGGGTTCGATTCTCAGGTAGGACCAAATTTTTGTATGATCTGCAAATATTTGTTTCGGTGTTTTCTGTGTATATTATGTACGTATTTACAAATAAAAAGTATATAAGTATTCTATCAGTCAATCTAGTTTTCATAGTACAAGCTCTGCTTAGTTTGAAACTAGATGGCGTTGTGTGTTAAATGTCCAAAAATATTAGTGCCAACTCGACCGGAGTGGTGATACCACGGCATTACAGAAAACTGGTGTTAAGCAATTCTTCCGTTGTATTTCACTGAGTGAGTGAAGTTAACGGAACCCCAAACCTTTCTAATTGGGGGGGGAGAGGTTTGAATGCTCTCAAAGGGCGACAACGTTAAGTCTCTTAAATTGCAGGTGTACAGAGGCGGCGGTAGTCACTTACCATCAGCTCACTGTCTGTTTGCTACCTACACTATAAAAAAGGAAGTATATTGAAAATATCTTTACACATCTCACACTCGGGAGTCTGATCCATATAAGATAGAGATAATATAAGAATAGAGCACGCAAGGGAAGCCTCACTGTGTCCCACGGAGCGAGAGAGATAGTTGCACGCAGAGGTCTTCTCTATCTCTTTTTTAATTCCCACCATCCCCATGAAGGTCTGGCACTCAGGAGGAAGGAGTACGCTCTTTTCTTGAAGGTTTGAACATGCAGTGAGAGAGAGATAGAGAATGGCCTCTGCATGCAGCGATTGCTCTCGTACCGTGGGACACCTCAAAGCACTGGGTTAGGTGGGATTGGCGTTCTCTATTCTTATATTATCGCTATGGTCTGATCCCAAACTAAGCATAGTCTGTACACTATGTTTTAACCAGACTATTGATAACACAGGCCAACAAAAAAAAAGATATTTAAGCAAACTCATCGTCATTTGAAAGCTGAAGACTTAAACTTTAAGATACCTTGTGTACTTTTTTAGGCATAATAAAATTTGAAGAGTTACATTACCTCAAAAATTGGCAAAAATGGCGTTTTTTGTACTTTGCACAGGTTAGAATATCTCAAAAATTTATAATTATTTTTTGTAACTATTAAATTAACGATTTTCATTTTTTCATTAATTTGGTGAGAAAATTAGATATTTCTGGGTCTATGAGAATCCCGCTACATGTACGGTAATCACTATTGACTCCCATCGAATAAAAACAAACTATATTAATGAGATAGTGGAGTATCCTGACCTCTGCGTCTGGTTCTGGCTCCTCGGCGTCAGACTCCGCCTCCAGTATGAGTGGGGCAGGTTGGGGTATCTTCGGAGTACCCTTACCGCCCTTACTCTTCTGAGGTGCAGCGGCCTTCTTCTGCGCCTTTTTCTTTTCTCTTCCAGGTGTTGGCGCCTGCAGAAAGATAATCAACCAGTGTTTTTTTATTGTTATTAATAACTTGCTTTTTTTCCGACATATTCGACATATACAAAAACATTATTTAAATAATATACACAATGCACTAAACAGGAATCAACCTGAGACCCCTAAGTTGCAATCCAATGCTACAAAATATAAAAATACCTGCAGAAGCTGCATCATCAAAGCCCTGTCTTCGTCATCCTGATCTTTGTACTTCTTCATCTTTTTTAGCTTTCCCTTCTGACCTCGCTTTAATTTCTTGTCGTCACTCTTCTCTTCTTTAGTCTTCTGAACGTTGGTCTCCTTCTGAGGTTTCTTGCCGCCCTTCTTTGGTAACGACGGAAAGGATGGGAGTTGTTCTTCATCTGTAGAAATATAAAAAAAAAACGTTTATATGATAAGTATGGAATTTACTGTTTTTATACTTCATTATTTGTTTTACTAGCTGAGCCACGCGGTGTTACCCGCGGTTGTTTCTGTACCTTGCTCATTCCACATGAATACTACATTTTTTCGGGATAAAAAGTAACCTATGTACTATTCCAGACTATGATCTATCTCTGTGCCAATTTTCATCCAGTTTAGTTCAGCCGTCGTTGCGTGAAACGGTAACAAACATCATCAACAGCCTTTAATAGTCCACTGCTGGACATAGGCCTCTCTTTAGAAAGGAGGTTTTGGCCTACTATACCACGCTGGCCAGACGGGTTGGTAAAGGGTTTGTGTCAAGTTTTCCTTCTTTTTGCAGTGCTGGTGTACTGCGTTGTTTTGAGATAATAGAGAGAGGAGAAGACTTTGGAAACTTATTTCCCCTAAAAAGTAAGGTCACTAGATTTTTTTTTATTTATTTTGTTTTTTTTTTTATTTTAATGTTTTTTAAAGGACAAGTCCCGCATTAGGAAAATATCTTGTGTCGCGGGGGACTTTACAAACATACAGGAAGCGGACACAAGGAACACCCAGACTCAGAACAACAATTTTTGGATCACACATAGTGATGTCCTATGTGGGGTTTGAACCTACAGCACTTGGGGTAGTAGGAAGCGGCGTGGCGACCGCTTAAACAACTACGCCATCCGTGCAGTCATTCGAAATCGAATGGTAATAGAACACAAGATAAATAAAAAAAATTACAATAATAATAATAGTTAGGGTTAGTCAGACCTCTGGTAGCCAGACTTCGATGAAATTCAACGAAAGATTTGCATAACTTTTCTGTGAGGCCGTGGTTTGACTTCGGTCGACCCCCAGCCCATATTTATTCATTATTTCCTAAAGCATCCTTACAGACTAATTCCAATGCAATATTGTAGTTACATCATGTCTGAATTATAAACTAAAGTAACAATACCAAGTGCTAAGATTGTGAATTCACTCAGAGCACAATAAAATATATCCCCATCGTCAGCTATGAGGTGGTGTGTGTCACCATATTTGTGGCCCCCCCCACGTTTATGTTATAAGTGAAGCTATTAAAAAAAGTATTAATATGTGTATTTTACTCACTTTTGTCTGAAATCTCCGATATAGTTCTAGATATCTGGTTCTGCAAGGTAACATGTCCCGTGCCGTGATCTACCTGTTAAATATTAGAAGACGTAAATATCCACGTCTCACCAGAACTTTCTTAACTTTCTTTTGTTCTCTTCAGAAATAAGAAGGGGAGGAAAATGAGAAAGAGAGAATTAGAAGAAGAGTGAACGGAGAAAGAGAATAAAAGGAGAAGGAGCGTAAAAGGGGAGACAGAATAAAAGGAGAAGCGGCATAAAAAGAGAAGTTTGTGCGTCGGAAATAAAAGGAGCTTCATAAAAGCCATATCGTTTTATTGAAAATTTCCTAAATTTTTATCGATTTAAAGCAATGTGTACCATTACATAAGGCTTTTTGGCTGGTAACTTTAATGGCCTAACGCCAGCATGAAGACATCTCCTTGGGGAAGTTTTCAGACGGGATAAAGGAAGAGGCTACATCGAGGTACAACCCCTCCACGGGTCCACGGGTACTCCCAAGAGTATTGGTAATGTGTGATGTGACTAGCATTCTCTATTCTTTTTTAAATTAACTTACACTAAAATATAAACTTTCAACTAAAAAAATAATGTTTTTAAAACGATTCATAAGTGACGGAGTTGTGAGGTAACAAACATAAAAACAACTAATTATGAACCGTCTTTTGAAGTCGGTTATAAAGAAAAGCCTTTTGTCTTAGCCATGTTCTAATAGCTCAGTTAGCAGAATATCCCAGAAGTCTGAGTATAGTGCCGGGTACGATTCCCGATACGAGAATTGACTATTTTACTGTAAATAAATGCCTTTAAAAATATTATGTTTTACATTATTTTTACCTTTATATGTGTATCAGGTAAGTCATCTTCCGACGACTCATTTTCGCTCGCCGAATCATCCTCATCTTTGTCATTCTGATTCTCTTTTTCTGTCTTCTCATTCTCGTCTTCTGTCTTCTCATTCTCTTCTTCCGTCTTCTTCTCCTCTCCTAAGTCTTCTCCTGAATCTTCTATTGCTGTCGTATTCTCCTCCGTAATAACGTCTAGTTTCGTCTCGTCTGGTTTTTCATCTTCGTCTGAGAAAAGAGTTTTTAAGAAGTTTGTGTTAGCTGGAAAAAAATGATTTTTCTGCCTTAAAGTTTGTAGGAGTCACTTACCATCATCAGATACAACGATTTCTACTTCCTCCTGATCTTGTAAGGATGTGACGTCAGACCTGTCTTCGAGAGCGACTGATTTCCTCTCGCCTTTGTGACGTTCGATACAGCTGTCTTCTAGCTGCGGGTGTGATAGCGTATATTATGAGCAGGCCATGGCATACAAACAGAGGTACAGTCAGCTCCAAAAGTAGATTACAAAAATTATTCCAAGATTCAACTACACGACGAGTTACTTCTTTTAATGTAGTACTTGTGTGATGTTTCCGTGAATTTCAACTTTTATTATATTTATTACAAAAATATAATAAAAGTTATAAATATATATATTAAAATACATACAAAGTAACAGAAACATACTATAGCGCCATCTAACGAAGACATAACGAACTACGGAGTAACTACTCAATGAGAATTGCTAATCCTGTATCGCGATATGAAGAATTCTCTCGTCGATTAGCATATATACAACTGCCCAACATCAACCGTTGGGTCGTGGCCTACCAGGCATAAGCACCTCGCCTGGTCGGAGGATCCTCCCTTTGTGTTGGAGGGACATAAACCCGTACCTCCACAGTGAATAAGTTTTGAAAGTTTGGATGTGGATCTACTTTTGGGGCTGACTATTATTATACCTACGATCTTTTTAAAGGCAAAGAGTGCATTTTTTAACCATAATATGGAAACAAGATAATTACATTAACTCTAATATTTAATCACTCGAGTGTACATGTGTTCGTGCCATTATTATTCTTCGGGTTTTAGTACGAGATTTGTTTTAACGTCGGTATTCTATAAGATGACATTTCTTTATGATGTGAAGCCACTTAGGACAAGGAAACATGAATAAAGGGCAGATGTCGCCTTTTGTAGAAAACGGTTTAAGAATACGGAGTGTCACCACCCCTATTCATCCGGTGGGTATCGTAAGAGCCGACTAAGGGAGCAAACTATTCAGGACAACAGTACTGCAAAGAGAAAGAAAACTTGACAGAAACACTTTTTTTTTTTTTTTTACCGTGTGGAAATCCCCTCGGACCGTCACCCCACCGGGGTTTGCGGCGGGGTGGTGTGTCGGACTCGGACCGACTAAAACCACACGGTGTGCCACTCAGCGCCTGTAATAGGAGGGATCCGGGGACAGCTGTTATTAAGACATCCGGACCCCTCCTAGCGCCTGCCCGCTCCTGGTGCGGGCTCCGTCTCAAAATTTTCCTCTCTTTAGGCGACGTCCGGCACACGCGGACGCCGCCCCCTCGCGGCTGGCCAAACTAATGCGGGTGGAGGGGAAACCCACCCCGTCCACCCGCGGCCACACTCAGGGCGGCATGAGGCGGTGACAGGCGCGCCTCCGCCGCCCGGTTCGCCGGCGGCGGATCGGGTCCGAGTGGAGGTCGTCCTCCCGGGCCTTCTCCGCCGCCTCCTTCTGCGAGATTACTTCCTCGCAGAAGGTTGCGACCGCGGTAAAACAACTGTCGCTACCGGCCATGGAGCGTACTACGGCCGGTAGCGAGAGATCCACTCCGATGACTGCAGTGAGGGCCCGGCGCTGCGTCTCCCATGCGGGGCAGACCGCCAGCGTGTGCAGGGCCGAGTCCTCACTGCGGTCGCAGTGGCGGCAGGCAGGACTCAGTTCCCTCCCAGCGACCGAGTGCAGGTACTTTCCGAAGCAACCGTGCCGTCCCGTGCTGCCGCCCTGCCCACTCGGCGATGACCGGCTGGAGAGCCTCCACGGCGGCGAAGCCAGCGCGTGGAGTCTCCAGCCGGAACGACCAACGAGCCATCGTGGCTCGGCGAGCCATCGTGGGCGGAGGGCGAAATCCGCTCTCCGCCCGGGAGTCAGCCACTCGCCGATAAACTTCGGCGAGCCTCTAAACCACACGGGGGAGTTCCGGCCAACGCGCATGCCACCTCCGTCGACACGGTGCGGTAACCGCGTATGGCTCTGACCGCCATTACCCTCTGAGGGCGCCAGAGGCGTGCCCTATTCTGGGCGGTCAGAGCCGCCGCCCACACCGGTGCACCGTATAGTGCCATTGACCGGACAACCCCCGTGTACAGCCGTCTTGTCGCGACGCTGGGTCCACCCAAATTGGGCAAAAGTCGCCCTAGGGCAGACGCAGCGCCGACCAGCTTTGGAGCAAGCTGTCGGAAGTGCTCGTCGAAGAGCCACCTCCCGTCGAGGATCAGGCCCAGATATTTCATCTGGCCCGAACCGGTACGAGGACCGAGTTGACCACGATTGAGGCGCCAGGGGGTGGACCACGACGGGGCCCATGAAATAACAGGGCCTCCGTCTTATCTAGGGCCACCCGTAAGCCCAGCGCCTCAATGCGCCCGACCACCAGGGAGACTCCCCTTGTGGCCAGGCGCGCCGCCTCTTTGACAGAAACCCTATACCAACCCATCTGGTCAGCGTGGTATAGTAGGCCAAAACCTGCTTTCTAAGGAGAGGCTTATGACCAGTAGTGGACTATTAATTTCTTTCAGTTATACATACCCTGAACATAAAGCTGAAACCAAACTGCAGGTGTTCAGGCAGCAGGTAGTTCTTCTTCCCCCGAATCATGAAGGAACCGGTGGTGAGGTACTCCCCCGTGGGGGCGGACTTGGACACCTGGTGGGCGTGCACCCACCACGCGCGGGTCAACACCTTGGCTTCCCACGCCACGCTGGATACAGAATAAAATTGACAATATAATTTATCTGACGGTCAATTAATAATAATAATAATAAGACAAAATTCAGTTTCGATCTATTCTTGAACTCTTAAATTTCTTAAAAGGTAATCTAGTGGTAAAGTATTAATACTAGCAAAATACCTCGCCGCTTCCTACTGCGCTGAGTGTTGTGGGTTCGATCCCCACATGGGACAACACTTTGTGTGATTCACAAATTGTTGTTCTGAATCTGGGTGTTATTTGTGCCATTTCATTTATGTTTGTAAAGTCCCCTTTTTTTTCCGTGCGGCAATCCCTATCGGTGGCATGTCGGACTCGAACCGACTAAAACCGCACGCCGTCTCGGGTACTAATAGCCGGGGAACCAGGTATACCCTAGAAAGGAAGTCCCTGGTGATTGTAAAGTCCACTGCGATACAGGATATATTCCTAGTGCGGGAGTTGTCTTTTCAAAAAAAGAAAAAAACGGTGGAGAATCTCAATCCAATTTCCAATTCCAATTCAATCAAATTTCCTTTCGTGTTTATTCTTTGCTACTATTTTTAGTTTCACACAAGGTAATGTTTAAAAGATCGTATGTTATTGTCCGTATCTATTTACAAATAAATAAAATTGGAGTATCTGTTTGTAATATTAAAATAACCGCTTTTTACTAAATACATATGTATGTTTACACGGTACATATGCCAAAATAACATTTTTTACAATTTTTGTCTGTCTGTCTGTTTGTTCCGGGTAATCTCTGGAACGGCTGGACCGATTTCGAAGGGACTTTCACTGGCAGATAGCTGATGAGATAAGGAGTGACTTAGGCTACTTTTTTTAGACTAGCTTCGCCCCGCGGCGTTGCCCGCGGTTGTAACAACAAACGCGGGTAACACCGCGGGTCTCAGCTAGTATACGATATAATCACATTACAGTCAATGTAAGACGTTTAAGGGTAGATCGGAACCGAATTTTAAACAAATTTTCGTTACGTGAGTTGACCTTCTGACATTATTGTGTATATGAGACGTCTACCTAATAAACTACAGTTAATGTAAACGTATTTGTATGTGTTGTACTAGATAGAGATGTACCTACTCTATTCTTAGACCAACAGGGGTCCTCAGTCATCGATTAAAGCGACACTCAGGATCAGTTTTCGCAGCCACATACACAAGCAAGATAGAAAGGAAAAGTAAAGCGTCCAATAACTAATAATAATAATTTGAAACATCTCACACAGGGCGGTCTGATCCCAAACTAGACAGACTACTGATAAACACACTTAAATATCTGTTAATACATACATATTTTAGATAGATAACACTAAGACACTGAACAAATGATCTTGCTGATCACACTATTTTTGCCCTGGGTAGGAATCGAACCCACGACCTCCGGCTTAGCAGTCAGGGTCACTAAACGCTATACGTTGATGTTTGTGTAATATAACGCCTTTTTTTTTCTTTTTTTTTCCGTGCGGAAATCCCCTCAGATACCACCTGTCGGTGGCATGTCGGACTAAAACCGCACGCCGTCTCGGGTACTAATAGCCGGGGAAGCAGGTATACCCCAGAAAGGAAGTCCCTGGTGCCCCGACATACCTCGGGCCATCTACAGACGAGTAGACGACCCCCCCCCCCCCCCCGTGTGGGAACCCCATGTTCCCTCTGCTCCCTGGAAGCGAGCGCGCTTCGCAACGCGCTAGCCGCCACCCCGGCCTGCTTCTGCTAGGGTGACAGATGGCCTCACCTGTCACCCCCAGGCCTGCGCTTTTGGAGGACGGCGGTCTGCGACCTCCGGCGCCTGAGTCGCCTGCGGTACCTGGCCCGTTCCCGGGCCTGGCGGGCCGGGAGAGTTTTAAACCTCTTCCGGTCCCGCTCCGCCGTCTCCTTCGTAATATAGCGCCTGACACAAACGGCAGCAGATGTGATCAGGGGTCTCTATTAGTTTGTTTAAAGAGTGCCAGGAACTACCTGTAGGCAACGGCTGCCTGTCCAGCCTCAGCGAGCGTCTTGGGAGGCACTTCTCCCCCTCCAGGGTTCTTGATGATGACGGAGGAGGCGCCGGACAGCTCGGCGTGCACGTACAGGTCTGTGGCGCGAAGGTACCTCTTCACTAACAACTCGTTCTGTTGCTGGTCACGACCGGCGATTATCTGTGCAATAATATTATAGGTATTATATGGCCTATTATGGGTATTAAATAACGTAATAGCAGCAAAAATAAAATTAAAGTTGTACTAACCAGGTAATTATCAGAAGATATAAACCAGAAGAACTTCTCGAACCAGTAGGTCTTGCGCGCTTTGATGATGTTGCTCACGGTGTGAGCTTCCTTCAACGTCTGTTTTGTCTTGCGTTCAGCACTCTTCAGCGCTTTACCGGCCGACTCTAGTGTCTTCTGCTGTTTCTTAGCCGCATTCCGCTTCTGGTCATAGTATCTATAGAACATAACACGAGACGTGTGGTGACGGATTAAGAATACAGAGTATCACCACCCCTATTCATCCCGCAGGACAACACCATCTCAAAGAGAAGGAAAACTTTAAACAAACCCTATACCACCCTGTCTGATCAGCGTGGTATAGTAGGCCTATGTCCAGCAGTACTATTAAAGGCTGTTGATGTGGGATGTGTGATAACACGAGTTTTTTTTTTCCTGTCACAAACATACATGAAACGGGCACACCCAGACTCAGGACAACAATTTGTGGATCACACAAAGTGTACTCCCATGTGGGGATCGAACCCACAACACTCGGCGTAGTAGGAAACGGCGTGGCGACCGCTTAAACCACTACGCCATCCGTGCAGTCGATTATGACTAGTAAGTAATAACATTAATAACTTCACACATCTCACACACGTCCATGTGATACCAAACTAGGCAGAGCTGGTACTATGGTAACCAGACTGCTGACAAACATTCTTATTTATTTACTAGCTGAGACCCGCGGTGTTACCCGCGTTTGTTGTTATAACCGCGAGCAACGCCGCGGGGCGAAGCTAGTCTAAAAAAAGTTACTCCTTATGTCATCAGCTATCTGTCAGTGAAAGTTCCGTCGAAATCGGTCAAGCCGTTCCAGAGATTACCCGGAACAAACAGACAGACAGACAAAAATTTGTTATAAATGTTATTTTGGCATATGTACCGTGTAAACATACATATGCATTTATTAAAAAGCGGTTATTTTAATATTGCAGACACTCCAATTTTATTTATTTGTATAGATAAATATATACATACTTAGTATAAATAAATTACACCTAGACACAGAACAAATGATCGTGCTCATCACACAGTATTTTTACCTGGGTGGGAATCGAACCCACAATTCTATTCACGAGGTAAATTTCTCTATATTAAACATTAAAACGACACGTTGTCGAAACTCGTATGTGTGACGTCAAAACCATCTTCGTCGGATCATATAGTGGAGGAACGGGTGTCATGTCCCTCTGAGACAAGGGAAGGTTCCTCCGACCAGGCGAGGGACGGCACAACTGTTGACGTTGGGATCTTGTATATATACCGTGGGAGAGCCATGCTTCGGCACGAATGGGCCGGCTCGACCGGAGTGATACCACGGCCTCACAGAAAACCGGTGTTAAGCAATTCTTTCGTTGCCTTTCACTGAGTGAGTGAGGTTACCGGAGCCCAAATCCCCCTTGTGACTTTTGAGTTGCTGGTGTCTATGGGCGGCGGTAGTTGCTTACCATCAGGTGACGCGTCTGCTTGTTTGCCCCCTTATACCATAAAAAAAATGCTAATTAGCGTGAGAAATATTCATATTGTGATAAAGGATTAGCAGTTACTACGTAGTTCAGTGTGTCTTCGTTAGATGACGCTGTATGTTTCTTTTTTCATTGTATGTGGAAATCGCCACACATCCATACTTATCTATACAAATAAATAAAATTGGAGTGTCTGTTTGTAATATTAAAATAAGCGCTTTTTACTAAATGCATATTTGTCTGTCTGTCTGTCTGTTTGTTCCGGGTAATCTCTGGAACGGCTGGACCGATTTCGACGGGACTTTCACTGGCAGATAGCTGATGCCATAAGGAGTAACTTGGGCTACTTTTTTAGACTAGTTTCGCCCCGCGGCGTTGCCCGCGGTTATAACAACAAACGCGGGTAACACCGCGGGTCTCAGCTAGTAAATTATAAATGTGAAAGTGAGTTTGTTATGCCTTCACACCTAAACCACTAAAACGATTTCAATTTTTTTTCACGTAATGAAAGCTACATTATCAGCGTCATACACGCGGGCGGAGGCGCGGCAAAGGCTAGTATGCTTCTATACTATATCTATTTGTGGTGTAGGGGTAAACTGATCTGAGGGTTTTCGATACTTTTTCAGCCACCAAACGGCGCTTCGTATGCGTCAGGTCCAAACAGCTGTCAGATAGCACAGATTCTTACCGAACGTATAATTTTTTAGTGAAATGCTATGAATTTGGAAGTGTTATTGAGTTTATTATGGATTACGGCCAGAGAAAGGTCGCGCGAACTGAAGATTGAGCTCAAAAAGAGAGGCGCAAAAGTTTTATTTGCATACAGGCACTGCACAACACTGTGGCATTTTAGAAAACAATATTCCTTTTGTAACGTTTTTAAAAATGAATAAACCAAAAAAAATAATCGAAAAATACAAATCGTGTATGTGTTTTGACAGATGGTTGGACCTGACGCTACAGTGCTGCCATCTCACGTGGAACATTTCAGAAAACCCTCATTATATCTGATCTAATAAAAAAAACAGTACCAAAAATAATTTACACAAAAAAGTCAAAACCGCACCTATGCATGCACCATGTACGTGCACGTATGTGTGTGTTTTCTGTATGTTAGTGTGTGTGTGTCTCCAACTTACCTCCTGGCATTAGCGAAGGCGGTGAGCGAGAGGTCGATATCCACACACAACGGCTCCAGCTCCTCGTCGTAAGGGTCCGAGAGCTCCAGTGTGATGTGATTGGTTTTCAGCTTCAGCTCTTTTATACAGCTGGCGATAGGATCGTTGTTGTCTTGAGCTGATTTTACGAGGAGTTTTATGTCCTCCCATCCCATCTGGAGGACAGAGGAAATTTTTAAATGTTTTCATACTGTACTGGCTCTGACAATGCTCACTAATTTGATTGCTTAGATTTTAAAAACCGAAAGTCGAGTCAAGTATAAATAAAAAAAAAAAACTTAACTCGACAATCCCTAGAATGGTTATAAATCGTTTCGATCGTTCATCAACAGCCTATACTAGTCCACTGCTGGACATAGGCCTCTCCTTAGAAAGGATCGTTAAAAGGCTGAATTCCTTTTAAACAAAAAGAAAAATAAAATCAAAATCGCTCTATACGTTTAGCTGTATCGACACACACACACACACACACACACACACACAGAGAGAGAGAGAGACAAATTTAAATAGCACCCCTTCTTTTAGCGACGACGTGTTAATAATAAATACATGATTATCTTTGTGTACGATAATTTTTGTGTCATCAATAGCCTTTAACAGTCCATTGCTGGAAATAAAAGTAATGAAAGTAAGAGTAAGTAAGAAATGAAAGTTAATTTTTGTGTGGGTACACATAATTACTACATATATATATGTATATATATATATATATACACATATATATATAAACTAGCTGACCCTGCAAACTTTGTTTTGCCATTTACATTATTTAAATATTTTTTTGTTTTGAATTTCTTAAAATCCGTTCTTCGCTGACCTCTACTCGGTGAAAAGAATATTCCTACCAAATTTCAAGTCTTTATCTCTAATGGTTCCAGAGATATCGTGATGAGTGACTATATACGTGGAAATCTCTTAAATACTATATACGTGGAAATCTCTTATATACATATAGATGAAGAAATGGATTTTAAATATCTCTGAATCGCACTATATATGTTTTACGTTGACCATAATTGACTGTACTAAAATACAAATTCTTAATTGGCTATCCAGAGTCCATAACAGATGACAGGAGAATCTATTGTCCGAATTAATTGTAACTTTTTCTATAAACATATTTTTTCTCACTCCAATCTATCGCTCTTTCTATCTTTACACTCACCTGGTTAGCAATAGCCGTTTGCACTGCCACCCTGGCCTGCTCAACGAGGGTTTCATTCCTGGAGATGAGCTCAGCGGCGTGCTTGTCCACGGCCTGTACTTGTACCAGTTCTGTGACTCGTTTCTCGTGGTCATTGCGAACGTTCTGGAGTTTCTTCATAGCTTCGCGTTCTATTTGCACTGTCTGTGGTGTTTAAGGGGCAAATTGGAGTGGTCTTAAAATATTGAATTCTTTATTAGGGGCTATCTATAAAAAACGTCACAGGAGTTTCATGGAGTTTCATCAACATTAAATATTTGAAAAAAATATTAAAACAAAAAACGATCAGTTTACAGTTATTGAGTCCTGAGTTTCGTTTCTCCCACTACTTGTCACATTTCGCCGATACATCCTCCTTCCTCCCATCCGTGCAAGTCAAAACTAAAAAAACAGAATAAACTCAAGTTGGGACCAGGTTCCTACAAGGAGGATGCAATATTTGTAAAGGAATGGCAACATTAATTTAAATAAAAATATTATGTCTATCAAGACTCGATTTAGACTTCTAAATATGGAATAACTGATATGCAGAAATAAATAATGGACTTAGAAATAGCTGATTAAAAGATAATTTATTCTTACCTTTAAATCTATCTTTTGGCCTTCAAGAGTGGAGAAGAACTCGTCCACGGCTCTATCGAAGGTCTCGTATTCTGCATGTGGCAGACTCTGGTGCTGAGCAAAGATTTGTGGATGGAACTCAATGTTGGTGAAGAGGTATTCGCTCTCTTGACCGGAGGGGTTAGGCCGCTCTTCTTTCTTCTGGATAATGTAACCCTAGCGTAGAAAAAATAATTTTAATAATTTTAGAACTTTAAATTCTCTTATAAAGATAAAAATAAAAAAAGACACATTTAATGTATTCTTATGCTACTCCAAGCTGAGCTGAGCAAAGTATAGCTCATTCGCGTTAAAAAAATAGTGACGCATCGATCAAGCCCCGCCCCCTGACCGATCAGGTTCCAAGAAATTAAAGTTTCGAAAAAAAGCTTGCAACCTATTGGTCAGTACGTAATTGTCCTGACAACGCCGAACCGTATCAAAACTATAGGTAATATATTTGAATTCTCCTAAGAAGACATCTATTTCTTTAAATCCTACTCAAAGAAATTACTGAGAGTGATAAGTAACTATTCAATTGTCTGTTTGATTATTCACATACCTTGGCAATCACACTTTTAGCAGTATCTAGCAACTGTTCCGCCTGCTGCAGTGCCTTCACCAACTTCTCAAGATCCTGCTCCACCTGGAAGCCTTTACCAGCTTCTTTATTTACCTTCATGTTGCCGGCCAGACCATTTTCTAATAGGACGTGGTCAATAATTGCTGCACCATATTCTGAAAAGAACAGGAGTTACTTTAGATAGAAGTTTTCAAAAGCAATAGCCGGGCTGTGACGATATCACAGTAACCATGTGGCAGTGGAGTACGCTACTAAGTACAGCACCATTAAGTTCAGAATCCTTATGAAAGTCGCGAAGGATACTATGAACACCGAGGCTCGGCACCACTATAGTTTCAAGTTCTGCTAGTTATAATAATTTCGTACAAAGTGAGAGCATCTCTTTATTTAAATACTTTATTTTATATGAATCATCAGCTCTATTGGGCAGAGACTAAGATGGCAAAAAGAATCTGTGGAACAAATTGTCGCCTGCGGTATTTCAAACATTCATGAAAAGAGTGTACACCTTCTTAAAAGGCTGGTAACGCGCTTATAATTCCTGAGTATCAGGCTTTCATGGGCGGCGGTAGTCGCTTTCCATCAGGTGACCCGTCTGCTCGTTTGCCCCTTGTATTAAAAAAAAAACAAGAATTAATTGAAATGTTACCTAAATTCGGATTCAATATTTTCTTGAGGTTGTCTCCAGGTTTGCAGTTCGTTAGTATTTTCTGTAGTTCTTCTGGCGATGGCGCCTGATAGCTGGTTTTCGCTCGGTCTAGAGGATATTTCTCTTTAACTGCAAACCTACAAAGTAAGATATATTTTCATTCATCACACAATAATTTGTCGTGGGTGAGAATCGAAAACACGCTGGCTAAGTAACCAGGACCACTATTACCACTAGACTAATTTAAGGTGTAGAACAGAACAGTTCCGACTGATGATGGAAATCTCACCTTATTTTATCACCTTCGACATGCGGTCGGAGCACATTGAGTATGGTCCACTCATAATCAGTGAGTACAATGTTTCCTCTGTCATATAATTCCAGTATAACATGATATGCTGCCTCTCCGCTGCCAAACTGCAGGTCGACAATACGATCTATGCCCAGCTGTGACAGTTTCTCTAAACGCTTGTTTTTGAGATGTTTGCGGAGCTAAAAGAACAATAGAATTTATTACATTAGTACATTGATGACTAATAGATTTAGACTAGATCATCAACAGCCTTTAGAAATCCACTGGCTGGACATAAGCTTCTCTTTACAAAGGAGGTTTGGCCTACTATACTACGCTGGTCAGACAGGTTAGTATAGAGTTTGTGTCAAGTTTTCCTTTTCTTTGCATTGCCGTTGTCCTGTGTACTTTGCTCGCTTAGTCAGTTCTTACGAAACACACCACGGAATGAATAGGGGTGGTGACACTCCGTTTTCTTAACCCGTCACCACCCGGATCCAAACAACACACACACACAATAGTCCAAACACCCAAACTCCTGGCACCTGCATCGCCGCGATGGCGTCTCCCGGAAGGCAACAGGAGATGCGAGATTTTCCATCTCGTGACCAAAAAAGTATTATACAATTAGTAAATGCTATATTTATTACCTTCATAGTAAACCCTGAGGGCGCAGAATTCTTGGGCCATTCAAATTGTGTGGTGTGAAACCGGTTGCCAGACTCCAGAAGCAGCACACTCTTTTCCTCGGACCGTTGCAGTCGAATCACATAAGTCTTGTTGTCTATGTCATACACTTGGTTTACTCGCATACCAATCAATCTGGTTAACACAAAATGTGGACGAAGTTTAGTGCATGAACAATAATTATTCTATCTAGGCGATACTGAAGTATAGTTCGTTCGCGCTAAGATAATAGTGACGCATCGATAAAGTCCCGCCCCTTGACCAATCAGGCTCCAAGAAATTATCGTTTCGTACGAAAGATTGGAACTTTCAGTCGCTGTGTCACTATCTTCTTAACGCGAATGGACTAGAGCAAATTTTATCGGCTAAATATTTATTTTTCATTTTATTACCTATTGCGCTACACTATTTTCAATTATTTTAGGTAAGGTATATCCCTCACGAGAAAGTAGGATCTACCATGTGCCTGTAAAAATTTAGCCGTATCACTAGGGGATATTATTCTGCAACTTCATGGGAGATCTCGACATGTTGATTCCTAGTATAGTGTCACTTGTGTGCTTGATGCGGCCGCGAGTTGCAGGCTGCTCCCGTGTGATGCACTGTAGGCTGGAGGGTGTGACGACTTCCATATACAGTGGAACGAAAATACACCGAACTACGGAGTAATCGCTAATCCTGTATCGCGAAATGAATAATTCTCTCGCCGATTAGCATATATACAACTTCCCAAAATCAACCATTGGGCTACGGCCAGCCATGCATGAAACCGTCGCCTGGACTTAGGATCTTCCCTTTGTGTTGGAGTGACATGACACCCGTTTCTCCACAAGAGGAAAGTCAAATTAGCCCCAAGAAGCTTCCTGTGATAAATATATCAAGACAGTTTTACACTCTAGCCTACTACAACTTTATAAGGCACAGGTTCGGTCGCAACCTGAATACTGTTTTCATCTGTTTGCAGGGCCAACCCCTACCAGCTTTGCTCTTGGGACTAACGGATCAACAGAGAGCTACTTGAACAGACACATGCCAGAATATTTTAGATCGGCTTGATCCTCATGCATTGTGTACAGATTCCCTGTATATTTTGTTCAGACTCATGCCAGCTACAGCTTTCTCCCAACGCTTAATGTGACAAAATTTATTTAAAGTATAGAACTTATATGATACTGGTGTATGACTGCCCTTATTATTATTCATAACTTATATAATATTTATGCATGTTTGTGGTTTAATGTGTAACAGGAAAATTATTTATTCCCACTTATTTCAATAGAATACATGAAATATCAACAATTTATATGTTTCATGTAGCAAAGCCATGTAGGGATGCAGAATCATAACCTGTTGGACGCATATATGTGATGTGTCATACTTTTATTAGGTTGGTGCTCATAGAGGTCAGAGATTGTGTGTTTAATTTATCTACTAAGTAATAATATATAATAAAATTGATGGGGCTTATACATCTAATAAAGTTTAAATATTTTACCTGCAATTCACAAAAAAATAATTCTTATGAATTATTTAGAAAAAATATTTTACTTGTTAATTCTACAAGTTTAGTAATTAACAATAACTAAATTCAGGCAATTCAAGTAAATATTTTTATTGATTTGCTATAGTGATATATTAAATACATATTCATAAAAACTATGATCGACTAGTTTAACAATGATGACATCACACATCAACAGCCTTTAATAGTCCACTGCTGGACATAGGCCTCTCCTTAGAGAGAAGGTTTTAGTCTAGAATATATAAATTAATAATTTGGAACCTGACTTGTGTAGATATTTTTGACAATATTGATAATATTAGTACATATAGTTACATTAGTACACCAACATAAGAGATAAAATAATTTATTTAAGGAAGGTATCTTTGGTCTTGACTGTACTAACTAAAAATTTTTGCAAATTTGTCATATTTTTACTGCAGATGATGAAATATTAGTTAAAAAATAAATGATATTTGAAATGGTCAGTGTCGTGTCGGATCATAAGATAGTCATATCACTTAAGAATAGGTATTGTCTTCAGTTTAGGTATTTGGCAATTAATTTAAGTAAAACGATCATTAATGTTTTCAACAGATCAAAACTTAATATTTTAATTTTCTCAAATAAGCTAATAATAATATAAATAGGCTGATGATGATGATGTTGAAAAAATATATTTAAATGACACGTTTTTGAAGATATTTTAATTGATTGATATCTTAAGAATTATCGTATTTAATCAAAACATGGAAATTTAACTGACGTAAAATAAAAAATGTTACTGTGCCCACCTTTGCAGTTCTGTGATCATGCACATAATATCATATGTATTAAATCGATTCTTCATTTTTGATATTTCCTTGTACTTTTATCACAATAATTGAATTATTTTCCAACAAAAATCAATACTGCAAGTAAAATAACATTAGGATCAGAACAAAACATATGTCAGAGAAACAGGCAACGTTTCCATTTCATTTTTGTTAAATTTTCACCGCTATTAAACATCAACTTCTTTGTATCTCTTTCTTTCAAACGTCGTGAACTTTAATATAGATGGAGCAGCAAGAACGAATTATGAACACATTGATTGAATTGTCTTTTTTGTCGTTCAACATCTTATCCTTACTTATAAATAATTAAAGTAAGATAATGTGTTGTTTAAAAAAAATGATTCCATATTTAATAGGTACAATTTTATTTATTTATTTAAAACTTAATGCACTTTTTGTACAAAGACTCTGCCAGTCAACCTTCAGGTGATGTAGGAATATGATGTGGTAGGTGCAATATAAAATATTAAATTTAGCATATTTGAAGTTCTGAGATATACACAATATGTATAAATAAACATACATTCATAAACATACAAAATTTAATATAATATGTATAATACTCAGTCGAGTACTAGCGATGTGACTGTTATGTCAATTCACTCCTAAGAAGATCTCGCACTTTTGTCTTGAATGCAAGGCGGTTTGTGGACATTCTGATTTTGGCAGGGAGCGCATTCCAGAGAAGAACTGACTGAAGGTAGAAGGAGGAGTTTATGAAGTTGGAGGTTCACACCTTCTTCTACCTCACGGGGGGCATAGAAGAAGTATATTGTTTGTTGACCGAATATTTCAGTCGTGATTGGAGCATAAGAAACAGAAGTGGGGTACGAGATATTCAGGTAACGATGGAGAGTTGAGAAAAGAAAAGAGACAAGTTCTTAGTAACCTCTAACTAGCATGAAAGCAATACGTAACTCATCGCGTACACAATTAAAAAATGTTTACATGCGAATTGCAAAAAGTAAATTTTAACTTCATTTCTTCATGTTGTTGTTGGATGTAGTATCAACAACCTTTAATTAATAGTCCACTGCTAGACATAGGTGTCTCCTTAGAAAGGAGTTGCAGTTGTTCACTGTGTGTCACTTTAGAATTTAGAAGGTTATTCTTCTATATATTAACAAAATAACATCACTCACAACTTACATTAGTATGTAAGTTGTGAGTGATGTTATTTTGTTGATATTATTTAGTTCATTATCCGTGTGGTGACGGATTAAGAATACGGAATGTCACCACCCCCGTTCATCCGTGAGTGACCAAACTACAAGACAACAGCACTGTAAAGAGAAGGAAAACTTGAAACAAACCCTATACCAACCCGTCTGGCCAGCGTGGTATAGTAGGCCAAAACCTCCTTTCTAAGGAGAGGCCTATGTCCAGCAGTGGACTATTATAGGCTATTGATTGATTGATTTAGTTCATATTTTATCTTACAACTGATTTACATTTTATACTGGATATTTTAGAATTTATGTGTTGCTATTTCAGAACGAATAAACTACTTTCAAATCAGGCTGTCATCAGTGTCATATTCATTTCAAATCGTCTTGTTCAAAACATGCAGTTGAAACTTGCATGTAAATACTAAAACTAATTAAGAAAAACACATTAATTTCTCACTATGATCACTGATAACGATGAATTGAAGGACTTCAAGCTGAGGCCAATGAAATGCGAATGTAACTATCTCAATAGATCCGATGGATCGGCAATTTTGTCGCAAGGTTAGAATCGCAGATTGTACTGCTACTACTGAATTTATTGAAACAAAGTATTCTAAATGATGAAATATGTATATCATTTAATTAATGAGTTATTCACCACCCCTATTCATTCCGTGGATGTTGTAAGAGACGACTAATTGAGCAAAATACGCGCAAGACAACAGCACTGTAAAGATAAGAAAAACTTGAAACGAACCCTATACCAACCCGTTTTACCAGGGTGGTATGGTAGGCCAAAACCTCTTTTCGAAGGAGGCCTATGTCCAGCAGTGGACTATTAAAGGCTGATGATTTGGTGATTGAGTTTATCTGTTTGGTTACTGTTAGATGTTCTTTTGCAGGTCAAACAGTAGCTGTAGTGAGTGTGAATGGACCGCTGGACATAAAGATGCAAAGTCAAAGCATAGGGAAAGCTACACTGGAGGTCTTATTCAGTAGCAAAGGTGGAAAACCTTCAATTGGAGATAGGTGATTATTTACTATTTTATTGTAGAACGTAAAAATACTTCCTTAGATATTTCAATATCTATTTTGTGTCTAAGACAACTTTGTCTTGAATTAGATTGGTATACCATTTCTATTTATGGACACATTTTTCACAATTTCCTTTTCTCTCTATTCCAACTGATTTATAGAATAGTCTTAATAATTAATTTCAGATACAAAGAGCATGTGATAAGACAGACATGTGAATCAGCCATCTTGGGTTGCTTATACCCTCGCACTGGTATCACAGTTACTATACAGGAATTAGAAGATTATGGTGGGGTGAGTTGATATTAATTCTTGTCTGATTTTGATTGACATCTTTTTATAGTATAGAAACAATAATAATACTCATCATTATCAAGAGCCTTTAATAGTCCACTGCTGGACATAGGCCTCTCCTCAGGAAGGAGGTTTTGGCCTACTATACCACGCTGGCCAGACAGGTTGGTATAGGGTTTGTGTCAAAGAGAGGAAAAAAAAATTTTGAGACGAGCCCTCACCAGGAGCGGGCTGGCGCTAGGAGGGGTCCGGATGTCTTAATAACAGCTGTTCCCGGATCCCTCCTGTTACAGGCGCAGAGTGGCACACCGTGTGGTTTTAGTCGGTCCGAGTCCGACACACCACCCCGCCGCAAACCCTGGTGGGGTAACCGTCCGAGGGGATTTCCACACGTTAAAAAGGGTTTGTGTCAAGTTTTCTTTCTTTTTGCAGTGGTGGTGTCTTGCGTTGTTTTGCGCCCTTAGTCGGCGCTTACGACACCCAAGGGATGAATTGGGTGGGGTAAAAAATACATAAACTTTATATTGGTATTCTTCATTCTTTTTTTTAAGACTTATAACGTGGCGCATTTATAATAGCGCATAATTAATTTGGTGGTTGTGTTTATAACTATAAAATAACTCTATCTTCTGAACTAGGTTGTGTATGTATCTCAGAATATTTTATAACCTTACAGCTGCCTTTTATTGATGTGTGAGTGTATGTGTGTTTGGGTGTGTAAGGTGTGTGTGTGTGTGCGATATATTCGAGACTATTTTCAAACCCAGGGAATCAAACCCAGGATTTGAGAGCACAGCAGTCGCATATGCTACCTCTACACCACCAAGTCAGTCTTTCAGATTAGCACACCAAAAACACTCATCATTTAATTATCTACTAGATAAACAAGCTACACCCATCCCAGTATTAGTAGGGGATATGTCCTTGTGCTATCTTATCTATTAGTGGGAGGCTGTCTTTAAGGTGATAATTACACACAATGATCATATTCAATTCACAGTTTTTAGCCTGCTGCCTCAATGCTTGCTGCCTAGCCTTATTAAACGCTGGTCTAGCCATGAGGCACACGTTTGCGGCGGTGAGCTGCGCTATAGACGAGCAGGGGAACATTCAACTGGACCCGGCGCCTGCGCAACTCGAAACATCGAGAGCAACTATGACATTTGTGTTTGAGAGTCGGGATAAGAGTTTAGTTACTGGTTAGTAAATAAAAAAAAACTAGCGAGTCTTAGTCATATAATATGTAATATCTGACGTCTGACCCACCATCTGATGGCCAACTCTGGCGCTACGTGCGCCTCACTGCTCTAATCAAATAATGCGCCCTTTTTGGCTTCCTGTTACATACTTCCGTCCCTAATCGACTTAAGAGCTATATATCAAAATTACATTTTAGAAAATGATATATGTACGCACTGCGGTACATATTTACGCACTCGGTTGGGGTAACCTCGATACATTAATAAATATTTCAAAGCCGCTATGTACTATATTAATATATACGATACATTATTGTATTCCATTTAGTTTATCTGCTTTGTACTGTCGTTCAATCTATGAGCTCAAAAAGGTGTCGTCGAGCAAATTGACAGAAAAAAAGAACATTAGGTACATAATTTTTCTGTTCTTTTATAAAAATGTAGAAAAGCTATGAGATGCTGGAAATTTAATTGGTCTCTTAATGCTAATATTATTTTGGTGTATTACAGCTTTCACGGACGGCAGTTACAGTGACTCCGCGTACAGTGAAGCGATGGAACGCTGCCGCTCCACCAGTGACCTCGTATTCCAATTCTACAAACAGATTGTGTCCAAGTATTCTTATGTTATAGGATAGTAAAAACAATTGTCATTATTTTTGTTGCATTTATTGTAGTGATAACTTTTTATGGGAGGGTAAACCGCTTCGTTACGTAACGCGTTACGGCGCCAGTTTGTCTGGCTTCCCTTTTACTCACTCATACGGCAGCGGTAGACAGGTTCCTTCTCTCTCACTCTAACCTACAGCGCTAGCCGTACTTCGGACAGACGCTTTACATAAAATTTAAGTAATAACCTAATTTTTTCTCAAGTTAAACAATTTCAATATTAAAAAGTTCAACTTCAACGTCCCGAGACGCTCATGTTTTTTTTTAAAACAGTCCTTTCTAACCTACAAAGGAAAAAAATCGATTAGAGAAATTAAATCCCAGGCAGACTGAAGTCGGTGACCCTGTCCAATCAAGGGAAGAGTCTGTGAAAGGGAGAATAGAATTTTATTCTAAAAGTGATGCCACTTACAATGTAAGTGTTATCTCTTATGAGAACTGCATAAAAAAACTGATTTTTAAGGAAACTAATAGTCCTTGGTATTATCGTGTCGAAATGAATTAATTAGTACTAATTAATTAATCCGTCACCACACAGTGATGGGTCGCCAATTAGTAAATTAATCAACTTAACAATATGCGACCCATCACCTAGTTAATTAATTTGTGGTGACGAATTAAGAATACGGAGTGTCACTTCCCCTGTTCATCCCGTGGGTGTCGTAAAAGCCGACTAAGGGAGCAAACTACGGAGGACATCAGCATTGCAAAGAGAAGGAAAAATTGAAGAAACTCCTACATGAACTGGCCACCTTGATTTAGTATGCGAAAACCTATTTTCTTAGGAGAGGCCTATGTCCAGCAGTGGACTATTAAGGGCTGTTGATGATTATTGGTGATTGGCGGTTAATTGGTATGTCGGAATCGAACCGCCTAAAACCAACATTCACCTACTGATAAGCGATTACCTGCCGTTATTTTACACGTTTACCTAGCGTTACTGAAACAGCACTTCAATGGCCTTATCCACAACCATAATGCTTTCTGTATGGCTCCGATTTAACAAGAGAATGGGGTGGATGACTTTCAAGTCAAATCAGCGATTGGAGAAAGAGTTCCGACAAACATTTGTGACTTGCCTGCAGTATCTTTTTATCAAACTTCAAAACGATACCCGCGGTACATTTTTGTATGAAATACTATGTCCAAAAATAAATACAAAAATACAACACAATAAAATACTTGGTTTTTGGCTGCGGTATTTCCGGACCGATACGACCTTTAAACCCTACAAGAAAAGAGCGTACTGCCTCAAAGGATGTGACTGCTGACGCGCTTGTGACTGCTGAGTTGCAGGACGGCGGTAGTCGCTTTCCATCAAGTGACCCGTCTGCCCGTTTCATATAAAAAAAATCGTGACATCATACTTCACTATAGTCAAATCTATACTAATGTTATAAAGCTGAAGAGTTTGTTTGTTTGTTTGTTTGAACGCGCTAATTTCAGGAACTACTAGTCCGATTTGAAAAATTCTTTCGGTGTTAGATAGCGCATTTATCGAGGAAGGCTATAGGCTATATATCCAATAGGAGCGGAGCACGAATGAAGAATGTTTCAAAAACGGAGATATTACTATTGAGAGACGCAGATGAAGTTGCGTCAGTCGTTGACGTCAGCGTTGGTCAGCTAGTCATTAATATAATGGCAAGTTGAAAATATCAAAAAAATAAAAACATTAAATTGAAAATCGAGGACAATTTATACTGTACTTTAGAATGTTACATTGTATGATTCAGGCGAAATAATTTATGTTAAACAGGAATCTACCCTATTATAATGAATGACACGCCACACAGCCGCGATGATTTCGCAAAAGGTTCAAATGTCTGTATTTGGAAGCCGAGAACTCGCTCCTTGTTGGCTCCGATTTCCGCATTTAAACTCGAGAGTGCGGACCAATAAGAACGCCGATCGCAGTCACCCTGACAGTCGATTTGATGTGAATTTAAACTCATACTAGGCCCTCAGATGGGAGGTGAGATGTCAGATGTTACACAGTATGTGACCAATGAATGCCTCACTCGTTTTTTACTTATAGTCCAGTCGTAATTGTAACAAGAAACAGGAATAGCCTGTTAAAATGTATTCTGATTTGGAGGGATGTAATTTTTTTTTAAAGAACACGGCATATATCCTGTGTCGCGGGGGACTTTACAAACATATATGAAACGGACCCAAAGAATACCCAGACTCAGAACAACAATTTGTAGATCACACAAAGTGTCATCCCATGTGGGGATCGAACCCACAACACTCAGCGTAGTGGTAAGTGGCATGGCGACAGCTTAAACCACTACGTCATCCGTGCATTATTTGATTTGTAGCGCCTGTCATTATTTTCTTAGCATTATGACGGTCTTACTATAGTGCTTACAATGTAATATAGTAGGCGCTCGTGTTAAATAAACATGGGATGAGCCACAGAAGAATCTGTAGGATGAGCTATTAATCTACGTAATTAATGGATGATGTAATGCTGAAATGTTTTCCGAGTCAATTTAGTTTAAAGACTCAAAGACAAAACTGTTTCTTTCACAATTATTTTTTTGTAGGTGGATGGCGCATAGCCTAGGGTTGCACACAAATAACCAAGCCAGAATAAAATGGATGTAGACGCATCTTACTTTTTCAAATATATTTTTTGTCATCATCATCACCAGCCTATACTAGTCCACTGCTGGACATAGCCCTCTCCTTAGAAAGGAGGTTTTGGCCTACTATACTACAAACCCTATACCAACCCGTCTGGCCAGCGTGGTGCTGGCCAGACGGGTTGGTATAGGGTTTGTTTCAAATTTTCCTTCTCTTTGCAGTGCTGTTGTCCTGCTTAGTTTGCTCCCTTAGTCGGCTCTTACGACACCCACGGGATGAATTGGGGTGGTGAAAATTTGTATTCTTAATCCGTCACCACACGGACAATATTTTTTGTATCGAGCACAATTATAAAACCTTGCACGGGGCGCATTGAAGCGCTTGTTACGATACTGAATCCAGAGTAGGTATTATGCTAACCATAATTTCAGTAGTGGCCTTAGCCATTGCGAGGCCCTTATCTTTATAGAATTAGTTTTAATGATGATAGTTAAAACAAATAATGCAATTCAATACATACTGCTTGTTCGAACATTGTTGTCTTGTGTGGCTCATAAGCCGACTACAGTTAATAGTGGAAGCCTGTCTAAATGACAGGCGGAATGAAACACGGAGAGTCCCTAAACGTCAATCAAGCGCGAGTAACGAGTGCCATAAGATGCGAAATCTAAATAAACATTGTTTTACATGGGAGGCCCCTGCGGTTGCCCTGCTGGCCACCTCCAAAGATCGCTGCTGCATAATTTTATTCCTCTCTCGTAACAGGGAAGAAACCTATTGCCGTCAACTTGGGCACACGGAATTAGGAATGGAAAAAATGGGAGTTAATTGTAAGATCAAGGTGAGACAAAAACTGAAGCTGAAATATCATCATCATCGTCATCAACAGTCTCATAGTCCACTGCTGGACATAGACCTCTCCTTAAAAAGGAGGTTTTGGCTTACTATACCACGCTGGCCAAACGGGTTGGTACAGGGTTTATGTCAAGATTTCCTTCTCTTTGTAGTGCTGTGTTCTGCGTAGTTTGCTACCTTTGTCGGCTGTTACGACACCCACGGGAAGAATAGGGTGGTGACATTGCGTAGTCTTAATCCGTCACCACACGGACAAGCTGAAATATAATGCATATTTATATGAATAGATTTTGGGGTAAAAGCAATCATTATTTTTAAAGCTATGGGATACATCCCTATAACTCTTCTTTTTATTACATACGGGACAAACGAGCAGACGGGTCACCTGATAAAAAGTGATCACCGCTGCCCATGAATATCTGCTGCTCAGGAAACACAAGCATATTGAGTACACATTTTCCTAGAAGGTTTTAGGTATGTTGTTTTGAGGTTCGGTTAAGATTCTGTTCAGGTTCTCACTGTTGTCGAGAAGTCCGAGGATTAATTATTTATTGCCCACAGTTTCACCTTTGTTTATACTTATTGCTCCGCTCCTTTCAGTCATAGCGTGATGTTATATAGCCCATAGTATTCCTCAATAAACACTCAATCTAATTCATATCTATCTAACAATGAAACAAAAAACTATTCCGTTTTATTATGGTAGTAAAGAAAATCATAAGGTTTATAATATAATAATATAATATAATATATTCTACTACATTCACACAACGCCATCTAGTCCCAAACTAAGCAGAGCTTGTACTATGGGTACTAGACAACTGATATAAACACATATATACTTTTTTTTTGTAAATACATACATATTATACATAGAAACACCCAGACCGAATCAAACATCAAATGTTCATGCACACAAATGTTTGACTTGAGCGGGAATCGAACCCACGACCTTTGGAATAGCAGTCCGTTACACAAACCACTACGCCATCCAGTCGTCGTTATGTTATACTAGTACCCTGCCACGCTTCGCTGTGCCACACTGTGGTTGAAAAAATAGATAAAAACCATCTTTCAAGCGTGTTGTATATCGTGACAAAATTTGAGCTCAATCGATGCAGTACTTTTGAGTATTTGAAGCGTATCGTTGAGCCGCACTCCGCCAGGCGAAGTAATCATGCCTGGTGGACTGCGGCTCAACGAAGGATATTGGGAAGTTGTATATACTTATGCTAATAGGCGTGAGAATTACTTACGAGATACAGGCTTAGCAGTGACTCCGTAGTTTGGTATGTCTCCGTTAGATGGCGCTGTAGTATATTTCTTTGTTTCACTGTTTGCGGAAGTCGGCACGCATTTATTACAATGTCAATATTTATTGTCTAAAAATAACTTAGGAAACCAACACACGACCTTCTCAACTTCCGGCGGTTGCCGAAGGCTGTATATTTGCAAGTACGTTTTTACGCATCAATGTTGTTCGAACGACTCTATCAACGGGTGGTAGGTAAATAGATTGGTAATTTAATACTACGAGGGGTGATCAATAAGTAATGATAATCGAGTATTTCTAGAACGCACAAAAACCCAAATTATTTTTTTTCTGCTTGCTTATATATCCACTACTTCAGCTTCAAAAAAATGTATAAATAGGACACCATTACCGGGAGATACATTCATTTGAATACGAACTGTCGAAGAGAAAACATCAAAATGGAGAAAAATGAAATAAGAGCTGTCATCAAGTACCTCTGCCTGAAAAAAATGTCTACCAAAGACATACACAGCGACTTAGAGGAAACATTGGGGGAGTCTGCTCCTCCATATTCCACAGTCGCACGCTGGGCAAAGGAATTTAAGCTGGGCAGAACCTCCACTGAAGATGAACATCGCCAGGGACGCCCTTCCACATCCCTTACTGGAGAAAACGTCAAAAAAGTGGAAGATATCGTGTTGGCCGATCGAAGGGTGACCGTAAGGCATGTAGCTGAGGTCACAGGGATCTCCTATGGCAGCGTTCAAAAAATCATTGTCAACAAAATGCATATGAAAAAGGTCTCTGCGCGTTGGGTACCGAGAATGTTAACCGACGAGCAAAAAAAGAAACGAGTCGACATTTCGAGGGTGAATCTTCAAAAGTTCCAGGCCGATAAAGAATTTTTTTTGTAGCGTTTTGTGACCATGGACGAGACCTGGATCCACCACTTTGATCCCGAAACCAAACAACAATCAATGACTTGGAAACGAGCTTCCTCACCAACGCCGAAGAAATTCAAAGTGTCAAGTTCAGCGGGAAAGGTTATGGCGTCTGTTTTCTGGGATGCAGAAGGAATTATTATGGTGGAATATTTGGAAAAGGGGGCCACTATAACAGGCTCTTACTACGCAGGCCAAATAAGAAGATTGCGAGAAGCTATTAAGTCAAAAAGACGCGGTAAACTGCGCGCTGGAGTGCTGTTTCACCAAGACAACGCCCCGGCTCACAAAGCCGCAGTTGCGATGGCTGCCATTGAAGAAACGGGGTTCGAACTGCTCGAACACCCTCCCTATTCGCCAGATCTAGCTCCCAGTGACTTCTACCTCTTTCCTCGGCTCAAAGAACACCTCCGGGGCAACAAATTTGAGGACAATAGTGAAGTGATGGCCGCAGTAGAGGCATTTTGGGAGGGTCAAGACAAAGAATTTTTTTCTAAGGGAATCATGGGCTTAGAAAAAAGATACACTAAATGTATTAACTTGCAAGGAGACTATGTTGAAAAATAAAATACTTTTTTTAATCTAATAGTTCTGTTTCATATTGATTATCATTACTTATTGATCACCCCTCGTATTTAGTAGTATTTTTTGTTTTTTTTTTTATGGCGTAGGCAGCTAACGAGCAGACGAGTCATCTGAGGGTCTAATGCATGTTTACTAACTTTACTAATACACTGTCATGGAAGGGTGGATTATGTGTTTAGGTAGGTAGATGGCTCTTACTCCAAAAGAAGTCTCCTGAACCCCTACCTTAATAAACGTAATGTAACATTGTGTTGAACCCAATTAGCTGACTGATATTCATCACAGACATTCGCTACACGAGTTATAAAGAAAAATAATGCAAGTGAATAATTGAATGCGTCCCTTTGGTTTGCCGCTACCGAATATAAAATAAACAAGAATAAAACGAAACGTGTTGCGTGCGGTAAGGACGAGACACACTGGGGCAATATAGTCTACCGAGGTCTATGGAGTTGCAATAAAAATCTAATTACAATTTTTTTATTTATTAAAAAAAAACACAATGACGGACTTGTCATAGGTATTCTCTACCAGTTTCCCTTTTCTATACGGTATAGAAAAAAGGAGCAGACAGGTCACCTGATGATAAGTGATATGGATAGGACAAAATCACATTTTTATCATTCGATTTTTTCGTATTTAGGTTAGGGTTACTACTTACTCACTCGTTGTTGCCAATAAGCTGTTTGTGACTATGCATAAAGACGCTATTTCACCTATTTAACAATAAATCTAGTAATTATTAAATAAAGCTACCATTCTCTACATAATAATTTAAAAAAAAAAACTAGATTTACTGTTAAATAGCGTCTAACCAACCTACCTAGCAACCCTAACCTACGTACGCAAACATCGATTGAAAAATCACAGTTCACTCTGATTGTGTTCCATTTCTAGTAAGTGACTACCGCCGCCCATGGACACCTGCAACTTAACAGTCAAAAGTACATTAGCGTTCTTTGAGTCCCCCCTTCCCATAATCAGGGGAGCAGGTTGAATTGGGATCTGGTAACCTCACTCACTCAGTGAAAAGCAACGAAATAATTGTTTAACACTGGTTTTCTGTGAGATCACATACAGATTCCTGTGTATCACTCCGGTCGAGTCTGGTCTATTTGGAGGAGGATCATTTTTAATAAGTATATAGCATAAGTTATAAGCAAAGAAGAAATTGACGGACAAGCATAGAATGAGAATGATATGAACGCATCAGTCTTTTTATTGATTAAATTTTTAAAATGATTTTCAAATACAGATTTAGTTAAAATCAGTAAAGAAACAATCTTTAACTTGCGTCTTCTAAATTTCATTCAATCAAGCATTTAAATGTTAAGTTTAAACATTCGAAATTAAATGCCTTAAGTTTATGGAAGGTAAAGAAAGAAAAGCCTAGTGTGCACCAAGCCTGTTGAATAGCGTCGGCGGTAAAAAAAAACACCAACAAGATGGCCGATCGACGCGATCTCGAATGCAAATGGCGGGTCCAAAAGCGCCGCCGGCACATTTAAATGTCGCAAAATGATGCTGATTCCCAACCGACAATGATTTTTGCTCTATTTAACAAGCAGGGACATTGTGCCGCTCTGAATCAAACAATTGTACTCAAATAGTGGAATGTCTGAATGGATGGTTCGGATATGTTGATAAGAGAACTTATGTTTTAGGTTGTCACTGGTTTACGAACGAATTCGGTCTCAAGATCTAATTAAGGTTTGTTGTGGCTTGTCGGAATGAAAACAAGCTTTTAGCTATTCAGGAATAATTTACGGAATGTGTGACTGTTGTACCTACGTGCCCGTTTCGATTTTCAGATCTTAATTAAATAGGAGTCACAGTATATAAAATGTAGAACTATATACTTAGGAATAATAGCCATATTGTGAATGGGTGACGTTTGTTTATTCATAGAAATAGATTCATTCGATCGTCTATGCTTTGTTGGGTAAACGATCGCCTTTACCTTTCTTTTCTAGAACTTGATCATTACTTTTATCGTGCTTTGTCCGTACATTAATTTTATTATTAAATTATGATTAATAATTACTTGTTTGCATTGTCTGTTGTTTCGATCAGAAGGCCAATTCTCGTAACTCGTTAACTATTCAGTTCCGATCAACTTTCGATCTCACAACTGTCGTTAAATGTATTTTCGTAGTAAAGTATTAAACATCAGTATTGTGACCGAAAATTGAATCGGTAATCTGCTAGTCTTAGAACTGAATTTTGACTGAATTTTTATTAGTTTAGAATTAGAATTGAAATTAGAATTGCCCTTCTGGTTGCCCTGACTGGTCATAGGTTGACCGAAAACGCGTTAATTTCAGATGATACCATGACCATATTATAATAATGTCATGGGTTCTTGTCTGTGGGTAAAAATACGACATAGGTACTGTTTACAAGACATTATGTTCTTTGCATACTTACTAACTCTCTTTTTATTTATATATTCACTGGTTTCTAGATTTTAATAAATAAAACATCAGTCTATTTACAATATTTAAAATAGTTTCTCTCCGACTAAGCTGTGGGACTTTCAGTATTATAATTCTCTTTGCATGGCAAGCTTTATCGTTCACTAATACATACGTATCTGCAATAATAACATCTTATGTAGACACGTAGACCTTCTCTCTCTCTCTCTATCTCTCTCTATCTTCTGTAAATGTCTTATAGGAAATCATTGTCTGGACAGCATGAATTCAAGTCGTTGTCGGCTTTAATCATTAAAACGCATTGGCACTCAACTCAGGATACTTGTTGGCCACTAGTCTTAAATGTCACTTTAAACTGTTCACAATGTAAATATACATTCAAAAACGTCAGTTATTGCAAACTGAAACTTTATCAATAGGTAAACATGCCATTAATCTAATTCAATACGCGAACGCGACATAAATCGTGTGAAGAACGCGCCCGTAGCGAATAAAATATGGCTGACTCAGTGACATTCATCCTTTCGCGCGCAATTTACATACCTTAGCATTTTGCGTCTCCGCGCGACATTCCCACGATCCGACACATCTTAATTTAATGCCTATAAATGTATGATTTAATCATTGTAGTATAATGTACGGAGAAGTGATTTTGACTCAATAGACTTAATATTTAAATATATTTTTTTGTTTTTTTTTAAAAGACAACTTCCGCATTAGGAATATATCTTGTGTCACGGGGGACTTTACAAACATGCATGTAACGGACACAAAGAACACCCAGACTCAGAAAAACATGTGGGGATCAAACCCACAACACTCAGCGTAATAGTAAGTGGCGTGGCGACCGCTTAAACTACGCCATCCGTGAAGTCTCGTCGTGCAGTTTAATCGTAAGTACTTCAAAGATTAAATCGAAGTTTTACCGTGACGTAGGAGATTGAAAGGCAACCCTCAACCTAGATTCAAAAAGGCTCGGAGGATGATGGTGATGTATTTCAAAGATTTATATTGGTTGTTACCAAATATACCATATATCCTTACCGTGGGTAGTTATGTGGAGGAACAGGTGTCACAAAGGGAGGATCCTTCGACCAGGCGAAGTGATCATGCCTGGCAGAACGCGGACCAACTGTTGATGTTGTAAAATTGTATACTTGTGTGATAATCGGCTTAAAACTTTTCATATCGTTATACAGGATGAGCAGTTACTCCGTAGTTCGGTGTGTCTTCGTTAGATGGCTCTGTATTATGTTTCGGTTTTGTTGTAGGTGGACGTCGCCACAATTATACTTAGTTTTATAATACGATATATAGACTAACTAAATTTAAAATATTAGGACAAAAAATATTGTAAATTTTAGATAAAACAATCTGCCGCAGATTTTTATAGTGTGGTTTTACATACTCGGCTCTGGAATCGTAAGGAATCAAGATGATTCTTGTAGTTCGTGCAAACGTAAAGCTACCGCCAGCATGAAAGCCATTATCTCCTTAGTAGAATGTAAGCTGAAAGCATTAAATTTACATCTAAAGAAATTAAGTATTTGCACGTCCGTTGCCAGCTGTTATTGGGTACAATTAAAACCCGAAATCTTAACAAAGACGGGCCTCTTTGTCTGAGGGCGTGTGTCCCTGGCTGATAAGCTAGAGGTCGTGGAAAGAGCATACTTCCATTTCCATCGGCTTTCCAAAATGCCGAATTGTGTTGTGAAATGGTGTAAAAAACAACAATTACTTAGGTAGTATGATGGAATCGTATTTCACACATAAGTAAGCGTAGAAACTAATATTTTAAATTAAATAAAATTATGATGGCCTACGTTGATAAAACCGGCCTTATTCCGTTCTACGCAAAGTTAAATCTTGACTTTTTTATCATATATACGCTATGTATGTAGGCACCTACATCTATACAAATAAATAAAACTGGAGTGTCTGTTTGTTGTAAGTGGAATCTGTACAGAAGTGTAAGGAACCGATGTAATCAGATGATACGCAATGCCAAACGCCGTTATATCCTTGACAACATTGCTCGTTCCTCCCCATCCCACACATGGAAACTTCCATGTGTGGGATGGGGAGGACTTGGAACGCTAGGTGTTGGCAAACAGACACCTGCTAACCAGTCGGAGATAGTTGGTCTGGATAATATAAATCGTCATTTCTCCACGTCTACTCGTTTAGATCACCAGACCAAGTATCTCACAGTGAATTACTTGGCGAGCCTAAATCCCCCTAACATTAACTCTTTTCAATTTGTTCCAGTTGCGCAGGGTGAGATCAAAAAGATAATCCTCTCTCTCAAATCTAACGCTGTGGGCTTCGACCAAATTACAAGACGCATGATCACAACAATTCTCGATCAGCTTTTACCAGCAATCTCCCATATCATTAACTACTCCCTATACTCCAGAACTTTCCCCTCACTTTGGCGCAAAGCCTACATTATTCCATTACCTAAAATTGCAAATCCCACACTTCCTAACCACTTTAGACCCATATCAATTCTTCCCTTCCTATCCAATATTCTTGAAGCCTGTGTACATAAACAGCTCTCGGGTTTCATCTACAAAAATGACTTACTAAGCCCATTTCAATCTGGTTTTAGGCCTGGCCACAGCACCACCACTGCCCTCCTCAAAGTGACTGGTGATATCAGGGTGGCTTTGGAAGATACAAAAGTGACAGTCTTAATTCTGGTCGACTTTTCAAACGCCTTTAACACCGTCAGCCACGATATCCTCTTATCCATCCTCTCCTATCTTAAGATCTCGCCTGAAGCGCTGGAATGGTTCTCATCTTATCTTCAGGGACGCCAGCAGTCCGTTCGTGTCGACGATCTCTCCTCGAGCTGGTGTGATGTCGGCTCTGGTGTTCCTCAAGGCGGTATACTTTCTCCTTTATTGTTCTCTGTGTTTATTAATCTCTTATCTCTTGAACTTCGTAACGCGTATCATCTGTATGCTGACGACCTGCAACTGTATGCTCAAGCTAATGTTGATGACATACCAATAGCTATTGACGAGATCAACATAGATCTCAAAACCATCAAAAACTGGTCTGAAAGGTTTGGGTTATTGGTCAACCCGACAAAGTGTCAGGCAATAATAATTGGCAGTCAGCGTTCGATGAACAGAGTCAATTTTGAGACGCTCCCCAAAATAATTTTTAATGGTATCACTATACCTGTTTGTCGATCGGTGAAAGACCTAGGCTTACAACTCAACTGCACCCTGAACTGGCGCGATAAAGTCACATACGTATGCCAGAGGGTTAACGGTATTCTTAGAACATTATATCGCCTGAAAATTTTTCTTCCCGTGAAAACTAAGACAGTGCTCGTGCAATCTCTTATCTTCCCTTTAATCGACTACGGTGACGTGTGCTATTATGACCTGAATGCAGATCTTCTCAACAAGCTAGATCGTCTCATCAATAACTGCATTCGATTCATCTTTAATCTTCGTAAGTATGACCATATCTCCGGTTTTCGTTCCCAGCTAAGATGGTTACCTATTCGTCAACGCAGGAAAATGCGCGCTCTCACAACTATGTACACTATCCTCAATTCCCCTTCCCCTCCTACTTATTTAACAACACAATTTCAATTGTTATGCAACAACCACAACAGAAACCTTCGTTCGGCCAACAATCTTCTTCTACTCTGTCCTTCTCACACCACTGGGTTTGTCGGCTCTTCGTTCTTTGTCCAGGCTGTCCTCTTATGGAATGCGCTTCCTCACGAAGTCAGGATGGCTACAAATCGGTACTCTTTTAAGACGAAAGTGAAAGAGCTATTGCTGTATGTGTATGTATATATATATGTATATATTTATGAGTATGTATGTGTATATATATGTGTATGTGTGCGGTATTACGACGTTTACACCAAATTCCAAGATAGTTGGTATTTAGCAAAACCACTATCGTTTATACCCTACCATAAATGCACCTACCTCATTCTTTCTCAGCGTGGCCCAATCGGTCGACTGGCAGAGAATGCCTTAGGCATTAAGTCCGCCGATGCATGTACTTATGCAAAAAGTTAAAAAATAAAATAAAATAAATAAAATAGCCGCTTTTTACTAAATGCATATATATGTTTACACGGTTGATATGCCAAAATAACATTTTTTACAATTGTTGTCTGTCTGTTTGTTCCGGTAATCTTTCGAACGGCTGGACCGACTTTCACTGGCAGATAGCTGATGACATAAGGAGTAACTTAGGCTACTTTTTTTCAGACTAGCTTCGCCCCGCGGCGTTGCCCGCGGTTATAACAACAAACGCGGGTAACACCGCGGGTCTCAGCTAGTCTAAACTAATATTATAAAGTAGAAAAGTTTGGTTGGTTGAACTCTCTAATCTTACGAACTACGGGTTCGAATTAAAAAATATTTTAGTGTTAGATAGCCATTCATCGAGGAAGACTATATAACATCACGCCACCACCAATAGGAGCCGAGCACCAATGAAAAATGTTGTAAAAACTGGTAAATTTATTCCTTTTGAGAGACAAAGACAAAGTTGTGCGGGTTAGTTGTTATTAATAGTTTTAATGAGGCATCAAGTGAGGCAACGACCACGCGCATACGGCCTCTCGATCCCTTGTTACACTGTACTTAACAAACAGGTGGGTCTGATCGAGTTACGGTCATGTCGGCTTAACTAAGCACATTTATATTGCTATTACTAGCGCGTATAATACCATGTCACGTGCTACACTTGTGTATTATACCTACACATATATTAGTTAATACTATGTTTTGCCCGCGGCTCGTCGGCTATGTCGGTTATTGCTGTAAAATTGTATAGCATGAAATTGATGTTACTCGCTGATAATGTATCTTTCCATTGTTGTTTTTTTTTTAAATCGGCTTCGGCGTAAAAGCGTAACAAACAAACAAACAAACTCACTCTCACATCTTCTATACAAATAAATAAAATTGGAATGTCTGTTTGTAATATTAAAATAACCGCTTTTTCTAAATGCATATGTATGTTTACACGGTACATATGCCAAAATAACATTTTTTTTTTGTCTGTCTGTCTGTTGTCTCTGGAACGGCTTTACCGATTTCGACAGGACTTTCACTGGCAGATAGCTGATGACATAAGGAGTAACTTAGGCTACTTTTTTTAGATTAGCTTTACCCGCGGCGTTGCCCGCGGTTATAACAACAAACGCGGGTAACACCGCGGGACACACAAGAGATTACCCGGAACAAACAGACAGACAGACAAAAATTGAAAAAAATGATATTTTGGCATATGTACCGTGTAAACATACATATGCATTTAGTAAAAAGCGGTTCTTTTAATATTACAAACAGACACTCCAATTTTATTTATTTGTATAGATATGCTTGTCAGGTAGATAAACTATATTTTGTTAAATATTATATTAGCTGTGATCTGTGGTCGTAACTTCACCTGTGTTTATCTGTCATAAAATACAGACAATGTTACTCCTAGATAAAGTAACTCTCTAATAGTGAAAGTATGATTAAAATCTGTTCAGTAATTTTAGAGGTTACTAACTGGAATTTAAAAACCGCTGCCTTAGTTGGTTCGATGCCCGGACCGGGCAAATTTTTAAAGGGTTTTCTGAGAGGAAAAATAGCCTAAGTTATTCCTTATGTAGACAGCTACCTAGCAGTAAAATATTATCGAAATCAGTTCAGCCGTTTAGAAGATTACTCGGAACAAACACAGACAAAAAAAAATCCGTGTGGTGTCTTGGGAAACCCGAGAGGAACGAAGTTGTGACGATCGAGTAAAACTGATTCGACACGATTTTAATTACAACGCCATCTATGAAAGCGGCTATTACCTACATATTTTTCAGTTGGTATCTAATTAAAACAATTTATATATTGGGAAAATCTCCTTGAGAAATGATTTCCTATCTATTCGATAGATGTCGCTGAATGACTGACAAGTGACAATTCAAAATAAATACTGAGATGAAAAGTAATGATTTCCTATCTATTCGATAGATGGCGCTGAATGACTGACATAAAAAGTGTCGTTACAACTTTTCGTGAGATTTTTTCCGTCTAGACCCCTTTCACAACGCGCGATAAGGAACTTCGTTCCAAAAAAAAAAAACCTACATATAATTTTGACATTACAAACAGACTTCAATTTTATTTATTTCTATAGATTAGTTTTAAACAAACAAATATTTTCTGTTTATAATACTAATAGGTAGAAGATTTAAATTAGTCGTAGCGCGGTTAAGTGCAAGTATAGCATTCCTTTATGTGTTAATCCTTGGATAAAATCTATCTTTACCCCTTATTGGAGTAATTGCCTTTCTCTCACAACAGGCTGGGTCTTTGATACGACAGCCGTGCAGAGTATAATACGTGGGCGATGGCTAGGTAGATGCATATTGCCCAAGACCGGGATATTTGGCGTTCTTTGGGGGATGTTTTCATTTGGCACTGGACGTCGATGAACTAATGATGATTGTTTTGACAAGCTTACAAGTTAGCCTTTTATCCATGGCTTCGCTCGCACTTTTGTTGACTTTGATAATCAATCAAGTTTGAATTAAGCAGTGGCCTATGTTGTATTCCACACTACTGTCTATGTTTGTGTTTGCTTACCACTTCAACCTTTAAACATGATCTTTTTAAACCCCCGACGCAAAATCGACGTTGTGTTATAAGTTTGACGTATCTGTGTGTGTGTGTGTGTGTGTGTCTTTCTGTGACATCATAGCTCCCGAAGGGGTGAACTGATTTTGATTTTGTTTTGTTTTAAAGGTGAATTAGTCGGGAGTGTTCTTAGCTATGTTTGATAAAAATCGGTCCAAGATGGCCGCCGCCATAAAATGGCGGATTACATACACATTTTTTCACAACTCCCTCGATATGGGTATCAAATGAAAGGGTTTGATTGTTAGAATACTATATACTATGACGAATTTGAAATCCAAGATGTGTGTCGGGGGTATTTGAAGTATTTAATTTAATTTACTATAGTATAGGGGTGCAAATGAGCAGACCGGCCGCCTGATGATGAGTGACACCAAGACACAAAAAAATACTTTTTCAGGGTTTCGTACCTCAAAAGGAAAAAAAACGGAACCCTTATAGGATCATTTTGTTGTCCATCTGTCTGTCTGTTCGTCTGTCAAGACCTCGTTAAAGCGTGGAGGTATCAAATTGAAATTAAAACCATACACTTAGGTATAGACCTAAGTGTATGGTTTTAATTTCAATTTGATACCCTTACAATTTGGTCCCTTGAAGCTGTGAAAAAATCAAACTTGTAAGTTACTTAACGTAAAAAAATATACGGCCGTTTAAGATATTTTAATAAGTAATTATAGGTTTTGGAAACTGCGAGACTCGATTCCTTAACTATTTATAATATGTACCTACAAATTTCTACGGAACCCTCGGTGGGTGAGTCCGACTCGCACTTGTTCGGATTTTTATAGCATAGAGGGGCAAATGAGCAGACGACTCACCTGATGGTAAGTGACTACCTCCGCTCATGAACACCTGCCACTCAAGAGTAACAAATGCGTTGCCATTACCTTTGAGTCCTCCTCCTGGGCATGTACCCAAGTCCCCTCGATTGATGAGGGCCCCCAATTCCTGCCAGATCAACAATTAACATTGTGGTACTACGAGAGTGCCGACAGAAGTAAAAACTTGTTTCTTTTTTTTTCTAATTATAACAGTATCTTTTTTGTTTTTGTTTTCGATTCGTAAAGTTCAAACATTAATCTATGTTGTACGGATATAGTACGTACGTAGAGCCTGGGCTATGGTAACCAGGCTGCTGATAAACATACTTATATATTTCTTAATACATACATATTATAGATAGATAACACACAGACACAGAACAAATGACCGTGCTCATCACACAAATATTTGCCCTGGGTGGGAATCGAACCAACCATCTCTGGCTTAACAGTCAGGGTTACTAATTACTAGACCAACAGGGCTGTCAATAAATATAATTATAACATTTTAATAAATATCTATCTATACAAATAAATAAAATTGAAGTGTCTGTTTGTAATGTCAAAGTAATAGGTTTTTTTTCATACTCACACTGTTATTTGCACGATACCTTTGCTTTAATTTTATTTTAAAAAAAACTGCCTGTCCGTCTGTTTGTTCCATTTAATCTTCAAAAAGGCTGAACCGATTTAATAATATTTTACTACCAGTCTATATAAGAAGTAACTTAGGCTATTTTTCCTCTCAGAAAAACCCTAAAATTTTTACCTGGTCCGGTGATCGCCCTTATGGACTGCAGTCGCGTACCGTGCTACACCACTAAAGCATCGCCCTTCAAATTCCTCGCAAACGAACTCTTGGGTACCAGCTAGTTATAAATATGAAGCCATGTACCACGAAGTGAGTACACTAATCATGCCAGGACACCAAGCTACCGGGCATGAGACAGACTCTTAAAGCACCCCACTGGCTCACCATACATGATTGAATGTACTACATGTATAACTTTAGCTTGAGGAATTACATGGTACCAGGTATATGTATATTCTCTCGGTACTACCGTCAGCAAATGTGTTGAATTTTTATTTCTTTAATGGTAAGTGTTCGTGTGGTGACGGATTAAGAATACAAAGTGTCACCTCCCCTATTAATCCCGTGGGAGTCGTAAGAGCACTGCAAAGAGAGCGTCGTTGACAATAGCACTGCAAAGAGAAGGAAAACTTGAAGCAAACCCTATACCAACCCGTCTGGCCATCGTGGTATAGTAGGCCAAAACCTCCTTTCTAAGGAGAGGCCTAAGTCCAACAGTGGACTGCTAAAGGCTGTTGATGATGATGTTGATGAAGTGTCGGCCAAAAAACAATTAATTCAATGCTTTTAAACGAGGTGGAGGTTACCGGAGGTCCAACCCCTCCCTTTTCTCATTCTTCGGGTAGGGGTGAACCTACTTACCACCAGAAACGGGCAAATATAATATGCTAGTATTAGTTTGTAAGCGTGATCAAATAAGTTTTTGGTGGTCTTTTAACTGGTGGTTAAAATACCTTTAAACTTGGCAAACAACAAAAACAAAAAAAAAAAACAATATAAGACATAATAAAAAAAAAAACCAAAAATATAAATCTTTTCTTTTTTTAATGTACTAATGAAGCAACGGTTGCTGTCCATACGGCCCGCGGGGTCGCGCACACTCCTGCACATATTCCACTACAAGCATTCAACAATTACTTAGACGTTTAAGCAACGGACTCCCGCAGTCTGCTTGCCGCTGATACACGAACATGTTGATACATGTTCTCAAACATGCTCTCAACCTTTTTTTAAATCGATACACAGAAGATTACAAGGATTTCAAATAGTTTTCGACTTATCGGTACTCATTGCTGTTGATTTACATTTGGACATTACATGGTATGCTTGCATCTCTATCCCCACAGGGGTAGGCAGCCACAGGTTTATTAAATACCCACATTTTTGAACTATATTTACTTTTAGTTTACTTACCTAAAAGGGGGCAAGCCCTTTGTCCACAGAGGCCTTAAAATAAAATTGGATGGAGTTCTTGGTCGCGAGCAGCACTGGACCGGTGTTGTGGCGAATCTTAGGGGAGGCCAACGTCCAGCAGTTAATATCTTTCGCCTGAGATGATCACGATGAGAGTACTTTAAGAAATGGATGTGAAAAATGTGTGTATATCGAAAAGAAAGGTAGATGAGAAGTAAAAGAAATGGAAAGAAAGAGATATTGCTTATAGGGATGCATTGAAGAGTATCAAAAGAGCGTGATGCATTTTTTTTATTATTTAAAAAAAAGACACCTCCCGCACTAGGAATATATCCTGTGTCACAGGGGACTTTTCAAACATACATGAAACGGACACAAATAATACCCAGACTCAGAACGACAATTAGTGAATCACACAAAGTGTCGTCCCATGTGGGGATCGAACCCACAACACTCAGCGTAGTAGGAAGCGGCGTGGCGACCACTTAAACCACTAGGCAAACCGTGCAGTCTAAATGGAGGTCATGAGGGTCGGTTGGGAATGTTAGCTTGTAGGCACGAGGGAGGTGGGGTTTCAGGAAATCAATCCCTAACTTGTCGGCACTGTAAGCATTGCTGTGGCTCCCGTACTGGTCTATTCAGTCACCAGAAAAATACCCAGGACGCTGCTTAAATCATCTGATCAAGATATTTATAGGCCAATGATAAGGAGTATGAGCAATAGCTCCAGCAGGTCGGTTATCCTGGTAAAAAGTAGCCTATGTCCTTCCTCTGGAATCAATGTATCTCTATGCCAAATTTCATTAAAATCGGTTAAGCGGTTTAGCGGTAAAAGTGTAATGTGTGGTAGGTATGTTGCGTGTCATTCAAGCAGTAGTGTGTGTAATGTTTATTTTAATTAATTTAATGTATTTCTAATGCATTTTATATAAAGAAACAGCGTTATCATATTCGTCATACACGTCGAATTTCACGTTCATCGTTGTTTGTTTATTTTCTTAAAAAGGGTACAAAGTTTTCGCTTTACGTTAAGTATATAATGTAGTTATAATAACTACGTTTCTTAAAACATTGCAAGCAAGAACTGTTATATTAAAATATTTGATTACTCCAGTAATGACAAAAAATGCGCACCTCCGATTGGCTGTAGTTTTCGAGAAAATTATACTGACCAATCAGCTATAAGCAATCTTGTTTTTGTTTAGCCTCATTAAGGGTGCATTTTAATAAGAATACAATGTCTTAATTTTATAGAATTGTAAACTTTAAGACGTTGACATAAGATATTTTTTTGGTAATGTTTACAATTTTTTTCTGTGATGTATACATGTGAGGTGCCATTTTGCATACAGTCCAAAAGGTAGTTTTTATTACCGATGGCGTAGTTGCATGTTACTTATCTATGCAAATTAGTTCATGTTGCAATTCTATTTCCTAACTAGCTGATGCCCCGCGCCTTCGTTCGCGTGGAATTTGAAAAGCGCCGCCTTTATGGCTTCGATTCCCTGACCGGGCAAAATTTTATAGGGATTTTATGAGTGAAGAAATAGCCTTAATTACTCCTTATATAGACAACTACCTGGTAGTTAAAATATTATCAAAATCGGTCTAGCCGACAGCCCGACAGGCAGACAAAAATATTTAAATGATCCACAAATTGTTGTTCTGAGTCTGGGTGTTCTTTGTGTCCGTTTCATGTATGTTTGTAAAGTCCCCCGCGACACAGGATATATTTCTAATGCGGGCGTTGTCTATCTTAAATAAAAAAGTAAATAAATATAAAAATATTGACAATAAATTGACGTAAACACGGGTGGTATCTACGAGTAAAAGTTGGTAAATTATCTATATATATATATATATATATATAAGAAATTTCCACGTATATAGTCACTCATCACGATATCTCTGGAACCATTAGAGCTAAAGACTTGAAATTTGGTAGGAATATTCTTTTCACCGAGTAGAGGTCAGCTAAGAACGGATTTTAAGAAATTAAAAAAAATATATATTTAAATAATGTAAATAGCAAAACAACGTTTGCAGGGTCAGCTAGTAGTCTATAAATACTTAGAAACAAGACAACCACCACCACCTAATACATGTTTCCTTTAGACCACGTTAGAGTTACCCTTTGACCACAATTTGTACAGGCGTAAACGTCGATCTGACCGGACTGCACGACCACCACCTCGGACTGCAAGACTGGAAGTTGTACGTCGCCAATACTCTTACTTTCCTCCATTCTTGTACAACAGAGTCAATAGAGTACTTGATATTTATCCATACTCTACCCGTGAATGCAAGAAACTTACCAATGAATGGTTGGCTGCTTTCACGTATGACCGTATGACGAACTGGAATCATTTGTGAAGATATATGGTCACTGGAACTCTCCCCAGTCCTTCCACTCACACATACGCACAATCACAGGCATACGCGAGTCACTAGTCACATACATAAGTGTATAAATACACTGATATACACGCACATGCATATACACACACACCCACACGCACACGCGCATACACACACACACACACACACACACACACACATACACTTACTCTTTTTCTTTTTTGTTTTGTATAACTTAAAATGGTCACTAATTTATCTTTATTATTCTGGAACGCTGATGTCTGCACTTTTCTGGAGCTGGGCGATAATAGCCACTACACAGTTCATGACCAATATGGTCATTTTCGAACACAAGCAAATTTGTATACCTACTGTGTCTTCTTCTAATAAAGTTTTTTTTTTTCCTGTGTACCATAATATACATTTGACCCCCTTTTTTTTTTTCTCCTAAAATAAGTTTAATTTATTACAATATTGTTTTGAAGTCAAAATAAAGTCTTATATGAACGCATATAGACTAAAAATTGGCGGGATAATTGCAGGGCGTGGTTTAAGCACTACAGCTGGCCTACCGATCGTAAATCGAACACGTCCGACATCTTTAAAAAAACATACATTCGTTCTAAATTCAAACATTATTATGTAGTTAATTATTTCTATGTAAAACTCTGGATATTTTAAAATAATTTGATTCTAATAATTAGATTGATATGAGTTAGATTTAATATCTACTTTATGACGTACACAAAACGTTTAGTAATCTACCGCTACCCTTGGAGAAGCAGGCCTAAGACAGTGTGCATATATTTATCTTTTTATTTAATACTATCTGAAATATACGAATACGAATTTGCTAAACGGTGCCTTATGTTGGTGTAATGTTTGATTCCCGGGAGGTTTACTCTGAGATAGAAAAAAAAATAGACGAAGTTACTTCTTATATAGACAATTATCTGGTAGTAAAATATTATCAAAATCGGTCTAGCAGTTTAGAAGATTAACCGGAACAGACAGACTGACAAAAAAAATCACACTGGTTTTTAAGCATAGGTATCGTGCAAATAACCGTGTGAGCATAAAAAACCTATTATTTTGACATTAAAAACAGACACACACACACATTTTTTTATTATGACACACATTTTTTTCAGAATTTTATTTCTGTCGTGTATGAATTGCACACACACACTTTTTTTTTGTCTTTAAGTAGCTACTAAAAACTGACCTATGTACTACTAACTGACTGAAAAACCATGAAAGTCAAGTTTTTAAAAGATCCAGCAAGAATTCTTGAAGATTTTTTGTAAAATAACCCCTTTAGGTGCATTTTTCACAATAAAATTATGGGGAATTTTATATACTACCCTGGTTTTGTCCTACCCTAAAATAAATCCTGGCTAGTAACCCAAAAATAAATCCCGTAAATACTATACCAGAATGTAACAGAAACGCTCTCGAAAATTAAGTCAACGGATAGTACTGTACACCTTTGATGATGGGTCAAAAAAAGATCGATCCCCAAAAAGAAAAAAAAAGATTTACGAAGTTTTATTAGCATTATTCACGCCAGTATGTTAGTACAACTAAACAAAACGACAATTTCATAAACACTTATACAATGCTTTCCAAAAAAAAGATATTGTAATGAAAATGAAATAGAAACAGCGGACGGGTAAGCTGCTTTAGCGTCAATAATAAGCGGCCGTAGCCTAGTGGTTAAGGCATTGGACTTGCGATCAAGAGGTCGTGGGTTCGAATCCTGGCCAGTACACTACCGACTTGAACCCACTCCTAATACAAGCAATTTAGCTTAGCTGTTAACGGGGTTTACGGGACTACTAGGGGAAAAGGGGTTAATGGAACTACTAGTAATTTCAGTTGCTAGTATACCTTTTAAAAAAATGCTAATAAAACGTTTTTAAAAGATGATTTTTCTTCATCCGTATCATTACTACCAACATCTGTCTACGTTTTGAGGAGCGTTTCCATAATATTCTGTATATAATAAATATCTCCTTACAAAAGAGTAAGTTTATATCAAATAAAACTACTACAATTTTAAAAGTATTTTGTATCGATGTGTTTAATAACACAGACATTGTTATTAATCCTATCGTCTAAATATGTGCAGCACATATATATAGATATACACAGCACAGGACATAATTCACCAATGCAATTATTTCTAGTGCAACAAAGTTCCAAATACAGATAAAAGTACCGATCTATATTATACTAGTTAAGCTAAGATACTATTCAACAAAATCCCATTCTAACCGCAATATCGAGACTCACATTTGCTAATTAAACACGCTAACGTACGATACAATAAATTATATAGTTTAACAGCAGCGATAAACTTCAGTGTATGATGCTGGTATCACCGCATGGGGCCCACGAGAACTGCCTACCACCGACCACCGAGCTCCTTTACGGGCAACATTAATCCTAAGGAATTCAATTCCTGTTTTTGAACGGGTAAACGCTTGTTAAAGATGGTGTTGCTATTCTAAAATAATATTTAACTTTTTTTTTGTAAGGAGGTCTTGTTTGTAGAAGCGATTTGAGCAGGGTAACTCAATGATACTGTTGTACGCAATTACAATAATTATTTTTAAGCTTTTGACTTTATAATGAGACCTGTTGGTCCAGAGTGCTTAGCATAGTAAGCATAATCATTTGTTCTGTTTGTGGATGTAGTAAATGCATATCATCATCATCATCATTGAGACTACAGAGAGAGCCAAGGAAATACACATAAGTACATGCATTCGAAAAACAAAACCCTTGTTTGGGCGCAGTCGAGTAAAAAACCAGGAGTGCATGTTTCGGAATGCTTATTAAAGCTTCGGTCGTTGTAGTAAAATGTTTTTTTTTTTTAAAGTTGCCTATTAAGTTACTTTAAATGTTACGTGGTCACAGACACACACACATTAACGAACAGTCGTCTTACTAGTTTTCATGCCACCAAGGTTAAAATGTTTTTTGAACGATATTCTGCATTATATTAAAATAGAGGCCATAACTATTAGGACGGAAACATTAAAATAATCAAATGTAGTGTACTATACCGGCCTTAGTAAACTTTCCAAACCCAAACTTAAGTTATTTTTATTGAGTAGGCCTTGTTACAGTTCATTTTCAAACAATTATTTTAAAACATAAATTTTCAAGAGTTGAGATGACCCTGATGACCTATGTTAAAGGTCATAAGAGTCACATAAATACAATAATCATCCTTATTGCAAAGCCTAATATAGAGTAGTCAGACGGGATTAAGAGTAAAGCTATGCAGGTTCGTAACGCTACCCACCAGAAAAAGACTCCTGCAAGAAAAACCTCCATCGGTGACGGCGTGGCACTTATAAAACTCTTTACAGCTAGTAGTTAGAAGAATTCAATTCCAAGCAGATTTATCATTGGTATAATCTTTGACATCATTTTTTAATCTATTCATTGGTTAACTGGGATTTTGTAATATAAATTAATAGAATAGTAATAGAAAGTATGGATCTCAGACTAAGACCAGCTTTTTGCAGCAAATTGACGTACTCAGGTGAATGTATTCTGCGTCAATCAATTTATTATCATCATCATCAATAACCTCTAACAATCCACTGGACATAGGCCTCTCTTTAGAAAGCAGGTTTTGGCCTACAAAAGAATGCTGGCTAGACGGGTTGGTATAGAGTTTGCTTCAAGTTTTCCTTCTCTTTGCAGTTCTATTGTACTGCGTAGTTTGCTCCCTTTCCTATACTTAGTGGCCACGTTCAGGCCAGTTTAAACCACTTTCTCTCAACTCTCTCATGTTTGAAATTGAAACTGAAAATCCTACGATAATAAACAAACCAATACAGAAAACATAATTTATAATTGCGAATAATTTTTTTTAAGTCGGTAAAAATAAAAAAGTAAATGATATTTAAAGTCAAGAATTCTACCAGCCATTCTTTAAATGTTCACTAACTTTTTTAAATCTCTAGATTGGACATTTTGATGCAGATCTCTAAAAACAAATACTCAGTCTATAATTCCTCCATGCACAGTCTGATACTATAGAATTACGAATATCCCTTTAATAACAGAATAAAAATGTAAAACTGTATTTACTATCTTAATTTTACTGTTAACGTTTGTGTTCATGGTAGTAATTATTACAAAACCTACCATTAAACGTTTAACATAATGATAGCGTGCACTCTTTTAATTGAAGCAGCACTACGTTCTTATTTTGAATTTGAAATAAAAGGAATAAACGCAGGTCACTTGAGAAATGTATATTATGGCGGGTTTCCATTTTTAAATATTTAATGTAATTGTGATAATCCAGGTGCTTTTACAAAGATATATGTTCTATTTAACTTTTTATTCAGAAATGCACCTGATGTAAGGTGTTTATTGAAAACAGGTAGTTGAGGGTCTCAGGAATGAGTTGTTGCTTATTATGTGACGATGATATACTCGTATAAAGTCGTAACGAATAGAGTAACCTATCACGGAATAACTAGTTTGTAATAACGGTTATTGCAAGTTAGTGACGGTTTTGTTTGTGATGTCACTAACGTTATTTATTGACTTGAAATGTTATTCATATTCATCATCTGCCTAGTTTAGTGGCCTTTACTTCTCGTTACTTTAAGTACATATATTTCTTTCACACTCTCTCTAGTCTACTTGTGTGAGAGACACAGGGTATGTAAAAACCATAACGAAAGAAATCGCCAGTTTGTAAATTTTAAGGAAACATTTTTAAGCAGTCTGTTTTTTTTTAATTTATCTTGTTATAATGTGTTTATTCTTTTACTGGATTAAGATCAAGTGACACATCACTCCCCTCCATAACTGGAGGTCGATATCTTGATGAGTCAGCTGTCTATGCCCTGTTGTGGGGCGACCCAGTGCCAGTAGTGAGTAGTTCCAGTGAGTCGGAACTCTATACCTGATTATATAAAATTGAAAATTATTACCAGCCGTGGCTAGTAACTAGGTACCATTCATCAATCAGATTATTCAAAACGACAAAAAAATTATTCCCACCACCATTACTTATACACAATGTAACAACAACACTACTCTAGTAATGGTTTATTTAACTTCTTTATTGAATCTTGACAGTCAAATCCGTTTTGAGCAGAAATCTGCTGTGTAAGTACAGCTAATACTTTTAACTCCGTTTTGTAATAAAAATAAAGTGTAAAATATGCTAAACCCAAGGCTGTCATGAAGACAATCTTCAAGAAATTCACGCATCGTTACATTTTGTGTGTAAATTCCAAAAAAAGAAACATAATTATTTTCCAAATGTCAACGGAAGTGACGCCGACCTGATAATGGCGGGTGCGTGCGCGAAAAAAGGATACACGCTGCACTGATTTCCGTTAATCGTTCTCTTGACATTTGAAATAAGAAAGAATGAATATAATGTTTTTAATGTTATTTTGAATCAATGGCGTGATTTTTATTTATAGGACAATGTCGGTTCATTTACAAATGTGGGAGTTTGGCGAATGATGGTTTACTAGAGACATTTCTGAGACAAATATATGTTTTAAAATAAAACTAGTTTAGGTTTATGATATAAATGCTATCGAGTGAAATCTTTACTAAAATCGACTGCATTTCTTATTAAGTTTTAACTACTGCGCTCGTGGACATATGCAATTCAAAAGACACCTCCAAGAACTCTTGCAATTAGAGGCTGGGGGATCGGGGGTATTGGGAGTGAAAACGAGCCGACCCATTTGCGTCGAAGCACGGCTCTCCCACGGTAATTTTTAATTTTCAATTCATTAATCATCAACAGCCTTTACTAGTTCACTGCTCTACATAGGCCTCTCCTTAGAAAGCAGGTTTTGGCCTACTATACAGGCGAGACGGGTTAGAATAGGGTTTGTTCCAAGATTTCCTTCTCTTTGCAGTGCTGTTGTCCTGCGTAGCTTGCTCCCTCAGTCAGCTCTTACGACACCCGCGGGATGAAAAGGGGTGGTGACACTCCGTATTCTTAATTTCGAAAATATTATTTGTAAATGTGAACGAGACAACACGTTGTCGCATACAGCTCCTAAAACCAGACCACAGATATGTAACAATCTGAAAATGTCAAAAAAATTGTCCGTCTAGGAGGTTCCTAATTTAAAATCGAAAGTTTATAAAAAAAAATAAGCAACTGTGTAGTAACCTTATCTATGCACTATTTGAAACACGTCCTGTATTATCCTTTTGATTGTATAGTCATGGAGCTGTAAGTAAACATCAAACGATTTTAATCTTTCTCACAGCAGGGGGCGCCATAATCTCTTAGTAGCTTGTTAGACTACGAGCCAGCTCGGCTCGTTGCGACTGATGTAAACCTAGCGTTTGTGATGTACGGAAATGAGCTTTCGTACTTCGTTTTTTAATGCATGGTGATGAGTTCTCGGGCTATTATCATTAGATTGGCAAAGATAAATCTGCAAGGAGGATATTATGTGTAGCAACACGTGAGAAACAATACCGTTAATGAAATGGAATAAAGCGGGGTGTATACAAGAAATTATTTGTATATGGGTCTTAAAGGAAATTCCCTAAAAGTTTTATTACGTACATCATCATCATCAACAGCCTTTAATAGTCCACTGCTGGACATAGGCCTCTCCTTAGAAGGAGGTTTCGGCCTACTATACCACGCTGGCCAGACGGGTTGTTGTTTATTACGCACTGCGTGGTCTTAATTCCATTGAAATTTTTTTGCTTATGTCTAAGTTAAAATCTTATCAGGGTCGGTTTAGCCGTTTCGGAGATTAGCCGGAACAAACTGACAGATAAACAAAAATTAAAAAAACTGACTTTTAGGCATAGGTATCGTGCAGTGTATTATTCGTATGAGTTTAAATTAAATATTATTTTGACATTACAAACACTTTAATTTTATTTATTTGCTTTGATGATTAAGTCACGGTACAATATTATAATAGTACCGTGATTAAGTTACACCCAAAAAAGGAACAAATGATCGTGCTCATCATACAAAATTCATCCTGGATGGGAGTCGAACCTTTAACTGCTAGTCAGGATCACTAACCATTAGACCAACAGGCCTGTTTTACTGATTCCGCAGTCTTTTGTATCTTCTACTTTATGATAGTTTCATATTTTCCTCCATTACTAATACTGACGCATTTAGTTCGATACTCACTAATCGAGTTAGTTAGTATCTTTTTTTTTTCCTTTTTTAACGTGTGGAAACCCCCTCGGGCCGTCACCCCACCGAAGTTAGTTAGTATCTAGCCCAAGTTTATTTAAAACGTTATTTGTTCATAAAAGTAGAATAACAAGTAGATAGACAACTCTTTATTGTACAAGAAAAAAAACCGGTCAGGTATGAGTCGAACTCGGGCGCGAGGGTTCCGTACCTATCCAGATTTTACGTGGATTTTTGCGAAAATTGGTAAGTACCAAAATTTTTCTTAATTTTTAACTTTTTTATTTTTTGGAATTATTCCTTTATTTGTGCTGTAAGACGTTTCTTTTTGCACAAATTTCGTGATTCTAGGTCAACGGCAACTATCATATAGGTTTTCGACCCAAAACCTATAGGGTACTTCCGGTTGACCTAGAATTGTCAATGTTGGTTAAAAGCAAGGTCTTACAGCACAAGTAAAGAGAAAAGTCTGAAAAATAAAAAAAGTTGCAAATTAAGAAAAATTTTGATACTTACAAGTTTTCGCGAAAATCGAAATTTGCCCATATCTTTTTATCGTGTTGACTTAGGACCTTGATTTTTATACGCCTAATAAGAACCATAGACTTCAGTATCTGGTATAAATTTCAACTTGCTAGGTCTACCCGTTCCCGAGAAAATCGGTGGTGGCACACGGACAGACAGACAAGAAAGTGATCTTATAAGGGTTTTATCTTTTGAGGTTTGGAACCCTAAAAAAAGGACATAATTATAGAACAGTTTGTATACATTTGAATGAGTCTTTGTAATCTAAGGGCAGTTACACAAAGAAAGTAAAACTAGTAAATAGTTGTACAATTAGCGGCCTTATTGCAATGTGCGATCTCTTCCAGGCAACCGCTGGATGGAAAAGGAAATTAAGGATGGCATGGAGAGTTGCAACTTTACAGTACTATACAAGATATAAGACGAACAAACTCATATAATTACTTACATAGCACACTGAATACACACATACACTATTAGACACACATATGCACTGCACAAGATAGGATACATTTAAAAGCAGCAATAAGATTTGGGTACACACAGGATTTAAGGACATCAGGGTCCTCTCATCGCTCGACAATTTAGGAGATGCTCCTTCAATATTTTTTTAAAGTTAGCGATTGTTTGTCCTCGTCTGATGGGCAGTGGTAAAAGTAATTGAATAAAAAAAAAGATGAACTTATAGTCGTCAGAAGAGAAGAGGAGATAATAGTTACTTGAACTCAGTTCCGTAAACATAACTTTAGGTCATAAGCACTGTGCAACCTGAATTGGACTTTATTGTGTCGGCGCCAGAGTTACTAAAAATGATTTTACGATGTGAGTTTTCTCTGCCTTTGCGTAGTCGCTTCAAACCTTTAAACTTGAAACCTCTTTCGAAAGGATTTTAATAACTTTTTAATGATAGACGTCAAATGTCATTTCTAAAATTCATTGCCGCAGATTGCCATAGGGTTTAATTATTTTATTTCTATGTATTACTGTTTTTAAGCAAACAAATTGTCGGTGAGTTTAAAATTGTACTGTGAAAATGTTTCCATTGAAGTCTCTAAAACTTACATCTATTTACTGTATGAAATGCTCGAATTACCCGTCGTTTCGAAAGAGCTCTACTTTAGAAGATGACGGCAAACGATCTCCCTCGGAGTTCCGTAAGCGTAATAACAAATCATTCGACTACAGTCAGAGGTTTGTTTCTACAGTTACATGAACGTATTTGTCTATTACATAAACATATTGCATAAACATATTATAGTCCGTGTGGTGACGGATTAAGAATACAAAGTGTCACCACCCCTATTTATCCCGTGGGTGTCGTAAGAGGCGACTAAGGAAGCAAACTACGCAGGACAACAGCATTGCAGAGAGAAGGAAAACTTGAAACAAATCCGATACCAACCCGTCTTGCCAGCGTGGTATAGTAGGCCAAAACCTCCTTTCTAAGGAGAGGCATATGTCCAGCAGTGGACTAGTAAAGGCTGTTGATGTGATGATGATTTTTTATTACATAGACTAAAGTGCACCTGACTGCCAGTCACGTTGTGACACACACGTACCGTGACTGTGTTGTATTCGTGAGAGGGATGGTAGTGTTCCTCAGGAAGTCGCATAATGGATTTGACCAGCATTATATGTTACGCATAGATCTCATAGATAAACATCTAACCTTATTGATAGTTCCCAGGATGAGGAGGGAAGAAGAAACACATAAGAACATCCACCAAACACGAGGCAGTGTTTTTAAATGTCGGCCGGCCATCAACATACTATCAGCATACATAAGTTCGTGAATTAGTCCTTAGTCACCTATAGTTAGGTTCAGGCAGTGGTTTAGAGCAGTAACTACTCCCTGACTTGTTAGATCACGATATAGAAAATATTGAACACATTCTGGTGGGAAATTTGAATTTAGAGAATTCGTTTATGGATGAAAAAAGTGGAACGAATGTATTAGGATCATCCAGAGTATCATTACGTTTGATCATATTATTAATGGAAGTCATTATCCTCAGGCGTGTTCGTAGCATGTCCAATGTTGGCCTGGGTCGGAAGGAGGAGATAGATTGGCGAGACGTGATCTCTGAGGCAGAACAAATTGTGGGCTATCCGACCTCTTTTCTTAACCTCCGCTGGTTGTTCAACGATGAAATTGCCAACACTGCTGTGCATTTGAGGAAGCTGGTAAGGAACATACCTCTATGTTTAAAATTGTCATGTCAAGAGGATTAGTAAATTAATAATAATATTTCCACATTCACACAACGCCATCTAGTCCTAAACTAAGCAGAGCTTGTACTATGGGTACTAGACAACTCATATAAATAAAATACATACATAGAAACACCCTGACCAAATCAAACATTAAACGTCATGTACACAAATGTTTGACTTGAGCGGGAATCGAACCCGCGACCTTTGGAATAGCAGTCCGTTCGTCGTCATAATTAACAAGCTACACTTTGGTACAACACAGACACCAATATGTGGGAATATGCATCTTTGAGTATCATATAACACGTTTAATTTAGTATATCTTTACGTGCTTTTAGTTGTAAGCAATATGTTTGCAGTCTAAAGTGCAGAACTGAAAATTGTAAAAGAAGATCTTATTTTCCCAGGGTTTACTATTTTATAGATACTTAGTTATGTCCCTCTTCTCTAAACCTAAAAAACCTCCTAACTAAGGAGAGGCCCGTGTCCAGCAGTGGACTATTTAAGGCTGTCGATGATGATGTTATGTTCCTACATGTGGCAAAATACACCCGGTCGCCTAATAGAAATGAGTTACTGTTTATAGAAGTAAAAGTAGAAGTATTATTCATGCGCTGCCGACGCTGTTTGAGCAAAGTTCTACTAATGCCAAATTTAAACATTGCGTCCGTTAACGAATTCCTAATATGAATTTACAAAGTCAAAAGTGCATCCCCTTTATATAACCATTCCATCACATCACAGGCTGGATGTAAAATTATTTTTAGATCCCAACTGTCAATAACAACACAAAAATAGTATCGAAAGACTCGATGTAGATATTTTAAATTCACAGGTCGGAACGAATCATCGACTGCTAAAATCAGCAAAGAACCTCTTGTTAGGTTCCAAAAGCAATCTGCAGTCCGTTGGTTTGACGATTCTCCTGGTATCGAAGGCAGCTGGCTTCGATCCCCAGGGTTTCACAGCTGATCATTATGATTGCGGCGTCTTGCATGCACAGAGAGGTTTGGCAGAGATAGTGGAGATGAAAAGAACAGGTCACCTGATCCATAAAGCGATGGAAAATCTTCAGAATAAGAGTGAATACGGGGATAAGTACAAGGATTTACTGTACGGGAATAAAATCGTTTTACTGACCGGTAAAGTAACATTTAAACTAATATTATAAATGCGGCAATAGCTCTCGACCAATCATCAAGGATATAGAAAGGCAGATAGCGCTCTAGATATAAATCTGGACTTATTTCTCCGAACCTTTTTACCAAAATATGTTAGGGTCGGCTTTAAGTTTACTACGACACGGTTGTATTTCAATTTGACGGGCCTGCTGGTCGAGTGGTTAGTGCCCCTGACTGCTAAGCCGGAGGTCGTGGGTTCGATTCCCACCCAGGACAAATATTGTGTGATGAGCATGATCATTTGTTCTGTGTCTGTGTGTGATTTATTTAAAATATGTATGTATTTAAAAATACATAAGTATGTTTATCAGCAGTCTGGTCACCATAGCACAGGCTCTGCCTAGTTTGGGATCAGACGGCCGTGTGTGAAATGTGTGAGGTATATTATTATTATTATTATTTTTATACGAGAAGCGACTGCTACCAGACCCTCACAATCCAAGTACTAAGCGATATCGAAGTTCTTGCCACAGATGTTCGTATGTCCACTGGCACTGACGGCTTGATGTGCTATGTGTTAAGAATGGTCGCCCATCCATAGACTGACCTGGCTAGGATTGCTTAACTTTGCTATATCTTAGCCTACTCGGTTACCACTTAGACACGAGCCCCTCCTACATACACCTCTCCTCTTTCTACATATACATTTATAATTTCTAGAAAAAAACCCTTTCGAAACGGATACCAAATTAATTGATACACCTCACACCCGTGTGGTCCCAAACTAGGCCGAGTCTGCACTATGGTAACCAGACTGCTGTAATCACAAGAGGCGACAACGGCTTTTGGCCAAAAAATATTTGGCGATAGACAGACACCCAAATAACTCTGTTAAGCTTTTATCATCATCATCATCAACAGCCTTTAACAGTCCACTGCTGGACATAGGCCTCTCCTTAGAAAGGAGCTTTTATGATTATTAAGTTTTCCTATAATTCTATAGGGGACTATCTCCTGGCGAACTGCTTACGAAATCTCGGTGGTCTCCGGAACAATGAAGTTACAGAGCTTATTTCCACCGGCCTTCGGGATCTGGTGGAAGGAGACTTCTTCGGAGAACGAGACGCGGATAACAATCCGATGCTTACAAAACCAAAAGGTGAGAATTGAATTATGTTTACTTGAAAACTTCAAACGTTATTCTATTCCAATAATTTTTTGGCCATAATGTTGTTTGTTGACAAAAGCACACACCTTAGTACCCAAAAAGCGGGTAAGTAACAGTGCCCTTTCTTCCTTGCTACCTTTTTTTTGGATTCGGATTACTGTCTTCTGGAGTAGAGATGCTTTATATAAATACTCTTTAGGTCCAGAAGAAATATATCGATACCTCGATACTCAGGGCAGCAGGTTTCAATTTTATGATTATAATCTGTTCAAGATTATAGCCTATACTAGTCCACTGCTGGACATAGGTTTCTCCTTAGAAAGGAGGTTTTGGCCTACTATACCACGCTGGCCAGACGGGTTGGTATAGGGTTTGTTTCAAGTTTTCCTTCTCTCTGCAGTGCTGTTGTCCTGCTTAGTTTGCACCCTTAGTCGGCTCTTACGACACCCACGGGATGAATTGGGGTGGTGACAATTTGTATTCTTAATCCGTCACCACACGGACATAGAGTTCCGCCTATGTTTGATAAATTATAATTGGGCAGACACTGAATTTTTGAGAATACAAAAAGAAATACCATATAAAAATAGCCAGAACGAGATACTTACGACTACTAACGATACCTTAAGACACACCCGGAAAGTTAACACAGATGCTCTGTGCTCTGCTATGTAAAACACTTGGTTTCAGTTTATTTAACTCTATCGCTTTTTTTTTCATCTTTCAGGCGAGGACAATTTTCCTAGATATGATTGGGAAAACGAAGACAATTTAAAGAAATTGGGTTCAAATGAATACCTTGGCCGAGGTAAAGATGAATTTATTTTGAGGACAATGCTGACCACTGGCAGCATTCTCGGAAAAGGTTGCCAGGCTGCAATGAAGCTGGCAAACCGAGGGCCAGAAATGGAAAAGAACGCGTATATCCTTGGCGGACATTTGGCAATTATGTGGCAAATTTATCTTGACGTAAAAGACTTTTTCACACATCCTTACTCCTATTCATTAGCTGGTGCACCTCTTATTATCGCTGCGTGGGAGTACCCTCAAGTTTATGGTCACATTTGGGAGTCAAAAGTAGAGAAACAGCCAATCTCATACAAGAACTTGTACTACGCTGTCAGGAGTACGAGGAGTATGGATTATCTGACGAAATTCCTCGACGATGAGTATGCGGCTATCATGAAGTACACAGAGAAATTTCCAGTGGAAGATGCGAGAACTACGTTGCAGAAAATGGCGACGACGATACACGGTGAAACACTTCAATATATGGATGTATGAATAAAGGTATTTATAATCTTACTTTTAGTTTTATTTTCTGCCTTTAGACAACAACAACTTAGTTTAAAAACTGGTACATCGTACCTAACGTAATGTATCAGCTTTTAAACTTTCCCGTTCCATGATAATTAATTATTATTATGTACGTGGACTATGTGTTCCAAGTTTTTATTTGCTGATCAAAATTAGAATGTTCTCTTTACAATCATGTACAACAAAAAGAGAATAGGAGCCTATAAGCCAATGCCAACTAAAACTGCAAAAAAGGGGTAGCAGCAAACCGATTTGGAACCGAAAAGGGCATGACAAAACTAGTATGGACTGTGAGCTGCTAGTGCAGCACTTTATGACACCTTTTGCACACCATTGTCATGGTAGAATGTACTGAACCAGTATTGTAATTATTGACATCTGCTGTATGTTGTGTGTGTACATTCTGCAAATAAATGAATTTGAATTTGAATCATGTTGCCGAAGGGCTGCGGAGGACCTTCATGTTCAGAATGACGTTTTTCTATTTGAATTGGTGTTTTAATTCTGTTTAAGGGCCTAGCTTGCACAGTAGTAGAAATTAGGGATCTCCAACCAATCATTTTGGTTAAACGCAACCAAATCAAAATTCTACAGTAAGTATGCTTAGCAAGATTTACTTAATGTTACGTTTTTTTTGGTTGTGGTATGACATATTTTAGACTTTTAAACCATGGAAGATAAATGCTTCGGTATTTACGAGTCGGCTCGACCAAAGTAATACCAGGGCCTTACGGAACACCGGTGTTAAGCCTTTATTTCGTTGTCTTTAACCTGTGGGGTTACCGGAGTCCCAACCTATTCTTGGCCATACAGAACGGCGGTAGACTAGTAACAAGAACTTGGTGATTTATCTCCCGGATAACATAAAGAAACTTGAGTGATAACGTTCATTATCATTTATATACTTGTCTCAAATGAGTCCCTGGCAGACATTTGTTTGTCATGACAGCACCATACGGAACATGTCTATAATAATTAGTCGTGAAATTAGCATATGCCTGATAATTCATCAGGCATATACCGTTGCCGCATGACGAGACCAACCGAGTTAATTAAATAGTTAAAAAAGCAGTTTCATAACAATCTTTCTGCGTCGTTTTCAATGACAAAATTTGTATCGTAAATTAAAAAAAATAATTGACAACTCAGACGCGTCATTCCAAAATTATTTTGTGTCGAGATTCGATTTATAGAAATTAATTTATCATGAACATTAGCATACGTCATTCACTTGTCAAACGTGATAGCCGAGTCCGTGATATTGCAAAATTTCAATGAACATTTTCACATAAATTCGTAGCATTATGCAACGTTGAAAAATGGCGCGGGCGGGAATGCAGACGCAAATGTCATTGTTTAATAATAGAACGCATAGGATGTTTAATTATTCAATAAGTGTCAACTATTTTTTATTATGCGTTAATTAGAGTATTTTTACCATAGAGTACTTTTGTATTACTAAAACGTAGTACGCATGCAGATGAAAGATTGAAATCGTGTTCTCATATCTCTATCCTTAAAAGCGTATCAAGTAGCGTAGAAATTGCGTAAGGTTCATTTTGTTTTTTTCGAAATTTTCCTGTAAAATACATGTAATTTTCGAAAATAAACGAAATAGTCTACAATTCAATGTCACCAGCACTGGATTCGTCGTAAACTTTATCCGTTTCATGAAATGTAGGTTTGTTTTCATCAGAATGGACAAACTAGTGATTAGAGTTTACAAATATTAATTTGTTTAATCGATCGGTTGCGATCTTTGGTAGATGTTTTCTCAACAATAGGAGATAAGCGCTTTGACAGACACAATCCTTGCCACCAGTCGCGTGCAATGAAATTTGCTTGTTTCCGTAGATGCATTATGGTCATGGCCCATAAGAGACACCGAACGACCGCCGGCAGTAGTAGCACAGCAGTTAGTATTCTTTGTATGGAGTACTATGGGTATACGCTCACTACATCAACTCCGTAGCGCCCCACCAGCGGGTTGTCCACGCGCGGACGTCGAGCGATCCACGCGGTAACCGCGCGCTGTCCGCGAAGAATCAGCAAGGAAAATTTCTGAATTTTATTAAAAAACACAGGGGCTTTTGAAAGATACTTGTATTTGACACGTAATTTTCAACGCTGGTATCAAGTAATATAATTTGGTGTGGAGAATTCTGCATTTCAATAATAATATTATGACAAACATGACTCGATCATTTGAGTATCAGTAATCGATATGAAATAAAAACACTAGTTAGGTAATAATTAATGCAACTGTAACTTAATAAAAGAAATAAAAAGCCGTGTGGTGTCGTGGGACACCTGATAGGAACGAAGTTGTGACGATCGAGTAAAACTGATTCGACAGGATTTTAATTACAACGCCACCTATGAAAGCGGCTATTACCTACATATTTTTCAGTTGGTTTCTAATTTAAACAATTTATACATTGGTAAAATCTCCTTGAGAAATGATGTCGAATACAATATTTTTTGCTTAACCTAAGAACATAAATTTTAATTTTACTGAGATGAAAAGTAATGATTTCCTATCTATTCGATAGATGGCGCTGAACGACTGACAAGTGACAATTCAAAATAAAAAGTGTCGTTACAACTTTTCGTGAGATTTTTTTCCGTCTAGCCCCCTTTCACAACGCGCGATAAGGAACTTCGTTCCAATAAAATAGAAAGATATAAAAAAAAAATTAAGAGTAAAATCTCTTTATTTTTCCGTAAAACTTAACAACTTAATCTAACAGGTAACATTTAAATATATTTTAATATATCATGACATGATTTAACAAATTTAACAGTGATTTCTATTTACAATATAAATAAAAAAAATGCTCCTTTTTAGACAGGCAGTGTAGACTTGTAAGTAATATATTATACATACATATATGCAAGTTCGGCAATGCAAAAAGCCTTGTGTGCAAATCGCAACTTATTTTTTTAATTTAACGATTAAAAATTATGTCTTCTTGCATTTGTAGAAATATATTTGGTATACGATTTAATACTGCAGTGAAAGAATGTAAACCTTTTTTAACACCTTGAATGAATATTAAAAATTATAAGTCAAAGAATTAAAGAAGAAAAAATGAACTAAAATTCCCTTTTAAATTTATTCATCAATCACATTACTAATTTTCTAGGTTATTTTATTATCCTTTTAGCTAAACTAAATGCGAGTGTTAGGAGTGGGCTCATGTTGTGGTTGGGTTCGAACCTGAACCACTTGATCATAAGTTTAACGTCGTAACTACTATACTCTTTAGGTAAGGCCAAATGAGCGTAATCATTTCAGTTGTGAGTCGCGTAGAATGAGCCGCAGAATTTACGCTGCATTTAATTTCGTACAAAAGTCCTGTTTCTGCGGCGCAAAATGAGTTGTCTGATGTCCCACGCGCATTATTTCAACTGAATTGCGCTCGAGCTGAGGGAAGGGAGAGGGAGGAGCGAGTGCAAACTTTAGATAGCGACTGAAGTTACGTCCGTCTGGCAGCCTGACCGAATGTCAGTCGAACGTAAATTACGCCACTGAAAATACGCGACTCACGTCTTACAAAATTACACTCGTTTGGCCTCACTTTTAACAATATTTTATGGTTTGAACTTTAATCAAACTATAGATAGACTTTAATTGCATGTAAAGTAGGTAGTGCTGCAAATGCCCAGTACAACTAGCCTTGCATTTATTTAATTGGCTATCGTAATAATAAAGCAGCAACACTGAACAATGAATGAATGTCTACATTCCCATATTTTTATGCAAAAACTTCAACATATAGAATGTGTAGTTTGTTATTTAATACAACGGTGTGTATAAGACTCATGTCTGTGTGTGTGTGTGTGTGTATATAACACTCTGTGTTCAACACGCATGCATATAAGAGTGAAAAGGACAGATGCGCAATCTATTTAAAAAAAATTATTAACTTTTTAAATTATCATTGGTTACAGTATGATTATTTACACTTCAAATTTATGAAGCTAACAACATAAGTAAGACATTAAATGCCTTTTTTTCATATTAAAAGGATATGTCACTATTTTCGGCTACGTCTGAGACGTCACACCGCCAGCACAGGCATGAAGCATCTGATACACAACTGTGCATACAACTACATTTAAGCACACTTTAGCTGTCGTCATTTTCTGAGTGACTACCAAATATTGGTATAATCAATGGATTGTTTTTAATTTGTCTAAGATTGACCTTATATATACAGAGCCTAGCAAAATCAGGTACTACAAAGTGTAAATTAATCTTTTGATAGTATCTATTGATACACACTCATCAAATGTTTCAACATAACTTTTAGCTTTGTTTGCATGTTCCATATATAACGATTTAGTTTGCTCAACTGCATCTGTTTTCTGAACTTCATTTTTTATAACCTCAAAATCCATATCCGTTACGTTTCTATCACATATTAGGTCGTACAAATATGGACTGTCTTTTATAGCAAATAAAACAGGCGCACTTACTATGGAAAATGACTCTTTTTCTGAAGTTATTTTCTGTACTTCGGAAGCTGCTTGCCAAGCTAGACATAAATGACAGCCGAATTTGTATGCATTTTCTTGTTTTTCTAATCCATGGTTACCTAATAATAATGCCCCTTGACAACCTCTTCCCAATAATGTGCCACCGTTATACAGTGAACGTAAAGTCCACTCTCTTATCGGTGAACCTAATACATCTCTGACTTCTAAAGGTAATGTATCACTACAAATATCATAGTAATCTGTTTGTCTGTTCATTGCCTTGCCAGGTAATGGCATATTTTGTGCATCCCGTTGTCCAAAAAATTCACCTTCACTTAAGTCTCTCAAAGCTGTTGATATTAAGTATGATAAGTCTTGGTTCTTTATTCTAGCAAGCATACCATTAGCGGTAACTAATAAATAATCACCAATTAGAATTGCAATTTTATTTGCAAATATTGCTGTATCTGAATTTTTGTTGCGGTCACTTGGTGGTATGTTCAATAATCCTCTGTGTACGTAATGTCCCGTTCTGATCATTTCTGTTAATTCTGCAAGTATTCGTTGATTTTCGGTAACTGTGCTTGCTATTAGAGATGTTGACGGGTTAAGGGATTTTGACAGCAGTAAGATAACAAGGCCCCAGGGCTGAAGGTTATTGTGTTCATTGTAGAGAAGCATTTTGGCTGTTTTTAGTATAGGATGGTTCATGCCAACCTGTTGGATAAATTTAAATTTAATTTAATTTTTTAGTTTGTTTTTTCTAAAATAAATATTAGTAAAAATTTTAAATGTTTCAGAATTGCCTAAATATCAGATCCAGTAGTTATAAGTTGTAATATTTATCAGTGGATTATTTAAAGTTATCTTTGTAGATAACAGTATAGACTCTTTTCTATTAAAACAAGTATTTTTTTAATAATTAATTGAAGGCTGACCATAAATTAATTACAAACAAGATGACCTTAAGTATTAGTTAATAAAAATGTTGCTTTGTAATTCAAAGATAGCAGGAAATAACCTTGCAGTAATCACATGGTTACTTGCACTTTGTAGTTGTTAAATATTACATAATAATACTAAGTTATTACTATTATTACTCTTACGCTTTTTAACATAAAAACAAGTCTAATATCCTTAAAATATGTTAAAAAAACAACTATTTACTTAATTTTAAACAGAAAACATTAAGGTTCATACTCACGACTGTACGCAATTGCATGGCTAAATTGGCAAATTCGTCGCTTAATAACCATCGCAAGTTCATAAAAGAGGTTGGATATCCAACAATCTTTTCAGCTTCTCTGATAACTTTGCCCCATTGAGCCATTGTAGGGCGAAATATGATGTCCTCCGCAGTCAAACTGGACATGATGGATTCACATCGAATTTGTTGCGTTAATACCATTGTTCGGCGTAAATGACGCATCATAGCGTACGGCATGATCACTGTTTTAATGTTTAACGGTTCTAAATCACTGTCACATTCAAGTAATTGTTAACTTTTATGTTAAGAACACTTATTGTAACACTCGCTTCGCACAGTTTTTGCGGTTTCACACCATTCACAGTGGTTACTGGTTATGTCATTTTTTGTTTTGACGTATCCTTGATTCGTTCGGTATCTAACAACTTTATAAGAAATGGTCCCAAAGAAGTTCTTTTTCGTAGTTTATCAGTTTTAGTATTAAATATTATTAATAATAAATTAAATACGCACCATATATTGAAAAAAAAAATTTATTATTTCGCATGTTGTTTTATTATTAGTGGAATTTGTTACATTTTTGCAAAATGGAATACAAGCAACGAAGCGCCGGGCACGCAAGTATTAGCTCGAGAGGCAACACCGGACTCTCTCATACCGGCTGAGGCAGGTGATCAGCGGTAAAGAAAAGTTCAGAGATCACCTGTGTCCTAGGGGCTAACGCCTGAGTGCCACCACTGCGAAATTTTCTCATTCGTTACTATGATTTCGGCCATGGCACAGAGCGAGTGCGTGGAACATATTTATACGGTAATTTAACTTTGTATAATGTGTAATTTAGATAGTACTGTAGTTGCTTTGAGTACAAGAATCTGAGAGACTGTAACTGCCGAGACAGTTAACCATTATAACATCTAGTGACATAGACAATTTGTTATAAAGTATGTACTTGTGTAGGTACATCACCAATACATTATCTTATCACCATAAGTAGGTACTTTACCTACACTGCATCTTGTTTTCTTGACTTTTCCTCTAACTAAGTTGGGGTCGGCTTTAAGTGTACTACGATACGGCTGAACTTCAATTTTTTAGGCGGGACGACTGCCATATATCAGAATTCTAGTACTACGCGATATCGAACTTCTGTAGAAAGACTGTTGTAGGACTTTTTAGGGCTCCAACTTCCCGTAACGATTGCCACAGATGTTCATATGTTAAACGGCACGGTCAGCATGCCCTCTAATGTACAGATATGTCTCTATGATAATAACTTCACACATCTCACACACGGCAGTCTGATACTAAACTATAACCCGGCAATCTCGAGCGCGACCGTCCCGCGGGGTGACAGACAGTGGCGGGGGCGAGGTAGTGCGTCATTCTAGCACACGGCTACACACGATTCCCTTCCCCGCTACATCACCCGCTACCCGCTGATATCTTGAGTACCTCGTCCCCGCCACCGTCTGTCACCCCGCAGGACGGTCGTGCACGACGTTGATGGACTATAGGTACAGACTGTACTATGTAACCAGACTGCTGATAAACATACTTATATAGTTAAATACATACCTACATATTATAAATAAATTACACTCAGAACATATGATAAAGAAACGACCGTGCTCATCACACAATAATTGTTCAGGGTAGAAATCGAACCCAGGACCTGCGGCTTATATAATAATGGTCACCCATCCATGGATTGATCTAGCTAGATTTACTTAACTCTATAATGTGTTAACCTACTCAGTTACCACTTAGCCACGAGCTAAAAATGTTTTTTTTTGTCTAGAATATAATCTATACTAATAAATAAAATTGAAGTGTCTGTTTGTAATGTCAAAATAATAGGTTTTTAACATGCTCACACGGCTATTTACACGATACCTATGTCTAAAAACCAGTTTAAATATTTTTGCCTGTCTGTATGTCTATCTTTCTGTCTGTCTGTTTGTTCTGGTTTCTCTCAGAAAAACCCTATGAAATTTTGCGTGGTCCGGGAATCGAACTCAAAAGGGCAGTGCTTTTCAATTTCCACGCGAACAAAGTCGAGGGCACCAGCTATATATAGGGTATATTCTAAGTATATTCTATAAAATTCTAGTAGATTACTTCTCGAACAGAGGTCACAGACTTTCCGACAGTAGACAATTCGATATACAGGTGCAGAAGCCTTGACCTGTTATTTCCATGGTTCTCTTACGGTTAAACCTGTAAGACCTGTTGCTTATATTCTCCACTCCATTCGTATAATCAATATCCCTTTCCTACCTTTGTCTCTTCTTCTTATCTACATCTTCTCTTTATATCCTCTTAATTTTTCCATCTAATCCTTAAAGTGCCAGGTTGATAGTTATTACGTAATTGGGACGTAAATTTTAGTTGGCCAAATCTATGCGTTTGGTAGGACTCTGTCTACCTCTTCAGGAATATGGAGGAGGCGTGAGTATGTATGGTACTATTGATTAGTGAGTGAGACGATAGGGTATAATTGTATAGTTTTTTAAGAATGTTTTTTTTTTAAGACAACTTCATTAAAAATGTATCCTGTGTCGGGGGGACTTTACAAACATACATGAAACGGACACAAAGAACACCCAGACTTAGATCAACAATTTGTTGATGACACAAAGTGTCGTCCCATGTGGGGATCGAACCCACAACAGTCAGCGTAGTAGGAAGCGGCGTGACGACAGCTTAAACCACTACGCCATCCGTGCAGTCAAATATTTTGCTACAGCAGACGTTGCAAATTAAAAAGTGTCAAAAGTGATTTTACGAGTAAATGCTAGTGTAGTTGCGAGTAATTGCTAGTAAAAAAATAATTCATCATCATCAACAGCCTTTAACAAGGCTGTTGATGATGATGAATTATTTTTAGTGCATAGGTAAGAGTTCTGTATATAACAAATACGTTCTGTGCCTTGTTGTTTGTTACCTTTTAGCGTTACTTCCAAGAATTAACAGTTGTATACAATGTAAAATCTATATCTACTATGCAAATAAATAAAATTGAAGTGTCTGTTTGTAATGTCAAAATAGTAGTTTTTTTTCATGCTCGCGCGGTTATTTCAACGATCCCTATGCATAAAAACCAGTTTAAATATTTTTTGTCTGTCTGTCTATCGGTCTGTCTGTTTGTTCCTTGTTTGAAAATTTTCTAAACGTCAGAACCGATTTTGATAATACTTTACTACCAGGGCAATTTGCGCGCTCAGAAAAACCGTATATAATTTTGCCCGGTCCAGGAGTCCACCACTAAGGCAACGATTTTGAAATTTCCCGCGAACTTAGTCGATATCACCAGCTATTAGAATAATAAAAATAAATTATTTTATGTAACAAGATTAAACTAAAAAAACAAAAACAATAACAGGGGAAAATAATAATAATTTCACACATCTCACACGCGGCCATCTGATCCCAAACTAGGCAGAGTCTGTACTATGGTAACCAGACTGCTGAGAAACACACTTTTATATATTTCTAAATACATATATAATATAGATAAAGTACACCCAGACACAGAACAAATGATCGTGCTCATCACACAATTATTTGTCCTGGGTGGGAATCGAACCCACGACCTCCGGCTCAGCAGTCAGGGTCACTAACCATTAGACCAACAGGCCCATCAAATAATAATAGGTAGTGTATCTATTATTTGCATAGCTTTTCTAATTTGAGTACCTATTATTCAGACGACGACCGGATGGCGTAGTGGTTTGTGTAACGGACTGCTATTCCAAAGGTCGCGGGTTCGATTCCAGCTCAAGTCAAACATTTGTGTGCATGAACATTTGATGTTTGATTTGGTCTGGGTATTTCTATGTATAATATGTATGTATTTACAAAAAAAAAAAAATATATGTATTTATATCAGTTGTCTAGTAGCCATAGTACAAGCTCTGCTTAGTTTGGGACTAGATGGCGTTGTGTGAATGTGGTAGAATATTATTATTATAAATTGTTGTTGATTTGCAAAATTTAAAAGTTGTGTTATAAGATGTGTAGTTTTACTTAAACTAATTTTTACTTATTTCTTGGTTAAATTGAGTGCTAGTAATTGTAATGACGTTAAAATCGTAATCTATTACTCAAAAATAGGCCTTTTTAGGGTTCCGTACCTCAAAAGGTAAAAAAGAAAGCCTTTTAAGATCACTTTCTTGTCCGTCGGTCCGTCTGTCCGTGTGTCACCACCGATTTTCTCAGGAACGGGTAGACCTAGCAAGTTAAAATGTATACCAGATACTGACGTTTATGGTCCCTATTAGGTGTATAAAAATCAAGGTCCTGAGTCAACACGATAAAAAGATATGAGCAAATTTCGATTTTCGATTTTCGATCGATTTCGATTTCGAAAAGAAACGTCTTACAGCACAAATAAAGGAATAATTCCAAAACATAAAAAAAATAGAAAATTAAGATAAATTTTGGTACTTACAAATTTTCGCGAAAATCTGGCCTAATCCTGATTAGGCCAGATTTTCGCGCCTCTGGGATAGGGCCTGCCCTATCCCGTGGGAAAACACTTGCATCTTAATGCAATCAGGCTGCCATTCTATCCCCTACCGCAGCAATCAATCTGCCACCAGAGGCCCCTTCGACGGCTGGTATCGTAGGGTACGTTCGGGATCAGCCCTCTCCCGATCCCGAACTCAAAAATATGTTGGCAATTTAACTATGATGACAAACGTAATATGATGTCATAAGAGGCGGCAACGCGTATGTGACTCCTGAGTTGCAGACGTGCATCGGCGTCGATGGTCACTTTCCATCAGGTCAACCGTTTGCTCGTCTACCCCCATCTATCATAAAAAAAATGTACTTGGCCGTTTGCCTTCTGTGTACAGGATTTCATATCTAATTTGGGTCAAGAAGTGTACATTCTAAATATCTTATCCATGCCATTCCTGAGCCGAGTCACAACTCTTCTAATGTATTTAATTTGACGTCTTCAATTCTGTGGTCGCTCGTTTACCTATTAACAGACTTCATAAAAGAAGGAAGTTTCTCAATTCGGCTGTTTTATTTTATGTTAGTTACCTCCTAACTCTGTCAGTTATCAAAATACCACCCCTAAGGGTAGAAAATTATGGAATGAGGATTACAGTTAATTACAATTCATCATGATAAAGGTAAGCTCAGTGGGTGATTCTTTTTTACAAGTTAATTATTAATGCATTAGCTTATGCCTGCGGCTCCGCGCGCGTGAATAAAGTAGCCTATGTTACTCGCTAATAATCAAGCTTTCCATCTATGAAAGGATCTTTGAAATCGGTATAGTGGATTAGGCGTAAAAGCGTAACAAAGACACAGTTTCACATCTATAATATACATACTAGCTTTTGCCAGAGGCTCCGCCCGCGTGTATGTCAATTATCGCGGTAAAAAGTAGCCTATGTTAATCTTGCTTTCACATTTATAAGAATGGAAATAAACTGCACTTGGTGTCTGATGACTGACACTGTCACACGGACCCGAAGTCTTATTAATAAACTAGCTGAAACCCGCGGTGTTACCCGCGTTTGGTGTTATAACCGCGGGCAATGCCGCGGGGCGAAGCTAGTCTAAAAAAAGCCTAAGTTACTCCTTATGTCATCAGCTATCTGCCAGTGAAAGTCCCGTCGAAATCGGTCCAGCCGTTCCAGAGATTACCCGGAACAAACAGACAGACAGACAGACAAAAATTGAAAAAATGTTATTTTGGCATATGTACCGTGTAAACATACATATGCATTTAGTAAAGAGCGGTTATTTTAATATTACAAACAGACACTCCAATTTTATTTATTTGTATAGATTTGAATATAAAACAAAATAACGATTCTATAGTAAATACATTCCGAAGTTTTTGAACGCAATTAGTTATTTAGATGGTATCTTCACCCTATATGAACGCATATCGGTTATAAATTCTGAGGTAGTGAACGTTAACGCTTCCACCGACCAATCACGTGTCTGCGCGCCATAATTCAAAAATAGAAGGGTCATGGCGGCGTCTGGCGAAGACGGTGGCTCGTCCGTACCAATTAAAAATAAAAGCAATATGTAATTTGTTAGCAGTTTATGGTGGTCTACCTGCGTCCGCAAAAAGATTAAAATGGCCGCCATTTGCATTTTGATCGTTGTATTGCTGATTGAGTGAGGGCTGTTCACTCACGATGGTATGTCGACTTTTGTTTCATAGAAATTGGATAAATTGTTGCTTAATTGACTATTTTTATGGTATATGGGTAAAAATGAAGACGGTATTCGAGCTGGAAATGACACAATATCTGACATATTGCCGTTAGTTCCAAAACTATCACTAGATGGCAATGCTCGAATTATGAACGAGCAAGCAAGAATTTCCAACACCTCCATATAAGAGGTAGCATGTTTTTCTTAGCTGCTAAGGCCTAAAAATGGCCCTTAAGGCCCTAAATTTAGAAGACCGCCTTAAACATAAGGAGGTCTACGCCTTCTTAAAACGCCGCTATGGCGACAAAATCCCCGCCTCGCCCGATAGCCCCGCCTCGCCCGCCAGTGTTTAGCGATAGGGTTGCCTGTCCATCGAACGCGATGGACACAACAGCTACTAGTAGCGAAGAGTCCGCAAGCGAAGGCTCGCAATCAGACAGCTCGTGTAGCTCAGACTACACAGTTGTCTCATCAAGAAAGCGTAGCAGGAAAAACAAGGAGGGCCCAAACAAGGCCCTCAAAACTGACGAGGACAGACCGACCGACAAACCGATGTCGGCTGTCCCCCGCCCTTCCCTCACTACTCCCGCCCCTGCAAAGCCGAAGGCACCATCCCCCGCCCCTAAAGAGACTGCAACTCCAGCTCGCAAGGAGCCCACCCCTCCCCCAATTTACGTCCAGGACAAGTCCAAATGGACTAGCATTTCTACGTGGTGCAACGAACGTCGCATCACGTACCACTCCGCCCGCAGTACCCAACAGGGCATAAAAGTTTCAGTGGCCACCTCTAGTGACCACAGAGCCGAGGTGTGAAAGGGAAGTATCCTTTCACACCTACACACTCCCAGAGGATAGACTACTCCGTGTAGTCATCCGGAACGTCCCCAAGGAGCTCTCCCCCTCGGAGATCAAAGACTCCCTCCTCCGCCAAAATTATCCGGTGCATGAAGTCCACCGTCGATCTCGTCTGTACATCTAGACAAAATCCCCGACAACATCACTAGCCCCGAGGACGTTACAGTGGCGATCGACTTTCTCACAGAACACGTTCAATCGTTAATCAACGATTGCACTCGGGAGGTACCAGCGACGAACGATCGTCGATGGAACCTACCCGACGACGTACGCGAACTGTTGAGACAGAAGAATGCTGCGGTACGCGCCTACGACCGCTATCCATGCGAGGACTATAGAATGAGACTACGCACTCTAGAGAGGGCAGTTAAAACACGCATGAGCGAAATGCGTCAATCCCGATGGGACTCGACCTTAAAAGACCTAGAACCGACTCACCTCGGCTTCTGGCAGCTATCCCGAGCATTAAAGAAAGACGTAGTCACCACTATGCCTCCCTTAAAGAGGCCCAACCTCTTGCCCGCCTTCGATGATATCGAAAAATCGGAGTGTCTGGCCGACAGCTTGGAGCTTCAGTGTACACCCAGCGCAATTCACTCAAACCCTAACCTCACAGTAGAAATAGACAGAGAAGTGGAACGCAGAGCCTCACTCCCGCTACCACCACCCACAACAGACGAGCAAGACCTCAAACCAGTCTCCCCCGACGAGGTGAAAACGATCGTTAAGGACCTTCACAGTCGTAAAGCACCGGGCTCGGACGGTATCACAAACAGGGTCATTAAACTCTTTCCCGACAGGCTTTTGGTCCTTCTGACATTCATTTTTAACGCAGCGCTCACAAACAATATCTTTCCCCAACAATGGAAAGAAGCCGTGGTTATTGGGATACCAAAACCCGGCAAACCAAAGTCCGAGCCGGCTAGTTATAGACCGATAAGTCTGCTTAAAGGTTTAGGTAAAATCTACGAGCGCATAATTTACAGTAGGCTGAAAGCACACGCCGATGAGAACCTCCTCATTCCGCACGAGCAATTTGGTTTTCGAACCAAGCACTCGTGTGTCCAACAAGTCCACCGCATCGTTGAGTTCACCAGCGAGCGGCTCCAACGAAACCTTTTCACAGGAGTCCTATTCTTCGATGTAGCGAAAGCCTTCGACAAAGTGTGGCACAACGGCTTAATTTATAAGCTATACACTATGGGAGTGCCCCACAGACTCGTACTCATCATACGAGACTATTTGTCGAACCGCAGTTTTCGCTACCGCGTAGAGGGATCGCTATCCTCCCCCCACCCCATCCGAGCTGGCGTCCCGCAAGGGTCCGTGCTCTCCTCTATCCTATTCACGCTGTTCACCAGCGACATCCCGAAGCATCGGCTTGTGCAGACAGCACTTTTCGCAGACGACACAGCTATCTATTGTTCAGGAATAGACCCTTCATCAGTAGCCAGGAAACTCCAGACCGCCGCCAACGCCCTAGGCGCGTGGTTTCGGAAATGGAGAATAGAGGTCAACCCCGAGAAGAGCCAGGCGGTTCTGTTTCATAGGAGACAACTCCGCTTGTATCCCTTGGAGAAGACCCCACAGATAAGGATGTTTGGTACGCCTATCCCCTGGGCTAGACAGGCCAAATATCTAGGTATAATCCTTGACGATCGACTAACCTTAAGGCGGTTCGTAACAGGGCCGCCTTCGTGTTGGGTCGACTCCATAGTTTAGTCAACTCAAAGTCCAAATTATCACTCAAAAACAAAGTCAGATTATACACGTCATGTATTAGACCCATCATGACATACGGTAGTGTAGTATTCGCACACGCTAGGCAACACAGGATCCATAGGCTACAAACACTACAAATTAATTTCATGCGCCGGGCTACGGGAGCACCGTGGTATGTGCGTAATGTCGACCTTCATATCGACCTTGAGCTGCCGACCATCAGGCAATTCATAAAACAGTGCTCCCTTAGCTACTTTGACTCTGCTCCGACTCACCCCAACCCTCTAGTGGTTGCGGCTGTTAAATACACACCCAGCAAGATCTCACGCACACGCAGACCGAAACACGCTCTAGTTGAGCCAGACGACACGATCACCCTCGCTCAGCAGCGAGTGTACACAGCTCGCGCAGCTACCACAAATCGTCCGCGATTCCGTCCTCGCCGCCGGGGCCGGAATGCGCGCCGCGTCAACTCCTAAATGTGGGTCTTGGTCGCCCTAGTTTGCCAGTAACGCCCCAAGCCGAGGTTCGTACCCCACAGGGGGTGCCCTTGGGCGATGTTACTTAATTAAAGACCGGTTGAGAGCCCTCTGCGCTCACCGAAAAGCCCGGGCAAGGTTGTCGAGGCCAGCCGAGGCCAACAACCATACATCACACAAATAAAAAAAAAAATCTTAGCTGCTGTAGAATCAAAAGAATCGATAAAGTGTTGTTCTGGTCTGAAGTTATTCATTTATAATCCTCAAGACATTTGGGACTTGTCCAGACGAGTCATCTGATGGTAAGTAAGTACCATCGCCCAGCCCATGAGCTTCTGCAAGTGAGAAGGTACAAGTGCGTTGCCGTTATTTGAGAGACGACTAATTTATATCAATTGCGGCATGGGGTTTACACTAAAGATCATATACGGAGCAAATTCTGCACTGCCTCAGTGGTGCAGTAATAGCGTATGCGACTGCTGTGCTGAGGTGTCTGGTTCGATTCACGGGTCGCACCAAAAGTTTGTGATCTGCAAACATTTTTTTCCGAGTTTGAGTGTTTTCTATGTATAATATGTGTGTATTTACAAAAAAAGTAGTATGTAAGTATTCTATCGGTTAATTTAGATTTCATAGTACAAGTTCTGCTTAGTTTGAAACTAGATGGCGTTGTATGTTAGATGTCGATAATTATTATTATTATTATCATCATCTAGGTTCTGTGTGCTATGTTGCACCTGTATGGACCGATAGGGCAACTGTAGGCGCTGTTGTCCCAAACTGCTACAAGGCCAATGACTCTGATATTCTTGTGCAAGGCATATTCGCACTGAGGTTTTGCTGGTGTTGGCGTGTGTGCTTCCGGTCGATCTCGTGGTACAAAGGCGTGCAGCCATGTATTATTTAACACTAGAAAACATGGAAAGAGATTTTTTGGGTGCACGAGACCGCGATAAAATCATAAGATTGCATCAACAGCAGTCCGATGCCTAAATTGACCTCATAGACGAATGGCAACAACGCTGGGACGAATCGTCTAAAGAACGCCACCTTTACCAGTTCTTTTCATCTGTTCGCGAAAGGTTCTAATAACATGACGCGAGGTGAATTTAAGAGTAAACTGCATTCTTTTACATTAGTCGAATCAACAATGAACGTGATATAATGCTGAATAACTTAAAGGTGACATCTGGGGCGGTATACTATGAGGATCTGGTGTCAACTAGGTTTAATTTTGGCGCTTTAGGGCGGTTCTGCCATATATATTATGAAAATTAAAAATAGCTCACTAGGTCACTAGCACAGGACCCATAATATTTTGTGTTCAATGCCTGTAGTGGTGGGGTGGTATGCCTCATCATTTTGTCTACCCCTTTTGGTGAAGAAGAGAACAGTATCATACCTCGGTGTGTTCGTGGGTCACTGCTGTTGATCCTGGTGTATAGGAGTTACAGTGGTGGGCGTGTGGGAGGGTTGGTCTTGTTCCCTCTAAACTCAAACCAAAACGATTACTACAAGTTATCAATTTTTTTAATATTACAAAATTAATTCACTTCTAAAATCGTGTCAAGTAGACTCGATATGGTCATTCCACAATACAAATAAAATTACACATTACTAGTTTTGCTTTTAACAAAAAAAACACCGGTTTTCATCTTTGTAGTTTTAGTTCTTTCAAAATGATCTTGTATATGGTTAATAAATTCGAGTATCTATATTTTTATGGGTGCCTACATTTTGCTTGTGAATATCTTGAGGCGTGGAAGGGTTACACGTAGGTATCTGTGCTTTCAGCCTCTTTATTTCTATAGCTTTTTATTATTTATTTTTACATTTTATAGTTCGTATGCCTTTCAAACTTATATTCTTCCGTTTCCCAAAGAGATTCGTTCCTTTATCAGATTCTGACTTGTAAAAATATTATTAACTTTAGAGTCCATTGCCTTTAATTGAAACTTGTATACTTACTTAAAAAAATAGCTGTGACCCACAACAGTCACTAAACCGCCTTATTTTACATCTACTTACTTATAAATCCCATTTGATTTGGTGTATTAAACTCTAAAATCAAAATTTCATGTAAACTTGCACCACAGTTTAACACAACAAAGTTTTTTAATCAATAAACATTTTAATAATACACATTTCTAAAACGAAACACCTCATTAAACGAATCAAATAAAACAAAACAGAATGTCTGTGTTTATATTATGTTGTTCACAAAAAAAGGTTATGTAATAACACGTTAAAGTGTATCAACGTTCATTTACATCCACAAAACTTTATAAATATGCATTAAGTAATTTTTGTTAAACTTTAATAGCGCCATGGTTCGAGCGTACGTAAATTACAGCGCGCCATCACCAATCCTATCCATTTAAAACCAATTATGTTTTATTACAGCAAGAAAGGGATGGAAGACGTTATGCTAAGTGTAAGACAAGGATGAGTGGTCTGAGGCAGTGATTTGGGTTGCTACGTGTGAAAAATTATTTATGGTATATTGGTTTGGTCGCAAAGAGGGATGTCAATGACGGTACCCACTTAATTTCGTATTTGGAATCGGTGACGATAGTAATTATGCTTTTTACATTTAACTTTACGAGGGAACTTAATTATGAAACAAAATGAGGCGTATTTTTTTTGGAACTATGACAGCACGGGTCAATTAGCAAAAGGCCGCAAAACGTTGTCAGTTCAAAAATTTAGTAAAATTCGCCCCCTTGTACAAGTTTATGGTGTATTAAAACAAACATGGGTTTTAGAGGTTTGGTTCATAAAAATAGTCTGTAAGAAGCTTTCAGCTGAAAGATATCGGTTAAGTGGGAATCGGACTTATTGGGCGAGTATTCCGCATATGCCTCATCAATCATCAACAGCCTTTAACAGTCCACTGCTGGACATAAGCCTCTTCTTAGAAAGGAGGTTTTGGCCTACTATACCACGCTGGCCAGACGGGTTGGTATAGGGTTTGTGTCAAGTTTTCCTTCTCTCTGCAGTGCTGTTGTTCTGCTTAGTTATTTCCCTTAGTCGCCTCTTACGACACCCACGGGATGAATAGGGGTGGTGACACTCTGTATTCTTAATCCGTCACCACACGGACGCCTATGCCTACTTATCTTGATTAGCTGTTATAGTATTTTTTTTTATTTTCTTATGAATTTTGTTAATTAAGAACTACTATAACATCCTTTCTAAGGAGAGGCCTATGTTCAGCAGTGGATTTTCAAAGGCTGTTTATGATGATAACTTCTTTTCAATTCTTGTCAACTTTGCTAAAATAATACTGAATTACTAGGGCTTTCCTTTAGTTTACATAATTATTTTAGAAAAGGAGATTCCATTTTTTGCTTGGCCTAGTCTAAATTCTCTTATTTTAGGATTGATTCCTCCGTGACCTAATAGTGAGACCATCTCTTTATTTACTTCACATCCAGTATCCATTACTTCAAGATCGTAATTAATTTGTACTATTATTATAATTGAGAAACTTACTGGTGTGTCACTTTGTGACATTTCATGCCTGACTCTCTAAACCAATTTCTTTTATTTTTTATTTTTTTTATGTTAGGGGGGGCAGACGGGTAACCTGATGGAAAGTGACTATCGCGCCTACAATTGTGGATTTCAGTTCGTTTGTATCGATCCCTCCTAAATCGATTGTTGCTTGTCAGGGGTTCAGGTTCATTTGGAAAAAAGTAAAAACCTCGAGACACAAAAAAAAGCGTGTTCAACAAATACTTAGTTGTCCCGTGTTTTTGTAACAGTTGTCTTATTTGTATGTGTATGTATTTTGTAACGGTCAACTGTTTTACCATCAGTTTATCAAATAATATTCGCATATAAAAAAAAGGAAAATCTTTGCGATGCTTATCGACAAAAAAAAAATTGAGTTGTGCTTGTTTGCCAGCACAGTAAAGTAAAGTTAAATAATCTTTATTATGCTAATAGAACACCAACAAAAAGTAATTGCATGTTAGCAAAACATGGAACTACTGGCTACAGCTGACCCGGGACTCTTATTGTTGCTATTAATAAAAAGAGATTAAAATTATATGTTTTAACTAGCTGACCCGGCAGACTTCGTACTGCCTCAATTGATAAATAAAAGACTTAAACTTTTGTATAAAATAAACAAACAAAAGGAATCCTTTTTTTATGAAAACAATTAAAAAATGCACGGAATTAAAAAAATAATAGAGCCTTTTCATATTTATTCACCTTTTAAACCTTCTCTGGACTTCCACAAATAATTCAAGACCAAAATTAGCCAAATCGGTCCAGCCGTTCTCAAGTTTTAGCGAGACTAACGAACAGCAATTCATTTTTATGTATATAGAGATTAAGTTGCCATGATTGGTCCTTTAGTACAGATGTTTCTTAGTCCATTCATGGCAACGTGGTGGTCCATTTAATACAACAATGGTCCGAAGAAAGCAACTGATCTAAAAATTTGTTTTATCACTATAGTACTAAAACCCTTCAAATTTGACCTAAAACAAATATAGCGTGGTATCTCTATTAAGAAAGGATTAATTATTTATTAATCACAAGTTTTATTCTATGACTTTTATTTAATCAGATATGATGCCTTAAAGTTACGTGGTCCAATCATCGCAACCTTCCCCTAATGTTTTGCTAACTTATGCCATTACTTGTAGTTGGTGTTATTTTAGCATAATAAAGATTATTTAACTTTACTTTAATACTGTGCTGGTAAACGAGCACTTTTTTTGGAGATAGATTTAATGTTTCAACACTGGCTGATCCATAAATGAATTTTTTTTTCAAACTGCACACAAGAGCACAGGCGTCGTGTCTTAATGCATGTGGACGCCTCTAAAATATAAAATTAAAACGGATAATTAGTTACTTAGGCTACGCACGACTCGAAACGCTCTTAAGGCTTTTGTTCTCCGTGTTATTGACCTCAATTTTGTTTTTAATAATTAAAATTGTTTTTTTTTTCATTTGCTTGACGAAGATGCTTAATGGACGAATGAGTATTGCGTTTGAGTTATTTTTTGGGGTTTTTATTCATTCTCAGTTATGTAGCATTAGGTATTATCCCTTTTAATTTTCTATTTAAGGTCCTTTCAAAAACCACAGCCTACATACCTCATAACTACATCGTATAACAAAACTGATTGTATTATATTGAAAAAGATTACAAATTGGTGGAATTGCTATAAAAAATTTAATGTCAAAAAAAAAAAAAACACTTCATATTTTGAATCGGCAGGCTCTCTAAGATATCATAGATTATGTGAACTAGTGTCTGTAATCGTTTGGAGATTGGTATTCCTCGTAATCCTCGTGTGCTTGGTATTCATTGGTATTCATGATGTCAAATGTTTGTAAAACAATAAAAATGTGTCTTTATGGTTTTTGTTTTGTTAATTGGGTAAACAAACAATATCACAATAATAAATTGTCATAATAGTGTGTTTACCACAAGTATGGTGTACACACTATTTTTAGCAGGTTGAGAGTATTTCAGTTTCAGTTTCATTTCTCAATATTATTTATTATAAACATATTAGTTCACAGTGTCATGCAGTTCCCTCATTACTTACATAGTTACCAATTTAAAACAAAATTGCTTTTAGATGTACATTATGCAACGACACTTTTTTTTTATTTTTTATAAATTATTTTAAGATAAGATTTTTTTTGCAAAGAGTTTTGCAAAATACGGTTCAACAGTGAACATGCGTAACTGCTCAAATACAGTCCACTGGTCCACACACTAAACATGTATTTTTCAATATGGCCGCCACAGCAAATGTTTTAACTAAATGGGGAGTTGTTTTTTTCAAGCAGGTACTGGCGATATATTACAGGGCCTAATGCAAATAAGCACTTACTAAAATGACCATGTATTAAGGCTTCTAAAGCCCTCGTTATCTACAAATTAAATCTATTAATTAATTATAGTAAGATAGGTGGAAACACGGCAATATTTTAGTATGTTTATTTACCTTGTATTTAAAATTGCGCAAAACAATTGTATTACACGTGGTTCTTTGACTTAATAATGTTACTGCTTAAGTGATTAGCTTAGGACAGCATATGTAATAACTTTAATGTAGCTTATTAGTATTCAATATTTTATTTTCAGCCCAGAATAAAGTAGAATTAATATTTTCTCTCAAGTTCATATAAGTATTTGGAACTCCTAATCCTCGCTTTGTTAGGAAGTTAAAAAAAAGGGAGTGCCTACGCGTTAGGTTCAGATAGTAGAATTGGACTGCTGATGTTTTAGCTATAGTCAATTTCAGGTTCCTTACTTATAGAGCCCAACACATGTCACAAACCGTCATAAACATCTGAAAGTTATTAAATGATATGTTACATAAAACGATGTATTTTGCGCTTGGGATAATTTTATGGGACTTAACTCGTAGTATCGGTCAGTATTTTTATTTATTTGTATTTCAATCCGATTTTCCGTGCTTTTATTAATTATTTTTTATAATGTTCATTATTTTTAACAGATACCTAAATACAAATTTATACAGAACTCTGTGCTTGAATCAGACTATCAATTTTCTGGTTTTCTTCTATTCAATAACGTCAAGAAACCATATTTATAAAACTAATTTTATTTAGACGTCCCCTGTCAAACATACCTATGAATTAATAGAGGAGAAATGTTATGACATGCACACAACATCTTTTAATGACCCGCGGCCATTTTGTAATGAACATGAGCGCTTCGAGCGACAAAAACAATTTAAATTAAAATAATTACTGTTAAGCTTTAGCTGTTTAGATAACAGTTATTATAATTTATACAGGAATGCTTGTTTCCTTAGGCTAGTAACCTCTTCTTAGGATGTTTTTTTATGGTTGTGGCGACTTCCACATAGTATGAAACGAAGAAACATACTACAGCGCCATCTATCGAAGACACACCGAACTACGGAGTAACTACTGCATGTGAATTGCTAATCCCGTATCGCGATATGGAGAATTCTCTCTCCGATTAGCATATATACAACTTCCCAGCATCATTTATTGGGCCGCGGCCCACCAGCCATGATCACCTCGCCTGGTGGGAGGATCCTCCTTTTGTGTTGGAGGGACATGACGCCCGTTCTTCCACATGTTATAGGGGGGCAAGCCAGCAGACGGGTCACCTGATGGTAAGTGACTACCGCTGCCCATGGATGCTTAAACTCAAAAATCACAGGTTAAGTTTCCCCTCCCCCCAAGAATCAGAGGAAGGCAGAGGGTTTGGGCGCCGGTAACCTCCATTCATTGTAACAACTGTTGACATCGGTTTTTTGTGATGTCGTGGTATCACTCCTATGGTAGTATAATATGTGATATTATACTACCATAGGTATGGAAGTCGTTGTTTCTACTAGCAGTTTTGTTTCTGCCATGTAGACTACAGAAGGATGGGTTAGTATTTCTGGACAAATTCAAAGACGGCTGACTGTTCCTTCGGTTCGGATAAGACCTTTCTTATGCAGTCATTGAGAACTGGCCAAAAATAAGTAAGGACTTTTCAGATTGAGCTCAGCTTTTTTTGGGCAAAAAGCGTTGATCGTCTCTTAGACTGCCTCACAAAGATACACGTAAGAGATTTAAGATATCCTTTGATTATAGTAGGTAGTGATTTTAATTGTAGTCAGAGATATACAGAGTTCTCTAAGATATTCTGATGGTCCTGTTGGTCAGTGACGCTAAGCCGGAGGTCGTGCCACCCAGGACAAATATTGTGTGACCAGCCTGATTGTTTTGTTCAGTGTCTGGGCGTAATTTATCTATAATATGTATGTGTTCAGAAATATATAAGTATGTTTATCAGCAGTCTGGTTACCATAGTACAGACTCTGCCTAGTTTGGGGTCGGTTGGCCGTGTGTGAGATTCGAGAAGTTATTATTATTTTACTGGTTTAAGGTTCTGTGATGGACGTAAATCGATACTAATATTGTAACTACGAAAGTGTGTGTTTGTCTGGTACTTCTTCACGCTTAAACCGCTGATCCGATTCAGATGAAATTTGGTATAGAGATAGTTTGAGTTCCAGAAAAGGATATAGGACAGTTTTTATCGAAGAAATCATCCTTTAAGGGGGTGAAAGGGAGAGTGGAAGTTTGTGTGGGGAATCAATAATCGCTGAACCAATTTAGATGAACTCTATGGAGATAGTTTAATTCTTGGGGCAGGACATAGGTTACCACGATTACCGACATGCAAGCGGGCGGACCCGCAGACAACAGTTCGTGTACTGTATATTGCATCCCAGGCAAGCGCCATATTTTAAGCTTCCTCATAGTGAGGAACAGGTTACGGAGAAGCTTGTATATTTTACTTGGTTATCAGATTCCACCATACCACTACCATACCGCTTTTCCACCTACTGCTAAAATAACAACCCCCTCGTCCCCCCTTCACCCCACGGGTTTGCAGCGGGTTGGTGTGTCGGAATCGGACCGACCAAAACCACACGGTCTGCCACTCTGCGCCTGTAATAGGAGGGATCCGGGGACTGCTGTTATTAAGACATCCGGGTCCCTCCTAACTGCTAATATAACCTAAGCCATACTTAAATTGTAAAACAGAAATATCGTAGTTTTCTGGCTTTAATTCTATCCATTTCATCTTTCCCTCCGTGCAACTTTACCATTAATATACTCGTAAGCAACAGGAATAGAACACACGGTTTGAGGACCAGATGTCTGTGGTGCTCTACTTTTGAAACCAAATCCAAGATCCGCCATAACAGACCTCATACAAAATAAAATACTTTTTTTTTAAATATAGTTGAACAATGGTATTTACTATGAAGGCGCACCATTGGCTCCGTCCGTCGTTCGTCGGCTCTCGTTGTCAATGCACGCATTAGCGTACAATGTGCGATGCGCGTGCGCAAACGCTTTGATCGTGCCGACAATAAAAGTGTATATTTTTTTGGAGATGATAGTGTGTTTTGTGGTTGAGTATGGTAAGTGCGTGTTGGTAGGGCTGGCGAAGAAAGTAATGGATGAATGAGTGTTGAAAATTTATGGAATATTTTATGAAATAAATTTTATGTTTTAATCATGGAACTGACAATTTGAAGTAGACTAGATAAAGCAATACTTCGTATGACTTGATTGGAATTATGCGTATTTAATAATAATAATTTATTTTATTTTGTTCGGAATACCAACAGCACAAATAACGCAAGGTAAAACATTAGAGTAAAGTTACAACGAAGCTATTTACAGGTATTCGCAAATTGATTCCAAGTGTAAAACAACAGTTTAAGTAACTTAACAACAACAACAACTTAGAAGAAGGAAAAAATAAAAACTTAGACTAAGAAAATGTCACATTATTTCACAGATCAAAATCGATCTAAGTGGCGTGCAATGGGAGAGGCCTATGTCCAGCAGTGGACTGCAATAGGCTGTTGATGATGATGATGATTCCACAGATCTCAAACACGGCCGTCTGATCCCAAACTAGACAGATGATGTACCATTATAGTCGGACTGCTGACAATCAGACTTGGGTAAGTCTGATTGTCAGCAGTCCGACTATATTTCTAAATACATACATATAATAGATAAATTACACCCAGACACAGAACTTCTGGTGACTGGTGGCACAATGATTTGTCCTGGGTGGAAATCGAACCCACGACCTTTGGTTAGCAGCCCGGATCACTAACTGCGAAATCAACAAGTTTACAGTCAGGGTAGGTTGCTGTAAGGAATTACTTTCAGACTGTTCCTAGTTCATTGCTACTTATGGATTTCACTTTTTTTTTCCTCCGATCCTTTCCCTAACCAGGTTGGGGTCGGCTAGTGATGGAAACTCTTTCGGTTGGCCACTTTAATCATTATATCATTTCATATATATTATAATCATATAATGAAATGATTGGCTATAGTCACTGCTATTTCACCAGTGATTAATCACTACTGGGATTTGGTCATAGACAAAGATAAATGCCATCAAAACTTAAGCAAAGAAAAAACCAAACTTTTTATCAAAGACTACCCATTAGACCTTCTTTTTTGGATTTAGATCGTTCGCGAGTCTGGCGCTAGCGTAATCATATAAGTCGCAATGGTTCTGTAAATTAGTCACAGCAGTTATTATATGATTTATAACAGGTGATTGTGATGTCATTCCATCCGTAAGTCGGCTTTAACACTACTACATCACACACATCAACAGCCTTTAATAGTCCACTGCTGGACATAAGCCTCTCCTTAGAAAGGAGGTTTTGGCCTACTATACCACGCTGGCCAGACGGGTTGGTATAGGGTTTGTGTCAAGTTTTCCTTCTCTCTGCAGTGCTGTTGTCCTGCGTATTTCGCTCCCTTAGTCGCCTCTTACGACACCCATGGGATGAATAGGGGTGGTGGTGATACGGCTGAACTTCGATTTAGACCTCCACAACTAGGCGATATTGGAGTTCTGTAGAAAGACCGCTGTGGGACACTCGTAACGAGTGCCACAGATGTTAGTATGGCAACCGGCACTAACGGCTTAACGATGCTCTCAAAGGTACGGAGGGGTCTCAATGTGTTAAGAATGGTCACCCATCTAAAGACTGATCTAGGCTAGGTTTGCATAACTTTTCAATGTGTTAACCTATTCCTTTACCACTTAGCCACGAGCCACTTGCTGCATTTAACTTAAGCAAAGTTTATTACAAACTATTAAACTATTTTGAAGTTTTCTCTGGAGTTAGTCAATGCAGTGAGTAGTCAACGTCCCTCGTCTTAGAAGTAAAAATAATGTTTATGTTACAGGGTGGCAAACGAACACACGGGTCACCTGATGTTCAGCAACTACCACTGCACAAGGACACCTCCATTTTGAAGAGTCTTTGACTGCATGGATGTCATAATGGTTTAAGCGGTCGCCACGCCGCTCACTTCTACGCCGAGTGTTGTGGGTTCGATCCCCACATGGGACGACACTTTGTGTGATCCACAAATTGTTGTTCTGAGTCTGGGTGTTCTTTGTGTCCGTTTTATGTGTGTTTGTAAAGTCCACCTCGACACAGGATGTATTCCTATTGCGGGATCCTGTCTTTCTTAAAAACAAGCAAAAAATCAGGGGAAGGAGAGGTTTGCCCCTGGGTAACCTCAGTTACTCGTTGAAAAACTACGAAAGCACAGCCTCACAGAAAACACCGGTTTTCTGTGAGGCTGTGCTCTCATAGGGTTCGATCCCCACATGGAACGACACTTGTGTTCTGAGTCTGGGTGTTCTTTGTGTTCGTTTCATGTATGTTTCTAATTCGGGAGTTGTCTTTTATAAATAAAAAAATGCTTGACACCGGAGGCCGTGCTATCACTCCCGTCGAGCCGGCTCATAGGAATGTACCGCAGCATGGTCCTTCCACTGTAGGTGTAGAGTTGAGAGTTGTCTTGGCAATTATTAGGTATTCTTTCTTGAATTTATGTTAGCACTTCTGTCTTGACTTGATGTTTATGTCTTTTGTGCTTAAAATGTAACTTTGGTTCAATACTCAATAAGAGCCAAAATGGTCTCCGACGCTAGACACCCTCTATACAATAACATCATAGTACCGCAAAGGCTGAAAAGCCGCAACAGCTTTTTAAAGTGTGTACCCCCGCTCACTGGTGAACGCTCTAAGGAAAGACTTAAGTTGTGGCAAGATAGCGTTTCCTTACCCAACCCATTTGTGCCACTTGCCGAAAATCTTCCACCTGGACACGAGTTGCCATGGCTGACCTGGAAGTCTCTAAACAGACTGCGGACACAGGTAGGCCGAAGCAAAGAAAACCTGTTCAGGTGGAGATTCATAGATGACTCTGCCCTGGAGTGTAAGTGTGGTCTTGCCCCACAAACTATGGGGCACTTGATATCGTGTCCAGCCTGTCCTGTTACTTGCACATCACAGGAACTGATGGAGGCTACTGAAAGTGCCGTACTCGTCGCCAAATTTTGGGCCGACTCAATTTGAATTGTCATCGACACGCTAAGTAGAATACATTTATTGCGTTCTATAATGTGATACAGATGTCAAGCTTATAATTAGTTTCCAATTATGGACCCTGTCGGGCACAGCACAATGTTAGGAGAGAGGAAAGCTTGTAACTATTCGTATTATTTAAGTCTAGACAAAGTTTATGATGTATATTATTGCACACATGTTATATGATAATTTTGCATTATACAGTCGATTTCATGTAGTGAGGCATTATACCGTTCACATCTAAATTAATTTCATTTATTTTTAATTATTTAATTTATTAAAATATTTGCCATTTTAATTTAATTTTGATGATGATTTGTAATGATGTTCTAAAGAAGGGGCGCAACATATATGTGAACAAAGAATAAAACGTTAACAAAAAACTAATACATCATTACGCACGTAACACTGTATTAGTCTTGAATTTTTTTAATGATAATATTTTTACAACAATATTTTATTAGTCATAAACTTACCACGTTCGCGGTAAAAAAACAAATATTTTAACACATGACATTGGTTTTTATTTCATGTTATTTGTAAGAGAATATTTAGTAGTAGTTTACTATAACTATGTATCATTTATTTCTTGGGTTGTATAAATGGATCTTACTTTGGTTTCGTTTTATCAAGAAGTGTCGCTATCGCATACTAGATGTCACTAGTTGTATCGTTTGAACTTTGTCTATCGTGACGCTTTGAAGGAACTTTTGTGATTCAAACTATCTAAATATAAGAAATACTTTCTATGTAATCTTTTCACAAATTATTTAAATAAATGATATGTGCGTTCAAATTTATTTACTGTTCTAAGTTAAGATATAATTGGAAGCGAACTGCATTAATTCTTTGCATCAAGGAGTTATAACATTACCGTCAGTTTCTTAACAGTTTATTTACCACAGTAATATTTAATTAAAAAGAAAATTGAAGCAAGTCAATACTGACGAATATGATTTAAACCTGGGCAAAAATGTTTAGATTATTTTGGCTTATTTTAAGCCGTGGACTACGAAGAAGAATTAGATATTATCAAACAAAATTGTTTTACAGTATTGATGAACTTGATTTAAATGTTGGAATACGTTAGTTTTCTACTAAAATAGGACTAAAACTTCCAGAAGCAACTAAGTAACGATATTATAATAATTAAATTAGCAGAATTTAGGGCCTTAAACAGTTTCTAATACTAAGTAGATTTTGAGTTTAATTATTTTACAAATTCTTAAACTATCTTCAAGTTGACGGGCCTGTTGCCAGAGGTCGTGGGTTCGATTCCCACCCACGACTTAAGGAAATACCTGGTTGTGTAATGAGCACGATAATTTATTATGTGTCGGGGTATAACTTATCTCTAATATGTTTGTATTTATAAATATAAAAGGATGTTTATCAGCAGTCTGGTTTCATCGTACAGGCTCTGCCTAGTTTGGGTATTAGTAACGTTATTATTATTGTTTTTTCTCAAAACGGCAAAGAGTTTGTTTCAGAGAGTGTTTTTAGATCAAAGCGAACTACGTACTACGATTAGAACGAGAGATACATGAAAAAAAACTATGTAGACAAAGAAATGTAAGTACTGAAAAAAAAAATGTTTGGCTTTTTGATGTATTCTCGTTAATCTGTAAGTCTTTCATAGATCAATTAAGTAAATACAAAACTTGAGAAAAGTGGTAAGATTTTATTTATGATATAGGAGGGCAAACTAGATGATGTGTGACCAGAAGACCCGTGTAAAGCAATGATTTTGTTGACTCAACCCCCTCCCTAATTCAGGGGAAAACCCCGAGCGAAAACGCATTTGTTTCTTTTCATTTGCAGGTGTCTATGGACGAAGGTAGTGAATTACCATCGTTTGCTATATTATAAAAAAAAACTATAATTCTAACATTCTTTATTAATAGTAAAATTTCACTTTTAAATATTTAGAACATTATAATCACGATGTCACCTTTCCCCACTATTGGTCATCGACCTCTGCGTTACTCCCACTTTATTCCCACCGTTACCACAGTAACTATCGACAGTAAACTACACGGCAACGATAGTTCAAACAATTTTTACGACGCAGTAAAACTATGTTAACTACGGCGTTACATAAAATGCAACTGTTTGACTGTAGCACCTGTTACAAGAGTTAAAACACAATTCCACGTAAACCCCCCCACTAAACATCATCCATACTAATATTATACAGAAGCAAAATTTTGGTTTTCGAGGTAAAAACTATCCTATGTCCTTTCCCAGGACTCTATACCAAATTTAATCTTAATCAGTTCAATGGTTTAAGCGTGAAGATCCCAAATCCCCCCTGCTGACTCGAGCGGGAGGGACTCCAAGGGCAGCAACGCACTTGTGACTTTTGAGTTGCAGGTATCCATGGGCGGTGGTAGTTGCTTACCATCAGGTGACCCGTCTGCTCGTTTGCCCCCTTATACCATAAAAAAAAGAAAAAAAAGAAGAGGTAACAGGCAAACAGACAGAAAGACAGATAGACTCACTTTCGTATTTATAATGATAGTATTGATAATCTCTGAAATTTCTGCATAAATTCGAATAATTGTAACTAGAATATCCCTTTGCAGATAGACTTGGTTTGTAGCTGAGGATACTTTTGTACAATGATGGTAGGCTTTTTGCCCCCGGCAATTGCGCAGAAGAGTCACCCATTTGTGGCAGCCCATAGACAACTGTTACTCAAAAGACAAGTGCGTAATATATGTACATTATATATCTTTGAATTGTCTGACGTTTCGACCAGGTTGCTTCATTATGACAAGGTTTTTATGGAGTAGGGGACAAATAGGTTGCCGTCCTGTGAGTAGAGAGAAAGAGAGGGAGAGGTAAGCTTGGACTCCGGTGGTATCACTCCGGTCGAGTTGACACATTCGTGATACGCATGAATCTACTGCAGTCTAGTACCACGTAAATTCCTGTAAGTATACATAATTCCGACATCGTACGGAGAATCAGCGCGTTGGAATGGTAGTGGGCCGGTCATGTCTCCAGGCGGACGGTAAGCTGGAGCCGACAAGTGCGAGATTGGAAACCGCGATTAGGAAAACCGTAGTGTAGGACGCCCTGCAGCACGATGGACTTGAGGAAATGTATGGCAGTGGATAGATGCGGATTGCCCAAGACCGGGATGGTTGGGTTAGGGGAGGCCATTGTTCGGGCACGCCGTCATTGCGGCGGTAAGACCCGTTATGGAGGATTGGCTCGAGAGGCGTCACGGGACCCTCTCATACCGATTGACGCAGGTGATCACTGGGAAGGGATGTTTCGGAGATCACCTGTGTCTGATCCGCAAGGAGCCAACGCCTGAGTGCCACCACTGCGATGGCCAGACCGTGGACACGGCTCTCCACACGCTGGCAGAGTGCCCGGCGTGGGTTGAGCAGAGGCGAGACCTCGTGGCGGCCATCGGAGTGGGAGTTCTCTCGCTCGATAGCCTGATTGCGGCTATCGTGCGGAGCGAGAGTGCGTGGAACTCTGCCGTCTCCTTCTGCGAGCAAGTTATGCTCGCGAAGGAGACGGCGGAGCGGGACCGGCAGAGGTTTAGAACTCTCCCGGCCCGTCAGGCCCGGGCACGGGCCAGGCAGCGCAGGCGACTCAGGCGCCGGAGGTCGCAGAACGACCTCCGTCCTCCATAAGCGCAGGCCTGGGGGTGACAGGTGAGGCCATCTGTCACCCTAGCAGAAGCAGGCCGGGGTGGCGGCGAGCGCGTTGCGAAGCGCGCTCGCTTCCAGGGAGCACAGGGAACATGGGGTTCCCACACGGGGGGGGGGGGGGGTCGTCTGTAGATGACCCGAGGTATGTCGGGGCACCAGGGACTTCCTTTCTAGGGTATACCTGGTTTCCCGGCTATTAGTACCCGGCGAAGGCGTGCGGTTTTAGTCGGTTCGAATCCGACATGCCACCGACAGGTGGTATCCGAGGGGATTTCCGCACGGAAAAAAAAAAAAAAAGGCGAGGCCATTGTTCAGCAGTGGACGGCAGTAAGCGGATGATGATGACGATGATAATACATAATTAATTTATAATGGAAGGTTTAAAGTTTATAATTCGGGTTAAACTTCGGGTTTCTGTAAGATCACTCCTATGATCATTGTATAACCACGCATTGTAGTGAATATATAGATACGTTGACAGACAAGAAGTTACTTCGTCAACAGCCTTTACTAGTCCTCTGCTGGACATAGGCCTCTCCTTAGAAAGGAGGTTTTGGCCTACTATACCACGCTGGCCAGACAGGTTGGTATAGGGTTTGTTTCAAGTTTTCCTTCTCTTTGCAGTGATGTTGTCCTGCGTAGTTTGCATTCTTAGGCTCTTAGGACACCCACGAGATGAATAGGGGTGGTGACACGCTGTATTCTGTACACGGATTAAGAATACAGCCTTTGGTGTTATTTCAGCTAAAGTTTTTTATTTATGGTATAAGGGGGCAGACGGGTTACCTGATGGTAAGCAACTACCGCCACCCATGGACACCAGCAACTCAAAAGTCACAAGTGCGTTGCCCTTGGAGTCCCTCCCGATCGCGTCAGCGGGAGGGGGGATTTTGGCTCCGGTAACCTCACTCACTCAGTTAAAGGCAACGTAAGAATTGCTTATCACCGGTTTTCTGTGAGGCCGTGGTATCACTCCGGTCGAGCCGTCCCCTTCGTGCCGAAGCATGGCTCTCCCACGTTTATGCTAAGAGTATGCCTAGATACAGGCAGCGGTGTTAGTTTTTATAAAGGTACGAGTATTTATAGAATACGAGCTGTACTCTGCCACGATTCGCTGTGGTACATAGTGTTAGCATTGATGAAAAATGAGGAACAAAACTAACGCGAAAAATGTTTGAAGAAGATTGTATGTCGTATCAAAATAAGAGCTCAAACGGTGAAGAAATTTCTGAGTTTTTGAAGCGTACACAAACCAACTAAACAATTATATATATATATATATATATATATATTTCCAGTATTCCAATTAACCCCTCCAGCTAGTCTAAATGTGAGGAGTCAGTTCGGGTAGGGTACTGGGTGAGATTGGAACCTGCAATCATTTGAACGCAAGACCGCCGTCTTTTCATTTTAACATGGACGTAAAGTTAGCAGTCAATACTGCAGCACTTGTCTTCCAGCAGGGTTTATTTTAACTGTACTGGACCCCAAAACCGTCACGTACTGTTGTTCAATATAAATTTTAGGGAATTTAAATATTTAAAGCATTCGCCGTCCGTGTCTCCGGGCGGCGTAGCGCTAGGAACTGTGAGAAATCTTTTTTAAATATACAAATGAGAATACTAGTGTAAATATTTTGTATTTTGAAAGTTCTCAGTTTAAATTTATTGTTAGTATAGGTACCATTTAAATCTTAAATAACAAAATCTAACTAACAAAATCTTATAAAACAAAGTAGCAAAGAAATGCGATGCGGCACAGCAAAATGCTTGAAGCTAACACTAAAGTTAAGATTTCATCACCGGCTCTTAAAAACTAAAATCTGACAGGTTAATGAATTACACACTCAAACACTCACTCACGCACGCACGCACGTACACACGCACACGCATACAATTAAGAACAGTACAGTTTTTTTTTTAGTCTACTAGCAACCGAAATTACTAGTATTCCCGTTAACCCATCCCGCTAAGTTAAATTGCTTGTGTTAGAAGTCGGTTCACGTCAGTAGTGCACTGGTAAGGATTTGATCCCACGACCTCTTGATCACAAGTCCAACGCCTTAACCACTACTTAACTAGTTGTTATATTACACGGATGGCGTAGTGGTTTAAGCGGTCACCTCGCCGCTGTATACTACGCCGAGTGTTGTGGGTTCAAACCCCACATGGGACGACACTTTGTGTGATCCACAAATTGTTGTTCTGAGTCTGGGTGTTCTTTGTGTCCGTTTCATGTATGTTTGTAAAGTCCCCCGCGACACAGGAATGTATTCCTAATGCGGGAGTTGTCTTTTTTAAAAAAGAAAAAGAAAAATATATAAATATTAGTAGTATATATATAAATATTAGTTAAGTCCTAGGCTTATAGGCGTACAATCGTATTGTTCGATAGCCACGACAGGCTTTGCCTAGTGTGGTTGTCACAGTAATTGTAACATGTTATGTAATATATTTGGAAATAAATTATTATTATTATTAAGTTAAGGAAGAGAGCCTCAGATCGAATAGCACCTATATCATAGCTAGTGTACATACAATTTTTTTCGTAACACTGGTTGTATTTTTGAACTTTAAAATTAATTTAATTTCGATACCTGTGTCACAAAAATGATTATAATTGTTTATTAAAAGCTTTGGAGATCAGTTTTGACGATTCGGATTTTGGAATACTCTATACTGTGTTCAATTCAGGTAATATATTCCTGTGTGTAATCCAGGCAAAGATATTATAAGTAAAACGAGGTAGATACGTTATCTACACGAAATTCAGTGTTTAAATTTTGTTTTTAAGCTATTGCATAGCTTCTATCGAGGGCCTTGAGCGCGGGGACCGAATCCAGAAATTCCGTAACGAAAAAAAACCTCACGCTAAAAACAAAACAAAAAACAGTACCAAAATCAAATGCTGAACGTCAAAGGAAATTTCGTCAACATAATGCAGAAAAATCTTACATGGATATGTAATTTGATTTAATAATATTTTTTTATTTATTTATTTAAAAACAAATTGTAATATATGCTTCAATATTTTTATTTAATAAAAGAAAAAAAATTGTTTTCTTATCGGTCACCACGCTCAAAAAGTGTAACTTGAATTAATATCAAAGAAAAAGAAATACTGCATAAATAAAATAAATAAATAATTATAATTGCATAAGTTGATACAAAATGCTATGCAATAGCTTTACCGCGGCAGTCCTCGAGTGCCACACGTCTTTTTTATTTTTTCCGGACCGATACGACCTTCAAACCTTTAAGAAAAGATCGTACTCCTTCCTAAAAGGTCGGCAACATGTTTGTGACTCCTTAGTTGCAGACGTTCATGGGCGGCGATGGTCACTTTCCATCAGGTGACCCATCTGCTCGTCTGCCCCTCTAACATAAAAATTGGCACAAGTTTGAACGATCAACCACGTCTAAGCATGTATGCAGGTGGGAGGTCTCTTTTTATTTAAAAGTCATTAAATTCAGGATACAATTTTAAACCAGGGAGATAATAACGTACTCGAACAACTTAAAAAAACCGGTCAAGTGACAGTCGAACTCGTGCGCCGAGGGTTCCGTACATACCCAGATTTTACGTAGATTTTCGCGAAAACTTTTTAATACCAAAACGAAACATTAGTACGAAAATCTTTTTTATAAACTTTTTTATAAAAAATTCGACTCTCTAGGGCCACCCGTTTCTGAGAAAATCGGTGGTGACACACGGATAGACAGAATGACAAGAGACTGACCATATAAGGGTTCTTTTTTTACTTTTTCAGGTACGGAACCCTAAAAAGTACTTACAGATTTTCCAATTAATGCCAATTTCTCTACTCAGATTTCTCTACATTTAATTGCTTTTTTTTTGTTTTCTTTTGTCTGTAAACGAACTGGAAAAAAATAATTTCCTAAAAGAGTTTATTCATTTTATGATCAGTTATGCCGGGTCTGTTGGTCTTGTGGTTAGTGATACTGACTGCTAACCCAGAGGCCGTGGATTCAATTTCCACCTAGGACAAATAATTGTTTGACGAGCACGATTATTTCTTCGGTGTCTGGGTTTAATTTATCTACATACTCGTATGTAGATAAATGTTTCGGTTGTTCTGTATTGAAGTGTAATACGGTATACTGCATTGGGATCTCCGAACTACTGGAGTGTTAGCCTCATTTCCATCCACATTTTGCGTGATATCTGACTTTAGCATGTTCGCTCTATCCGTTTCCATTGCTTAACGTTTTCTTTTATCCAAAAACGTTTACATTTTTGAATAAAATAAAAGGTTATGACTGGCCTGTTGGGCTAGTGGTTAGTGACCCTGTCTGCTAAGCCGGAGGTCATGGGTTTGATTCCCACTCAGTACCAATAATTGTGTGAGGAGCAAGATCATTTGTTGTGTCTGGGTGTAATTTATCTGTAATATGTATGTTGGCCAAAACCTCCTTTCTAAGGAGAGGCTTATGTCCAGCAGTGGACTATTAAAGGCATATATAAGTAAGTATGTTTATCAGCAGTCTGGTTACCATAGCACAGGCTCTGCGTAGTTCGGACCACCTCAGGGGGGTGTTGGACGCTAGCCTGGCGTCCGGACGCTTCCCTGAGCGCTGGAAATGCGGGAAGCTGGTCCTGCTGCAGAAGCCGGGACGGCCTGCCGAATCGGTCGCGGCCTATAGGCCTATCGTGTTGCTGGACGAGGCGGGTAAACTTTTTGAGAGGGTGCTTTCTGCCCGCATCGTCCGGCACCTTTGCGAGGTTGGCCCCGATCTGTCGGACGCCCAATTCGGTTTCCGAGCGGGGCGTTCGACGATCGATGCCGTAATGCGCCTTAGGGCCGTGACCGAGGAGGCCGTGAGCTGCGGCGGAGTGGTGTTGGCGGTGTCCTTGGACATCGCCAACGCCTTCAATAGTCTGCCATTCAGCTGCATCAGGGAAGCGCTCCGCTACCACGGAGTGCCGGAGTACCTGAGGCGGCTGGTGGCAGACTACCTTGAGGAGCGAACCGTCATGTACGAGGACCGAGATGGCGTCTTGAGACGCAGGGCCATGTCGTGCGGTGTTCCGCAGGGGTCTGTCCTAGGACCACTCCTGTGGAACATTGGATACGACTGGGCCCTACGAGGGCGTCTCCCCCCCGGGCTGGGTGTACTCTGCTACGCAGATGACACTTTAGTCACGGCCCGGGGGGCTAACTTCCAGGAGGCGGCGCGCCTGGCCGCCACGGGAGTTTCCCAGGTGGTCGGGCGCATTGAGGCGTTGGGATTACGGGTGGCCCTGGATAAGACGGAGGCCCTATTATTTCATGGGCCCCGTCGTGGTCCACCCGCCGGCGCCTCAATCGAGGTCGGCTCGGTCCTCGTACCGGTCCGGGCCCAGATGAGGTACCTGGGTCTGGTCCTAGACGGTAGGTGGCTCTTCGACGAGCACTTCCGACAGCTTGGTCCGAAGCTGGTGGACACTGCCTCCGCCCTAGGGCGACTTTTGCCCAATTTGGGCGGGGTCAGTGTTCCCACGAGGCGGCTGTACGCGGGGGTTGTCCGGTCCATGGCGCTTTATGGTGCACCGGTGTGGGTGGCGGCTCTGACCGCCCCGAATAGGGCGCGCCTCTGGCGCCCCCAGAGGATATTGGCGGTCAGAGCCATACGCGGATACCGCACGGTGTCCACCGAGGCGGCTTGCGCCTTGGCCGGAACACCCCCGTGGGATTTGGAGGCGGAAGTGCTCGCCGAAGTTTATCGGCGAGTGGCTGACTTCCGGGCGGAGAGCGGATTTCGCCCTCCGCCCGAAGACGTGCGCGAGTGGCGCGAAGCCGCTCGCCGAGCCACCATGGTTAGATGGTCGTTCCGGCTGGAGACTCCACGCGCTGGCTTCGCCGCCGTGGAGGCTCTCCAGCCGGTCATAGCCGAGTGGGCAGGGCGGCAGCACGGGGCCCTTTCCTTCCGGCTGACGCAGGTGCTTTCCGGGCACGGTTGCTTCGGAAAGTACCTGCACTGCGACTGCAGTGAGGACTCGGCCCAGCACACGCTGGCGGTTTGCCCCGCATGGGCGACACAGCGCCGGGCCCTCACTGCATTCATCGGAGCCGTAATTCGCTCCATGGCCGGTAGCGACAGTTGTTTTACCGCGGTCGCAACCTTCTGCGAGGAGGTAATCTCGCAGAAGGAGGCGGCGGAGAAGGCCCGGGAGGACGACCTCCACTCGGACCTGATCCGCCGCCGGCGAACCGGGCGGCGGAGGCGCGCTTACCTGCGCCTCATGCCGCCCTGAGTGTGGCCGCGGGTGGACGGGGTGGGTTTCCCCTCCACCCGCATTAGTTGGCCAGCCGCGAGGGGGCGGCGTCCGCGTGTGCCGGACGTCGCCTAAAGAGAGGATAATTGAAGACGGAGCCCGCACCAGGAGCGGGCCGGCGCTGGGAGGGGTCCAGAAGGCGATAACTACCTGGACCCCTCCTAAACTGGAAGCGCAAAGAGGGCACACCGTGTGGTTTTAGTCGGTTCGAGTCCGACACACCACCCCGCCGCAAACCCCGGTGGGGTGACGGTCCGAGGGGATTTCCACACGTTAAAGAAAAAAAAAAAAAAAAAAAAAAAAAAAAAAAAAAAAAAAAAAGGCTCTGCGTAGTTCTAGATCAGTCTCCCACTTGTGAGATGTGTGAAGTTATTTTTAATAATATAGGTCTTTACCCATGTAGTGGGAGATTTTTAAAAATAGCAGTTTCGGATTTAATTATCTGTGGATTGGCTCGCAATTCATAATTCAAATAAATTTTATTCAAAAGCCATGATATTTTAATTTAAATTCAATCATTTGTTGAAATTGTGGTAGTTTTTGTTGCATAAATAAAATTCGGACAATTTTCGAATACTAGTGCCTACGTGGAAATACCACTGTGCAACCAACACGAAACATTAACGACGTGTACGGGTCTAACATTGCTTGCATAAATCATTATTGGTTCTATCTTTTTATATCTGGAAATTTTGAGTTGTAGAAAGAGCTTTTGCGGTCGGCCTGTAACTATAGTCGACAACTAGGAATTGAAGGCGATAGTGGAAGCGAATCTTACTCAATCTACAGCTGAGCTTGCTGCGGGCTGCGGGGTTAGTGTCAAAACAACATTGAAGCACTTGCGTCAAATCGAAAAGATAAAAAAAATTGAACAAATCTGTACATTCCATTAACTTTCCAATTCCATTGACTGTACGGATGGCGCAGTGGCTTAAGCGGTCGCCACGCCGTTTACTACTATGCTAAGTGTTGTGGGTTCGATCCCCACATGGGACGACGTTTTGTGTGATCCACAAATTGTTGTTCTGAGTCTGGGTGTTCTTTGTGTCCGTTTCATGTATGTTTGTAAAGTCCCCCGCGACACAGGATATATTCCTAGTTTGTCTTTAATAAAAAAAATAGAAAAAAAGACAAACTTTTTTCTTTTCATAACCAGAAAATGTTTCATTCATACAAAATTATTGATTTTTCTTAATGTTTACATACTATTCTAACTTACGAGAACTGTTCTCTAAAACATATTTTCTATTTACATATTTAGTAAATAACATAGAACTAATACACACATAAACAAATAATTCAATTAACTATGTACTTAATAGATATTTAATTCATCGTTACCCAACCTCGTAGGTGAATTCAGCGGTAATGTGTTTCTGATTGCGACTGTACGTGATTTAGCCAACTACAGCGAATAGTGTTCCTATGGTTTTATGTGCTCCTGGTACATATACAGTCATTTGACTAGACAAATATATTTATAAAATAGCACAATATCTGAATAAATAACAAGCCTGTGGGCCTAAATAGAGAGTGATTCAAACCCAGGAAAAATATGGTATGTATTTGAAAATATATAAGTACTAGCTTTTGCCCGCGGTTCTGTCCTCTTTTATGTCGGTTCTCGCATTTAAAAGCAGCATATGTTACTCGCTGATACATCTCGATAAACAAATAAACTCACTTTTACTTCCATACTTTTATTATGAAGCTGATACCCGCGACTTCGGTCGCTTGGAATTTGAAAAGCGTTGCCTTAGCGCTTTTCAAATTAGAGGGTTCTCTTTCCGGATCGGGATTCTAAAGTAAAGGTATATGCCATAAACATATCATCATCACATAAACAGCCTTTAATAGTCCTCAGCTGGACAATAACATCTCCTTAGAAAGGAGGTTTTGGCCTACTATACCACGCTGGCCAGACGGTTTGGTCTAGGATTTGTGTCAAGTTGTCCTTCTCTCTGCAGTGCTGTTGTTTTGCGTAATTTTTTCTCTTAGTCGGCTCTTACGACACCCACTGGATGAATAGAGGTGGTGATACGCTGTATTCGTAATCCGTCACCACACGGACACAAAACATATGTTTTCGTTTATTATTTAAATTTCTAGTCTATTTATGACTAAACTTAACTTATATATAAATTACTAAAGCCCCAAATCGATTAGACTATTAAGTATAAAACCTATTTTTAAAATTACCGTTAAATAGAATTCCAATTAAAATAGCTAAAAGTAAGCTAACTCATGGCTTAGTTAGATATATAATATAGTTCATAAAATGACCTCCAGAGGCGCTGATGCTTAAAAATCTATATTACGTCAAAATTACTTTTTTTTTAATTCGTACTCAGAACCTTTTTATTAACAAAAGGTGGAAACTAATATAAGATCCTTTTCCCTCCCCTTTTCCGAAATGTAACTAAACGATAGATACATAGGTAAATATATAATATACAGAAGGAATCCGCACACTAGGAGTGTTCAGAAACTAAAGTTAAATTTGCAAGTGATAGATATGCCAGGCGCTCTCGGAATGTAATTTTCACACGCTCAAGCGACGTCACTGCAACCCCCGCCCCTTGATGCCACCCTCGAACAGGGTACACCCCCTTAATAGTCGGGGAGACTGTAATAGTGTAGTACTTATTGGTTATATTAGCTAAAATTAAAACAAATTCAAATGATTTTATTTTATACATATCAAACGGTATCTTAGATGTAGAGATTTAAATGTTTTTTTTGTAAGACCGTGGCTGGAGGGAATGCATACTTTCTTAGCTTATGTGATTATAATATGATTTTAAAATAAACATATTTTATTAAAAAAAAAATTATTATCTACACAATGGTGCAAATTTAGTTGTTCAAAAACAAACTAAACTAAACTAAAAATCAGTAAAAAAATTAGTTCTGTCAAATACTACGTTTTCAGAATAGGAAACGTTGTTTGACAAGACTAAGCTAATTTTTAGTGTTTTTTAGTTTAGTTTAGAGAGTGTCAATCGTTTCGAACTTATATTAGAAAGCGAAGCATTTTGTTGCATTGAGAGATAGGTACTCTTTATTCCACATCATGGGTAGGAAACAATGCAGAATACAAATATTTTAAAAAATACCAGTCCACTGCTGGACATAGGCCTCTGCCATTGCACGCCACTTGGATCGATTTTCTCGTTTCTCGCGTCCAACTCATGCCAATCATCTTGCGCAGAGCTTCACTCCATCTGGCCTGTGGGCGTCCTGCACTACGTTTGTCTAGACGCAGTCTCCACTTAAGGACCCGTTTATCCCAACTGCTGTCGGTTCTGCGGCTAATATGGCCAGCCTACCCCCATTTCAGTTTGCTAATCCGTATGTCGATTCTTTGTTTCTCTGCCTGATCACCTCATTCCTGATGCGATCCCTTAGGGACACGTCAAGTATAGGAAATTACGTAATCTTCTTAAACAAGCGGCAGTGGCAAAAAAAACTTTACGGTTAACATTTTGTATTTGAGCATTCCATGACAGGCTTTTGTCGATGTATGTTCCTAAATTTTTGAAGTTGTTGCTCATTGGAATTGTTACTCCTTCGAAAGATACTTGTGGTAGTGCAATCCAGTCAACCTTTGCGATGAATCCCTACCTGCCGATTGATGAAGTACAAAGTCTGATATTGATTTTTAAACATACCTGACATACATAAGTTAAATCATCGTATTTGAAAAACGACAAAACTTAAGAATAGTAATAAAAGGCAACTAGTACAAAAATTTTAGGCCTCAGCTCCCCGACTATCGCCCCCGCGGCCTCTCACGACGGATGCCCCGGAAAATTGCTACAATCATTGTGAGAGAGAATTCCGAAATGAAGGAAGCATACTTAAAGCTGACTCGCGACTGTACTCACAGGATGGAACGCATTCTCTATTTATTCATAATTATTGTTACTTCATGCATATGCACGATTTATTGAGTGTTGAGGTTTTATTACGTGTAAAGAAACGTTTTATTGAGTAGGCCGTCTGGAGAAATACCTTCGTCCTATAGGATAATCTGTTTTCAAAAAACACAGGTGCCGTTCTAAGATTTTTCGAAATACGAACACAGGCTAATGTTGCGAGTGTAAAAAAAGAAAATACTAAATGGAAGATAAAAGGAAGCTAAGAATAATTTAAGTACGCTTTCACAATTTTCTGACTTGAATAAAAATATATGCAATAACTTCTTTATTTTTATAAAACACTGTTATTTTGCAGTAAGTGGTAATAAACAGTGGTAGTAAGAAACGAATAAATATGTTAATTAAAACAAAATATGAATATATTATTATATAAAATCTTTACTTTTTCTAGTGGTCGAAATTCTACCACAAGTAGTAAGTAAATATCTCGGAAGTTTTTTTTATTTATGTCTCAAGCACGTCAACAGCCTACATAAATAAAAAAACATTGGTAAACACGAGAGAAGGCGGGTTTTAATTGTCCATTTGTATTGTATAGATTATATTTCGGATAGTACTCACCTAGATTCATTCATATGGCATATTGCTTATTTGTTTTACTAGTACATGTAAGTTACTTAAGAGAAATGCACTTTATCTGTATTCTGCATTTTATCTCAACAACAGATTCTCTATCGTTAATATATATATCGTAAATATCGTTAGCCATAGCTCGCTCTTTTCGTAAAGCTCTCGTTATATCTTTTAACAATATATCTTTTCATACCATACCTAACGCCACGAAGTAGACACCAGACTTGGTTTGTTCCGTACCAAGTCGTTCGTCGTCGTACTTGTTCTGGGTGCCAATACATTATTATTAGACTAGCTGCCCAGAGAGACCTTATTGTCTTGAGACCTGTCAAAAAGTATTAACCTGTCGCAGTGAGTCCAATAGATAAAATAAAAATATGTTATTTTTTCTATTGGACTGCGACAGGTTTAAATACATTTTGACAGAATGAAGTGCGGAGCGAACCAAGTCTGGTTTCTAAAAAAAAAACCATTTCAGAGTTATCACTTTTCTTCGAACGTTATTTTGGGCGGGCTTAGATTTAATAACCATACGGCCTTATCAACTTGGCTTTTGTTTTGTTTTGATTGACGTCAAATATTGACAGATAGATGTTTAATTTACTCTGAGATTTTTGAAAAGAAAAGTGTTGTTTTTACTGTTTTCTGTCCACAAGAATCTTGCTCGTGCGTTAACAACACATTTGATGATTAATTTATGTTTATATAGATTATATTTTATATTTCTCACTGTTCTAGGCCATGGAACCGACTCGTGTTTTGCCGACCAGCTACCAACCATCTGATCCTTTAGGTATGAGTCCATACAATATTTTTTTTCTGATATCCTCTGATTACACTTCTGCAACAGAATTGCAGATTAGGGTCAGGTTAAATTAGTGTAAATATATTTGTACACTTAACTGTTTCTGATATTGGCCTATTTGATGTACCACTCCTACTGGTCTTTTCAACGGACGGACTAACAGACATCAAAATGTGGTCCTGAATTTTAAACTTGACTGTATTGAGTTCTACTTGACAATAAAATTATTCGACTCGGGAATCGAATCACGTGAAAAACGGAATGGTAGAGTTTTTCGTCCTTTTTCGTCGTAGAGTTACTTAATTTTATATACCAACCATACATACAGAGTATGTATGAATAGAACAAAAGACATGTGATGTACCAGGACACCATAAATCACGAGCATGTCGATATCTTTCAATAATCCAATCAAAGCGACTCGTATCCGAACTAATGTTATTGTCAAACCTACCAGCCATTATCTGGGCACAAGCGAACATCTGAATGTCCAGTCACGTATCCGAATGAAGGAGACAATATATACGATTAACACGAAGAGTGACAAAGACCGATGATCGATGTAAACAATCGGAAAATGTCAAATTTGTAAACGTCATAAGTCGTCTCATATTGTAAACGATTTTGATTTCTATTTTGTTTGAATTAACTGTTACATTCACATACACGATTAAATTTTAAATTTCGACTAAGCTGCTTATATTTTTTGTTTTAAGTACCATTCAATTTTGATATCTAATACACGTCTAGAAAGTATACTGTTGCGTGTTATTTTATAAAACTTACGTCATAAGTGTAGAATTCGTTAGTGTATTCCCGCCAAGTGCAATATATCTTGTGTTTCTTATATTGACAAGAGCGTCACCGGAATCGGAATGGGGTAATAAAGAAATTGCAGTTCTTTTATATAGCTTTTTAACATTGCTGATGTGCACAGTAATGAATGCGACTTAATTGAATAATCTTTGTGAAAGCGAGCCGCGTTGTTTGTGCCCGCATTGGAAATGAAGAAATATCCCGGCCGATGGGACGCTCTCCATTTGGTTTATACTGGGATGTCGCTTGAAAATTTTAGTTGAGTAATTGGTACTACTAAAATTTTTTTAGAATAAGGTTATAACTTAAATTGAATTATCTTTATAGGTATATTTTTGTAGGGGTTTCCACGTGATAAACACATTAAAAGTGGTCGGTTTGTACTTTTTTCGCATATGACAAATTCATGTTTCCGGAATTGGTAAGGTGAGAAAGTTATTAAAAAATTAATATTATTTTTGGAATTTGTTAATTATGATGTATATATTGATAATCCGAATAAAGCTTATTAACTTATTATTATAATTAGTTATTATCAAAATACCTTACACACTGTAATAACAACACCTGCAAATAAAACAATTTTGATAAATTAATGTACAACAAAAAAGCAATTCAAAATTAGTATGAAGTAAAATTATTAAATAAATCTTTTACCAAAATCTCACGTCTCTCGAATTTAGACAATAGACAACATACATATAAATTTTCTGTCAAATAGTAACATCTTATAATTGTCTGTGTGCCTAGTACTCCAATTCCTTGCCATTGAACCTCCTACACACTTTTGTACCAGGGAGCACGCATTCGACATTAGGTTTTGTTTTCATCTCATGTCTTGGCAGTCATACTCTCCTAGTACTTGTGGTGCTATATACTAGGTTAACTATGTGTACTTTTTTCGCAAGGTTGAAATTGCCATGAATATATTTAGAACTAGATTTTTCTCGTGGCTTGCCCGTAAAGAGAAATTTCTATCCTATGGGAAAATATTTCTTTTTGAGGACAAAAAACCTCTCAATGGTTTTTACGGTATTCCTGCAACGTGTATGCAAAATTTTATGATCATCATCATAAAATTGCCAAAAAATCGTTTTGCTTTTAATTAAGTATGTAATTAAAATAATAAACGATAAAAAAAAATCTTTTATGAATAATACTTTGATACCGATTAAAAATAAACAAATTCAAATCACAAGAATTTAAACTTACTTTAAAGTAGAGATGGAGTAAATTACGATACAATGTTATAAGCAGGATTCTTCACACCTTAATTTGCCGACAGTGGGATGGTGGAATGTCGAATATTTTCTTTAAATTTAAATCGAACTGACCTTGAAATACAATATTGTAATTGGTTTATAACCGTCGAAGATATCACGTAATACACACACACAAAAAGACAGTCGAACTGAGAATCTTGGCTCAAAAATTTACGTGAGAAATCCTCTTAAGGGATTTACACTAACAGATCTTTGAGTTACGAAACTTAGTATCGGTTCATACATCTCTGGGATAATACCTAACTTTGCTGTGCTCCTAGTAACATGGTAGTACCAGGCGCATGAATAAAACTGGTTTGATACGGTACTGGCCTGTAGCTCTAGTGATTACAGAACCTGAATGCTTGGACGGATGTCATTGGGTTCAGTTCCCGCCTACGATCAAGTGAGTAACGTGTAATTTATAATTAAAAGTTTTGATGTTCTCCTAGTACCATTGTAGTGAAGTACCAGGCGCATCTATAAAACTAGTTTGATATAGATTGGCTGTCCTGCTGGTCTAGAGGTAAGTGATCCTGTGTGTGTGTTATGTCGTGGGTACGATTTCCACCCAGGATCAAATACTTGTGTGATGAGCACGATCATTTGTTTGGTGTCTGAGTTTAATTTATATCTACTAGCTTTACCGAAAAGTTATCAGATCTTATGGAGAGAAAACTTCTAACTCTGCACTCACTACCTCTATAAAACCTGTACCGTAGTCAAGATATGACTTGGTCATTTCGTTACTAGGTACGAAAACTTTTGCAGACAGAAAAGTAATGAACAATTAATTAATTTTTCACCTATCGCCTATGTGACCGAGTTCTGAACACTCCGTCATTTTGGTACGTATTTAGAAAATTATGTTTTTGAAGTGATAACTTCTTATGGGAGGGTAAACCGTTACGTAACGCGTTACGGTGCCTGTTTCTCTGGTTTCCCTTTCTCGCATACGTTAGCGGTAGGCAGGCTCCTCCTCTTTCACTCTAATCTACAGCGCTAGCTGTATTTCGGACAGACGCTTTAGATAAAATTTAAGTAATAACCTAAGCTTTTTTTTAAGTTAAACAATTTAAATATTAAAAAGTTTAACTTAGATTAGTTTAACACTTCTGTCGGGCGTCCCTAGACGCACACGTTTTTATTAATTTAGGCAAGGGTATAGTGCCCGTTCGGTCCGTTTTTTAAAGTTAATTAATGTTTGTTTGGACTATTAGATTAGTGAACATACTAAGATTTAAAGATAGGATCTTGGACTACTGCACGGGTGGTAGTGGTTTAAGCGGTCACCTCGCCGCTTCCTTCTGCGCTGAATTGAGGGTTAGATCCCCACATGGGACAACACTTTATGTGATTCACAAATTGTTGTTCTAAGTCTGTGTGTTCTTTGTATAGATACGTTATGTGATAGTTTGTAAAGTTCCCCACAAAACAGGATATGTGCGCGAGTTTTCTTAAAAAAAAGAAGAAAAAGACTCACTAGAAAAACCCTGATTGATGTATCTGGACATACGCCATAGGACTTCTACGCGCCATTTTTAAATTGGAATCAGAACAATTAAAATCGTTTAGCGATTGTGGAGCGAGTGTACAAGATATATGTGTGTGCCGCGTCGCTGCTCGTTGAACAAATTTTTCAGTCCTCACCAGTGCGGAAAGCGATCATTGCCATTGCGTAGCGACTATGTACAGACAGCAGCACAGCTGATGATCGGTAACTGAAGTGAGTTTTTTTGTAATCCCCGTAGTATTTATGCTAGCCTAGTACATGTTGGAGCACTTATCTCGAGATGGTGTGTCTTAATCCCGAGTGGATTTTATATCGCTGGCGAAATTTAACATTTGACAATTTACAAAACTTTTTGAACACGCGGTAGTTAAAATAAATGACATTGTAGATTTTGCACTATTGAGAACCAATCTTTTAAAATAAAGAAATTGAATTGGTGTTACTTAAATTTAATTTAAAAAATAGTTACAACTGTTTATGTAAAGGTATTCATGCGTACACGAGACATGAAACCGGCACAACGAGTACGTTATTGCACGCGCAAAGATAGTTTTAAACAACCTTTTTGCCAATAACTTAAATTGTTTTCATTTTCTTAACATATAGGTCTATTTTGCATATCGCATATTAACTATTTTCTTTTTTTTATTTCTTACTTAACATATTGGATTCTCGGCCATATCATACAAAGTTCTCCAGACTCAAACTACTTTTAAAAGCTAGAGTAATTTCAATAATTTTACAATATTAATCAAAACAGCTGAAATGTAGTGTCAATAAACAACGTTCTCTTGATTTTAAACTTCTTTTCGCTGAATACGCTAGGAGGCTTTTTTTATATGAAAATATATTTCTTTGGCACACTGCCTCAACGCGGCCTAAAGAGCTGGATAAATGTTAGTATTTGAGGTGTATTTAACTTTAACTTTAACAAACAGAACATTTTATGAATATTATAAACAATATAATCAAAGACAACACTAAATTAATTAGAATAAGTCGCTCAAAGATAATTCTTAAGCCGTGGATGACGGAAGGGTTGCTAAGATGCTCACGTGTTCGTGATAAATTACACCTCGAGGCTAAACAAATGCCAAGAAACGAAGTGAAATCACTGATATATCTCAGGTATAGAAATTTTTATAACTCTCTAATTCGTAAAATACGAAATGAATATGAATGTACATTGCTGAAAAACTCGAAAAATCAACCACGACAACTCTGGCAGACTATTAATAAAATCTCGCATAGAAAAGTAGTAACGAAATCACCTGCGTCAGATCTAATACTTTTAAATTCCTGTCCGCAAGACTCCTTAAATCTTTGTAATGAATATTTCACATCGGTAGGACAAAAATACGCTAACGATATCTTAAACAATCTAAATACAACACAATCAGCTTTGGCACAAAATATCGACACTTCACCATCTCCTCCAAACTCATTCTTCTTCGAACCAACTGATAATACAGAAATAGAACACATAATTATGAATCTAAAGAATGACAGTGCCCCAGGACTAGATGGAGTTACTAACCGACTCATAAAAAAAGTCAAGAATCATATTGTAGAACCGCTAACCTATATTATTAACCAAAGTTTATCAACCGGAATCGTTCCTCAAGAATGGAAGACTGCTGTTGTTGTACCTATACATAAAGGGGGAGAAACCAATTTGGCTAACAATTATAGACCAATTTCCTTGCTCTCTGTCTTTGCTAAGATACTAGAAAGAGTAGTCAACAAACGTGTTGTTAAGTACATTGAGAAGAACAATATTTTATCAGACAGTCAGTTCGGCTTTTGGAAAGGAAGGTCCACTGAAGACGCCGTAAATTTATTGACAAATGAAATTGTTACAAATCTAGACAATGGCCTTGCGTGTATCGGAATCTTCTTAGATCTCGCAAAGGCCTTTGATACTGTTGCAATTCCAATCTTACTCAAGAGATTGGAAGGCATTGGAATAAGGGGAACCGCGCTAAACTGGTTCCGAAGTTACTTGACGGAAAGGAAACAATGTTTAAAGGTGGACTCCTTGCACAGTACCTTGCAGGAAACTTCTTTTGGAGTTCCTCAAGGGAGTGTGTTAGGCCCGACTCTATTTCTTCTGTATATAAATAACCTGACGACCTTACCACTTAGAAATGCAAAGATGATCTGCTACGCGGATGACACAGCAATAATATTTCATGATTCCACTTGGGCCAACTGTTTTGCCACGGCTGAACAAGGTATGGCGATTATAGCTAAATGGCTTCACAATAATTTATTAACTTTAAATACTAGCAAAACCAAATATTTATGCTACCACAAAACTGCAGCTTCTTCTCCAGCCTTAAGCCCAAACATTCCAATTCACACATGTAATTTTGATCAGACTATTTGTAATTGTAATAAAATACAAAGGTCACGAAGCATTAAATATCTAGGAGTAATTCTAGATGATAAACTCTCTTACAAAGACCACATCGTGGCAACTGCAGCTAAAGCAAGGAAACTAATTTACGTTGTAAGACAACTTAGAGATGTTGCTGATTTACATTTATTAAAAACGATATATATATCATTGTGTCAATCCATCCTGACTTACTGTTTAAATATCTGGGGAGGCTCAGCTGCAACACACTTGATTATCTTAGAAAGGGCTCAGAGATCAATTTTAAAAGTTATGTTGAATAAACCGCTGAGATTCCCAACCACTGAACTCTACAAAGAAGCCCAAGTATTGAATATAAGACGATTATACATATTTCAAGCCATCATTTCCACACATAAAAACGTGTTAAACGCCCCTGATTACAATAAAATGCTTAAGCAAAGAATTTTCAAAGTCCCTGTTCCTAGAAACAAATCATCCTTCGCAAACCGCTTTCAAAAGTTCATGTTTCCATTTATTTACAATAAGGTTGCCAATAGATATAATATCAAACAGGATACAATACGGGACGCTAAACTGAAAATCAGTAAAATCATGAGCTGTCTTAACCATAAAGAAACCGAACAATTGCTAAAAATCTTAAAATAAGAATGAAAACTGACAGACAGACGAATACACATACTTAGACATGTAAACACAAACACACACACAGGCTCACAAACTATCACACACACTCACACACACTCACACACACTCACATAGCTCCAACTTAAACTTAGTCAATTAAATAAATATAGATTGTAGTAAACTGCGATCTCTTCCTATTGTTTCATATGAGATTTATATAAGATTCTAAAATTATTGCTACTGTCCTAATGTATAATCGTTTTTGTATTGATAGCCTCGATACAGGCTAAGCCTAGTGTGGCTATCATTGTTAAACAAATTTTGTAAATCTTTACTTTAAATAAAAATTATTATTATTATTATTATTATTATTAACTGTGCGTATGTGAAAATTTAAACAAAAAATAAACAAACAATTATTTTTCTTAACAGTTATATAATGTTTTTGTTGACGGTACCATACCAGTCCGCGACGCACGAGCAGCAAAGCGACACGGCTGTTAGTTGTCGCGGCGTGTCGCGCAACCGAACGTTTTTCATTGCGTGTCGCGTGATGGATTCGATGTGGCGACTTTAGCCTATACTGCGCCGCGGCACCGCGCGACTACGCGATTTAGAACGCGTGTAATGTATGTGGGACATTTTAAAATTGTCGCTTAATTTTAGACTGTTTGTTAGTAGTAAACGGGCAACCTATTTTGGTTCAAAATGCTTTAGTTGGTTTTGGTACGGGCGGTGTTACTAATAGTACGCAGTTTGATATTAGTTACGATATACTAGCGACTGGCTTGTTCGTCTAGTAGTAAGACATCCTGACTAGGAAGCCAGAGGTAGTGGGTTCGATTCCCACCCAGAACAATTTTTTTTATGACGAGCTGGAGACCGTTTCTTCTTTATCTAGGCGTTAATTGACAGGCCTATCAGTCTAGTGGTTAGTGGCCATGAATGCTGAGCCAGAGGTCGCGGGTTTGATTCCCGCCCAGGACAAATAATTGTGAGATGACCGCGATCATTTGTTCTGTATCAAAAGGTACCTGATTATAACTAGCTGTTACCCGTGACTTCGTCTGCGTAGAACTACTACTTCGGGTAAATTTGTTTGTAATGAATAGGCTCTGAAACTATAATGGACCGATTTTAATGAAGCTGGTATAAGGATACATTGAATCATTAGGAGTAACATAGTTAGACTTTAGGTAGACCCCGATACCTGACTTTTGCGGGTGAAACCATGGGGATATAAGGTAGGTAGTACTTAGTTTAATACGTTTTTGTATACAACATTTTTTGTTTTTCCTTCTTTGGTCAAAACATGTAGGTTTTGTGGACTCGATACTCGTGAGCACGCCACATACAGCTGCCCATGGGAAAAACAGTTTTTTTCCAAATGTACACCAGCTACTTTGAATGTCTGTCCTTGAGCTTTGTTGATCGTCATAGCGAATGCTGCTTTCAGGGGAAACTGTACTCTTTTAAATTGGAATGGCAAATCGGTAGGGATTATTGGAATACGGGGAATTAATACTTCTTTGCTGTTCCTGTCATAATTATTGCTCTCACAATATTGCGTCCCAGGTGTGTAATTTGAAGCCGTGTGCCATTACACATTCTTGGTGCGTCAAGATTTCGCATCAACAGGACCGGGACCCCTACTTTTAGCCTCAACTTATGGGAAGGCACCCCCGATAATTCTAAGGAGTTAAGAAACTCTACAGGGAACGATGTCACTTGCTCAGTATCCATGACATTGTCTACGGACAGATACTCAACGAAATCACCTTCCACACCTGACATGATTTGTTCGTTGATCTGCCCCACTATTTCGTTTGTCGGTGCTAAAATTGCTCTTTCACACAGCCATTCTCTGTTCCTCATATTGTTTGGAAGATCGGGATAGACGTTGTTCTTTTAGTCATCTATGTTACAGACAACATTACAAAATTCACGTTTTAATGTAATCATACCGTCACTATTTGTTTCCATATGATCTTCTCCGATTTTGAGAAGAGCAGAAGCATATTGCCCCAATTGAGCATCACTGTGCAGTTGTCCGTGTGGTGACGGATTAAGAATACAAATTGTCACCACCCCAATTCATCCCGTGGGTGTCGTAAGAGCCGACTAAGGGAGCAAACTAAGCAGGACAACAGCACTGCAAAGAGAAGGAAAACTGGAAACAAACCCTATACCAACCCGTCTGGCCAGCGTGGTATAGTAGGCCAAAACCTCCTTTCTAAGAAGAGGCCTATGTCCAGCAGTGGACTAGTATAGGCTGTTGATGATGATGATGATGATGTGCAGTTGTACTCGCATATTTGTAGTTAGACAAAAAAAAATTACATGCACCCAAAATGGAGATGGTTTTAAACATACATTTATTTTTATACATATATAGTTTTGAATTCTAAAAATAAATTGTATTCACATTTTAAATGTGGAATATATAAAAAAATAGTCAATTATTGTACCTTCATCCATATATAAATTTATTTTTTAACACAGTCTGAATTAACTTTTATTATTTCCAAAAAAACTACGACAAAACGAAAGCTTTAAAAAACTTTGTATGTCGTATTTATTTATATCTAATCAAAAGCCTAGAAAATAAGTTTCAAGCTTCTAGCTTTAAAAATGACGTAATTGCCATACAAAATTTCATCCCCTATTTCACCCCTTACAGCCCTTTTTTTCGAATTAAAAAGTAGCCTATGTCCTTTCTCTTGTTCTAGACTATCTCTGTACCAAGTTTCATCAAAATCAGTTCAGCGGTTTAGGCGTGAAAACGTAACAGACAGACAGACAGACAGAGTTACTTTCGCATTTATAATATTAGTAGGGATATGCCTTTATCTAGTTCTATTTAAGCATGTTTATCAGTAAACTGTAGTGCAAGCACTCTCTTATTTTGGATCAGACGGCCGTGTGTGAGATATGTCAAATGATTATTATTTTTTTAAATATATCACTATGGGTGACGATTTTCACGGATTAAGAATACGGAGTGTCACTACCCTTATTCATCTCGTGGGTGTCGTAAGAGCTGACTCAGGGAACAAACTACGCAGGACATCAGCACTGCAAAGAGAAGGAAAACTTGAATCAAATCCTATACCAACCAGTCTGGCCAGCGTTGTATAGTAGGCCAAAACCTCCTTTCTAAGGAGAGGACTATGTCCAGCAGTGGACTATTAAAGGATGTTGATGTGTTGGGTAACGATTGCGTCGTTTCATTTAACCAAATGTTTAAATTTTCAATTCAATTCATATCATCACTGATTGCAGACGGTGGATTAGGTGGTCACCTCACCGCTTCCGCTGAGTGTTGTGGGTTCGATCCCCACATGGGACAACACCTTGTGTCTAGAAATTGTTGTTCTGAGTCTAGGTGACCCTTGTGTCTGTTTCATATATGTTTGTAAATAGCTTTTACCTGTGGTTTGACTGGTTTTGGTGTTAGTTTTTAAATTCTCAGGTAATAAGTAGACCGGTATTTTTTTCAGGCTGAAAGATACTCTGTCAATTTTCGGTTCAGTAATTAAGATGTGAATGCGTTATAAAGAAAAATAAAACCTCTAATTGGCCATTAAAATATTTAGTGAGATTTTCTAAGTTAAATCTGCAAATTCATGCCATGACTAGAATAAAAGTAACCTAGTATCTTACACGACTAGGACTAGGAGAACATAAACGCTAATAATAGTGTGAGATGTATAATTGAAAGCGATCTCGTAATAGTCTAAGAGCCCGTGAACCCCAGACCTTCGTTATTTTATAAAAGCTGAAAGTTTGTCAGCGCATGCTCCCAACACAGGTAAGAACGATGGACCATTATGAAGTTTGGGTTATCGTGGCTTCGGCAGATAAACGGTACTAAAGGTGTGTAAAATACCGATCTAAATTCATCAAATAATAAAGTGTGATTTTTTGGTATTACCTTCAGAATATTATTAAAAATCACGTTATTGCATGCCAGACACTTAACATCGTGGCAACCCCTTGCCAGACACCCTTAATGTTCATAAAATTATAATTCTACTTATGTTATAGTATAAAAGCTGATTTTTATATATAATACTTAGGTAATAATTAGATGATGTTTCCTCATTAGCCAGACATTTTTGATAGTTCCAACCCCTTGCCAGACAAGCATGTAAATCTTAAGAAGACGTGCAAATAAACTTTTTGGCACAGATTTATATAACTAATAATCTGTGTAAATTTTAAAAACATCTTAAGAAAAGACATTCGATGCTACAACTATCTTAAATTGTTAAAAATTTCAATTTATTCTGTCAATGACAGGTTATAAAAATAAAAAACCAAATAAAATAAAACTCAAAAATTTAATTAAAAATATATTAATGACATTACAAGTTATTATAAAGTATCATTTTCTTCGTCACTGTTACTCCATTCGATATCGTCGTCTTCTTCTTCGTCAGTTTCTGTAGAAATATGAAAAAGTTAATGGGATTGAAAATATTAAAAAATAATGTATAATTATTTGAAGTAGTATTTATACCTGAGACAGTTTTCAGTGATTCTCTGACGAAATTTAGCAAATGATCACCTTCGAACCATTTGAAATGGTACTGATTATCTTCGAGAACCTATTCAAAATGCTAGACACATAGTTGGCTCGCAGAAATTGTTGTAGCAGCTCGGATTTACACGGTGGCAGACTGCTAGCATCAAAATTTCGTAGTTTTTTACGGCTAAACGCTTCATTAATATCTGAGACCTGATGTGTATTAATGAATAGTTGAAGCCGTGCTGCATCAACATCAGTTATCAAACCGACATTGTATACCTCACATATAAACCGTTGAATAATATCAAAAGTGCTTTGTTGTTCATTATTATTTTCGAATAATTCGTGTTTACCAAATTTAATGAAAGCTTTTTGATACTCTTCCGTTTTTTTAGATAATCAGTACCATTTTAAATGGTTCGAAGGTGATCAGTTGCTAAATTTCGTCAGAGAATCACTGAAAACTGTCTCAGGTATAAATACTACTTCAAATAATTATACATTATTTTTTAATATTTTCAATCCCATTAACTTTTTCATATTTCTACAGAAACTGACGAAGAAGAAGACGACGATATCGAATGGAGTAACAGTGACGAAGAAATGATACTTTATAATAACTTGTAATGTCATTAATATATTTTTAATTAAATTTTTGAGTTTTATTTTATTTGGTTTTTTATTTTTATAACCTGTCATTGACAGAATAAATTGAAATTTTTAACAATTTAAGATAGTTGTAGCATCGAATGTCTTTTCTTAAGATGTTTTTAAAATTTACACAGATTATTAGTTATATAAATCTGTGCCAAAAAGTTTATTTGCACGTCTTCTTAAGATTTACATGCTTGTCTGGCAAGGGGTTGGAACTATCAAAAATGTCTGGCTAATGAGGAAACATCATCTAATTATTACCTAAGTATTATATATAAAAATCAGCTTTTATACTATAACATAAGTAGAATTATAATTTTATGAACATTAAGGGTGTCTGGCAAGGGGTTGCCACGATGTTAAGTGTCTGGCATGCAATAACGTGATTTTTAATAATATTCTGAAGGTAATACCAAAAAATCACACTTTATTATTTGATGAATTTAGATCGGTATTTTACACACCTTTAGTACCGTTTATCTGCCGAAGCCACGATAACCCAAACTTCATAATGGTCCATCGTTCTTACCTGTGTTGGGAGCATGCGCTGACAAACTTTCAGCTTTTATAAAATAACGAAGGTCTGGGGTTCACGGGCTCTTGCTCTATAAGCACACTACTGGAAATGATTGAGAGACATTCAATTATAACAGTGTAAGGTACTAGGGGAACAGAAGTATATAATGTCATTTCTTAATTATAGGCAATGTTTATTAAATCCAGACTAGCCAATTTTTTAAATCTAAGCTAAACTTTAATAAGGGTGGGATTCAATGTACGTAATTAATTATATTTAAGTTGTTATTTGAATCAATAGGGGGTGACAATAGAAACAGTAAAAACATGAACCTCTTTGTGGGACATTAGGTTAAATAAGCATAACTTAAAACGTGCCGCATTGTACCAGCCGAACATATTCTTAATAAAGCATTGCTTAAAACCATAACAATAATTCCAGCTAAAAACGAAACATACACAAGAAAAATGTCGAAAACGGGTGTACGTAGACCACCACTGGCCATAGTGGGCTATCGTGCCAGTCATTTGGTCCATTAAACGTGAAATAGTTTAGGACGAGTACCAGGCTCGCAGAATAAGCTAGGAGGTTTTAAAATACGATTTATGACTACATTTCAGTTAGTACTAATGTGATTAAGTGGCTTAGTGTTGCACTATGTAAAATGTCGTTTAATGATTGTCATTTATGGAAAGTTTTGTATTACAGTTTGTAATCAGTAGGTATATTAAAATAAAAATAAATTTTTTTGTAGCCGTTTTTAAACAAATATCAAAGAAGAGAAGAAGATAAGCATATTTTATTTCGAATACTTAATGTTTAAGTGTAGAAAATGTGTACAAGCTTAAATTTAAAAAAAATATGTGCTATAAAGTAAAATTATATAAAAATATCGAGATACTTGTCATGGTACAAAAATCTAATAACAGTTCATTATGCGGGGACTCTCCCATTGGAGCAGAAATCTGTTGTGCGCTACTGTTTGATCATTTATAGTTTATAGGTTACAGATTGCATAGTAAGTTGTTCAAATGTGGTTTTTGTATTTTTGGATATAGATACCGCGTAAGATCACTGGGAGTATTCTTTTTATGTTACTGGATTTTTTTGCTGGTTAAAAGCTGGACCAAGCACACTACCCTCTGAAGTAAAGAGGGAGGGTTAGGCTTGACCCAAGGGTAGCGGGAGTCACTTACCATCAGGAGATATAGATACGTATACCATTAAAAAAGACTAAAATCTCTATATCTTACCAGGGATTCATAACACGATAATAGTAACATTAAGATAATCATTATATTTATGTTGCCCTGGTGGAACTCATTACGTTTAGTTATCCTCCCGTTAATTTGTGCCGAGCGTACTTGCGTCAGGCGCGACTGGAATAATCGGGATCGCGAATAAATTGTCAACTTGGATTATTGTTTTGGCGACCGTAGGCTGTTCAGGTGTTTTTGATATTGTAACGTTAGCAAAACAGACCATCAAGAAAAGAGAAAAGGCTCAAAGGCCGGCAAATGGTAACCAAGCAGAACCTGTGCGGTATAGCCAGACTGCGGATAAACATTCTAATTTATTTCTTAATACATAGATATTATATTATAGATAAATACACATCAAGACACAGAACAGATGACCTCTGGGTTACAAAGTTAGTTTCGAGATGTAAGTTTCTAGTTACGTGGTATCACGCCAAAGTTATATAGTAAATAATAATGTAGGTATCTCTTTTAATTAAATATTTTCAACAGCTTTTTTAACACAAAAAACAACAAATATTACTCATCTAAATCCGTGTGGAACTAAGGGATGACTATGCAAGACTACAATACTGCAAACAGACGGAAAACTTGACACAAACCCTATAACAATCCGTCGATCCAGCGTGGGATAGTAGCCCACAATCTCCCTTTTAGGAAAAGCCCTATGTCCAGCAGTGGACTATTAAAGGCTGTTAATACTCATCTATAAGAGTGGCTCAATCAGGCACAGAGGGACCTTAAGAACGTAAGTGGTAATCACAGCATTTACCAGGAAATGAGAGAAGAAAGCACCGTTTTTTGCCACTTTCGGTAAATGCCATCGGTAGTGGCTTCTTGGCACTTGGTCAAAAATGAATTTTATATATTTATATTGAGAGGTCCTTTTAAGAAAAGAACTTAGGCATTTATAAGACTGCCTAAGTAAGTTCCTTTCTTCTACATAGGTACATGGTATTTTGTGTCGAAGTACCGTGTAAGACAGTTTATTTTGTTTTGTCACAGACCTTTGATTGATCCTGATTTCAGGACCCTGCAAAAGAAAGCATCTGATTCGGGTCTGATGGTTCGGGTGTCTTGGTGGTTGCGAACAGAAAATCTCGTCACCCAAAAACAATGTTGTTTAAGAACAGATAGCTTTTGGTGTCTTAAAACAAAGGCAAAGAAAGCCAGTGAGGCTACCGGCGGCCCAAACCCCTCTTCGCCTCCTTACTATCTGTAGGGGGGAGGGGGAGGGGGTATTATTGAATTGCAGGTGTCCATGGGTGGCGGTAGACCTTTTACTCATTCGTGCCTCATCATCATCAGCAGCCTATCGCAGTCCACTGCTGGACATAGGTCGATTAGATAGGATTTTCGATATCTGTGCCTATTTGATGAGAAATTAGAAACTAAGCCCGCTTATTTGCTAGCCGTATCTGCACCCCTAGTACTGTTTGTTTCTGAGTAAAACTTTAATTAACCAATAAACATGTCGGCCGCGGTCCCGTCTTAAATTAGCAGTGAGTGGAAATTGCTCGATGCCTTCACAGCAGTCATGACGCCCTGGTACCGTAGGACGTAATGAAACTCTGTTCGTAATTGCTAGTAAATTAGCTGGTATTGTCATTTAAATTTAGGTTAAGGTATAAGTGCTTACAAGTTTCAAGATAAACCAACCATCATGACTATAACTTTCTCAAGGGTTGGCAGAGATGTTGGACTTTTGGCGTGCTGTTTTCCGGTGTCATTAGACATCGCCAACGCATTCAATAGTCTGCCATTCAGGTGCATCAGGGATTCATTCCACTATCATGGGGTGCCAAAGCACCTGAGGCGGCTAGTAGCAGACTATTTAGAGGAGCGTACTGCCGTGTACCAGGACCGAGATGCTAATCTGAGGTGTCGGCCTATGTCGTGCGGTGTTCGCCAGGGGTCTGTTCTTGGACCCCTCCTGTGGAACATAGGGTACGACTGGGCGCTTCGAGTTGATTTTCCTTCTGGGCTGGGTGTAATTTGTTACGCCGTTAAGGTGGCTCTTCGACGAGCACTTCCGATAGCTTGCTCCAAAGCTGGACGGCGCTGCGTCTGCCCTTGGGAGACTTTTACCCAATTTGGGTTAACCTGGCGTCGTAATGAGACGGCTGTACACGGGGATTGTCCGGACAATGGCACTGTACGGTGCACCAGTCTAGGCGGAGGCTCTGACCGCTCAGAATAGGGCACACCTCTGGCGCCCTCAGAGGATATTGGCGGTTAGAGCCATAGGTGTAGTAGCGAGTGAGCCACAATGGTTCGTTGGTCGTCCTGGCTGGAAGATCCATGTGATGTCTTCGGGAAGTACCTGCACTTGGTAGGAGGGAATCGAGTCCCGTCTGTCACCACTACAATTGCAGTGAGGACTCGGCTCAACACTCGCTGGCAATTTGTCCAGCTTGGGCGTCGCAGCGTCCGGTCCTTACTGCAGTCATCGGAGGAGATTTCTCGCTACCGGCCGTCATACGCTCCATATGGCCATATACGCTCCATACGTCGCCTAAATATAGATAAACCCTAAGGTGGTGTCCGCGCCGTTGCGGGCAGGCGCTAGGAGGAGTCCGGATGTCTTAATAACAGCAGTTCCCGGATCCCTCCTATTACAGGCGCAAAGTGGCAGACCGTGTGGTTTTAGTTGGTCCGATTCCGACACCACCCCGCTGCAAGCCCCGGTAGGGTGACGGCCCGAGGGGATTTCCACTCGTCAAAAAAAAGATGTTTGGCTTTATATATTGCTGTCATGCGCATACTACCTTAAGAGTTTTCAATGCAACTTATATGTTGTTGTCCTAGTTTATCATCATCATCAACAGCCTTTACTAGTCCACTGCTGGACATAGGCCTCTCCTTAGAAAGGAGGCTTTGGCGTAAGACGAGTTCCCCGCTGGTCAGACGAGTTCGTATAGAGCTTGTTTCAAGTTGTCATAGTTAAGCTGCTTAAACTAATAGCTGTAAGGACCATAGTTTGTAGGCACCATCACCGATGGAGGTGCCATCGACTTGACCGGGTTTTTGTAGCATCTTCAATACTGTCAGTTTTTCTTGCAGTAGTCTTTTCTGGTATAACGCGATCCGTGTTACGAACCTGCAGAGCTTTATTCGTATTTTGTATTAAAATAAATGAACCTCTTGTTATGAGATAGAACTAATAATATCTCAACTAAGAAAGTTTTTGACACCAAATTGCTTATAATTAAATAATGAAATGAGCGATTGTAACATTAATAATATTATATTGGACAACTCATAATTCTTCTGAGCCTTTTTGAAAGACTAGGTTGGGATCGGCTTAGGTCTACTACGACACGGCTAAACTTGTGTGTGTGTGAGTGTCTTCACCTTCACATCCCGTGGGTGTCGTAAGAGTAGACTAAGGGAGCACACTATTTAGAAACAGCACTGCAAAAAGAAGGAAAACTTGTCAAAACCCTATAACCTATAACTAACGTGGTATAGTAGGCCAAAACCTCGTTTCTAAGGAGAGGCCTATGTCCAGCAGTGGACTATTAAAGGCTGTTGAGGATGATGATGACTGCCATCAGATCCCCATATACTTGGGTTGTGGAGGTCTGATTCTCTGAGTCTGAGGTCTTCAATGTACTGCAGAAAGACTGTTGTTGAACTTTTTAGGGCTCTTAGGATCTAGGGATTGCCATAGTTATTCGTGTGGCAACAGGGACCGGCTTAACGTGCTCTCTGAGACACGGAGGGGTCTCAAAGTGGTAAGAAAATGGTCACCCATCCATAGGCTGGATAGGATTGCTTAAAGTTAACAATGTGTTGGGATGCGAGAAGCCCAAAATCGATCTAAGTGGCGTGCAATGGGAGAGGCCTATGTCCAGCAGTGGACTGCGATAGGCTGATGATGAACAATGTGTTGGAGACTCATAATAAAACAAGTAATTTGGTATAAGAAATGTATCAAGCGACTGTGTTTTTATTTATTTTATCTCTACACTTAAAATTGTTATTACTAATTATTTTATTACCTACATGGTTTATTTTCCAGATTGTAGGAGAGTATTGCTTTGACACATGACGGGCCTGTTGGTCTAGTGGTTAGTAACTCTGACTGCTAAGCCGGATGTCGTGGGTTCGATTCCCACTCAGGACAAATAATTATGTGATGAGCACGATGATTTGTTCTGTGTCTGGGTGGAATTTATCTATGATATGTTTGTATTTAGAAATATTTAATTATGTTTATCAGCAGTGTGGTTACCATAGCACTGGCTCTGTCTAGTTTGGAACCAGACGTGTGTGTGACTAGTGTGAAAAAAAAAAACATACACGGTGTAATTGACATCGTAACGAATACTGAGATAGTGTATTCAGACCATCATTCTGAATCTAAAATGATTGAACTTTTCTGACGGCAAATTAAACTTTTTATGCAATCTGCTGTAAAAACCATTGATGTATTATCGACCCAGAATCATGGTCTGAATACACTATTTCAGTAATCGTTACAATGTCCCTTACACCCTGTATATGTATTGTTCGACCAGAATATCTGATTTTGTCATTTCTTTTCAATTTCGCGATGGCAAATAGCTCTTAGTGGTATATCAAGCTCTTTAATTTATCTCTTTACCCTAGTTATTAAAATTAACTTAGCAGTTTAACTGTGCATTTCGTGAATAGTTGATAAGAAGCAGCGGTGTTGTCATTTCGGCTACTCGTTCCACAGAAATGGTTCTCTAACTTCCATGTCTCGAACTCAAACTCACGGCCGTCCTGTTCCAGACTAGGCAGAGCCTGTGCTATAGTAAACAGACTGCTGATAAACATACTTATATATTTCTAAATACAAGCATATTTTAGATGAATTACACATAGATACAGAACAAATGATTGTGTTCATAATACAATTATTTGTCCTGGGTAAGAATCAAACCCACTAGACCAACAGGGCCGCCAATTGTTCCTGAAATGAGGCCTTTTTGCCAAAGGAATTCTGCACCTTTAGGCGTACTCTTGATAGTAATAATCTATACTAATGATATATAGCTAAATTTATTTTTGGAAATATGCAAATTCGAACGAAAAAATCAACATCTCTTGAGAGGATAAACAAAAACACTACACACTACGCCATAGGACTAGACTCAACCTACCTTCTTTCCGACTTCAAATTCATTTAAATAGCACAAGTTATGTCCATCAAAATTTATAATAAATGACCCAAAAAAAAAATAGAAATGTAACAAAATTCAATGTATTCATTAATAAATTAAAACAATTACTTATATACAAGTGTTATTTCAGCATTAGCGAATACCTGAATTACAAAAGCGACTGTAGTTGAACGAAATGGCAACCAATAAATTAGTAACTTTTATAATTTGAATTATTTCCCCCTCTCTCATCTATTGCTGTGCCCGACAAGGTCCATGATGATCTGATCACAGCTTTATAAGTTACCATCTAAGCAAACATTGTGGAATGCATCACTCGTAAACATATGAGTATTGAGCATCTATGAAAATGTTGCAACAAGAAAATCACTTTAAAAAAGTTGAACCGACTTCAAACAATACTAAGAAAGAGCACTCAAAACCTAGCAGCAATCGCGTTTGATTTGCTGTCATTTTTTTTAAGAGTTCCGTTGTCTGTCTCCGAAACTCATCATCAGATCTATGTGAAATTTAAATTGGATCATTTCGGAATAGACCCCATTCGAACAAAAAAATAATTTAGAAAAACCGTCTATATATGACGGAGTTATGCGTAAACAAACAAAAAAATATATACAAGCATTCGAATTGATAATCTCTTCCTTGCTTAAGTCGGTTAAAAAATGGCGAAAAGGGTAGTAAATTATATTCTTTTAGGCAGTTTAGTCGTGGAGGTATTACAGACAGACTGACAAGCAGACAGAAATTCAGCCCTGATAGTTTGATGATAGAAGTATAGAAACAAGACGCATTCGGACCCGGATAAATTGATATAGTTTCAGTGCTCATCTGAAGCGTTTCTTTTGTCGCCAGAAGGGGGCGCGGGGTATTACCCGGGTAGGGAGCTGGGGGGGAGCTAAGGTTGACAAATGGGCCGCTCTGAGCATCCGCGAGCGATACAATCGGTGCGTTGCTTACTGTGCGCCCCGTTCTAGGAAAAAACGTAGGGTTGCCACTTTTACAATAGATTGATGGCGGTGTGATTTATTTTGTATGAATAGTGCTGTTATATACGTTGTGTTTTATTTTCATAATGTCGAAAATTAGATTGTCTGTTGCCTTTAAATTAAACTTCTTTACGTATTATAATAAGCTTTATTATAAAGTATGTACTAACTAGTACACGAGCCTTGCATAGAGAAGGAAAACTTGACACAAACCCTATGCACACACACCATCAACCGTCTGGCCAGCGTGGTATAGTAGGCCAAAACATCCTTTCTAAGGAGAGGCGAATGTCCAGCCAGAAAACAGTAGATGTGATGATGAGGAGTACTCTATTATGTATAATTTTATATTTTTTATATCGCTACATTTAACTCAATATTGATCTTTTATCCAAATGTCTTCTTTTTATTGTTTTATCGGTTTAGGCTTAACAGACAGACAGATAAACAGAGTTTACTTTCGCATTTATATTCCTAATTTCAAAAAAAATATACTTTTCTAAAATATAGCTGTCATTAAATTAATGAATTTATTATAATATATATTACGATATATTGGTAAGTTTCTTCGTAAAATGGAGTTTTTAAACTAAATATTTGACAAGAGATATCCAAACAAAAATACATTTTCCAATAAACCATAACAGTACATTATAATAAAGCGGAAAAGTAGGACGTGATAATATTATTTAATAGGTAAACTGGGGTAGGTAACGCTTTTATTAAACTGAATTCATCTTTATTTTTGAGTCAATTTTTTTTTAATAACTTTAATTACATGAAATATAGACGCAATTTCCTATTGCGTGACAACCCTGAAGCACGCGTCACTGGACTCGTCCCAGCGTGCCATTACTCACTGTCGGCCGCCATTTTCGAACCGCCACGCCCGCTACGCTGCTCGCTACAAAGCTCTACGGCGTAGCGTTCCGTTACGTAGCAACCGTCTTGAGATTCTTGTTGTCCTAGTATATCTTTAATTATATTTGTTTAATTTACTTCACTTGTTTATGTGATTTAATCCTATAATTTTGGGTGAAATTTACAATTTGATAAATTATTTTCAAAATTGTTGCAATATCAGTTGTACTCAAATTTTCAGGCAACTTTCCGTTTTTTTTCTATATTATACGAGTAGCCTAGTTCAAGTTTAATTAAATCGAACTAGTCAATTTCCAGTGATCGACTTATCAAAAAGAACAGTATTTAAATCTTATTATGAACGTGATAACTTTGCAGCGTCGTAAATATAACTTAATATTTTTAATAAAATGGTGTATTAAGTTAATGAAAATAAATGGGACCCAACGGAAAGTATACTTGCCCAAATTAAAAAACGAATTTTCTAAATGACGGAATTCTGAAATACAAAACAAAAAAAATCGAATCGAGATCCTCCATATTTTTTTTAAGTCAATTAAAAATTGAAATGTTTGATATTCAATAATTCCTCATCGTATACTCTTAAAAGACAGAGAGGCTCGTGGCTAATGGTAACCGAGTGGGTTAACACGTTGCAAACTTAAGCAATCCTAGTCAGGTCATGTCGCCTTGCCGATTGATGAACGCCTTGCCGATATCTATAATATGTGCCCGACAACTGACGGCATTTAAAAATATGGTCAAAGTTTACTAGTTGAGTTCATAGTTCATAGTCCCCTTTGCTTCCAATAACTGGACATGACATTTATTTTTACACTACGTTAGCTTCAATACACCTACAGGTAAATTAGCTTGGAGAAATTTTTGCGTTTGTAGTAGTGTATGGTACGGACAGCGTAAACTGGTTTATTCTGGTTTTGTGCGTGTTACCACTTTCCACTATCAAGTGACGATTTTTTGCTTTAGATTGAAATATCTCGGAAACGGTGCGTCCTAGGCCAAAAATAACAAAAATTTTGACCCCCCCGTATACCCCTCGAAGTTTTAAAAACCTAGATGAAAGGAAAAAAAAAAAATTAAATATCGGTCTCTCCTCTTTGAAGTTTCACTTCTATCGTGTGTGAATCGCACACACACCTTTTTTTTTATAAAGTCAAAACCTTTTTCTTTAAAATAAAAACTTGTTTTTATTGAAAACAAAAATCAGAGTGTTGCTAGGGATAAGTATAAAATTAAATAGTAATGTTAGGATATCGAAACATTTTTGTATAGGCCAGAACGATATAGTGGAAACGCGCTCTAAGATCTGAGTAATATACACACCACTACATATGCATAAATTTCTCGAGACTAATTTCACTGTGGACTACCCACTGTTTCTTCTTATCTACTGTCGATTTGTCCATCCAAAGGTTGCCTGTGAGAGATTGCTATTAGCCATAAGGCCGCCCATTGTACATATCCATCTGTAATATTTAACCAGCTTACTGTAATTTTTTTATTATTTTTTTTCTTAAAAAAGACAACTCCCGCACTAGGAATAAATCCTGTGTCGCAGGGGACTTTACAAACATACATGAAACGGACACAAAGTACACCCAGACTCAGAACAACAATTTGTGGATCACACAAAGTGTTATCGCATGTGGGGTTTGAACCCACAACACTCAGTGCAATAGAAAGTGGCGTGGCGACCGCTTAAACCACTACGCTATCCGTGCAGTCAAATTGGTGTACAATAATGCATATTCTATTCTATATTCCTTCCTTCCTAGAGCCCTTTTACGGCGTCGGTCTTGGTTCCCATGCGAACATCTATGGCAATTGAGCCCTAAAAAGTCCGAGAACAGTCTTTATTCAGAACATCGATGTCGCCTAGTACTTGAGCTGTGAAGGTCTGGTGGCAGTCACTTCAAGTAAAAACCCGAAGTTTAGCCGTATGGTAGTAGATTTAAAGCCGACCCCAACCTATATTGGGAAAAAGACTCGGAAAAAAACTCTTAAAAAGACAGGAACTGCGATATCACCATAAAAAGGTGCCAAGCCGTGAACTATAGATTCCACATGAGTTTTCTAACTAAAGTAGTTTGAAGAAAACACCTCACGTCTCCAGGCGTGAACGAATACTCCGAAGAATATTTATATTTATAGACTTTTTAACTTATTCATAACGGTCGAATCGATGTTACTCTTGCTTTTATGTTTTTGAGGGTAGTTGTAAAGTTGGTAACACTGAGTGTGTTGTAGTTGCTTTTTAATTTTATCACCCAAATTACTTATTATTCTCAGAAATGAAATGGAATGAAATAAAGTCGAATGCATTTAAGGGAAATGAAATGAGAATTAAAATGTCAAAGTAAACCAAAACAAAGAAAGTATGTTTTTTTTTATCAAGTTAATGTTATTTATTACAACTTATTAGAGGCGGGCTTGTTATTTATTAGAGGCGGGCTCTAGGCTCCAAAAGATAAACAAGTCGTTTCGAGGTCAATTTTATAATAAAATCCTAAATGATATTCAAGACTTAAGTATTAACAAATTTAGATCCGCAATTAAATGTAAATTATGTCAGAAAGCCTATTACTCAAGTGTGGATTACATAGAAGACAAAAATGTTTGGGAATAATTTGGCGCAGGCTATTTCTTAAGTACCTTAGGAGGCCTATACCCGAAGAATGGGTTCCGATCAATGGTATTGAAGACAGCAAATTGATCTATTAAATTTTTATTTTTATTTTTATTTTTTAAACATTACACATGAAACAAACATGAAATTTAATTAGTTTTACAATTTTAATTTTAATGTGTATAAATATGTAATGGATAATTTATGTTTGAAAATGTATGCTATATCAATGATTTTTAGATTGGAAATAAATGGCTATATTATTATTATTATTATATTTCTTAAGTGGAAATGTGATGTGGGCTAGGGTGTTTTTTATTTTTATGTTTCACCTCACTTTCTCTTTATTGTCGTTTTACCTTTTAATCCTTAATAATGGACATACTGGCACACATCGGAACAATGTTGTGGTATATTTAATGATGCCATTGTATTTATCTGTAAGTTGCAAAAGAGTGGCCATGACTTTGTTTGCCCTTTCTTCTCATAAGGCTCAACCCCTTGGAAATGGGCGTTTGTGGATCGGCACAGGCATATCATAGATTTTGTATAAGCACATTTTTTTAAATTGTTTTTTTCTTACTATTTGACAAAACAGAGATTGTTGCTATTGTTTATGTGTGTGTGATCTACGACAAAAGAGTCTACATAAAGGGAGATTTCAAAAAAATAAAAAAATAAATGCAACCAATCCCCCTCCCCACTGATTCTGGAGGGGTTGGTTAGCGTTCAAAGGGCGGTAACGCACGTGTGTAGCTAACGTGTAGCTACTTGCCATCAGGTGAACTGTCTTTGTTTGTTTACTGTACCATAAAAAATACGATATCGTCAACAGCTGATTCAGGTGAAGTGATATCGGGTCGACGCACAGTTATCAAGATAAGATGATCCACTTAGTGAGTATTAATTCTCGAGTAATGAATGCTGTTATAGCAATTAGCCTATATGTAGGAACAGCATTCCAGCACACACAGGTGGCTGTCACCGGGCATGGTAATTTAGCCAGGAGGTCAATTCCCGTCATAAAAATTCGTTCAAAATTCCGTTCCAATCTATTCTCGATCTCACAACTGTCATAAAAGGTATTCTCGTAGTAAAGTATTAAACGTCCAACTTTGACTGTAATGTGATGTGATATCGTGTTGTGACCGAAAGTAGAGAATCGGTATTCTGCTACATCTTAGTAATAATTTCTGAAGGAATTTTAATTACGAAAATTATCCTTCTGGTCCCAACTACCTTTGTGTGGACATCAGATAATAATAATAACCTCACACATCTCACACACGGCCGGCAGAGCCTGTACTATGGTAACCAAGCTGCTGATAAACATACTTATATATTTCTAAATACATACATATATATAGATAAATTACACCCAAATACAGAGCAAATGATTGTGCTCATCACATAATTATTTGTCCTGGGTGGGAATCGAACACACGACCTCTGGCTTAAAGGTTAGGGTTACTAACCACTAGACTAACAGGCCAGTCAAATAGATATAAAATAATATGTAACTTGTTAATTTATATGCGTTTTTACAAATTTTAGAGTTTGGTACCCGACTTGGTACCGTTTTAGGTTTTTCGAGATATTGGTGCTAATTCTGGTGTTCGAAAACTCTCTAAACTAAACTAAAAATCACTAAAAATTTGTTTCGTCCTGTCAAATAATGTTACCTGTTCTGAAAACGTAGAATTTGGCAGGACTAAATTTTTGTTTAGGAATTTTTAGTTTAGTTTATAGAGTTTCCGAATAACAAAATTAGCACCAATATCTGTCTAAAATTATGGCATGCTCTGTAGCCTGAACGAGTCCATGGATTTTGACTTGAGAGGTGAGATTCGATTCGTCTAAATTGATAGTGTCAGTGCTCAGTTTAGGACTAAATGGCGTTATATGATTGTGGTAGAATGTTATGTCTTCAAATATATTATTTTCTTTTCAAAGTCCTCTTTAATTACAAGCGATTTTAGCGGTTATTTGTAGAGGTAATCTTTTGAGTCAGCCGCCATATTTGCAGTTTTTATATGAATGAAATATCTAAATCTATTTTTAGTTAATAGTGGACATTTGTATGCATATAATAGAATGTTTAGTTGTTTAGTTATAAGAACATCACACCATCAGCCTTCTGCCGTCCACTGCTGAACGAAAGCCTTCCCGTAAGAAGCGCTAACCATCCCGGTCTTGGGCAATCTGCATCCATCCATCACATCACGCCATATTCTTCTATAACTGACAACGATGTTGAGCTGTTCAATAATATTTCTAAAACCCTTATTTTTGGGTGTATTTATACTCGTAGAGGCCTGTCGGTCTATTGGTTAGTTACCCTGTCAATATTCGACCACGACCTCCTTAGTAAACCCGGAGGTCGTGGATTCAATTCCCACCCAGGACAAGTACCTAGGTAATAGTGAGATGAGCAAGATCATTTGTTTTGTGTTTAAGTGTAATTTATCAAAAATACTTATGTATGTATTTAGAAATATTTAAGTGTGTTTATTAGCAGTCTGGTTACCATAGTTTTTGTCTATGTCGGGTTCAGACGCCCGTGTTGAGTTATTACGTTCTGACTATATTATTCTTGTAACTAGACGAGGATGAATTGTGGCTATAAACACTAAACTTTATATTTTATAGCAATTCGAATAAGGGTTATATTAAAATGAAACAAAACATTTTTTTTAGGTTTTAATATTTTTTACACAATTCGTAGCATTCATAATGCCGACACATTTCGTCAGATTTTCTTCATATGGCCGTCAGCGATTGATGTTACTATCGTTTATATAAACCAGTTCACTATTTAATCGTATAGTTTTATTTATAATATGTACCTCGCCGAAATAATACAATATAAATATATAATTAACCTTTTCTTTAAAATTGAAAATGTTTCCGCTGACTGACGCACGATATTCACCATTTTTAGTACCTATATTTACAGTAACTTGATGACTTTCAAATCATTATATATAATGTACATATACATATATAATAAAGAGAAAAATCAAAATAAAATTCTTCAATTAATACATTAATGCCTAACAACTACTATTTAAGATTTTTCTCTTAATAAAAATATATTACACGCAATGCAAATAACAATAATAATTGTGTACCAACAAAGTCTGGTGTTGTTAGAGAAACAAAATTCTTCCACATTATTTAATACTGAGACTTCATTGAGAAAAAAAAACTGTATTTATACAAAGTAAAAGTGACGTTTCGATGAATAATTATTTACAAAAGTTAACAAACCTTTTTTGCTAAAATGAAACCTTTAAATTACCACACGATTATTTCTTAGTTAAAAAAAAAAACTTTGATATTCCATATTTAAATCAAGTTCTCGACAATAATCAAATTTGCAATTAAAAAAATAACATCGTTTGACATTGAAATGTACGTTCAAAAACGATATCAAGAATCGTGTGGCAATTTAAAAGATAATAATGGTGGTCTTAATTAGCCTAGAATAAAGCTTGTTCTCAGAAAACTTATCTTCCGCTATCGAAGTACCGTAGCTAGGACCAATTATGACGTTTAAATCTCCCGTTCGTATACATGACATAAGGCTGTAATGCATTGCATTACTATAAAGTGGTTCACGTGATTTTTTAAGTTCAAAGTTAACTGTACCGTGAGTGTTCATATTTATCGCTTTTTCATATTCATTTATAATTGATTTTATATCTATAATAATGAAAAGTTTTTCTGTTCTCACTTATTTTTAGCTTTCAAGTTTTTTGACACTCACAGCAAAGTTATGTTCCGTGGCAATTCTAATTAGTAATTCATATTATTCGCTTTAAATTACGCAAAAAAGTTTTATATGCCCACGGAACTTTATAATCTAGGAGAAGCTCACAGATTCTCATCAGTCGTGAAAATCACACAATTATAAATATTATATGTGTGAATGGTCTACAGATTAAAAAATAAACAACACTGGCTGGTTTATTCGCGCCGAACACGGCCTACACTGTTAAAGAGGTATTTTTTAATCTGTACATCTTCTAGTTTATGGTCTCCTGGTAACATAGAAGGCAATCAATATCAGGTATCATCCACAAAGACAAAAAATAGACCTAAAAATCTCATTTTTTAACATTGTAAAATATCATTTTGTGATTCGTATACATTGGTTACAAATTGTGCTACATTATCAACACCAAGGCAAGGTGAGAAACGATATATGATATACAATATCATTACAATAAATATATAATAATTCAAAGATATGTATTCAAAATGTTTTCTGTAAATTATATGCGGACAATTAATATTCAAGAAATTGACATATGCATGTACAATTTGAGCTTGATAATTAATTACATTTAATAAATTAGTTGATAGGTAACAGACGCAGCACGTAAACGCAATTTACAGTACATACATTTGAAAATTGTTAGGAGGTGTATACACGAGGCGAGGCGTCCGAGACCGCGTCCGCGTCTCTGCCTCGTTTTCGTCCGGTGTGCCTCGCGCCCACGGCCTCGTGTAGCAAAAATAAATCGCTTCGAAATACCTATAATCTATTAATACAACTCCTTTACAAAAAATGTTCCGTATCTATTACCTTTCCGTCGACAGCGACCCAAGTATTGTAATAGTTATAACTTACACAACTATTCAATTATTTATTTATATTTACGTAATAACAATACACAATTAGCTATAAATATTTATACGATAACTATCAAACCACGTTTTATTGTTACATTCATCAACTTTGCTCATATTGTTCCGACTGTTTTAAACCATTTCGTTTATTTATAATGTGATTTTTTCGCACCAGGTAGTCAGTGTCCATGTCACTTTGTAAACATTTACATTTTTAAACATTAAAGTTGACTTCAAAACTTAATTTTAGGAGATCGTATACTGTTTCAAATATTACAAAAGTGTCGCTTTTTTTTTTATTTATTTTATGTACATGTAGCATCATTCTCCTGTTGTGTATCACGTGCCATTGTATCACATGAGGCCGGCATGGACTGCCTCGTGGTGCCTCGCGGAGCTGCCTCGTGGTGCGCCGCGCTCGCCTGAGCTCTGTCAACGTTATTCATATCTGCAAATAAAATCAACGATATATTGATGCTTCACCAACAACTGCATACTTTAAGTATTACTTATGTGTTTTATTCGTGTCTTCTTATACCGTAATTATAAGATTCTTTTGTAAAATAGGTACTTATTTTTTTAAGTAGTAAGGGCGTTAACGCACTTATTATCAGCAGTGCTATTCTCTAAGGAAACAGCCTTGAAAAATAAGGACCGAATTTCAAACTAAGTTAGATTGAAATTCGATCACCCCACCGAGGTTTGAGGGTGGTGTGTCGGAATCGGACCGACTCAAACCACACGGTGTGCCAATCTGCGTCTGTGATACGAGAGATCTGCTCGTTTGCCCCTCCTATATCCTTTATTTCAGGAACTGCTTAAATTATGCTGGTTTCTGTCGATATGAGAATGGCAGACGGGATGCATCAATTGTCATTTTCGTTACAAATAAAGGTGTATACTCACATGTACAAATGTGCAGGTTCCATTAGAGATGGTGGCCGTAGTATTCAGCCGGGTAATGCGCGTAGCCCTGGTGGAAAGCGGGGTCCGTGGGCGGCCTGTGCATCATCTGCTGGCCATCCATCATGTAGCCCATAGTCGCCTCAGGGCTGTACGCGCCGCTGGGGCCGGCATGCGGGAATACTGAGGGGTAGAAAACTGAACGGTTAATCAGGTCGGCTGGGGACACCACTTTTTGGGCTGGGTGGTCTCTGAGATGATAAAATCATAAGAACATGTATCTAATGAGGGTTTGTGAAATCTAAATATATTCTTCATTTAGATATCCTAACATATTCTGTTTTATTTTAAGTTGAGTAATAATTTTTATCATTTGACGATAATTATTTAATAAAGTCCTTTGTGTTGAGGTAAAACCGCGTTGTAAAGTTTAGCACTAAATCTAAAGAAGTTTTGAAAGTTTTCTGGGATTGTGTTTTGTTCAAATTTTCCTGATTATGAATTACTAAAGATGAAATTCGACCATTTTAAATTTCTTATTATGTTTCATCGACCAGTATTACTTGAACGACCATTATATAGCCTTTTGTAAAGTGACACGCTTTATGTAGTCATTTTTACGTAACTTTTAAGTTTTTAGCACATGTTGATACTAAAGTAGGGCTTTCCTTACTTTTTCTACATTTAAACATTAAATGTTCCCAATATGATACGGTTCCGTGCGTATATTGAATTAAAAAGCGGTACAAACAATTCCATCCGTGTGGTGACGGTTTAAGCATACAGAGTGTCACCACCCCTATTCATCCCGTGGGTGTCGTAAGAGCCGACTAAGGGAACAAACTACGCGGGATAAAAGCACTGCAAAGAGAAGGAAAACTTAAAACGAACACTATACCAACCCGTCCGGTCAGCGTAGTATAGTAGGTCAAAACTTCCTTTATAAGTAGCGGTCTTTGTGCAGCAGTGGACTATTAAAGGCTTATGCTGATGATAATGACAAAGAATTCTCTATATTTCGTATTACTATTTAAATACTGGCTTGTATTCTTAAAAAAAAACAATTTGAATTACAATTTCCCTTCTAATAGGAATCTTAATCTTACCCCTTTTCAAGAAAAACTTTTTCATAATAAATGCTTCCCCAAATAGAGTTGCTTACGTAAAAACTATAATAGTTATATACGTATTGAACATTACTTGATGGTGGTTGTGTGTGGTGCTCTCAAGGCGCAATGGTGCGTGCCCCCATAAAGACCCCACGAGATGTCGGAAATCGACGTCTATAATGGACGAACACCATTACATCACGATTGATAATCCCATGGATATATGGCTCGCGGAAGCCATAACAGTTTTGTGGGAAAATTGAACGGATTTCTTGACTTTTACAATTGCTTTTGTCGTTGATGTGAATATTTTGAATGAGACTGGAGTATTAGTGATTTTTCTTTATGGTTTTAATAATTTATATTTCGGTTTTATTAGAAAGTATTTGAATAATATATTTATGCCAATTTTTTTATCTGTACACCTATTAGCACGATTTATTTAATTAGATTTGCTTTTAAATACTCATTAGGGTTTTTCTAAATGACGGATTTTTGTACTCTTTGCCCATATTTGTATGTACTTATAGTGTAAGTGATAAGAGCATACAAATGAGCAAATTTAAAGACAAATCTTAAGTTATTTTATTAACGTCATAATTTAAATATCATTAACGTTAATAACTACTAAATATAATTATCTAATTACATATTTATATTTAGTCGTTATATCCACACTGGTACGTATACTACATTGTTGTCAATTTTTTAAATAGAGAGCGTTTTTTTTTAATTGTACGAGTACCTTAATAAATGCTCTTGACGTTCTTTCCGTATATTGGCTTAAGCACTATCTCTCTTTTTGGTAAAGATTTTTATTGCTTTTTTTGCAAACAATGCAAAAGTCACTGATTGAGTCGGTCCAGTGACGCGTGTCTCCTACCAGGGCTGCAGGAAGCAATAACGGGCCCCAGATCGAGGGTGCTGGCCTCAAACTACCAGGCAAATATGATTTAGTAGGAAGTAATCTTGACGTCACGAAAATCCGTTCCGATATTATGATATTGACATTGTAGTTACAGTTCATATGCAGTAATAAAACCTTTTTTTTTAAATAACCTTACTCCTCTAATCAGAACTTTACCATTTTAATAAAAAGCTGCAAATTTGCGAATTTGCCATTTTTATGTTGTAATTGAATATAGTATTGTTAGTGAAATAAGATACTTCGATGATTAACAATGCTTATTTTTAAATCGTCTTTTTGCCGTTATTTGCAAGACATCACTTATTAACTTATATCAACACCCTGTCTATAGATTTCAACTAAAATAAATTGCATTGTTTTTTATTTTTATTAATGAATTTAAGGATAGCAGAAACATAAATTAATAATGCTATTAGGCGAAAGGCCATGTTTATCTCCGTCCGAATGTCCCGGTGCAAGTTGACAGAAATGAAATGAAATTTCATTTTATAGCAACACTAACAGAATTTGGAAATGAATTGTCAAAAAATAAATGATGTCGTTCCGTTTATATACTATATTTCCGCAGCCTAACAAAGCCGTGTCCGGTTAGTTGCCGCGAAATATACGAATATTAATTTTGCTTTTAATAAATGCATCAGTGACGAGAACGGATTTAATCCTCGCGGAATGCCCAATAAACGATCGCTGGTGCTCGAAGCCAAACGAATTGTAATTTACAGTCTGGCTTGGTAATGGGACGCATCAGAGGGCAATTTATGCTCTTATAATAAATTCATTAGCACGACATGGCGGTGCACATCGAACTAGACAACGGTAACACATTTGTTGGGTACTAGGAACACATAATGGCTACAGTGGTATCTACTTAGCGTATCTACCTGGACAGAAATTAGCGCGTTGAATATAAAATATGAGATTGAATATAGACTTTCCCAAAAATACATATAAATCTAATTCGATCTTCGATTTGTCTAAGAAAGAAAACTCCTTTAATTTAATTAAGTACTTATGGGATGCGACTAATATAAAAAGTACATTGGAATAAAACATACCGACTTTAGTGGGCGGTTGGCAAGCGCTTCACGAAAACGCAACACGCACCAGGAATATATAAACGTATGGCACCCACGACAAATAATATAGTGATTGGAAAAGCGCCTTTTGGCTTGACCGCAGGAAATGCGGTGGCCATTTTCTTTAGTACATTGCCAAAACAATTTTCCATCTATCCTTCCACCCCTCCGGTTTTTCCATTTTCCGTCGTCGGCAAACTTGGCCGGGGCCACATCCGGACGTTTGGCTTGCGAGATTTAGAACTCTACTTGTTTTATTTGAGCCTGGTACTGTCGCGATATTTGAGTGCTGACAGTTCTAACTTTATTGCAATGAAAGTTTTGTTTATCGTATGCATCGTAAACAAAGTTGTTATTGTACGAGTACCTCTTTAAAAGTAAAACCGCCGTCCTACCTAAATCATGACAGAAAATGATTAAATACTTTTTTCCCCCATACATATCTATTGAGATTTTCTTCTACTCCGTTTATTCAAAAATTAAATCTAACTCTGACAGGTTCCTCTAATTCTACGGAAAAACTATACTATACCTAAAAAAAAATCAAACGAATCCCTTTTTTCTTTGAAGTCAATCAAAAAGTTGATTTTTAGCTTTTACTCTTCATTAATTTAATAAATTTAGCTTTAGGAGTATATCAATCACAGTGGGTACTTAATTAAATGTCAAGTTTAATCAATAAACAACCTTCGACAGTCTTTGATTAAAGCCATATAGATATTCTTTTTTTCTTATAAACGAAATTAACAAGAAATGAAGAAAATACCCGGCTCCTCTAATCTTTGGAGTAGGAAAGGGGGCAACATCCACACATCTAGATAAAGGCACCAGGGTAGCATACATCGGCGATAGTCGACGGAGGGGCGAGTGATGGATCGTTCGGGATGGGTCAACGAATTCGGACATTATTCTTTTTTACCCTTCTTGCGTTCGCAGGAGTAAGCCCTTTTTCTGCGACGTCCTTTTTTTCCCCCGGACGGAATTTTTGTTGGCGTACGTTCGTTCCCTGAACGCTTTATGGACTGTGCTACAATTACAAAGTAAAAATAGAATTGGTCGTTTGTAATTCTATTCCATATTGTCGGTGGGACGTAAAAAAAGGACGTCGGCTGATATTTTTGCTGGTTTTGTGATTCGCGATGAGATTTTAATTTTTTAAATCTTTTCGAAGTTGGATGTAACGGATGTGGACGCTTAAATGCTTTGTTATCAATCTTTATTTTGGCTTTAATAATTAAGTTTTGTTCGGTATGATATAGTTTTATTTATGAAACAAATTGATTCAAATTTCAAATAATAAATTATCAACAATAAAATTATTCGATTTATAATAATGCGGAGAAGTTACATTGAACAGTTTATAAATCAAATTCGTACAATTTGTATTGATGTTGTATTATATTTTCTAGTACGAATATTTGATCTAATAACATAATGCGCCAATAAATTCCTTCCTTATTACCTAAATACAAATTATAACGAACAAGAAAATTACTTTCCAAATTAAATTTTAAACTACCATCATCAATATTGTAAAACAAAATACACACCATTTTCTAAGTAATTCCATCTAATCTACTTTCTAAGCGCAGCTGGGATACCAGGCGGCCATAAGTCGGTAAGCGGTCAGCGCTAAAAGCTAGAACATCCTCATGGGACGTTACTCGTCGCATGCGACGGCCTGCATACTGTATGAACCGCTCGGTACTTTGTGGCACTTTGTGGTCAGCAAACTCGATTTTAGACTTCAAAGTCGTTTGGGGAGCGCACGAGAATTTGAAGTGGCCAGCCGATACGTGACGTGGTCAAGACGCGTTAGTGGTTTGTTATGCGATCTTGAATTTCGAATGTATTATTTTACTTTGCCTTTGTTTATTGGTGTACAATGTTGACTTTCAATTTAACCTCTTACATATTTATGTACTCTGCGTAATTTCATATTAGGTACTTATGTAGTATTTGTTATTTAATAGATATGATATTTTTTGTTATTGTATTTTTTTTTCTTTTTTTTTTAAGACAACCCGCATTAGGAATACATTCCTGTGTCGCAGGGGACTTTACAAACATACATGAAACGGACACAAAGAACACCCAGACTCAGAACAACAATTTGTGGATCACACAAAGTGTCGTCCCATGTGGGGTTTGAACCCACAACACTCGGCGCAGTAGAAGCGGCGTGGCGACCGCTTAAACCACTACACCATCCGTGTAGTCACTTATTGATAAATTACATTCTTTATATCAAATGGAAAGGAAGGTCTTAGAAGAAATTTCTTTCATAAACAAAATGTGTATGTTTTAACAATGGATGTATAAGATTAATGTTACCTGCTCTATTTGACTGGTCTATCATAGGCTGCACTATCCTACGTCTCGCGTTGATAAACCTGAAACAAAATAAAACAATTATTAGAAACATATCCAATTAAAAATAGCTACAAATACTACCACGTAAATAGTAGAAAACAACACAAAAAGAATTATCTACGTATTTACGCGATATATTACATGGCAACACTAGGGCTGTCTAAATCAGAGAACAAATATCTCACCAGATAATTGACAATATTTTGGCGATCCGACACAAAAGTTAGCTACAAGGGCCAACAAACAAATATAATATGAGGATTAATTTACATCTACATATGAGCCAATGTATAGCCCCCTATTCAATTATATTATCTAAGAATATCTGGATCTGCGTTTCCGCAAAACTTACGCAGGAAAACAAATTCGTGATAATGAATTATGTCGAAATTGGACGATGCTGTGTTTTGGTCACATGTAGGGTTGAATACGTGAAGATATATGCTGTCAGCAGTAAATATACTCTTGAATTATGTTTGTTTTCCATAAATACGAGTGTGTTTATGTGACATATTTCTTATCATTTTTATAATAAGAACCACAGATAACATAGAACTTAATACCGTATTGAGAAACGTCATTTTAGTATTGCCAATTATTTCTTATTAGTTAAACAGAAAATATTACATAGTGAAATCAGTCAAAATAAATCTAATATGTTTGTAAATATCTTGTGTCACGCCTCCGAAATGGCTGTTTTAATGACTTTTTTGGTATATTTGGTAGGTATGAGAATAGGTCGTAAACTATTTCAATAAAAAATATGTACCTATTAAAGTTTTGTTCAAGTAACAGACTTGGTGTATAAAACTTTAAAATGTACCCTCGTTCAATGTATTTTGGTCGAACTTATATCATATACCACCACAAATATTTATAAGGCTCACTTTGTTTTTTGTTCGGACTTCCATCTTATAGCTTAAGATTGCCGCCATTTTAATATTAAAGGAACTCATTATTTCCACTGTGACATTTTGCTTATCAGGAAGTTTTCAAATATCATTATATAATAACATCAAGTATATTAGGAGAACATCCCTCAGCAGAGGGGCGACTGACCGGGGCTATCGCGGGCGGCTTTATGAAAACTAATGCCTTCATTTGGCGTCGACTCCGACCACCGGCGATAAGCTATGTCGCCCTGGTACCTCGGGATTACGATTTTGGGATTTGCCACGGACTAGAGGGGTCTCCGATAAAAGTTTCGTGGAAATTTCAGTTCGTGTTTGTAATTTAAATGTTCTCAAACTATGCCTCTTTTGATTATTACTCGCTGGAAAATTTCCATGCGACTGGAAAAAATGTAATCAGAATTACTTACAATAATTTACTTTGATAAAATCGTAATAAATAGGTACATATTTGTTGAGCCACTATTTATCTAGTTTTTTTTACTTCTGTATTTATAAGATTCTTTTTTATTCCTGTTGACTTCTGTAATTTCTTTTTCCTTCTCTCTGTGTGCTGTTAAATTTATCAGTTACTATCCGTGTTTTATACCACATGTTATTTCACAGTAAATACACTACCCAATTTAACAGATTGTTCCAGAAATTAACGCGTTTTATATAAACGAACTATTTAAACATATATATATATAGATTTGTTCCAATGTTACACGTATTTAATTGTTTAGAAGATACTAAAAATATGATGTTCTTTTACATGCTTATTTACATATATCTTACAATGGTAAGCAAGGAGAAATACAAAAATATAAAACCAATAAAGGTACAGTAATAGAATGGCCAAGAACTTTTCCCCGTGTTGAGCAATACAAACAAGCTAACAGCAGGTGGTGGAGAGTGAGGTATTACTAGAGGGTCATAAATACCGTTTTTCCCTAATTAACGCTTAATTCCGACCGGGGTCGGGCGCACCCTGGAGATTTGGTTCGAAACTACCAATTTTGGAGCTAGCGACAAGTGACAATATGGCGCACTTTCTATATAATCTCTAATTTTAATTTAAAATAGGCTAATCCTTTTGAAGAAAATGCCTAACCATTCAGACTAACCACTGCTTAACATTAAAATGTATTTTTCATTAGTCTATCTACTTTGTACCAATTTTCGTAGTTTGAGTCTGAGTAGTTTGATATCAACTTTTTTACAAAACAAAATCCACATCTTTTTTTTTAACAATATGGCAGACCTATCAGGAAAAGCTTACAATGGTATGCAATTATGTTCATAAAATTATATACTTTGAGTAATATAACCATGAATTATAAATTTTGCCCACCCCACCGGCAAATTTTCGCAAATTTCTCAGCGAGGTGAAGGAATTCCAGTCAGACGCGAATTCTCATTATTTAATTTGCTTTCAGGTAATTAAAATCCAAAAACTTGGAAGTCGAAATTAAATTTTATAGTCCGTAGGTTCTCCATCCCTACTTTTACTCCCGGGGCGTGGGACGTGCTTCCCGGATCAAATCACCTTTTTAACTTTCCCTATTTAGGGAAAAGCCGGAAATCTAGCAATTGCAATAATAAGTGGGACCAGGACATCATGAGATCGAGTGGGTCGCCTCTATTATCGTTACGTAATGTGATTCTCTTTGGTGAACGTGTGCCTACTAATTTTTAATATGTTTTTCGTGTTTGCGGAGCTTAATATACAAATAATAAATATAATGAAAGCTAAAGTTACACGTTATTAGTTAGTTTGTCAAAGGAACATAATGTAGTTTTTCATTGATAGAATCAATTATGAAATAGGAGCACAAATGTGTCACCGAAGACTCTTAAATCCAATTATCCTAAAGTAACAAGTAATAAAATAAAAACAACACGTTCCCACCCTATGAGTATCAGATGACGCGGTAATGTTCCAAATCTTATTACAATTAGCCTCATTTGCATTCAAAACAGATATATCATGTGCATGTGCAATGTGCATCAAACAATGTACTCACAACCCTTCTGTACATCTCTTTATGATTTATGTGACCCTAGTATCGGCCGGCCATTGTCACAAATAAAATAAACACATTTATTTGATAGAAATGCAAATTTTGTATGTTTGATAACTATTGTTGAAGAATTATTTTATGTAATTCGTGATTTATTGCTTACTATGATAAGAAAATAATTTTTATTAATTCAGTTTTATTGTAGAAGATATTTCCTAATTCTAGAGTCAGAAGGGATTAGAGTAAATGACAAACGTTATTATAATAACAATTTCAGGGGTAAATATACCCTAACATTTACCGTGAATGAAATATCCTACTATCTACACACTAAAATAAGACAAAATTACATTGCAACAAAAGAAATGAACCTTTAAGCGTTGTAATCTTAAAAGCTCACAAGTTAATTGCAGCTAAAACATCAAAATAACGGCAACAGCCGCCGTCAAAATTAATACAAAGCGCGATTTAACAGATACCCTCTTAAGAGTCGTAAAATTTGCCGTTTTTGCACCGGGGAGGGGTCCCTGCGGACCCCGGGGTGTTATGGACCCCGGCCCGGTGGATGAAGAGTTAATGAACTAATCTTGATATTAACAACACATTAGTCGCATCGGACGCATAGCCATGTTTCGCTTCAAGTAATTACTGAGACCCTTGCAAGGGATAGTTGGGTCCTAACCCTCTCAATGTATGTTCAACGTCAATTTCGTATGTACTACGTTTTAAGGGTAATGTATAATCATTTTAATGTTTTAACTAATTTTTTTGTGTCCATTTGCGAAAAATAATTGTGCTTTAAAGTCGTATAGTGCGTTGAAAATGATAATTACAAGCAAATATCACAAAAACTAATCGAATAACAAAGCAATCGGAAGGATATCCACGCTCTCGTACAAAATTCATAGTGACAGTTAATTTGGAAATGCACCAGCGCATCGGGTCCCACTCGCGAGAGATTACTTATTCATCAGACGGATAACATATTGCGCAAGTAATTGGTTCAAAATATATTCTTGTGTAATAGATATGAGGGCTCCGCATTGTAATTTATTAAGGATCGTGTGTTGTTTATGAAATGTTGTTTATGGTAACAGAAACGTTTTGACAAAATCGCCTAAAAGAAAAAAAAAAGACAATATTTATTGCTAATCGATTTAACAAGGATTTACATATGGCTACAGTAGTAGGCTCTCACGTTCGAAATTCAAATAAATGAAGTTTACAGAATCTTGCAATAACCATTTACCGCAAATTTAATGTTCTTTAATCAAATATATTTAAGTTGAAGGAATTGATAACAATAATATGATAGAATGTGAAAAAAAAATATAAATAATATTTTATTATAAACTAAAAGATGTTTATAAGCATAAAGAAATATTTTGAGACGATACAGAGCCTTAAGAGGGTGAATAATACTAGGATTTGGCAACAAATGTTGATGGAATCCGACAAATCCAGTGTGGATATCGTCCGACAGACGGATCGCATTTTGATGTCTGAGATATCTGCGCGGCTATGCTACCTTGGTGATTGATTGTACCCACATAGGTTAAATTCTTCTTTTGAATTTCGGAATGAAGTATAAACCACATCCTAGATAGAAATAAAATAAAATTTAAATGATGGGCTTTTAAAGATATTCTAGGATTTTTTAAAAATATTTGTTAACCGAAGCCATTTTTATTTTCTTAAACATTATTTCAACTCGTTATTTCTAATACTTATCTTGAGTAGTTATTTCCCGCGGCTCCACTCGAGTTAATATTGATTTTGTCAGTCAAATTTGCCTTAAAAAGAATTGTTATGCACTATTTCCGACTATAATCCATCCATGTGCCAAATTTTATCTTGATCTTTTCACCGTTCTGGAGTATATACCCGCAAATAGTAGCCTTATTTCGTGTACATTTCAGAAAACGATTGAATTTAAAAAGATCGTGTAGAAAAACATGAAAATAACAAAGAAAAAATGAATCGTCCCTCTAAAACAAAAGGGCCAAGAAACTTCGTCACGTACATATACGTCTAATCCACGGAGTCCGGGGCGGACAATAAATATTTTTCATGAAATCCACGACCGTCACCCGCGCATACAAACTGCGCTAAATCAGGCAATTATAGGTGTGACCAGTAAATATTATAACCAGGGGATCAGAACGCAGAGATGTTATTAAGGATATTGGCTGTGTTGTTTTCGTAATGGACTCTTACGTCAACTGAATGCCTAGTTGTTAGTCGAGAATTAACTTTATTGTGTTTTGTATTTTGTCAACAAATATGCAGACAAATTATCGAGTAAATTTAATAATATAGTGAGTTGCGTTAATTTAGGTTATTTTTCAGGACTTTCTACTTTAAAGTATATGAAATAAGGTTTTAGTCAGTTTGATTCCGATATACCAGATCACTGGAAGTCCTAAGGTAATGATGACCCGTGGGTGTTACCATATGATGAAAAAAAAAACGCGAATATACTTAGATCCTCATTACTAAGTAGACATATGTCAAACAATAATAGTAGCCGTTTAAAAGCTATGTGTTGGCACTTTATTATAACATTTTAAATTTACAATAGAATTACAATAGCATATAATTTAGAATTTCTCGCAAAACGTTAACAATGAATTCTAATTCATTTTAACAAACTTGTATTATCAATTTAAACTTCTGTTTTCTAGACTTAAAGAGAGAGAGAGAGAATAGGAGTCAATCGTAATACGTGAAACCAATAAATTGCACACATATTAATTTAACAGAGTAACATTAAGCGAAGAAGCAGAAATCGCCATACTGGCCAGTAATAAATTACGTTTGTGAAAATGTTTCATTTTAAGGCGTATAGCTCCTTAATTCTATGGCAGCCTGGTAGCCGCTGGCTGTAATTACTGGCGCAATATATCGCCAGTTCGACCTCCCGACCCCCAAAAGGTCCTCATCACGAGAATGAGTAGTAACACATGGTACTGCGTTAATTGTCGGGGTATCCGGATTTGTTTTTATTCGCCGATTGCCGAGGGGAACTCGACGCAGTCGCTTCATCGATTCTGTTTTGTATTACTTTTAGATGACTTAAGTTTTATGAAATGAATTTTTTTTTTTCGAATGGTTGCCTAATATAAGAAATTAGAATGGCTTGTTATCGCATAAATACTGGATAATGTAAAGTTATTTAAATAAATACTGGTTACTTAGTCTATGGTAATGATACTACAAGCAGATTTTGTAAATAAATTCAAGAAAATTTGCTACGAAAAATTAATCAGAAAGCTTGAAGAGAGTTCATCAGTAATCATGAGTAATTTACAATTTAATAATTAATAATAACATTTCTTATTTAATTTAGTTATTTAGCAGACAGACGGCTAATTGTACCAAGGCATCATCACCAACAGATGATGGTGACAAAGCAGTCGATTGGCCACGGAAAACGAGGATTAAGTACATATTATAAATATATCTTTTAAATAGAAGTTGCGTGCTTTTTCTTCTGATTATCATCAATACACATACTCTGCAAAAACATGCGTCTGTACTTATGTTTACAATATTATAAATTTTATAGGTATCCTTAAACTTAGGAAGGGATTAATCACCTAAAGAAACTTTCATCTACTATTTTAACCCTTGCAGTTTTAAGGGTCGGTCTATCTACTTACCAAAATTTATTAAATTTGTTTCATAGGTTCAGGCAAATGACATTATTAACATAAAGGATTATTTTAGTACCGATATTTCCTGAAAAAAATATGTTCTAATTAAGAACTAATAGTTAAAATAAGTTGTTAATTTTGTTAATATTTTTTTAGATGTAGCTTATCGCCCCGCTAATGCCCCCTGGTGTTCATAGCCACATCCCAAGACAGGGTCGCGAATAACATGCAATTGCGATAATAGGCCGACCCGGCGCCATATTGCGTTGATTGGTGACGTGTGCGCCGAATTTATTTTGTATTACGAACTCGAAGGGTTGAGGTGCGAACAAAGTTATTTATGGTCAACATCTGGCGCCGAATTTGAATTTGGAACAGGTAGGGTGTGACCTGGATGTAACAAATTGAGATTAACTTTGCTAAGAAATTCGAGTGGAAATGAGAATTTATCTTCCTTAGAAATTTCTTAAACAAGAATTAGACTTAATGAGTATAGGAATAATATTTATGTAAGAGTAGCTTTTGGTCGTGGCTTCGCTTGCGGTGACGTCGATTTTTTGATCGAAAGAGTTAATAGTTATTAATGTGTAACAAACATTCAAATAATCTTTTGCATTCTTTCATATACTCGTATAAGGCAAATTGTTTTAGCGAATATCTAGATGTAGAATATTCTTCCGACCGTAAATAAAATAGCCCATAACGTAATTAACATTAATAATATCGTCAATATTTTAGTGATGATAACAATTAAACACCAGGAGTACATAGGTTGGAGGCGACCGCTAATGAGTTCGCCAGCAGCGCCGTGCGGACGATGCGGTTAGCGCGCGAACTAATTTGGTGCAGTGATGGATTGCTTGCGGGTCATGCGGCTCACACTCACACTGCATACTCCTGTCTTGTATGCGAACTTGGTAATGTTCCTTAATTACGAAATGTACCGAAAATAAATACTTGTAACATAATATTAATTTCATCGTCCATGTTTTGACGGATTAAGAATTCGGAGTGTCTCCACCCCTATTCATCCCGTGGGTGTCGTAAGAGCCGACTAAGAGACGCAGGACAACAGCACTACAAAGATAAGGAAAATTGGAAACAAACCTTATCCAAATACGTCTGGCCAGCGTTGTATAGTCCATCAACCATCCATCATCCAACATCCTTCCTAAGGAGAGGCCTATGATATGGCCATTAAGGCCGTTGATGATGATGTGTAAATACACAAAATGATTGTTATTTATCAATTTTAATATTCAAAATACGTCACCATATCGCATAAGGAGACAGAAATAGAGAAATTGAAAGCAAATGGCGTACGGCGCAAACCAAAACAAAAAAAAAGATTTAAAAAATAAACATTTACGGGCATCAATTTTCACGGCTGAATAAATAAAATACATTTAACAAAGCGGAAATCACAATAAATATAGCAAAAAGCTTTATAATGTTGTTTATATTCGCGTTAGAGATCTATGACGAACTGCCAAAGAACTAATATGCCATTACAATAGCATTAATGTTAAATTAAAGTAAATAAAACAGTTTTGAGTTATTTAAGGGTGGGTTCATAACACAATACGCCCAACATGTCAAATAAATTATAGGCTAGTGCTTTCAACGCTCGATACTAAAAACCTAATTGGACTTTAGGCGAATAATCGCAAAAACAAAAATTCTAAATTCAAATAAATTGAAGAAACGATCGCGCGTCGGCCATCACCTCGTGAGCCCATTTGTCAAATTAATGATGGACGCATCAGAATTCTGAGCGGCCACCCGAAGCGATCATGACGTCATCTAAAAATGTCTTCATTTCAACGGTGAGTAGGTTACGTATGTACGTGATTCTTAAAATCCATTTATATCCTTGCATACTGTTTTAGTATTTATAGATATTTGCAATGAAAGACGCATGATTAAATTCATGTCGTGTCTTGTTAAGACTTTTATTGAAAACCTTGTGAAATTTATTTTTAAATTATCTAATTCAGTAAAGTTATGTGAACAAAAAACATATTGACAAGATATATTGACTATTTTGTCCAATGCTTATGTTTGTTTATGCTACCTTACAAAGCTCATGACTTTGAATCGGAAATTGCATGAATCGCATAATTAGCGAAACTAATTCAAAACATCTCCATTGCGATCACATTCGATACAAAACCTGTGATGGTCTGTTTGCGTGTCGCTACAGTCGAATTAGCCGTGCACGTTGGTTAATCGTGCCGTCGCAATCGTACGCTAACAATGGCCAGGCTTTTTGCCCTTTTTAACTACAGATAAGGCTCTTGATTGTCCTACGGCTTTTACCTTGCATCAGTCTTTAATCAAGTTAACGACACAACGCAAATGGTTGCAGTTTGATGAAATTTTCGTTTAAAGTTGCCAAGTTTCTTTCGAGGTTGCCAGAAAAAAAATAGGGAATGATAAATGAATTTATTTTGTAAGTGCCTTTTTCCAACATTGTCGATTTGTTTCTAAGAATGTATGAAATTTACTATGAAAACGTCCTGAGTTTAGTGCTTAAACTGGGTCTCAATGGAACTGAACACCAATAGGCATAAAATTGTTTTCATTTTTTGTTTTGCTTTACTGCAGATTTTGATATAGGACTGCCTTAAGCGATCTAGTAGTTTATAATAATTAAAAAAAAATTGAATCTCATCTACATGTTCATATACATCAGTCATCATCATCAACAGCCTTTACTAGTCCACTGCTGGACATAGGCCTACTATACCACGCTGGCCAGATGGATTGGTATAGGGTTTGTGTCAAGTTTTCCTTCTCTTTGCAGAGTTGTTGTCCTACGTAGTCTCCCTGAGTCGACTCTTACGACACTCACGGGATGAATAAGGGTGATGACACTATATTCTTAATCCGTCACACGGACAAGTTTTTCAAGACATCCGAGGTTTTACTCGCGTTAATAACGGTTTTGTCAATCGATTTTTCTTTGATAAATAGTAGTCCATGTTCTGTTCCAGGCTATAACATATCTGTATGCCCAACCTCCAGATATTTTTAACCTTTCTGGCGTAATTGAGTAACAAATAACCATGCATCTATAAATTAATGGTATTTAACCATGGTTATATAGCTAAGGTTACTACACATTTAAATCAATGTTGGATTAATTTATTTAGGAGCTAAATTAAAAATAATAAATACTAAAACCCAACGAAAATAAAAATTGTTTTGATTGTCATTTGGCAACCCTGTTGTAGGTGGTTATAAATTACATCCGAGAGAACATTCTAGATAAACAATTTGATCGAGAAGCCTCTCACCGCGTATCGTTTCGATGTTTTAAAACTATTCTGTTTGATGCATTATAGTGGCATTAATGGACGTGGCGATGGAGTTTCTCAACTATGGCAGCCATAAGTTCCTCGGCATTTGGTTTCAATGAACCGTTATTTGTTGGTTTGATTTTGATGGCATGTTTGTACTTAGAACTTATATTAAGATTCTTTTAAGAAGTATGAATATTCGTTAAGTTTCTTAGTAGAACGAATAGTTTATGTGTTTGGGCTTCAACGTAGTAAAAAAAATAATACTCCCAAGATTTGTACAGGGCTTTAATGTACAAGATAACTTGGTTTTTAACAATTTTATGTGTCGCAATGCTCGCTCGTCGGAAGTGACATAAAAAAAAAAGTTGTGAGGTAGTTACAATGCATAGTGATGCGATACGAATGACAAGAATAGCATAGACAAGAAACTATCGGCGTATACGCCCTTAACAGTATGATTTAAGTAGTGATTTCTAGTAGTATAATACTGTCTCTTTCTAATCATGTTAAGTGAGTTCCCTGTGACGTTGATGTTTATATAAATAAGTGCAAAAATATATAAACTTATTACACGTTTACAAAATAAACCAATAAAATAAAATTCTACATTTCTTTATATTTATGTCTTAATTCATCATCATCGTCATCAACAGCCTATAGCAGTCTACTGCCGGACATAGGCCTCTCCTTAGAAGGGAGGTTATGTCCTACTATACCATGCTGGCCAGTCCGGTTAGTATAGGGTTTGTTTCAAGGTTTCCTTCTCTTTTTAGTGCTGTTGTCCTGCGTAGTTTGCTCCCTTAGTCGGCTCTTACGACACCCACTCTTTAGTTTTACCATAAAAGTCAGTAAAATTTTGATGTGTCATTATTTGTAGTTATATGTACACACTTTATCATAGCTCAATATTATATATAACTAGCTGGTACCCGCGACTTGGTGGGTTCGATTGCCGGACCCGGCAAAATTTTAAAGGGTATTTCTGAGAGCAAAAATAGCCTAAGTTACTCCTTATTTAAACAACTACCTGGTAGTATAATATTATCAAAATCGGTCAAGCTGTTTAAAAGATTACCCGGCACAAACAGACAGATAGATAGACAGACAAAAAAAAAAACTGGTTTTTAGGCATAGGTATCGTGCAAATAACCGTGTGAGTATTAAAAAACCCCTATTAATTTGACATTACAAATAGACACTCCCATTTTATTTATTTGTATAGATATATAATACAAAAATTATCACAATAGCGTTTAAAACTTATCTAACTTATCTTATCTTATCTTTGTTGGTCTAGTGGTTAGTAACCCTGACTGCTAAGCCGGAGGTCGTGGGTTCGATTCCCACCCAGGAAAAATATTGTGTGATAAGCACTTTTTTGTGTCAAGGTGTAATTTATCTATAGTATGTATGTATTTAGAAATATATAAGTATGTTTATCAGCAGTCTGGCTACCATACCATACCATCTGGGATCAGAAGGCCGGGTGTGAGATGTGTGAGGTATATTATTATTATTATTATCTCGTAATTAATATAACTTTCTTACAAGAACGCTGTCATTATAACATAGCATGTAGCCATGTAATATAATTATTTATAGTAATGTGTAGTGGAAATAGTCACTAATGCGTGAAGGAATAGTTACCGTTGCGTGCGCTTTACGAGTTGTAACAATGTAACATCACTAAATTAACTTTACACGTTACAACACTACGTAAGTTCATTATAATATTTTATTTACAATCATGATTGACTTCTGGTGTTTTGATTTGGTTCTTAATTTAAATTTTTTAAATTCGACATTCTTTTAAAATACGTAAAAAGATTTTTGTTTTATGTTTTTTCTGACTGGAGCCAGGTAGAATTTTATTAAACTACTACAAGCAAGGAGGCTCTGTATTTGATTTATTTTGATAGGTATAGTTTGACATTTTGATATTTAAAATGCAAGTAGGACGCATGTCTAAAACACTATCTAATTGCATATAGGTACTTCGCTATCATCAGATTAATATTTGTATGTTTGGTTTCAACGTAACAACAATCTTGTCCATGATATGTTATCTCACGAGGACTGTTGCTTTCTTTTTAGTTATAGACAACTACTACCTACGTAATTAGGTTCAATAAAGTATAATGAAATAAAATACTTAAAAGGCGATTTAAAATTAATCATAGACAATTTTATAAAAGTAGCCTCACACAGACATCTTGTGTCCCAGTTTCTCCTGAATTTAATTACAAATCTATTACAGATAAATATGTAATTTTCAGCAACATTCCCCACGCGTTATTCCAAGTACTTAATATTACCTAACTGTGTACATATATTGCAATTAGTAACACATTGATGGAATAGCAGACCGGCGCTAACGACACGTCCGACCACAGATAAGACACACTGCCACATAAATCAACATGCAGTTAACAGTTTTTATACTAACTACACATTTATGAACTCCTGGTACTTAGGTTAGTACTATTGGGAGTAAACGAGCAGACGGTCACCAGATGGAAAGCGACTACCGCCGCTCATGAACGCCTACAACTCGCAGTCACAAGCGCAAGGAGGACACAAGGAGTACCTACGCTCTTTTCTTGAAGGTCCGGGAATACCGCAGGGAACAATGTGTTCCCCAGGGAACAGAGTAAGAATAGTGAATTTGAATTTTACTGAGTAATTTAACAATTTAAAAATATGTCTAACGTGTAACAAACAGTAGAGCTGTACAGTAAATAAAAAAAAATGTCAATGTAGAGTGTTAAGTAACAAAAAATCGAGTGAAAAATCGAATTATAACGAATAGATCCGTCCGCTCGATATCTTCGGCTCCTATAAATAAAAGCTCGCTTAAAATTTTAAGGGTCTCCAGTTCAGGCGATTACAGACCCTTAGCGCTCGTAACGGATGACTTTAAGATGCCAGGATACCAGAACAATTGTCCACGCGATAAATTCGTATATGACTAAAAAAGCCACTATTTGTTGTCAACATTTAACCTTTGCTTGATAGAAGTGAATTATTCTACTTTATGGTCTCAATAATTAAAGTTTTTTGTTATAATTTGACTTTTATAGACCTAATTACAATTATTAACTGTTGAAGGCTTTTGTCATATCCATTAGTCGTAATTAAAAATATTCGCTTAACCCTTTACGAATATTTTTTTTTATTAAGAATGCAGTTTTTACATTTGACGTTTCTTTTTTTAAACGTTTGTTTTAAAGGACCACCTCTAACTTAAATCATTATACATTAAGCTTATTACCTTAAAATATCTGAATTATGTAATCTGAGTATAAGTACAAATCAAGGGAAGCATCGTAAACATACCATTTATAAGAAAATAAACTCCGTTCATGTAACTTATGTTAATGTAGCCGTTACTATGGATTAGAATGATTTTATCGATTTGTATATAATTAAATGTTATACTTGACACTTATTAATTGTCACAGAGTTTATAAATTTTATAACGATGGAAATAATCAGTCAGGCCACGATTACATCGATAAGCGACCGGTTTTTTGACATCTCATGGTATTTTAAGTAATCGTTATCGATAAATCATTTAAACTCGGAATTCGAAGTTTTTATATGTCTACTTTTGGAGACACGCCCACACCTTTTTTCATGGCTCATCAACACAAATGATTGTACAGTGATTTATAAGCCTTAATTACATAAATTCTTTGTTAAAAACGTTTGAGAATTTCGACGATAGACATAAATTTGAATATTTTAGTACCATGAAGTTTGCTGAACGTGTCGTAAACACGTTAAAGCGATAATAAATCGAATTCGCTTTCCATAGTAAAAGCTCAGCAGACTATTATGATGCGGTTAATATTTTTATTGTACGAGTAACACTGGCCGATAATTCAATGCGTGTAACGGAACGCGGCCGGATGTGACCGCCGCGTCTTCCTGTCACAATTAATTTCCGGGCGCGTTGAAATTGGCGCGAAAACTGTCGCGAAAGGCGGGGCGGTGGTGTGCGCGGGGGTGAGCGGGGTGCGGGCGCTACCGCCGCGGGAATTTTAATTACGCACTCGTATACCGAATACCAATGTCGTCTTGTTTAAATTAAATATAAATTATTCGCCTCCTAGGCCCCGCTGCTTGCCTGGTATTGCGAACTGCGAAACGTTGAATAAACAACTGTTGGGTTTTAATTAGTAAAGATTTTGTTGGTATTTTGTCTAATGTTTTAGTTGTTTCGGAGCGTGTAAGTTATATTTTGTTAATATAACATCGGTCGGAAAACGAGTTCGGATGGCGACGTTAATTTATTGCTAAATGTTTGTACGTCAAGGGAAATTATTTAATAAGCCTTTCCTTTCTAATACGAACGATTTATGAAATATACCTGTAGCGCAATTATACATAGGGCTACTGTTGTCTGAACTTATCACAGGCTGTTTATTTCAATATGCCTATTTAACAGAGACACTTTTTCGCACTTAAACATAAGCTAATAAAAATAGTGACTATAGCTTTCAGCTATAGTCACTATTTTTATTCAAAATAATTTAATTTGTTATTTATTTTTGTTGCACTATATACAACTATAAGTTATCACAAATATTTTACTAACCGATATGTTTTATACCAATAAAATTGCGTAACAACGAGAAGCTACAATTTATTGGTTGATTAGTCTTTCATTTGACAAAGTCTAAAAAAGAATTAAGGTTGGCAAACGTGATAGCTAAATTCAAGAATTTAATAATAAGTATTTATCATATGTACATGCAAGTAATAACGTCTCCGAAACTACTATAATTCCATAACAAAAGTTTGCAAACAAACTCCAAACGCAATTAGAAGCAGATGAGGAGCTCACGGCAGACGGGTGCACTCCTTATGGCATTTAACTAACTTTGATAAAAAGATTAAGTATGACAGTTTGAAATATAGCCACCGCAGTCGGTGGAGAGAAAAAAAAAATAACAGCGCAAAACTTGGCCGTGCCCAGGCCCCGGCTCCATTGTTGTGAGCTCCGAGTTAATTTTGTAGGAAAGAAACAAGGAGACGCAGGTGTTCCAGCGGCCCGTTGTATTAATTTGAGTCCCGTCTAATACCTACGTATGACTGCGTTGGAAACAGACGCGTCTGAATTTATAAGCGAAGTTGAATGCGTCCGAGCGCTGGCGCCAGGGATTTGTGCACAATATGAACGCGCCAGATTATGACGTCCCGCTCTCTGACAATCCAAACGTACCTATTACGCTCCGTTTCACGCGCGGCCTTTTAATTGTGAATTATCGCGCACTGGACGTACTGTGTATTAACATAATTGTTTATAAAAAAACGTATGTAAACGATCTAGATGGGATAAAGCTTCCGAGTGTAATTATTAATCTTTTGCATTAAGTTGGGGACATTTATCGCCATTTTAGGTATTTTCTTTCTCTATCGTCCATGTTATATTTCTAAGAAATCGTAGGGTGATCATTAATTAAGACGAAATAGTATCTCATGTTTTTATTACTGGTCTGGTAATACCGGTTCTGCGTATATTTTATTAAAACATGAAAACGCTCGAGTAAGCACTTTGATGCGTCCAAACGATGTTAATTATCATTTTAGATGTAGTAATTTTTCGTTTATTACTTGTCCTACACGTAAAAGACGACGTAAGGGATAATAAAAGTCTTTTTAATTGGTACATTTCCTTTTTAAGGTCTAGTAAAAATAATATCTTCACTCAATAAGAAATTATAAGGCCAGAAACAGTATTAATGTGTTGTAGTGTGATAACAACTCTGTCAATCAATTATAAATTCTGAAACATACCGACACTTTTATGCTTTACCATCTTAAATTACGACATCTATCTCTATATGTAATTTAACTCTGGCAACAATTAATCACCTGTCAAAAAGACACCTCACCGCTAATAAAAAATAAACAATTTATAAAAAGAACAAAATAATAGAAAACCTGACATCGTGAATTGACGTAATTCTTATTTTAAAAAGAGCGTGGCGCCATATCGCGGACCATAGATTATAAGTAAAGTTTCCCAATGAAGCAGAGACAATGGCCGCGTTATACACGGGTGGCTTCCGCTCGCACTTCGCCGAGGGCCCACTTTGACAGAGTACGAGACGAGTGATGAACCGTCCTAACGTTGCTTGTAATATTGCACCTGCTACCAATTGGATTCAGCATTTATTTAAATGGTATTAGCAGTAGAATAAAGGGTGGGCCTGGTAAAGGGAATTAGAGGGCCTCTATTAGAGAATCTTACATATTTTATAATCATTTAAAATTGCGAGCGCAATTTCAATCTTCAACATAAAATGAATATTGCATAAGATAATTAGCCATAAAAAGATCGAGTAAGCTCTTTGTAATAAAAGTCAGAAGCAAGTAAAACCATAATCCTAAATCTACATAATATTGCTCACACCTAATCGTAATTATAAAAACATAATTAAGCCTCAGAACTGGATATCAGAAGTAATACTTCGCCCCGGGGATTGTAAACAAGCGGCCATAACTCACACCGGAGTTACCGATAAGAAACTTTCATTATGAACCCGAAAATGTTGAATTTAAAACGAGGCTTAATCAAGCAACGCTGGGTAACCCTTCTAGTAAGGTACCTGTGTGTTTAGGTTGGGATTACTTTGCGAAAATTACGTTAGTATCGGTTGTTTTAGATTAATTCTGTGTTGTGGTCCGAATTATGGTCGTAACCTTCCTTGGCGGTGCCGTTTTGTCGACGAAGACTGCGTCAGCAAGCATGCGTGAATTTCAATTCAGTTTTTTTTTGGTTTTATTTTTAATTTTATTTTTGATATTTGATTTTTATATTATGTCACGGCTCATTTCGCAATAATACTGTTTAAACTAGAAGAAGACATAAAATATTGAAATTGAAAATACGTTTGAAACAAAACTTGGCAACCAATATTTGCGATAATAGTTTGGTGGAATTTAAAAATGACTATTGAATATTTCAATAGAAATAACGGAGACATTTGACATTTATGACGGTAAAATATGATAAATAAATCGATGCAAAACTAATGTGTTCTAAAATAAATAATAATGTAATTTACATACTAAATGGATGATTTAAATCATCCATTACAGATTCAGCGTTAAATAGTTTTATAGTGAATAATGACAGAACTTATATTTGTGTATAGATGTTAAAACAAAAACTCAGAAGTCATACGAAAATTATAGAATTTTACAAAACATATTTGTAAAACAAACAAAAACGTTAATATGGTTTTCCAACAAACAAAATCTGTATGTTTGTTTGTCATTTAAACAGTTCCCGGCCGCGTGTACCAGGGCGGCAGAGTCAGGCAGGAGCATTCCCTAACCCCTTCGCAGTTTGATAAATGGCCAATTACTGCGCCCGCCCCGTCCCTTCTGTTAGCTTGTTGCCTATTTTGAATTGCTTTTGCTTTTTCGTTTAGATTAATATCTAAATAGGATAGATACGGATCCCGCTTTAGGTATTTTACGTTGTTTTTAAACGTAAATTTCGGGTTGGGAATGCTCTTCGCTCCTTTGTTCGCCCATTTTTCGCTGCCCGCTATTGTTTTCGTCTCCTAATACCACCGAATCTTTGTTCTGTCTTGTTGTGTAATACGTTCTTTTGTTTTAATGGGATTTCCTTTCGATATACGTGTTCTGATTTTGATCTAAGAAATTGGTTCTTTCATACGTATTGTGCGTTAAGCTTTTAGATAGGTCGTTTTTGTAGTTATTCCTTGTTAACATTAGTATTAAAGAAGCAAAAATACAACCTACATGCATATTTTGCAATAAATTATGTCTACATGATCGCAAGTTACTTCAGCGAACCAAAAACTATGTATAAAGTTAACTCCAGACTACTCCTGCTACCCTAGTCACAAGCATATGTTCAATCATGCTAATGAAAATTTGTTCCCACAATAAAACAAACAGTGCCCGCGTAGCCTCAGGTGTAGGTCTCCAATTCTTAAATTCGCGTCATTACTTGATAAGGGATGAGCAGAGGGGGTTGAGCCCCTGTTTATTTTTCCCGTATTCAAAGTGCCCATAATTGCCAACAGACTTAAGCTCGTTCAAAATTTAAACTCTCAAAACAAATGAGATTCTATTCCGGACAGTTAGTGGGCGCTTCTGGACGAAATCCCTACATTTGATTGAATTTTTATTCATACAATTGAGTTTTAAACCGAGATAATTCTGTAACACATGATCATATGATAGCGGGCACGGTCCCCAACAAATAGATCAAGACCATGTATATGTTATTTTTTAAATTTATTTGCTAACTAATTATAGATGAATATAGCTTAAATGCATAGACAGGTGATCAGGAACAAAAATGTTATAGGAATGCGCCTAAATGCAATATAAAAAACCATTTCTTTCACTAAGTAAATACTTTTTTTACTAACCGAAATTAAAATAGCATCAATATTTCATCATCAACAGCCTTTACTAGCCCACTGTTGGACATAGGCCTCTCCTTAGAAAGGAGGTTTTGGCCTACTACACCACGCTGGCCAGACGGGTTGGTATAGGGTTTGTGTCAAGTTTTCCTTCTCTCTGCAGTGCTATTGTCTATTGTAACACCCACGAGATGAATAGGGGTGTTGACACTTTGTATTCTTAATCCGTCACCACACGGACTTCAATATTTAACTTTCAAATAACGCTCAATTGAAAATTGAATATATTTTTTTTATTAAATCTTTAGATAATATTTTAAGTCGCTACTTAATAATAAATTATTGTCTAAAGAACTCATAAACAAAAGGAGGTCGTCAATACAAACTTTAACCAAAATTTAAAAGTAAATTACACGGTGTATGGAGCGTACATATATTTACTTAATTATAATGTAAAATACAGTCCAAAGACATCACACATAATTGCAGCCAACCTGTCGCCATTGGACGAGAGGATGATGATATGAAATTATGTGAGTGTGACCTTCCAGTCACGCGATGGCTCCCATCCGACCTGTGATTACAAATGACATGCCTACGCTTTACTATAATACCGTTTTTAGTGTAGTAATAACTGTAATTACTGCTTATTACTGTAATTTAACCGTAACGCTGTACTGGTTATAATATCTGTTACAATTGGACGCGGAACCAATCGAAAAGTCGTGGTAAAAAGCGGGAGAACAATAATCAAAAACAAATATGATCATAAAAAAACGAATTTCCTTTTTTTTTAATTTATGTCATAGTTTATTGCATTGTCTATCTTAGTTCGGTTTTAAAGTGAATAATGTAGGTGAAATTACTACTAGGTCTTTTTTTATCCGTAATAATTTATTATTTACTAGCTGACCCGGCAAACGTTGTTTTGCCATATACATTATGTCAAATTTTGTTGTCAAAAAAAATAATTAGGTGTATTAGAAATAGATGTTGGCCGATTCTCATACCTACCCGATGTGCACACAAAATTTCATAATGATCGATCCAGCCGTTTCGGAGGAGTAACTAACATTGTGACACGAGAATTTTATATATGATAAAAAAATATAAATAAGAACATTAATAAATCAATTTAGCATTGTGCAATCATTTCAATAATATAACCTATAAAAAATACTAATAGTTTGATTCCAAAAACTTTACATGTCTTGAGGTCAAATCAAAGACCTTAAATTATTAGAAATATAATCAATCAGACAGAATATATTTTATTACTAGGGAATCATATATGTACAATGATGTCATCGGTTAATTTCCACATCTCTTGAAGACAATACAACACTATTTCATACGTCTGTCAAAACAATCATACGATTATGAACGTATCCGAACGGATTTGTATAGTGACATGTCTGTCAGTCGTTCGCCATGATGGATGACGTCACGATTAGGAAAAAAAATTAAATATAACCTATCTATAATTTTAATAGTTAGTATTTAGATGTTTTTACAACCTTTAAACTTAAAATGATTAACATTTCTTATAATAGAAACAAAGATATTTCTGATTCAAAATATCACATTCAGAAACGATTGATTCTCTTTAAATGGATTGTGATTTAAGTTTGCCTGATAAAACCTATTTTAGGATTCATTTAAAAAAGTATTTCTTTAATAAAGTTTCTAAGTACACGTTAATGCTTGTTTCACATTAATAGGCTTTTATAAAATGACGAAACATAGCGTGGGTATCAAGATCAATGGCCAGTCAGTACGTATACACGCAGAATGGATGGCGCACACGAAAGATAATAAGTGAAATACCGTTAAACACCATATTTCAACTTTACAAACAAGAAATAAGAAATTCAATAAAGTGAACAAAATAAAAAGAAGAATACAGATAACGTCAGTGGAAGAAACGAAACGTCACTTTTATTTTTTTGTAATTTAATTGGAGTATTAACGGGGCATAGATAAAGTCACATTGCTTCTAACTTTTTCGTTTTTTTTTCCGACTTTATCTGATGGCTTACCGTTTGAATTTAAAGGTGCGTCAAGTTTGTAAGAACTTTTAATAGACTGTCCGATCTGATCTAAGAAAATACATTTAAAATAAATTGTTCTATTTGCCTAATCCAGGCGCCGGGTATACGTACTATATAACAAGATTGCTTAAAAAATCAAGTGATATTTCATAGAGGTCATCGACAATTTTTGCCGCGGATTAACCAATGTCAAATGTTTACCAGAGATTGGTATAACCTTTTTGCAAACATAGCATATATTTTAATGTTAATTTTTTTTAAGTGATTAAACAAAATACTTAATTTTAATTTAAGGAAAATACGACCTTTTTGCAACGTAACGTCTACATTGCGTGTTGCAGGTGTATAAATATGTACGATAAGCATTTACAATCAGTTGGGACGTCATTTTATCAAGCTTATTGACATTTAGTGTCGGTTTATAATAAATACCATACGAACGGTGACGTTCAACCACAGTTCCTAACGTTATTTAATGAATTAGAATTCATTGGATATTTCGGGGAAGGGTAGCGAGCTAAATATCCGGGAGTAACGTCACGGTTTGCCACAATCGTGCATAATTCTAAAGTTTTATTACATAATGTGACTCAAAGCCTCCTTGTACCTATAACTATGGAATAACATTAGAACGTTTTCCCGTCTTTCCGGGCCAAAATACACGAGTTGGAGGGACGTAGAAAAAAGAAAATTTGGTCACCGAGACCGTCCATAAATTGGCGTAAAGTTGCGCGCACCGCTCTAATTCCTTTGTTTGCTAAAACCGAAAACTGCCGTGGACATCCTCGCGATGCCAATACGATATTTCACTCACTCCCACTTGACTGATTCCTCTGCGTTAGAGAGTGACAGATGTATTTGACGCGTTTCGTTTTTGAAACTTATTGGCGAGTCTCAAAGGCGGTAATCGTTTGTCTCATGTGCCAATCTAGTAATATATATGTAGTAGATTTATTAGGCGTAGGTTACCTTGTTCGAATGTAATATTTGGTGTTTTTTTTCTTGGTGGCGGCATCTAGCAGCCGGGGGTGACATGTCAATTTTATTGGCATGCGGCCAAGCTCTTTGTTAAAAGGTCTGGCATCGTGAGAGCTTTCCCGCTTATATGAACCTAGCTTAATGTTGCCAGATAATGTACAATTTGATGGTGGAGTGTGTAATTTTAAATTTACACTTCATTGCTAAAGATTTAGGTGCACTTTTTTGTTATTTAGCGTTTTTAAGTGTTGCCATTTAACAAGTCTCTTATAAATGATTACACTTGAATGTATTGTTAAGTCTATATTTGTAGGTAGTTGTAGTAAATTTGTATAAATTGATTGTTATATTCTTGAGATTTGTTTTGATTATTCTTGTATTTCTAGATGATTTAGCATTTAAGTTCTTATTTATTTCCATTAGCCTAGTCTTAAAGTTATTTATTAATTTAAAATAAGGTTTTTTCCCTGTGGTATTTTTTTGTAGCGTTACCAGCGATCACCAGGACTGATTGTCTATTTTAATTACTTTTTCCCTCTTTCTCATGAAGCTGTGGATACCCTTTACTATACCAGGAATATTCCATAGTGTAGTTGAACTAATAATTCTAATAAGAATAATCAAAATTGGTAGAAAATAAATAAAGAACCTTCTTCGTAGTAAAGTGAAAAATAACTCTACTTATTTAAAAAATAAGAAAATATCGATGTACTGATGTGAATTTCCACGGTCATTTTCACTTGATAAGGTATTATTATAAGGGATGTCCGTTTAGTACGGGATTAAGAATAGGTACGGAGTGTCTTTACTCCTATTCATTCCGTGGGTGTCGTAAGAGCCGACTAAGGGAGCAAACTACGCAGGAAAGCAGCACTGCAAAGAGAAGGAAATCTTGAAACAAACCCTATGCCAACCCGTCTGGCCAGCATGGTATAGTAGGCCAAAACCTCCTTTCTAAGTAGAGGCCCATGTCCATCAGTGGAATAGTCCAAAGGCTGTTGTTGATTTCGACACTATTGCAAGCGCCATGATCACGGATGAACTCCGTGTTTATCTGTGAAATTCTTCCGTAAAAAATATCGTCTCCAAATTTGTTATTTCCCTAAAAATCATATAACATATTCATCGTGTTGCCTATCGAATAACGAGATGGCGCCGTAATACCATGTACATTACCCGGCGTCGAACCCACGACAATGGACTCGACTGATTTATAGCGAACGGATAAGGCGTTTTAATGTAAAAAGGATTTTCTTCGGGAAAACTTCAATGGGAATAAATTTAAGGCTTTTGATCGATTTAAAAAAAAGATATACCGCCGATATTGGAAGTCAATTGTTGTGTTCTTGGAAAGGGATCTGGACATTATCACACCTTCGATTAGTGGAAGACTTGTTTTTTGTAACTTTACGGGAGAGCCATTTTAATTAATTTTATATTGAAGTTGTACAATTTTGCTTATATTGCCTTAACACTATTGTCATATTGGTGACGAATGGACAATCCGTGTGGTGATGGTATAAGAATACGGAGGGTCATCACCCCTGTCCATCCAATGGGTGTCGTAAGAGCCGACCAAAAAATTCTATACCAATCCGTCTGGCCAGCGTGCTGTCATAGTCCAAAACCTCTTTGCCCGGATGTCCTAACAATAGCAGTACCCGGATCTCTCCTATTACAGGCGCAGTGGCACACCGTGTGGTTTTAGTCGGTCTGGTTCCGGCACACCACCCCGCCGCAAACCCCGGTGGGGTGACGGCCCGAGAGGGTTACCACACGTAAAAAAAAGGAACAAAAGCTCTTTTCCAAGGAGATGGCTATGTCCAACAGTGGACTAATAAAGGCTGTTGATGATGATGAAGTATAGGGCTACTAAAGGAGTTCGTTAGTTTCAATTCTAGCAGGAATCTATATCTTAGTATCCTATCCTACCTATTTCGAATAAAATTAAATCTAAAAAACAAGATTAGGTACGCTCGGAGCTAGGATAAATTCTCTTAATTTTTGCTGAATTTAATTAAAAACTCTTTCGGAATTCGAGGGACTAGTTTACGCGCTCCAGTCTGATCCCCAGGCACTTGAGCGTGATGATTACGCACGTTTTTGATAAGGAAATGTAATCTTAATGTTAATTTGAATTTTATTCAAATAAGGCGCGATGTGCGGAGATAAGAAAGAAAAATGGGCGAGAGGCCATTTTGTTTCGATGTGTGACTATATTTATTAGAAGTAAAAGAAATTAGACGTAGTTTGTTTAATTACTTACACTTCTAATAATGATTTGGATGGAAGAAGCCCACTTTTTATACAACTAAAGAGGCAACTAGGTATAAAGACTACTTAGATGCAGTTATAAAATTAAAAATTAATTTCTTCTTGCAGTTCTTTTTGAAATAGAAGGAAGACTTAAAAAGATAGAAGAGCTGACTAAAAGAGGAGATTAACAGATAGGGAGTCACTGATATGACGAATGTTGGAACCAGACCAGAAAGCAAATCTGATGATTCATATTTCTTGAATAATACTCTATAGACTCAGTTAGTATCATACATAAGCTTTGAAAGACAGATGTTTATCATTGAAACGATAGACTTTCAATTAAAAATATCTCTCTTAAAAATCTTAGATTTTTCTGCAACTTTCAGTCACTTAAAAGTTTGGAAGGAGAAAATCTCATTAAATACAATATCGAGATGCGGATAGCGTTCGGCGATAAACTTACAAGAATTTAATATCTCCAAGCATCTAATAAAACGTAGAGAAAGGAAGCTTGTTATTATTGAAGTGTAAAATAATATCCTTATTATACGATGAGTTGAATAACAATTATTACGAAGCGGTATTTGAGCGCAGTGCAGTAAAAACGGATGATTGCCCACGCCTCCGGTGCAGACGTTCATACAACTCTTGCCAAATTTTTAATTATTCAAATGTGAATACCCAAAAAAAATATAGCAGGCGAGCAATAAAATTATAACGATCAAAGAGAAACTAAACATCCACCCGTCCGACGGCTGACGTCTCGGTATGTAGTCTATTAAATTACAAACGTCCCTTCTCACCTTCGCACTTTTTTATTCAATGTAACTCCTAAACAGAAAGGATACATTATAGATACGCGACGGAGCAGACACGTACAAAATGAAAATAGGGGAAAGGCAGCGCGAGTGGGGGCGGTATGGAAATGTTGGTCAAATATATCATCCGGCGTCTGACAGGCCAATTCTCTTATCTCACGCGCGCCGCACCAGCGCGATCTAAGCTAGCTTAGCTAATATAAAATGGTTTTAAATTCAAGTTTAATTCGGGCTATCTGCAGCTCTCCGCCGCCTCGTAAATACAGACCCCTACCCACATACAAAAGGCGGTGCGATTTACGGTTTTGACGGATTTCGAATATTTTAGCAGCAGTTCTCGGATTAGGCCGAGTTACGCGTCGACCCGTGCGTCGCAGGGTGGCACTACGTTTTAATAAGACGATGATAATTTAGACTAGAGGCTAGGGATATGCGGAGCAGCTGCGTACTACCGATTTAATATTAGTTTCTGACGATCTACGGCCAGATAAAGTGTTTGCCACGTTTTCCTTCTCTTATCTCATATTCGGAGGGAATTATTGTTTGTTTGCGAGGCGGGCGGGCGGCGAATCTGCATCGCATCAGTTTACAACACGAGGACATCATAAAGTGTAAACAATGACGGCGTTTTCCATTACAATATGTTTACCGATCCGTGGTGCGGCGCATTATGTATGTTATCCTGGTAGGACGCGCGGGGCGCCGCTGAATTTATGACGCTCGCGCAAATATTTGGCGCTCCGAGTTCGGACGCTCACTGTCGGCTGACAACGGGAAGATTGTCGGCAACTGTTTACACAACGGGATATGGTAATTTTTCAGTCTCCTTTCTCGCTGTAAGCGTATTCTGTTCACGGCTCTGTTCTTGTTCTCTTTACATTCAGTTTATTCGGAGCATCGGAAGCGTATCCGGACGAGCGGGGTGACGGACGACGTAAACAGAGTGGGCTGACGTTTAGTGTCATTAAATCTCGTAATAGGATATCATAAATCGCAGGAGGTCGGCGGTACCAGGCTGGCCGGGCGGCTGTCATCGTTTGTCAGAGCATTTCACGCATTGTTGGACAATAACGCAGGCTGGGGTGGGCAGCATTGTGCGCGGCCGGCCGCCTGGACGCGGACGTGACGCGTGCGCGGTGTACCCTCGCTGGCCGCCACACAACACGTCACTACTCACCACGGATTACGTCAAACGTACATCACAGCTCACCTCCTCAGAACAAGTTACACATGGCCACGTAACTCAGCATTACCAACAAATTCCATGACCATTGCAGTTGATGTAAAGGCTTGGGTATCTTGTAATTCTCACTTACGCTGCCTTGTATTAATTCACTTAAACGTTACTTCGACCAGCACCCGTATATACCACAATCAAATTTATATCGTTGCTCGAAGGTAAAAAAGCGAACAAACAAAATAACATCAAATATGTTCGGTATGCATCGTCTCAGAGATTCACATCAGAAATTTAAGCTTTAAAGAACCGGGCGGGATAAAAAACATCGTGGAGTCGGAAAAAAAAGAAATGCGGAGTTGACCCCTCGGCCGACCGCGTAAATACGAATCAAAAGGAATCAAGTGTCATTTACGAGTGTATATTCTTTAACGATAAACAATTTATAACGTCATTGAGGTGTTAGCTTTGATAAAAATATTTTATTTTGACTTTAAACAGGATAACAAAAAGATGAATTGTAGGCTCAAGAAGTAATATTAATTTCAATAGAACACCGATTATCATTTATTCAATCACAAGATACAAAAATTGTTAAAAATAAAGACTGGTAAAAAATAATCTTTTACCTTTAGCTTAGTAAAATTTTGCTTAATTTTGCTTTCATGTGCAGCCTTGGGCAGCCATTTTGAGAGTTTAATCGTCATTAAAAGCGCGGGAGAATTGAGAATTATATCTTTTTTTTTAAGGTGCCATAATAAGTTGTCAGCGGGAGTCCAAGGCAGCCAATCATTTTATTCCTCTTTACGGTTCGTTCATGTGAAACGTACATTTTTTATGCGTATAATAATTAGGATATATACAGAATAAATTATACCTGATATAGAAAATAATTAATTTGGACTCACGTCGTAGTTATTTATGTTAATAAATAAATACACATATGAATTCTAATAAATGAATAGATATTTTCAGGATACCAGACAATCTGATTTAATTTGTGTTTTATTAACATTCTTACTTATGAATAGTACCTAATCTATATCTATACACATTTGATATCGTAAACAAAATTCTTGTTTGTGTAAGTTCTTCAAAACATGAGCAATTACTGCGGCCGATGTATAGTCTAAGTCGAGCCGAGACAAATGCGTTCTCATATATCGAGATGTTATCGAGACGGGCTCGATGCCTCCGTCCGTTAATCAGACCACAATGGATTAAATAAAAAGTATGGTTTCGGGAAGAGGTTACCCATCTATCTACAAAAAAAGTGATTTTATTTATAAGCATGGCTCATGGCGTACAACTTACGAAGAGGAAACGAGAATTTTCTATCTATTTTTTACAAAAATATAAGTCGATGATTTTGAACGTTACCGAACCATTACCATAACGAAAAACATTAACGACTCATCCTGCTTGCTTATTTGAAAAAATGCTTTTTATTGTCTGCCAAAACTTTGTTTTAAATACACGAGTACCTCCAACAACGATTACAGTCAACAACTCCACTTACCTGAACCAAATAATAAACAAATTTTTAAAAATAATGCAAGATTCAAAGACCTAATTACGTTAATTATAAAATAATAATAAAAAACGCTTTATTTTGTCTATGGTCGTTAACGAGCTCAATCATCTAACACTTCTCAAATTCCAAATTCAAACTACGAGAATCGTTCCAAGAACGGCCACCATTTCTAAGCAACCTGCCTTGGTTCGAAGAAGCCGGGGTGACTAACCTCAAACAAAGTTCGAAATTCAAAAAAAAATTAGCTAGTGATGTGAAAATTATAGACGCACATGCAATTCCTGATGCGATTCGCAGTTGTTAAAGCAATTTTATAAAATAAGTGGTGACATGGAGGCAAAATAGTAATTTGATAGCAATTTAGAGTTGATACGACAATTATGGCATGATTACAACGCGATTGCGATTCGCACGTGATGGTTCCCGTTGCGGAAGCGAATTTTTTAAATTGCCTACTATTTATGCATGTTTTGAAATAACTGCGTAATTTGATACGATTATTAATTTATAATCGTATCGGTGTTCTATTAAATTGTTACCTACTTGATTTAAAATGTTGTCACATAAATCATTTACGAAGCAATTTATAGTTTATTGTGTGCAGTTTACAAATGAAATGTATAATTTTGACGGAAATACTTAGTTGTTGTAAGGATAACAATGTGACTATTGCTGGTGATGTGTGTTATCTTAATCATTGAGGATTTAGTGGCATAACCATCTGGGCAATACGATGTACGAGCTTTTTTGTTCAAGTAGAAACCTTCTCAAGTCCCACCAACCACACGGTCTTTCGACATTTGGGTCTTATACCTTAAGTAGAGAATCTTTTAAAACTATCTGATATCTGTTTTGGAAAAGTTACTGACAAACCAATCTGTAGAACAAGTTATCGTCTGCGGTATTTCTGGACCGATACGACCTTCAAACCTTCAAGAAAAGAGCGTACTCCTATCTCAAAGAACGGCAACGCGCTTGTGACTCCTGAGGCGTCACTTTCTATCAGGTGACCCGTCTGCTCCATTGCCCCGTCTTCCATTGAAAAAAACCTACTAATGGATAATATATTAAAATAAGTCAATTACATATTACCTAAGTACAATTAATTTTCATTTATTTAAATATCTCTAGAATATCATAAGTAATTTTAAAACCAGTAGTGAATGACTACTTAAAACGATTATTAATCGATTGTCTCAACACTTACGAGCAAACTGCAATAGCAATATACTCTCTAGGTACGCACCTATATCTCTGAAGGTACATAACATCGACATAACCTCGTATCAACAATCCCAATGATTAAAAATAATTTGGAAACAAGTATGTTCCGTTGCGTGCTCCGCCGTGATGTCCCGTCACTCGGCCCTCGGATCCATGATACGTAAATTGCTCTTTAATTAACCAATTTGTTCCGTTTCAAGCAGATTCAATTCGTATTATGTATGTGACCGGCCATTGTTGTAGCTTATTTGTGTAATTTCTAAATTATACGTATTTTATATGGCGCTGGTGGGCTTAGGTTCGAGAATGAACGCAACGTTGGATACGTTGATCATTTTCGTTCGTATCACTGCTCGAGAATATGGCCGCTTGTTGTAATCTATAGTCTACTCTATGGTGGTTTTCTTTTTCTTAAAAAATAAATGAAAATGAGCCTTTTATATGTCATTTAATAATTTTTTTGTCGATGTCTAAACGTATTTTACCTAATCTTAATAGTTATTATAATTGGCTCAGATGTCGTGTTGATATTTATTACATTAAAGTAACTTATAAACTAGATTCAATAGTTGGCACTGTAATAACATAAAGCTCCTTACTAGCGACGGTATATAAATATTAAAGTGCTCCACATAATTAGCCAAGTACGAAACGAACGCAATGCTATAGCGCCTTTTTCTTTAGATTTTCCGACCGCCTTAGTGTTTCCTATTAAAAAAATGTCTACCAATCCATCCCACTCTTTCTACTTGCACCTTGCACCGATCCATTATTTCCTTTTCACTCTTTTGTTTCTGCGATGTGGACGTCTCGCTCCGCGCTCCGCCCATTTATAAAATCGACTGGCCGCCGCGGCGTCCGTTCACCTGTCCCTTTCCCCGCCGACTGATTTATGTGAGAGTGAGCGGGTTTGATCGATGCTTTGTTTTCCCGCTTCAACTGTCACTGAGATGTTCGTTTTTTGAAAAAAAAAGGCGCGCACTGACCCCAGGATTAGGTTATACGTTATTACCTGGTGTAAATTCTGATAATGCGCACAGATTGCGGCCGCGAATTCCTCCGTCTCGAGTGTCGCGCTGTGGGAAACGCGTTGGGCTTTTTTGTTTTGCGCGGTAGGTACCGCCGTTTTGTTAAACTATATTTACGATAATGTTATCTCGCGCGGCGGTGTTACGTTACCTACCCACGACGCGACCGCGGGACCCGTGATTAATGATTAACTCAGGCGACGCGGAACCTCTTCGTTCAAACACTAAGAAAAAATCAATTCTAAAAAAGTTTTCAATGCTTTGTACGTAGTTCGATTGTTCGAGTAATGTAGCCGTTTACGATCAAATGAATTATTTTCACTACGATAGGACCTTAAATCGTTTGTAGCGTTTTCAAAACTTGCAAATTAAGATTTCAAGACGGGCGCACGTCTGCCTTACAAAAAGTGCGGCCAGCCTGTCAACTTGAAAAATGTCATGGCGGCAGTTTTGAGCTTATTTTTAACAAGAATGCCATTCTAATCAAAATAGTTTACGCGTTGCGCGTTCCTCGCAGATTAGTTTAGTTTGTTTTGGGCAATCGTGGGAACGCACGGACTTTTTGTGAACATCAACGAAATCGTTTTAGGCCCTCCTTTGATTGAAGTAAAAAGATTTAATTTATTTAAAAACTTTCAAGTTTAACGATGGGAGCTACAAACAAATGCGTCTATCAAAATTCATACATTAATCCTCTAGCAGACGAAAAAAATAATCGTTATTATGTTTCAAGTTTGCACGTTCTGTATGACTCCGATATCACGTGTCGCGGCCCGACAAACTGTTATAAATCAAAATGTGAACAAATAAAAACGCGCGGAGGTGAAAACGTTATTATCTTTATAATTGCACGTCAAGGCGGGAAAACTGGGGGGCATTTGGCGCGCTTTCCTTGTCTCTGGTCTTTTTTTTTAACGCGCGGCTTGGCTATGATATATCGGCCCATGAATACGGGATGTATCGCGACACCTGCTCGCTTCCTTATGAATTCGAAATTGCGACTTTCTTGATGTCATTACAGCCTGGTACCCGACTTTGTTTGTGGCGTATATATTTTATTTAGAATGAAATATTCTTATGTTTTCGTTTTAGAGATCCCCTGAGTAATAAATATAAGTGGAGATGATTGCTACGTCTTCCTGTTTGATATCGAGGGACAAGGAAAATGTAACATGTTTGACAGTTACGTGAGTGAATGACGGATAAGAAACTTATCCAAAACCTGCTTGCGCTCTCACTATTAACAGATCGTCCCTCGAGGTTATTTATCTAACATTCATTTAGCATCAAATGATCCAATTCATGTCACGTCGATCGAACAAGGAGATTGAATACTTACAACTAAAGCTCTCAAAGCAGACATTATCAAATTATCACAAAAAGAAACGAAACATCGCATAACAATGAAGCTAAAAGAACATAAACTAACAGTGTAAGCGATAAGAGAGTGGCTCGCGCCCCGCCTCGCTTGTAACGAACCGCACTATCGATGTCTCAGTCAAAAACTGTCAAAATCGTGACAGGCGCCGTGTCAGGCTAACGAGGCGCGCGAGGACGAAGTCGCGTCAGCATGACTGGGCGCTTAATACATTGCGATATCACCGCCATCTCTTATCAAGTAGGCGAACTAACAATTTCTATAGACAAAAAAACTTATAGGTAATCTCGTCTGGACACAGAAATACATAAAGATGCAAATGAGGCGCGCCCCCGGGCGGCGGGCAGCCGAACGAATTTATAGCTGCGCGCGCACCTCATTATCGCTAACAAGCATTGGAACCCTTTCTTTACCCCATAAATATTATATTTTACACCTGCACTAAAAGGGTATCGGGATGCGGAGCTGTCACTGCAAATGTTTTGGAACACCTTTAGGTATGTACATCTGGTTTCTCGATATAGTTAATAGATGTCGCTTTATCGATTTATAATGATAGCGAGTTCCTTACATTACCCGTGTGTACGTACTGACAACTAGTAATTGTGCGTGTGGTCTTCTACAGCATTTTATGTTAAGAAGAAGAATATACGCGGCCACAAACTGTTGGAATGATTGGCCTCTACCTATGCGAGAACTTAAAAAGACTTTAACATTTAAGACTCAGGTATAACAATACTTATTAATCATCATCATCATCATCATCATCAGCCTATCGCAGTCCACTGCTGGACATAGGCCTCTCCCATTGCACGCCACTTAGATCGATTTTGGGCTTCTCGCATCCAGCTCCTGCCAGCCATCTTGCGCAAATCGTCACTCCACCTGGCCTGTGGGCGTCCTACACTACGTTTGCCGAGACGCGGTCTCCACTCAAGAACTCGTTTTCCCCAACGGTTATCGGTTCTGCGGCTAATATGGCCAGCCCACTGCCACTTCAACTTGCTGATCCGGTACTATAATAATAATAATAATAATATCCGGTACTTATTAATCCAACAAATAGAATTCTTATTTAAAATCGCCAAGTATTTAAATCTTCTTTTTTTTCGTATACTACAGTCATTAATTGTCTGCTTATCTTAATTGATACTCTGTAAATAATTAAAAAAAAACTGCTGTTTACCAATATTATTTCGAAATATAAATTTAAATTTGGAATGTTTTAGACGCACATATCACTATCGAGGTGTAACTGAGAATCAGCGCCGTATCGTAACGGTGCAGCATTATACTGAGCAACGTCTCCTTTTAATGAACATTTTAATCTATTTTAATTTATAAATATATTAATTATTACTGTGTTTATAATAAATCCGTTTGGTGACGGATTAAGAATACGGAATGTCACCACCCCTATTCATCCCGTGGGTGTCGTAAGAGCCGACTAAGGGAATAAACTGCACAGGACAACAGTTCTGCAAAAAGAAGGAAAACTTGAAACAAACCCTGTACCAACCCGTCTGGCCAGCGTGGTATAGTAGGCCAAAACCTCCGTTCTAAGGAGAGGCCTGTGTCCGGCAGTGGACTGTTGTGGGCTGTTGATGATGATTATAATAATTTAATTCTGTACGCGTTGCAATACTATATATATATTTATTTATTTAACTTAATGCACAAGTTGTACACAGGCGGACTTAATGCCCAAGGCATATGTATATTCTGATTGTACAGCAAGAATATTTTGATTGTGTTGCAATGTCATTAAAATAAAACTTCTTTATTTCTATTACCTTCTTCTTCTTTCTTCTTCCTATAAAAAGTTATTACTCCCTTTGCCCTCTTAGAGACATGAATGAAGAATTTACTCGGATATACTGTATTTTAGTTCAAAGTAATTCTTAAACGTTTTAAAATTCTATTAATAGGTAATAGGTTATTCTAATACAGATGTGCATTTTCAGCATAACACAGGTTTTTAGACATTCTATGAATATAAACTAAAAAAGTCACTAAGAGACCAGTATGGTGCACTTAATTTATTATTTAATAAAATCCCTACTTAATATTTTGAATGCGAAAGTAACTCTGTCTGTCTGTCTGGTACATTTCACGGCTAAACCGCTAAACCAATTTTAATTGAACTTGGCATGGAGATACTTTGATTGTTATGGAAGGACATAGGATACTTTTTAGAGCGATAACTGACAAACACGCAGAAAGAGCCACGGGCAAAAGTTAGTAAGAACTAGTTTAGTTTTATGATATCGCAGAACGACCTATCCATATACTAATACTAGCTGACCCGGCAAACGTTGTAATGCAAAACAAAAAAAATTAGGGATGGGTCACCCTTACCATTTAGGGGTATGAAAAATAGATGTTGGCCGATTCTCAGACCTACCCGATGTGCACACAAAATTTCATAAGAATCGGTCGAGCCGTTTCGGAGGAGTACGTGAACGAACATTGTGACACGAGAATTTTATATATAAGATGTAATACTAATCATTATAAATTCGAAAGTACGTATGTCTGTCTGTATATCTGTCTGTCTGCTTAAACCCTTAAGCAATTTAGATGTAATTTGGTATAGAGATAGTTTGAGTCACAGGATAGTTTTTTAACCCATAAATCATCCGTTAAGTGGGTGAAAAGGGTGGAAGTTTGTATAGGGAATCAATAACCGCTGAACCGATTTAGTTGAAATTTGTAATGGACATAGTTTGGTTTTTGAGAAAAGTCATAGGCTCCTTTTTACCGCGATAACCGACATATACGCAGGCAGAGCCGCGGGCAATAGCTAGTGTTATCATAATCGCAATTATTGTATTTATAAATAACTCCAATTAAAGTTTTTAATTAATTAATTTAAGCTGTTTAGGAACGATATTAGTGCCCTTTTTTTTTTTTTTTCCGTGCGGAATTCGGACTCGAACCGACTAAAACCTACTAAAACCGCACGCCGTCTCGGGTACTAATAGCCGGGGAACCAGGTATACCCTAGAAAGGAAGTCCCTGGTGCCCCGACATACCTCGGGCCATCTACAGACGAGTAGAGGACCCCCCTCTCCCCCCGTGTGTGGGTAGTGCCCTAAACATATTATCTTATCATTAATGTACAAACTGTCAAAATATTCTTTGAAAAGAAAGGGCAATCGGAATTATAAAAGTCAGTGTAGGTCTATACTTTAAAAAACAAATAATGGGTAACATTTTCTAAACCGCCACCAGGAATAAACACCAGGCGAACATAAACAGGAGGTGGTGACCGCATCGCGTGCACAACAGGCGAATGCAATTTGTGAATAATTCTAACCTAACCGCGACTTCTATTATGGTACTTAGAGCTTTCTTTGATATGCAAAATGTACGTGGATTATTAAATAGTTAATGTTTCGTTAGATACAAATACAAACAAAGTTTTTAAGACATATCTCAGTGTCCAATAGTTTAAGTAATACGGGAATATAGATGAAACAGGCTTTAAAAGAACCACTGGAGATGCCACTGCATTCCACCAAATTTTATGACCAATCCTTCACTGTTGAAGCTGTGCGCTTGTGGAATGCACTGCCGCTTAACATCAGGCAGGCGCAAACATTAAATAGATTCAAGAAAATGGTACAGGAATTTTATTCACCTTAAGAGTCCATCACGCTTGAGGGTGTAACGAAACTGTTTCTCTTTTCTATATGTTTATTCATTTAAGAATGCGTATATTTATGTGTATGTGTATATGTATATTTGCTGGTATAGTATGTAGGTACTTATATATATGTAGGGTTATTTATTGTGATATGCATTGTAGATGTAAGTATAAAAAATTGTAAATGTTTGTAGATAATATGATATGTGTAGTATATGTAATATGTATAGTGGATAATAGTAAACAAATAGTAGGTTCACAACAATTCAACTACTACTGTCTCTCTGCAACTTTTGATCCATCCTAAGGTTGCCTGGAAGAAATTGCATTTAGCAATAAGGCCGCCCTTTGTACACTCGATATTTGATCGTTGTGTTCCTTTCTTGAAACTCTGTAATTTAGTGTGCAAATAAAGAGTTATCTATCTATCTATCTATCTAAAAGAACATTTCAAAGGAAAGAGTAAATAGAAAAGAAGATATCAAAGAAATACATTTATTAAAACAGATTGTGCTAAAAGGGGTACAATATCAGTTGAAAAACATTAAATATGTCAAAGAAAAGAACCATCAGAGATTTATATTTATATTTTTATGGTATAAGGGGGTAAACGAGCAGACGGTTCACCCGATGGTAAGCAACTACCGCCGCCCATGGACACCTGCAACTCAAAAGTCACAAGTGCGTTGCCGCCCTTGGAGTCTCTCTCACTAGAGTCAGCAGGAGGGGGGATTTGGGCTTCGGTAACCTCACTCACTCAGTGAAAGGCAACGAAAGAATTGCTTAACACCGGTTTTCTGTGAGGCCGTGGTATCACTCCGGTCGAGCCGGCCCATTAGTGCATGGCTCTCCCACGGTTAAGCAATTCTATGTAATATTACAGCAACATATGCAATCGTCACATGATTTTCTTTCTAGAAATTTCATCCAAACATAGGAGAACCAAAAAGGTACTTTATCAATCTTAACGTAACGTTATTTTGTCCTGAAAGGGGAATCGAACTCACGATCTCTGGTTTAGCAGTCAGGATCGCTATCCATGGGACAAACAAGACAGTTAAATGGTTTCAAAACAAGTTGCAAAGAAGAAAAAGAGAATAAACAAAATTTGTAAAAACGTTAAAGAGATTAAAATTTCTACAGAATTTTAATTTGCATTAATAAATAAACCACATCAAATTACTAAGTAATACAAAATATTGAATATATACGCAAAAAAATCAAAGATTCACAGAAATCATTTCAGTTACCACATATAACGCATATTTAATTTACAACCTTATGACTTATTCGCAATTTAGGCAGCGTTGACTGTTAAAATTATACGTAAAAACCGCATCCGAGAGAAATTATCAGCCGGAACATGGCAATTAGAACACATTGTCGAGGGAATCACCGCACCACAAACTAGGAACAAGTAAAAAGTGTTACAACTTGACATTTGGCTTGAAACAACCTCGTAATAACATTTGTGGTCGAAGCCAGCACGCTCCGGCCCAATTTGTGGCGACGTCCACTCAAAATGGCTGTGACATTACAAATACCCTACGCTGATTGGCCAAAATTGTTTTATATTGCGCACGGGCACGCTGTTACTTGATATTTTATTAAAAAAATCACATAATTGAGAACAATTTAACACGGTTTGTTTCACAATAGCGGTTTTTATTGTAATTTTTATAATAACTTGTGTAATGTGACGTAAATTGATGAATATAATGGTCAAGACAAAGTGCCTTTTGTTTGTGACATGCCAATGTTTGATAGGTGCAACTAATTCCAGAGGTTACTAATAAATATATAGAAGTGAAATAAAATATAGATTTAGAAGTGAATGTTTAGTCTGTAATGAGGCCTGGTGTCTACAGGCTTTTATTCAGACGACTGCTTTACTAGGATATATGATAGGATTCAGTTTAGACAATTTTTGGTGTGTCAAGAAATATGCAGTTACAGTTATGGAGGCTAAGACTGACATCATAAGTTAGTGAAACGTATAAGAAAGGAGGTCAAAAACCAAAACCTCCCTTCTAAGGAGAGTCTTATGTCCAGCAGTGGACTATTAAAGGCTGTTGATGATGATGATGATTAGTATAAGAAGAATTCCTTAAGACATCTCACATAGGTGCGTCTAAACTCAACCTACGCAGAGTTTACGGTAACCGAATGTTGATAAACATATACATATATTTATAGATGATTTTACCTGGATGGTGAACAAATGATCATGCTTATTATTTTCTTCTCTGGCTATCACTACCCAATAGTGGTCTAGTCATAGAAATATGACCAAATTACTTCAAGGGTCAGATTACTACTAAAAATGTAATTTGAAGGGCAAGTGCCTAAGAAGATACCAATAATGAGGTAATCTCTAAGCAGGCGTTGGACGATAAGATATAAAATTAATTATTAGACATATCACCTTAGGACTTAAGTATATACTGCTAATAAAAAATGAATTTTCGATATCAGTTAAAAATGACGGAGTTCTGGCAAAAAAAAAACAACAAAAAAAACGAATTATGAAACTTTTTTTTTGAAGTCCTTTAATATTAAAAAAATATTATCCCTAACGCCTAAAGCACACAACAATTTAATAGAGAACCCAAAACAGTTTTTACAAAAGTAATTTGTGTTATATCTTGTGTACGAACCAATAGGTTTCTGAATATTTATAAATGTGCGTCCTATTTATGGTGTCGACATTTTGAATAATTAATCAGGGGGCCATTAGGCTCCGCCGGCGGCGTCCAGACGTACAGAACCCTTGCTCATGAATAATTTCAATATCAATCGATGGCCCCGGTAATAGCCTTTGAGGCGAGTAATGAGAAAATCAAAAATTCTGGCAAACACCAAGAGTACTGTGGGCTTCAACAAGGTGCCCTGGAGCTGACTGGAATCATTTTACATTCCATTCTCCATGTACTCATTCACTCACTCATAAACAACAGTATGATTTTGTTCATTCCCATTCGTTATGCATACACTGACGTCTTTCATTCCCGAAGGGGTAGGAAGGTGTATTAAACGTCTGCTGCTGACTATTTTAGTACACTTATGAAAGAAGCCTTTTCGCGTTAATCAGGCACATATTTCTTAACAAACACATATATTTTACATAAATCACACCCAAAAAAAGGATTAATGATCGGGCTTATCACATAGTATTTGTCCTCCTGGTTTAGCAGTTAGGATCGCTAACCACTAAACCAATAGGCTAGTCGTTCTTAAATCCGCCAGAATAAAATAATTGTCCACTGCAGGTAGACATGCAGCTATACAAACTATAAAAAATCAGGACTGAGATGTTTCTTCTCCTGTGTGATCTAATATAAACTTAGACTTGTAAATTGTAGGAATTAGGCTAGAAAGTAGAACTGTTTAACTCAACTGAATATCGACAAATGCATGCACATTGCCAAAAAAAGAAGCAAAATAACATGTCCTGAGTGGTACAAAAATAAGTTTTTAAACAAGGCTGCGGTTAATGTATAAAGGGGTTGTAAATTTAATAAGACAGTTTATAAATTAAAGGTGTATTTTCTGTAGACCATGCGAGAAAAACAATTAGAAGTGAAGTGATGATTTCAATGTATTCTGAAATTTCTGGCTTTGTGTTTTTTTTTACAGTTCACTATAGCAGGAATCTTTAGACAAAAGAGGATAAGTCGCACTAGTTATAAGCTTTTAGTAGTATCTTTACGTATTAAATATTATTACTGTAGACAGGACCTGTATTTTTTAACCTAAATAACACGGGATTACTCTCACAGTATCCACCATTCATATTTCTCTATAAATAGGAATTGAAGAATTGTTTTAAGAAATTAAAACAAAAAAGGTTTAAAATAAAAACAGTACTCGCTTAGAGCAGTCGCTCGTAAAAAGCAATATCAACAAAATATATCACGTACCAGGTCCGCATAACCAAGAAGCAGGTGTGTTACGCCACATGAGCCGGAATGCGCGGTAAATTTTCCGGATGCCTTCCCAATGATTTCCTCGGAGACCACCGGCCCAGATACGGCGGATTTCGATACGATAACGCTTCTCAATTTCTGTTCGCCTAGTACTCGAGATATTGTGGCCACGCCCCGCACCATTAAATATGTATATACCTAAGGGTGGAGCGGTTATTTTTTTCTCTATAAGGTCCCGGGGGATCTCATCCCGGGATATCAATCGGCAATATTCGGTGTATCGTATCTTGACAATAATCTCGAGGTTGCCCGCTTCGTTATAGAGTAACAACATACGTATTGGTTTCTTATAAATAATACAAAATGGAGGTTACCTTTTTGTTTTTTGTTATTAATTTGATGCTCTTTTCTATTTTTGAGGAATGAAATTTACAAAGAAAGTTATTTTAAATATTTCTAAATATTTGATAAAGTTACCCAATTAAACAAAAATGATATTAATATACATAATTATTATATTTATAGATTAAAATTTAAATTTAAGTCTAACTCGTCAATTGGGCTTTAACTTATTTTTCTTTGGGAACCGAAACTTGAAGTTAACAGGCTCCTTTAATAACAAATTGATATTTCTGAATCGAGTTGTGTAAGATCGTACCTCTAACATCGATAATCGCTGTGCATTCGTGAAGTCCGAGTAATTTCTGTAATTTATTTAATTCTTATTATCGGGGCGTGGTGGCTGCATCTTCGTAACTCTCGCACACTGACGTGTTAATGATCAGTAAAGGGCGCGATTCGGGAAATGACCAGCCACGTTTTAAACGAATTAAAAGAAAAAAATGGCTGCCAAAAAGGTTAGTTTATATCGTAGTAGATTAAAAAGAGTTTGGAGGAAATGCAAGTATTATAAAGATGTAAAAAAACCTTCTTGTGATGCGTCCTTGATAACAGAAGTGACAGTATTTTTTACTTTAGATTAGATATTGATAATATAACATTGAGGTGTAGGGTACCCTTACATTGAGCCATTTAATTTATCTACCGGTCTTTTGATTTAGCAGAGAGTATAGAGTAAAAGTCGAGTATAGGAAAGCATTTACTGACCCTCGCTTTTGGTAATCTAAACCCTGATTAAACCGAACCAACAATAACTGTTATTAATGACAATACTACTTTTGCTCTGAGACAGAAAAAACTGCATTATTTTTTTACACTATAAGAAGTTCTTATGATAAACACATTGGTATATACTAAACCGCAATGATTACTAATCATTAAAATTCACGTGTTTTTAATTTATAGCAAAATGTCACTAATAAGTTACTAAAAACATACTAACTTACTAAGTCACATCCACAGGCCCTTTACGTTGCCATAAAAACTGTCACCATTAAAATTTCAAACGATACTCTAATGTAAACGGTTTACAACAGCAATGCACAGCATCCTTCCTTACATGGTCAACTCCGATCCCTTGCAAATTGCGACAACACATTGTTCCTGGACCCAAACTGGTATTCGTACGGGTACCGATACCGTGAAAGGAAAAGATTACCATCTCTACACCACTAGCATCTAGATCCTATGTAAATTAGAATAGTATTTGTTTTTTGAATTTAGAACGGGAAATTAAACGCTTAAATCTTGTCTATGATCTTCTAAAAATGCGTTTGAAAAGGTTATTGCGTTTTTGAATGTAATTGTAACATCATCAATTAATTTAATTTGATGTTTATAGCAGATATAAAATAAGAATAAAATTAATAGTCCCGCTAAAATTTCAAAGGCATTCCATTTGATAATTTATAAACATAATGATATAAATCGACTTTAAATATTGAGAAAATAGTTTTAAAGCAACTATAATACTAAAAACTATCAAGTATCAAAAGAAATAAAAGCTTTAAATCACTAAACAACGGTAGTTAATAAATATTTTCACAACTTGATTTCTGTCAAACGAAACGTCAACTTGACAGATAAAAAAGGAATAGAGAAAGAAGTTTTTTTTTTCTATAGCACTGGTAATAAATCAGCCGGTCTGTGAAAACAATGATCCTTTTGTAATAGTATAGGCTATTAAATTTAAGGATATAAAAGTGTCAAGTTTTAAAGTATACGTCTGTTTTTCGGTGACGCATGCGCAGTGCGTCGCGGCGCAGGCGCCGGAGTTGCTTTTGGTAATAATTTTAGAATGATTTATCGCATTGATGTGATGTGTAAGACGTTTATTTGCGAGTTTTTTTGTACTATGTCTAAATACCATAGTTTTCGTTACAGGAAGGGTGTTTGTGTTTAAATTTGAATATGTATATTTTGCAACGTATTCGTTGTTCGATATTCATATTTATTGTATTAAATTATATAATTATAATTATATTTTTTGTATTATTTTGTTGTATTTATATACAACGAAACAGAATAACAGAAGGCGAGCATTAATAAAAATGTTTCACAAACAGGGAAAATTAAATAATTCCTTTCGAGAGACGCACATTTAGTTGTAGTCACAATAAAAAAATATTATAGTACATAGATATTAAATTCGTACTCAATTATAAATACCGGGGGTGACTGGACAATATTAGTGGACACGTATGAAAATCATTTCAGAAGACCTTAGGATATCTGTGCCTCGGCGTCCAAACCAGACTTATTTTTGTATGCAATGCATATTAAGCGTATAGTAAATAAGGATAGGAAATTTTATGAAATAAAGAAAGTTTGAGTTTGAGTACTAGTAGAACTCCCGGTGTGATGCATAAACAAAATTTTTATAATCTTAAATACGTAGCATAAACTCGAAAGTTAATTACCAGGGTGACAGATACCCAAAGAGCTGAACATCTGGCCTCGCGTTAATCTTCCCGAACTTTTGCATTACCATAGTGTACCATATTTATTGACAGGCACCAACCTAAGTTACCCAACACGGCAATGCACTCCGTAATTACCAAGGTCCCGTTAAAAGACAAATGGTTAGCAACGGTGGAACGGTACCTCTTGTAACTTATACTCGCCGGGTGTCGGCTAATAGCTAATATCGCCGCCTAATGACCGTGCTCGTCTTGCGCTTAATGTGCCTCATGGGAGTTTTGAAACGCTTCCCGCTTATGTGCTCCTGGTCGTGTCACTTCTTTGGTTAGGTATAGGTACTAACTATGTTTTAACACATCTTAAGTTGGGTTATAGGGTTGTCAACCCTCCTACGGCAATATCAGTGATAGACACGGGCCACCCACTTCCTATAAAATGTATTCTTACAAGCAGAATGTATTTATGGGTGTTCTTTTACACAATAACACCAAAACGGCTGTACGAATCTCAATGAAAGATACCATAGGGATAGATTTAAAACCTGGAACAGAACAAAGGTTTTTATCCAAGAGAAATTGATTATAAAAATTAGAATTTACGCGATCGAAGCCTCTGGTAAAAGCTATACCGGGCTCATTACTATAATGTATTTACAATTATAAAATGAACATGAAATTTTATTCTAAAACCTAATATTACAACTAAAATCTTTTTCTATCTAACAAATAAAACTCTAAACCGAAAAAGACAAACTGAACCATCCAATCTTCAACGAATGCCATCAATCCAACAGGTTTTCCCTTAAGAAGAAGAGTAAACATAATTTTTACGGTTATTAACCCGTATAAAATGTAGGAGCCCCATAAACTAAGATCTAAAGGGACAGAACATCTCGTCAGGGGATGTGACAGGCCAAGTCTCGATTCCCACTTTTATGACGTATTAGTGAGATGTCAGTGACGACTTTTACGATGTCATAAACCAACCTATGTTCACTTGTTGACTGTCTAAATGGGACCGCGGTGTTTTTGCGTTTGGGGCAGCCCTACTGCCGTGGGACAAGGTTCATAGTGGTGGGCGAAGGTGCACTGCGCCATCAAGTGTGAATTTGAATATAAATGTTTGATTTATCTCACTTATGTTGCTATGATTAAGGATTTTGTTAAATTGTTGCTGAATTGATAATCAAGTGACAGTTGTTAACAAGTTTTTATGGCATTTCTAATGCAGTTATGAAGTACAACGATTATAATGATTTGATCAACACGCGGTTTATTTACTAAGATTGTTGTTAAATGAGTTACCTATTTAATATTATACCTCTTTGTTCTACACTTGAAACATCGAGTTTATAGAATTGGCGGTCTTGTCGCTCTATGGCAATCTTTTTTGCGTGTCTGTAACTATGGTCTTGGCTGAATCGGTGTTGCAACGTAAATAATACAACAAACAAATCATTTTTTATGTAGTAACGAAATTTAAACATGGAACAGTTACAATTCGTTTTATAGTGAATCTCGTGGTTCAACCCATTTAGTTGCTAATGGAACGGCAGGAACATCCACCTGCTTTCAACTAACTTGTAGCGACCACTAATCTTGCTGTTAACTGTAATGATTATTGTCTATGGCTTACAAGGGTGGTGTTGTACCATGGTCTAACACCCACTTAAAGGTTGTGTGTTGTAAATACCTATGGATTTTCAGAGTTATCTTAAATCTCTTCGATACTCGTTTTAATTTAATCGTTTTTGATATTAATAAACATTTTGTTTAAATTTCATTAAAACCATGTTGTCTGCGGTTTTATTTTGGGTTTTTGCGTGTGGCAATAAATTATTAAATGATTACTAGAACCTGTTTTGTTTCTATAAGTGAGATAAATTTAAAATTAAATTAAATTTAATGAATAGAGATTAGTGACACGGTTTGGTTGGAGTGCATGCAAAAATATTATTCTCTTTTAGCAGTCTGGTAAAGAAATATTGATGGAAAATTATTTGTATCCAATTAGCAAAATTAAATGTTAATAACCTTTTGATGAATCGAATGATTTGTCAAAACTACATTTATTTGATTTGTAATTTGAACCTGATAGGGAAATACTGAGAATATTTGAATAAACCTATTCGAGAATTCTTTTTTTTATAAAGACAACTTCCCGCATTAGGAATATATCCTGTGCCGCGGGGGACTTTAGAAACATACATGAAACGGACACAAAGAACACACACACTTTGTGGGTCGTACAAAGTGTCGTCCCACGTGGGGATCGGACTCACAACACTCTGCGTAGTAGTAGGCGGCGTAGCGACCGCTTAAACCACTACGCCATCCAGTCAAAACTGAATTGAAAATGGATAACGGCCCCTAACCACGCCATGTTCGTAAATTAAATGAATTGGGACATTTTCAGGCCACCTGGTGTCCACCTGCACCTCAAGAGTTACAAGTGAGTTGCCAACCTTGAACCCCTATCCCCTGGAATCAGGGAATAGGGGTTTAAAGCAACGCAAGAATTGTTACCTGCTTTCTGTGAGGCTGTGGTATCACTCCGGTCGCGCTTGGCCCATATGTGGCGAAGTATAGCTCTCCTAAATTGAAGTAACTCATCATCATCATCTGCCTACCCTTATCCCAATTTTATTTGGATAAAGTAACTTTTCTTAAAAATATTATTTCTTAATTCTTTCAACTTTTCCTTTATTTTAAGAAAAATGAAAGTAAAAATACTCCAATAGTAATCAAAGTAAAGTAAGTTAAGTATATATAGCACCGTTATTAGCAGGCATTACACAACTCCGTGAGGGTACACGTTCGGAAATCAGTACAGCTTCGGCACACTGTGACAATACTGGGGGGCGGTGGGCGCGGGGGGATGATTAATTGTCTCGTGGGGGGCGAGCGACCGATAGAGACTCTTTCTACAGCTGATGGTATTTGTGTCATTAACAGATTCCGTTTGAATTAAATTTATTTGTTCTTTTCAGTATGCTGACGACTGAGTAAGTGGTCACCGGTAGGTTCCTCTAACTATACAGTTCTTAGTAGGCTTAGCAGTACCAGGAACACAGTAATATACAGGAAGTGTTTGTATAGCAACACTCTTTCGCAGGTCAGTTTTACAATCCGTTTTTGAAATTCGAATTTGACATCGAATTCGAATATACACATGTTATACTACATCATTGCAACTATTTTTCTAAATATGAAAACACACTGGCAAGCAAGAACACTTCGTGTTAGCCACTAGCGAAACTAGTAATCTTATTAGTTAGTTTATAGTTAACCTAATTAGACCTTTGGCAATGCTGTAAGTTTTGTGGCAGAGGTACTCGTATTTTCCTAGTTTGCCAGCTCATTCGTGAGCAAACCCCTATCGTGCCCTACCTAACCTAGAAAATTTCTAATCTATTTATTTACTTTAATAAATAAAAACTAGTCTAAAATGTTCAAGTACCGACTAAACTAAAACCGTTACTCAAATTCCAAACCGAACAAAACACAACATTTACAACACCATTTTAAATTCAAATAAACATTCAAAATTGGAATGTACGACGGACGATTCCGGAAACGCGCCGAGTGTGCCCGAGCGCCCCCGAAAGCTTCCGAAAATTGGCGCGAGGGCGACACAGGAAGATGTAATGATGTTTGTCAAATGGAAAATGAGATAGGGAAATGTAGAAAGCGGCTGAATTCACGACCTTTTTGCTGATGCCAGCGCCCTGAGGGTTCGGTGCGAGCGAATGCTTTATTGCCGAACCCATAAAAACGTTTTTAAATAACACCAAGATTAGTTTTATTTCAGCGAAGACGATTTGACGTTTTATAATGAGGCTTTTTTTTAATTTTTGACACAAGTGACAAGTTTTATAGAGCTGTGCTGTGGGGGCTAATTATAATGGTTCGGAGAACTAATAAAGTGTCACTTTATGTGGATTTATTAGATGTAAACGCGAAACCTTGTCGCGTTGCAAGGGCTTTGTTAAAGAATGATATATATTCGCGTTTAAAATAGTGATTAAAGTGTCCATTTGTGTGGAATTAATGAAACAGTCTAATAAACGTTGCCCTTTCGCTGGAATGTTGACATTTAATTAAAAGCACACTCCGCTTCAGTTTTATACACGAACTAAACGAAGACCATTACGCGTATGATAAAAATGTAAATATATGTTATTTAATGGTTTAAAGGTAACTAAAAAGTATTTATTTGAAAGTTATTTTTAGTATATGGTAATTTTAGCGAAAATAAATGTTATAGATAAGTTCTTGCAAGTTATTGAACATATCAATCTTAGGAGCACTTCCGCTTCTCTCACCTGTTCCTTGCTTGTGCTGATGAAGCTACTTTTAACTACCTATAGCCCGCAGAGAAATGTAATAATATATATGTGACACGGACTTCTTTAAAGATTATAGTAAGTAGTATTTTGCAGTTATATAATATATTACAATGATAGTGATTACTTTGCCTACCCTGAGAGTCATAGGATACGGTATGGTATGCTCGTTTGCTACTATAGTGTGGAGTATGTCTTCCACCTTAAAAAACAATGAAGTACATATTTTTTAATAGTGACTACAATTTCTAAACAGTGCCTACAGAAAACGTTTAACGGTCCTCTCGTATTTTCAAATAAACGCTCTAAATCCTTAAAAAAAGAACCGAAAAACTCATTCGATATTTTGAATTTGGAGCGCGCTTGAAAATACGAACGTTAGCAGAAAACGGTAAATTCTTCAAGCGAAGAAAAAAAATACGTTCGAAATTCAAACATTCGGGGATTCTAGCTGAATGGGTGCGTTCATAAATCTCTTCGTCTCAGCAAGTGATGTTGGAAATACGAAACAGCGCTATCGGCCCCCGTTGGACAGAGCGTGTGGTGTGGAGATAAAATAAATGGAAGAACCGTGAAAAATGATGACGCGCCCGCGCGGAAAGACGCCCCGAAAGGGGTCGCTTTACACTGGGTCATGGTACGCTCTGTTTTATTTTTGACGGCTGTAGATACTTTGTTTATGGTGAATGTTATCTGTTACTGTTCCATGAAGTTTGTATTTGGAATTGTGTGTTTATTTAAATTTGGGTTACGGTTTAGGTCCCTTTTCTGGAATTTTCTACTTGTTACGAATTTGGAATAAAACTATTTAAGTACACAATTGTATTTTGTGATATTAATAGCGTCAGTGCCAAGTAACACCAAAAAAAAGCTATTTTTAAGTAATAAAAATCACTTTCTTATACAATAAGTATAATCACAGTTCATACGTTTTCGTTGCACTTTCGATTTAGTTGTAAAAGAAGCTTAGTTGAACAGTTTATCGAGCATATTAGATGCATAATGTTATTTATAGAATTATTAAGACGTATCGTTGCAATGTAAATAAATCGTTTTCTATTTAAATTCTACCAACTCGTCGGTAGAATTATTTTTCTCATGTGTAAACACTGGTTTAAATTAAACCAACTCGCTGTCACACAAGCGTTTGATCTCAGAATGTTTTACTTGCCAGACCATTTTTACTATTTGGTAGATTTATGTTTTCGCCATATACAATGACATGGCGCCCGAAAATACCAGGAAAACACAACTGTTTGTTATTTTAACGTATGTTTTAATTGTATAAACATTTTTAATAAGGTGGTATGGTAGAATATAATGTCATTAAATTCTCTTTATTTCGCGAATTGGCGGTCGTAACTGTCTTATCTAGTTTTTGTTAACTTTTTCACAAGATCTATGGGTTAAGATGTTTGGTTGTTTTTTTTAATGTTACCAGTTCAGGGAACTCGGAATGTTGTTTTGAACAACATTTTGAACGAATCCTATTTTTGAATCCTATATTGAGCTGTGTTTTAGGTTAATTTGTTATTTGATGTTTTTGAGCTAGATTTAGATTTGAAATTTTTCTATTTCTTTGAAAATGCGTTTTTGTCTAGATGAAAGATAAGGAAGCAAACTACGCAGAACAACAGCACTGCAGAGAGAAGAAAAACTTGAAACAAACCCTTTACCAACCCGTCTGGCCAGCGTGGTATAGTAGGCCAAAACCTCCTTCCTAAGGAGAGGCGTATGTCCAGCAGTGGACTAGTAATGGCTGTTGATGTGTGTGATGAAAGGTACTTTTGTACTCTATGCTTCTGATCACGTATGAGCAAAATTTCTCACAATAGACATTAATAAATCCCTACTAATATTAAGTATAACTGCGGAAGTAACTCTGTCTGTATGTTACGCTTCCACGGCTAAACCGCTTAACTGGTTTTAATAAAATTTAGGGCAATGATAGTTTGATTCTTGAAGAACAACATAGGTAGCCTATAGCCATACACGCAAAAGCTAGTAAATAATTAAATTGCTCAGTCACTTGTGGGGTACCTAATCCCTTAATCTCTTGTGACCAAACTGACCAACAGAAAAGAACATTGAATAGTGTTGTTTTTTTTTAATATAGTATAAGGGGGCAAACGAGCAGACGGTCACCTGATAGTAAGCAACTACCGCCGCCCATGGACACCTGCAACTCAAAAGTCATAAGCTGACTTGGAGTCCCTCCCGCTCGAGTCAGCAGGAGGGAGGATTTGGGCTCCGGTAACCTCACTCACTCAGTGAAAGGTAACGCAAGAATTGCATAACACCGGTTTTCTGTGAGGCCCTGGTATCACTCCGGCCGAGCCGGCCCATTCTTAAAATATCATGGTAATAGACTAGTCGGGTAGACTAGTCATATCACGTAAAAAATCATGATATATACTGTCTGTCTATCTCGCACAGCGGGTGTCTAATAAATAACTTACTAAAAAATAAATAAGGGCTTTGTAATAAATTATATTTCCAAATACCCCACCAAAGAACCGCACCTTCACAAAAGATTCACATTAATATACATTACCCAAATTAATAATTTACCCAATTTACCCATCCGGTCTTCAAATGTCGATAGAAGGAGAACACTCACCGTAGCTGTTATTAATTCTGCCAAAGAACACCAAAAGCCACTTACCTAAAACAAAGGAGAAGAAAAAATTTAATTAACATTACAAAGAAAACGTAAACGCCATTATTTATTTAAACAAAAGCACTTTTTTAATTATAATTAATATTACTAGATGAAAAAATTGCGGGGAGCGTCGTAAGACGTCTGAGATCTGTATACGGGGATGCCCCGTACTAAGAATGCGGGGAATTAAGTTTTTTTTTTAATTTCTACTTATTACAAAAATACAACAAAAGAATTGGTTAACCCATTGGTGTTATGTTATTCTTTGCCCTTTACAGAGTGAGTGAGGTAAACACTTCCCCTCATTCTAGAAGATGAAAGGGGGAAAGAAGATGCCAGGTGGTCATGGGCGATGGTAGACAAATGCCATCGAGTACCCGTTGATTCGTATGTCCCTATTCAATGATAAAGATTTAAAAATTTGTGAACCTATACATAATTATATCTACTTCCATTTAAAAAAGAACCTTTTAAATTTATGTAGCCAAAATTATCAGAAAATTTGCTGGAATTTTGACGCCAAGACATCGCATGGTACAGAGGCGGTCGTAAACCCCACAAAGATCTCCTAGGGGTCGACTTATCTCGGCTGAACTCATAAAATAAAGCTTTACTCCACCATAAAGAAAATTAAAATGAATTATTTTGACGACTGCACCTACCCTTGTTCCCTGATGGGGTGCACATTACTGTGAAACAATTACGGTAACTTGTAATTGTTGTACAGTTAATTCTATAGCGTTTTATGGTATAGGAGTTGTTTGTGGTTATGTTGATGTTTTGAGAATATAAAATGGAGTAATAAATTATTTATAAGAGATTCTTAGCTTAGAATAACATTGACGGGCTTGTTGGTCGAGTGGTGAGTGATCCTGACTGCTAAGCCGACGCTGGTGGGTTCGATTCTCACCAAGAACAAATAATTTTGTACATGGGTTTAATTTACCCGTGTCTATTATATGTATGTATCTATACAAATAAATAAAATTGGAGTGTCTGTTTGTAATATTAAAATAACCGCTTTTTACTAAATGCATATGTATGTTTACACGGCACATATGCCAAAATAACATTTTTTACAATTATTGTCTGTCTGTCTGTTTGTTCCGGGTAATCTCTGGAACAGCTGGACCGATTTCGACGGGACTTTCACTGGCAGATAGCTGATGACATAAGGAGTAACTTAGGCTACTTATTTTGGACTAGCTTCGCCCCGCGGCGTTGCCCGCGGTTATAACAACAAACGCGGGTAACACCGCGGGTCTCAGCTAGTTTAGAAATATATAAGTATGTTTATCAGAACTCTGGTCGCCATAGTACAGGCTCTGACTAGTTTGGGATCAGACAGCTGTGTGTGTGTGTGTGTATTTATAACTCATATTGTAGTAAGTAAAAATATCAGTTACTCTTCAGTTTACTGTTCAATAAACCCCTAAAACCACCTTGTTATACGCGTCCTCATAAGAAATTGAGTGTGTTGTGTAAGAGTCACTCTACAAGCAAATATTGACAAACCTCCCCTTTAGACGCACGAAACAGCCCCTTTACTCGAGCAGATTTTTACGCATATTCTTAACAAAGTCTATGTTTTACAAGAACAAGGCTATAACCCGTAAAATGACTCGTAAAAGTCGTCAGAATCAACTAGGGCCCCTCGAGCGACACACGGCCGAGCATTGCGCCAGAATTCGCGATACGCATCGACAGTAAAAATTCAGATTGCGATTACGGGAGGGGAATGGCTGTTTTATCACGAAACGAGGTCTCGTGGTGGGTGGTACATACGGAGAGATATTGCAGACTTACACGGCTTTTCAAAACTTATTAGTTTTCTATTAAACAAGTCATAGATGATGTTTAGAGCTGATTGCAACAGAATATCTTAGCACAATTATTTGTGTGTGTAATTTCTTTCTGGATTCTTTCGGGATGGAGACACGGGTATGGGATCCCTTCTGTCTTTTACTACTTTACTCTTAGACCCGTTCTGATTTCGAGACCTAAATTTGCATTAACACAATTTAATTTAATATTTATCACGTCTAAAAACAATTGCATTTCCAACGCAAAATAGTTTTGTGTACAAAAAAAAAAGACAGGAAATTAAGGAATAGGTAATGAGTTCGTAGATACTGTACTTATTTATGACTGGATTATACGTACATATAGTATAAATTTATAATAATAATTATAAATATTTATTTGCTTCAAACATGTGTAGTATACAAAATATAGATGTTTTATGTTCCAAATTTCGGCGTTAAGATGGCGGCCATTCATAACAAGCTATCAAAGCTATCTAAAACTTAGGAATATTACAAGATGTAAATAAATTTGAGAAAAGGCAAAAGAATTTTGATGATTATGAATGATGTATTTATAATTTTGGTATCGAAGATACTTGTAAACGTTTTAGTTTGGCAGTTCAAGAGATTTCGACACAAAATCAGTCTGATTTATAAGACCTAAATATCTAAGATTTCTCAATAATGCTCACACAGTAGTGCTTACATTAATCATGATTACAGTTACCCATTATACGATTATATTTTATAGTAACGAGGACAAAACTGAGTTGGATAACTTAAGCCATTACGATATAATCATATTAGCATAATCCTTATTTAATAATATTATGTGTACGAGCGGTTTACTGGCAAATCTGCTTGTTCCATAATGGTACTATTTTGTAATGATAACGAACATTATTTTGAGACAAAAAATAGTATATATATTTGTATATATATATATATATATATAGTATACTGAATACGTATTACATTACATAAAGATTAGCCTTTTTTCACGTGTTTTCTCTTAGATGGTTTATCGCGGTAAAAAAAAATTTCAAGTTGTTTTAATGTTTCAAATTATTATTGTTACAAATGTATGAAAAATACGAATAACATTTAAAGCCATGTTGCTTGTAGTAGTACCAGGGATTTCTTTTTAGGGCAACCTGGTAGCCCAGACGGTGTGCCGTTTTTTAGTCGGTTCGAGTCCAACAAAAACACCTGAAAGGTTGTCCCAGTTGATTTCCGCACGGAAAAAAAAGGTTGATAGTTGTTAAAAAGTAACAGAAAGTTCTAAATCTCCGTCATTTTGCGCCATTTTGATACTGAATAACGGCACCGTTCAGAATATACTCTCGTATGTTCTCCACACCACAGGGAACGAAGTCATTCAGTGTTACCCATAAGTGCACTAAACGGAGCAAGGAACGAAATAGAGCTTCTTCACTCATGCAGATTGTAGGGAGGTGATGGGACCACCATGGGTTAGCAATGATATTGTAACGGTCGGGTTTGGTTTTCGATTGTTTGGAAATCGTTGCTTTTTACCGAGTGAGTGAGGTTACCGGAGCTAATACTAGGAGTAGAAAGGGGGGGGGGGGGGTTCAAAAGGCTGAAATACAGTTGTGATTCTTGAGCTGTGGATGTTCATTTGCACTTCAGAAGACTCGTCAGCTTGTTTGCTACTATGCCTTATAAGAAAAAAAACAATGAATCTAATGTACGAGTAGGTAAATATAAGGATTAGTAGCTAATCGTAAAATCTTTGAAATTCTATTCAGGTTTTGTTTTATTATATTGTGTTGAAAGACGCTTTAGAAAGATAATATAAAACTGCCCCACGTACCAGGGCATCATAACTTTACGAGCGGTAAAACAATTGCCGACATTAATTTTCTCCATTCAAAAATTATAAAAAAAATCCGTCTTAAAAAGAAGACGTGGCTAAAGTAAGCAAAGAAAAATCCAGGGGTATTAAACCTAAGTGTCGTTCTCAAGCTGTTTTATGCGGCCTTTCAGGGGCCGTAAACCTTTTCCGCGGTCCGTCAGTGATTCCTGATGGACAATTTGAGAGTTTGTACCACTTTGAAGGGCGGGAAAAGCCCTAGAGACCGTTATCAAGGTCGCCTGCGAGTACCGCGGATTTGTTTCACAGTTTTGAGTCGGGAAGACCTCATAAAAGGGATGAAATGATGGTGAATTTGTAGTAAAGGAATCTTGGAATATCTTTACGGGCTGTCTTTTGAGGATAAGGTGGGAATGGGTTGTCTTTGACATTTTATTGCCCTTACCGGTACACGTTTAGTACTGTCGTATTATTGCTTTATAGGTAATAGAATCTACGCATTACTTGCATAACTTAATGTTTAAAAATGGGAACCAAAAAAAAAAGATCTTTTATTCTGGTCGAAGTAAAATTATAATTTATTTAAAAATTATTAAAAAATATTAAAATAAAGATTTATATTTATTTTTATACTCGTATTATCGTGAAAATAGTTCAGTAGTAGTCTGTTAAATTACCAGGAGAGAAGGAATATCAGAGAGCTTGTAGCATGAAGGCGGCGTGTCGCCCTGGTATTTTCATTTCGCGTCACAGGTGAGAGAAACGCGTAATTGCCGGAATAACGCCGGCTTTATTGCGTGCCGTACTGACGGAGGGTAGATAGTGATGTGAAACACCGGGCTAGTGTTGGGATACACCAGGATATCGAGATTCAACGACAATATTGTAATCGATTTCGTTAAGCTAGACTGTTGTGTGCTCTGTGAAATATTTAAGAAAATAAATGTAAGTTAACTGGATGTCGAAAAACGCCTATAAATTTTACATCTGCGAAATTGATGTTACTCATGTAATATAATTCGGTAAAAACCTTTTATCTAGAGAGAGAGAGAGAGAGAGAGAGATATATAGTAATGAGAGAAACCTTAGTCTCTACCCGCTCAATTCTGACCGCTTTTTTTTTTGTTGTAGCCTATTTTAGATACTAATAATATGTAGACAGGTATTACAGTTATACTCGAGTTGTACCTCTTCTTATTAATTGCATATATTCGAAAACCATCACTCGATAATAAATATAATAAATGTTATGCCATAATCCCGGCAAACAAAGTACAACACTATTGAGGGTCGAGGACCCATCCACTTAGTGTTCGACCTGTTGTTGTTGCCGTAAATAGTGATGTACTTATGAAGGGTCGCGACACTAATTCGGTAAGGTTGCAATAAACACATGTTATGTGTACTAACCGTTTAGGTTTATGTGCGCCTGGTACTTTTTCATTTATGATTATTATATTAGCAGATATATTGGTTCCTTTTTATTAATATTCTTACATCTTAAGGATACAACTTAATACGAATTCTCACAAATTCTTATGGACTTTTCTGGACTCAAATTGGGAGGTAGCTTATTACTCTTTCTTCATATATTCTATAATGAGAATAATATATAAAACAATACAACGCTAACAATTCAGCAATCAGGTATGTTGATTTACAGCCGTCAGGTGGCTCTGCCGTACCCTCTTTTCTATTTTATGTTTTTGTTCAGGAAGATTCTTTCTTTTTCCTGCAAATGTCTGACCATTTTTTGAAATTTAAAGAGCCAATTATGAATATTATTATTCATTGTGAAATAATAGTATGTATATTATATTTTTCTGTTTTCTAGAACCTATCTCATTATTGTTGTAGATTGGTATTTTAAGAAGGACACTCTGGTCTCAAATGCAGCAGCAGTTATGTAACTAAAAAAAATACCTCTTCCAATTTTAAAGGCGTTAAATAATCAATCTTTGTAATAAACTAAGTTGAATAAGAAAATGAACCAAAGGTCCAGCCCATAATGGCTAGTACAACTACCTTTAAGCACCCTAAAACTCCCCTTAGCTGTACAAATAAAATCCTCAGAAACAAAGCCTCAACTTAAGCATGGTACATAATGTTGGAGTCTTCATACAATTGACGTATTCCCGCGACAGTACGGCGCATTCCCGTAGAAAATAACAATTTGCTACCGCCTTACAGCCCGTGGTTTCAGTAACAGCGGGAAAATGAAGGATTTTACATCTACTGACGTGTTATAACTTCCAAATAATACTATTGTAAGTTCTTGTTAAAAATAAATATACATTTTGTAAATCGGTTTTATTGAATAATTGACCAATGTTGAGATTGTTTTTAATTTAAAACATACTTTACTGAAGCCCAAAATTGATCTAAGTGGCGTACAATGGGAGAAGCCCATGTCCAGCAGTGGACTGCGATAGGTTGAAGATCATGATGACGATACTAATTCGGATAAAAAGAATAAGACTTTTTCTGCTTAAAAAAACGTTTGTGTGTAAAAATATAAATGATGACAAACGAAGAAACAGTGATTTAAAAAAAAACAAACTAATTTGCTGAAACATCTTGTGGATCGTATCAAAGAGTCCAAGAGTTGTGAATAAATTAGCATGTCAAGCCATGAGATTTCCAAGTACGGACAGAACAGACTTTGACAATACGAACCTAATATCTAACTTGCCAGATTTTATAGCAAACATTCATCGCTGATACTGCAAACATACCTCAAAAACATCAAGCCGCTCACATCTCTCATAATGTTGGAATGAATTGCGCGTTAACTGAGCTCGCTCTTTATTGCCATACAAAGGTACGTGAGTTCGATGCCAAGAGTCGTAGGTCGCTTTCATTACGCTTAAACTGTACTAGAGCAGGATATTATTTATTTCCTTTTACGTACAGTCCTAGTATATTTAAATTTAAGGATTATGATGAAGATTTTAAAGAGTACTCTCTCTGTAATCTATCAGAGTCGTATTTTGTATTTCTTGGAGAGTAATGATAAAGAGTCAGTCCATTTATTCATGATTTGGCCTTAATCTAAAACAGGCCGTCATCTGGGCTTCAGGCCAACTGGCTTAAAGCAGGGACATCAGTTGATGTCTCTATTTTAGCTGGTGTCTCTAATAGATGGACATACACGTTACGCGAACCTGGCTTCTACGAACTTGGCAGTGCTTGTTCTACCTACTGGTTCGAAATGCCACTGTGCGATAGTAATCACATGCTCACAACCCATAAATCTTTCTTCCTCATTACTTATCAACGTTCCAGGATGTATCCAGACCCTCCTTTCTAGCTCATGATGTCTATCTTTTCATTCTTTTAAAAAAGACAACTCCCGCATTAAGAATATATCCTGTGTCGCGAGGGACTTTACAAACATACATGAAACGGACACAAAGAACACCCAAACTCAGAACAACAATTTGTGGATCACACAAATGTGGGATTTGAACCAACGACACTCAGCGTAGTAAGAAGCGGCGTGGCGACCGCTTAAACCGCTACGCCATCCGTGCAGTCATGAATTTATATCCTTTATCTCCACTTCCCTATAGATATTTACCACGATCTAATATAAAGGTTACATCAAAAACAGAATTACTACTTAGTAAGTACGCATCAGCTGGACATTATACAAATTTATTTAAATCATCATCATTACGTTCACTCACACGCTATCCTTTCTAAGAAACCTATCCATAATAAGCTTTACACTAGACCAGGCTTAGTACGGCATACATGCACTGCTTAATAATAATTATCGCGACAATTGGCTATAGCGCCATCTATTGACTACTAATCAAATTAATCCTGGTCAAGCCGGCTAATCTACAGTGTTATAACGTTGCACTGTCTCCTGGACTAACTAGGGCTGTCACTTGCACAATATTTAGTATGGTATAAGGTGTTTTGATTACGAAATAAATTACCTACTATTGTGTGTTAGATGACTCTAAGGTCTCAGATATTGGAAATAGGGTTCACACGTAATTAGATTCATAAATTCATAATATTGCTGCTTCTGAGAATCAAATTTTGTTGTAGTAAAAACTATTTATCTACTCAACATACATATATAGACTCACGCCCTTATTCCTGAAGGTGTAGGCAAAAGGCGAATAACGTGCCCACATTTACGTTACACAAGGCCAAGGCTATTGCTACTAACCAGAAAATAATATTACTTATGTGGATGGATGAAGCAGCTCAGTCTCGCATAAATAGGTATTCATCATCATCATCAACAATCTTTCATAGTCCACTGCTGGACATAGGCCTCTCCTTAACAAGGAGGTTTTGACCTACTATACCACACTGACCAGACGGGTTGGTATAAGGTTTTTTTGAAAGTTTCCTTCTCTTTGCAGTGTTGTTGTCCTTCGTAGTTTTCTCGCTTACCGAGATACCTCCACACGGAAGAGATATAGAAATATGTAACAATTATTCTTAAAAGCCAGTTTTCTTCAGTTTTAATATTAAAAAATAATTTAAAACCGTTTCGGACAACCCTAAGTGTAACGGAGTTACCTCATTGTCCGGCCACAGTGTCCAATTTGGAGTGGTGACTCGCCTTTTGTTAGCGCGTCGCGTACGATGCCATCGATGTATCGCCATAGAGACGACAATTGTATTGTGTGTAGGGCACACTACAGACAATGAGATGCTTGCAAATTGTATGGAGATTTTAATAGTAAACCTCGATTTAAAATTTACTGTTTTTCCTTCCACTTAGCCTTGCTTTTTTAAGTATTTAGTTTTAGCTTTTGCACGCGGTTTCACTCGTGATAGAGTTCTATCTTAGTTAGTTTTCCATCACTCAGGTATTTTTTATTTTTTCGTATCCAATCTACTTCTTTGTATTCTTGACAATGTAGGTATATGCAAAATTTATCATCTCATCATCATCAAGATAAAGATAAAGATCATTTATTTGCTGTAACATGTGTACAATAATGGTGTTACAAAAATATTAGTTTCAACATGTTCTGTCCATTTCAAGACATGAGGATGAAATTTACGTCAGAGTACCAGGGATTTCCTTTCTACGGCACATCTGGTTCCCCGGCAACTAGTACCCGAGACGGCTTGCAATTTTTGGTCGGTTCGAGTCCGACATAACCATCCTACCGGTGGGTGGTATCCGAGGGGATTTCCGTACAGAAAAAAGGGCCTATTTTTTTTTATATAGTGGCAAATGAGCAGCAGCGTGTCACCTCATGGTAAGTGAGTACCGCCGCAAATAGACACCTGTGATTCCAGAGTCGCAAATGAGTTGCCGTCCTTGAGGTCTCCCAAAATTAAGGGGATAGGCGGTTTGGAGCTCCGGTAATCTCTCTCTCATTAGTGATTAGCATAGAAAGAGCTGCTTAGCACCGGTTTTCTGTGACTCTATTCGAGATGGCCCGTTTGTGATGAAACATGGCATTCTCTCTCAACTATTAAAAAAGAGCTGACGATCTTCAGATGTCTAATCTAACTTTCTACAGCAAAAATAAATAAATAAAAATTGGTCCATCCGTTTTGAAGGTATGATTATCACAGTCAAACACACAGTTACTCAAAATCACAAGCTAAAACAATATAAAATAACACACAATGTTAGATAAATGTTAATGGAATCGTCGGTAGTAAAATCTAATAGTTTAAACGATATAATCGATTTTATAATCGATTCAGTACAAGAGTATCAATAATCTAACCGGAATATAATTGGCCATTGTTAACATGCCTATTTGTTGTAGACAGTTAAATAACTGTAAGACAATGTAAGTATAAATCGATATGTACAGCGCTGGTGCGCACGCGCAGGCTTTTCTTATGGCATTCATTTTATTGAATATGGAAACTGCATATACAGTTCCAAAGGAAAAATAGGCAGACATACACACATGTAGCCTTCTGATTTATTAACTGCTGCCTCCGTGGTACAGTGGTTGCATATGCTACTGCTGTGCTCAGGTCTCGGGTTCGATTCCTGCTTCGGACCAAATGTTTTTATAATCTGCAAATATTTGTTTCGGAGTTTTTGGGTGTTTTCTATATATAGTATGTATGTATTTATATAAATATTCTATCAGTCAATCTAGCTTTCATAGTACAAGCTCTGCTTAGTTTGAAACTAGATGACGCTGTATGTCAGGTGTCCCAAATATTATTATTACTAACCTTTTGGTCTAGTGGTTAGTGATACCGATTTCTGAGCCAGAGGTGGTTCGATTCTCATCCGGGACAAATAATTGCGTGGTGAGTGCTACCATTTATTCTGTATTACGTGACTGTAGATATTATGGCCTTTGGGGAGAGTTCGGTCTTTTTATGTAGTAACTAGCGTTTGCCCACGGCTGCGCCTCCGTGAATGTCGGTTTTCGTGGTAAAAAACATATGTAACTCGCTGATAATGTAGCTATCCATTGGTACAATAATTTATAAAATCGGTTTCGTGGTTTAGATGTGAATGCGTAACAAACCAACTCACTTTCACATATCTAATAAGTATGGACTACATTCAGATATTACATACATTCAGACCTGGTATGTACACAAGGCTTACAAAATAACAGGTAAGTATAATGTTATACGTTTACATGTGTGTAAATTGTAAATAACTCGTTTCTTTACTCACGTTTACAAATTATTAATATTTCAAAATCATTCTGCGTTAATACATGCAATTTCTCGAGCAATAGTTGATTAAAATCATAGGTATTTCGTAATGCTGATCAGGGCCTCAATTCTGCTATTCTAATATTGTTTCAGTAGACTGTCGATGGTCTGTCGTCGGAATAGTTTTGAACTTTTGGTATTCTACTAACTATGAGACCAATAAGACCAATATATACATAAGACCAATGACTCCCGATGACTTGTCACTGAACTGCCACTGACAGAAATGTCGTCGATGTCTTTGTGATAGTTTGGTAAACGGTACATTTTAAATTATTAAGAGAAAATTACATGTTTAATTTTCCAGGTATGCAATGTTGTTGATATCACCATTGATGACCTATATTACTATATCGACAGTCTATTGACACTGTTAATTTATGTTAGTAGAATACTGATATTTTGACCGATGTCAATGGCGTCTCGATAGCGTATCAATAGAATGACAGTGGCTTGGCGTCAACATAAAATAGCAGAATTGAGGCCCTGGTATTTCGTTTACTGTATGTATCAGGCTTTGCTGGTAAAAGAAGTCGTCACATCTTCAAACACAATTTAATCACATATTGCTATTATCGTTCTGTAAGTGGATGATGCTTAAATTATACGATACTCTCACAGGCTCACCATTACACTATTACAAACCCCATAGAATATTACCCTTCTGCCCATGAGCCCCTGGTTTACTAGCAAGAGATGTGTTTAGGCAGTAAACCCATTAGGAAGGGTTCTCCCGTTGTGTGAACAGGTGTGGACGACGCTTTATTGCTGAGTAGGTGCACCACGGTTTGTTATGTTTGTGGAATATTTGTTCTTATTATAAAGTAAAAAGTTTTATGTCAAGTTACTTTAAACTAAGCGACTTGTACACTTCTTAGACAGGTAAATTGAGTCTCAATATCTGTCATAGTTTGGAGGCTTAATACATTTTCGTTCGTGTTATATCCATTGAGTGGTTAAATAAACTCGTTAATCATAAAACACACGTTACACACACGCACAACCACACACCAATGTATTCACGATTGACATTATATTACCTAGATTGATACACAATTTAAACATCTGACAGATCATCATCATTGGATGGATGACGGATTAAGAATATGGAGTGTCACTGTGGGTGTTGTAAGAGCCGAGTTAGGGAGCAAACTAGGTAGGACAACAGTACTGCAAAGAGACAGAAAACTTGACACAAACTCTATACCAACCCATCTGGCCATCGTGATATAGGCCAAAACTTCGTTTCTAAGGAGAGGCATATGTCCAACAGGGGAATTTTAAAGGCTGTTCATGTGATGATGATGATGATGAACTATTACATCGATGTAGATAACTTTGACAAATACACGAGGGAAAATCCGCCCTTGAAAAAAGAAACACTCAGTTCAATGCATCCAAATTATAATGAACAGTAATCCTTATTCCTTAGTTTGCGTTCCTTTTTACTATTTCTATCTATCCAGATTAATATAAAAGTTTCTAATAAAACCATTATTATTATTTAGAGATAATTATTATTTATCAGAAGTGCTCACATTTCCTGTATAGTACTAAATCTGATTGCACAATTAACTCCAGTGTTGCAACGCGCCATAGAATAAATATGAATACAAAGAATTGACATTAATATGTCGACCACGCTTGCTACATATACAAATACATCCTCGTTGTAACATTTTGTATGTAGTCCTACATTTTAAATGATCATGGCCACTGTAAGCTTTTGAGAGCTATCTTGTAAATATTATATGAGATCGCGTGTTCCCAATTTATGATGCCGATTCGATGATCTGTTTGTGTTAAAACTATTTATAATAATCACCGATATTTTTTCTTTGTCAGCTTTAGTCTATGGACGCTTGTAGCTCCAGGGCACTTGAATAAGTGTAATTACTCGTCTGGAGATCGATGAACACATGAAATAACTAATTTTGTTAAGATCTTAGTAAAAGTTATGGTGTTTTATCATTTGTTTTATGTTTTCTTCAAGAATTCATCATTTAGTGAAATTACTTTCCTTGGCAACTAGATCAATTGTTGTTTGTTCAAAACTTAAGGATATAAATAATTCCCGAAAAGGGGTGAATAAGTTGAATTTGAAATGTTTAAGATTAACTTTTACCCACGACTTCACTCGCGTTAAGGAGAATTTTCAGGATAATGATATCTCACCAGAACCGTACAGTCGTTCTAGCGTAATTGAAGACTTCTAAACATTCACAACAGTACTAATATAGTAGAATTATTTCTCTTAAGATATGCTAAAAAGCCAACACAAACCCATCTAAACGTTTTTAAAAGCGCAAATCCGATAATGAAATGGAAAACAGAAAGAGAATCCCATTCATCTCTTGGGAGATACGGGAGCGAATTTAAAATTCAAATACCCCGCACGCCTTATCAATTACAAGTACTAGGCGCGCAACAATACCAAGCGGTGACAATTCCTTTCTTAGAATTTGCATCTTCATACAATTGCAATTAGGGACCGCGCGCATTAATTCGCCGTCCCAACTCCCAAAGCACACCGTTTCAATTTGACGAAGCTGAATACAGCCTTGTAATGCTAAGCTAATGTAATTATGGGACATTTGCATCAATGTTATGGGCCCCTGGTGGTTCTCGCCGTTACTTTCAATATAGTATCGGAATTAATTTGTTTTGTTACTCATTCTGTGATACAACTTTGTTACTTTATCATGGAATTCACACGTCGTGTAAGTAAATAAGATATTATTAAATATTCGTTAATAATAGGCTGCTTCGCTTGTTGATAAGGTGCCCTTTTAGGCCTTGCGCTAGTCCGGTTTTCCCAAAACATAGCGATATATTTTTTATGTGAAATATCTAATGCAAAGGGTAAGGAGTCACGACATGCGTCGCCACGCTATGTGATAATGCGGCGTGGCAACGCGTCGCCATACGCAAGTGACTCGGCGTCTCTCCCACGCTGATTATCGAAGTGATTTTATTCACATTATTTCTACAAAACAATTTCGATGTTCACATCTGCCTGGTGTGCTCTGCAAGTATTTTTCCCATGACATTAGAAGTAAATATTAAGTGTTTTCCCAACAAATACCTATGCCAACCGCCTTATTATTCCGAACATCATTTTCGTGGCTGTATTTCTGTCAGTCCTCGCGGGACTAGCATGCATATATAAACAAACTCGGAGCCAGCTCACTTCATGTATTATTCCAGGAGCCACGCCACCGTTACACTTCCAACTTGCTGAATTTCTTAACACATCTTAATATTTGTTCCGTGCTAGTAGATAACTTGCTACTCTGTCCCTTGGCGGTGGAGGATTACATGTGTATTTTTATTCTTGTATTTTGTACGCTGTCACCGAAATATTTTGGTACTTATTAGATACCAGATTTAGCTCGCGCACGCGATTTAGTTATCGCCTATGTCTTTCCTCAAGAATCAAACTATGTAGATACCAAATTTCATCTAAATCGGTTCAGCGGTTACCAATTCCCTATACGAACTTCCACCCCTCTTTTCACTCCTAAAGGATGATTTCTGGGATAAAAACTAGCCTATGTCCTTTCCCGGGACTCGAACTATCTCTATACCAAATTTCATTTAAATCAATTTAGCGGTTTAAGCATGAAAAGATAACAGATAGACAGACAAACTTTCGCATGTATAATATTAGTTTGGATACTGTTACGTTATAAAATTTGGGGTTTTACCTTAAAATATCTGCATTTTTTTTGTTTATTTTAAAAGACAACTCAAGGCTGGATACTGGGTATCGAACCCACACAACCCGAAAGCAGCGAGGTGGTCGCTTAAACTCGACATCCGTGCTGTCGAGAATGAGTAAAAACATCATGTTCTGAATAAATAATCCGACTTATAGCAGAAATTTTTGCATTTGGTGTTACACGCTTCCGTCCCATAGATCGTAGGAAAGCGACAGGAAAGACTTACACATAAAAATATTGAAATAGTTTAGTAGATCCGTAGGGTGAAAACACTACCGTCCTATTTGACGAAATCAATACCCTAGATTGTAGCAAAGTTAGAAAAAAGATGGGAACACATAAAAAAATAATTTAAATGATAAACATAAAATATATTCGGACAGTCACACGTCAATGGAAAATAACAAGTATGACAGCGTAATATACCCCATAATTACATGGTTTAATTGTATAGCGGTACCAGGCTCGCATAACGGGAGAGAGCCTCAGTGATAGACAAAAGCGCTTCAACGTCGACCCCTGACCTCGTCACTCAACAGTTCCGTATGTACCAGGAGGTCAGAAGTTAATTGCAGTTAAGATGAGCCATGTGATTTAAGGAAGTGTTAGGAGATGACGATCCGTAGGTGGATTTAATTGCTTAGAAGGTTTTATTATCCAGTAATGACTAGAAATAAATGCTAATGTTTACTAATAATGCCATAAAAATATTTTAAATGTTATGAAATGGGTATTTAAAAACTATAATGTCCAAAGTAATATGCAAACGAATGAAAAAAGTGGTTTTTATTTCTTGTTTATTACCCTTTTTTAATGGAGTTTACTCCTTATGAATCTACTTACATATAAGGGCCCGGTATGAAAAAATATGAAGAGTAAAATTTTGTGATCGAATGACCTCGTTAAATTTTTGTAACGAGGTCATTCGATCACAAATTTTTAATCTTTTTTTTTTATCTTGCGCACCTTCCACATTTTTTTGTATAACTTGGAATATCCTCAATTGTTATGATAATATCAAATTTAACATTAAAAACCACAAATTTTCTTAAAATAGAGGAATACAAAAATATTTTTGTTTAGTGGGAATCGAACCCTAACGCCATGTCACAAACCTTGAACTTCAAACGTTACTAGGCAAAAAATTAAACCAGCTGTTATATAATTATATGCCACATCCATTTTGTCGTAGCTCTCATCTGCGTAGATAACGCAATATAATTTTGAGATGCTGCCTCCGAGCGGTGTCCGTCTTATTACAATAGTGCATCGTGCTATTTAAATGCTAATCAAGGTTTTGATTTTTATTGTTAGATTTTAGTGGATACGATGTGGTCTCAGTGAAAGCGATTAGCGATTAAGATAAAAAAAATTTAGAGAATTAGGAATATATCATGTGTCATGAGGGACTTTACAAACATTCATGAAACGGACCCAAAGAACACCCATACTCAGAACAACAATTTGCGGATCACACAAAGTGTTGTCCCATGTGGGGATCGAATCCACAACATTCAGCGCAGTAGGAAGTGGCGAGGTGACCGCTTAAACTACTACCCCATGCAGTCTAGATATTGATACTGGTATGCCTTGAGGATTTTGCTGATGATGGTCTATTATACGTACCTCTACGGCTTTCATCCCCTTTAAGTTTAATATAGGTGTGTTATATTAATGGGAGGTAGGCCTATTGCTATTAATAGCAAGCAAAGCGTCATTAACGCGAGCTAATCCATAAGTAAATACTATATTATTTTAAGCTCTAGTTATACTGGTCATATCGCTTGATAATTTAATATAAAAAGGTTTAAAACATGGCTTTTTATGACCTGAGTTTTGAGTCTAGACTTAAATAGGAATGATAATGTTCTGGGAGACGTATGTATATATGATAATGTTGAATATATCCTAATTGGTTATGCAATCACTTACTTAATATATGGTTTTGCCCCAGTTTTCCCATAAAAATGTCACGTTAATACCAGGAGTACAGAAAGTGTAGGTGTAGTTTAGGAAAAAACACGCTGTAGTATCCAACACAATTAGAAAGAAAAAAATATTCTTCCATTATCCATATCTCTACTGCATTTTTGTCTATTGGTTAGCGACCCTAACTGCTAATCCGAAGATCGTGGGTTCGATTCCCATCCAAGAAAAATAATTGTGTGATGAGCGCGATCATTTGTTCTGTGTCTGGATGTAATTTATCTATACCGTGTGTGTATTTAGAAATATATAAGAATGTTTATCAGTAGTCTGGTTACCATAGCACAGGCTCTGCCTAGTTCGGGATCAGACGCCCGTGTTTGAGATGTGTTAAATATCATTATTATTTTCAGGTCATCAGGTATAGACTAGAATTTTACTTCTATGCGTTTGGCCGTCTAGGTTAGAGGACTGATTCTACAAAGGTAAACGAATTCAATTCTACCATACGATATTATTATTTCATGACACATACGCGTATTTCAATTACATTGCTCAGTGTGGGTGTGTGGTTACGAATATGTGATAGTTGAACAGCAATAAAATGTAAAATGAATTGGGCCTCGTGCGTCAAGACAGTTCAAAAAAGGATTCGATTATTCGTTTTGTTGAGAATAACAGGAAAATGGCGGAGAATATGTTTTGTGTAATCGTTTTAAAAGCGGATGAAAATAATATGAAATGATTCATATTCGAATGCATTTTTTGACAGCAATATGTAGCAGGGGACATTTTAGAGTCCGAATTGTTAATTATACAAATGAGTTAGACAATATTTAATGGGCCTGTGTGATGCAATGATTGGTGATGCTGACTACCGAGCACAAAGGTCGTGGTTTCGATTTCCACCCGAGACAAATAATTGTGTGATGAATAGGAGCATTTGTTCTCAGTCTGAGTGTAATTGATCTAAAGTATATTTATCAGTAGACTGGTAACCATAGTACAGGCTCTGTCTAATTTGGAATCAGATGACTGCACGGATGGCGTAGTGGTTTAAGCGGTCACCACGCCGCTTCCTACTACGCCGAGTGTTGTGGGATCTACACTTAGTGTGATCCACAAATTGTTGTTGTGAGTCTGGGTGTCCTTTGTGTACGTTTCATGTATGTTTGTAAAGTCTTCCGCGGCACAGGATATGTTCCTAATGCGGGAGTTGTCTTTTTAAACAAGAAAAAAACAAGATGGCGTTTTTAAGTTATTATTATAAGCTACTACTTTCTTCAGAAAAACTTAGCATCAACGCTTACTAAACTTTACGCAAAAATTATAAGTGAAGTATGTTAAAGTAGGCCAAAACCTCCTTTCTAAGGAGAGGCCTATGTCCAGCAGTGGACTATTAAAGGCTGTTGATGATGATGGTAAAATAGAAAAGTAGTGAAGTATAGCTGAAATATTTAGTAAGCGATGCCACGATTGCTGCACTCCTTAAAACTGATCTTTTCTAAATATTCATGTCATTGGAGACATTTTTATTCTAAAATAAAACTTATTACTCACCAATTATTGACTTGTAGTATTGTTAACCCTGTGTCCTGTGCTAATTGTTTCTTTTGGTCTTCCGAGGGGTACGGGTGCTGGAACAAACAAACAAACAGTTAAAACAAAATGATACAAATACAATTTGTAAAGTATCCGCTGCGAAAGACAAATTTAAAGTGAGAACAAAGCGGGTCTAACCAAATTGAGTTTAGTCAATGCCATTGTAAGTGACCGAATTAGATTTTCAAAGGATTTCGGCTTAATTTTGTATGTTGTTTTTTGTTTTACTGATTGAAATGTGTTTTAATTTGATACTGAGTTGAATTTTATTGTCCTGTGTTTACCAAATAATAATCAAGATTGTTGCTTTCTTTGGTATAGCGTGCAAGCGAACGGCTCACCTGATGGAAAGTGACTACCGCCGGCCGTGAACGGCTGCAACTAAGAAGTCATAAGCGCGTTGCCGGTCTTTTAGGTACGAGTATGCACTTCTCTTGAAGGTTTGAAGGTCGTATCTGTCGTAAACTTAATCCTAAACTAGGTTGCCAGAGTCCATGGAGCGCCTTTGACAACAATACTAATTTTATTTTAACTTCTATCTTGCTTACAACAAGAAAAACATCAGCTGCCAAAACTTCAAGTTAGTAACCCCGACGGTTGAGGCTCTGCGTGCGTCAGGACACGAATTCAATAATATATAGATGGATATTTCATGCAAATCTCAAAAAACATTTTCCCTAAAATCAACAGTTCGTATTTCAAGGCTGCTAAAATCACACAAATATTAATATTTGCATATCCACGTACTTAGTTTACGCAAGAATATTTACATTTCAATTTTTACTGAGCGTTATAAGACTGCATCATGTAATATAAACGAACTGTCGAGGTGCGTATGCGCCGTTTTAGGTTGGACATGTACTGAGTGCGTTCAGAATTTAATAAAGTCTAAAATTATCAGCGATCGTCATACTTATGTTGTGTTTTAAAACAACTAAGACACAAAATAGACAAAGCCTTAAAAGTACTGTAGTAGCTAAAAGTACTGTATTTCCATTCCTTCATAGTATACCTATACTTTCCGTTTGGAGACAAAAAAAAACAAAAATAACTGATATAATAATATTAATAATTTTCTACCACATTCACACAACGCCATATAATGCTCAGCTCTGCTTTGTTTGGGACTACCGTATATAAAATAATCCAACCGATTACCGAAATACATTAGGTTATAATTTCTAAGCTAAATTAAATATCACCGAGTGCAACACAAGCTTTATAAATACAAACGTGCGGTGGGTCGACTCCTGCGCATCGAAGCATTCAGTTTATTATTACAATAACGTGTATTTGGCCATTGTCGAATTGCACTAATGCATCTCTAATGTACGCGCAGGATGTTAGGTTTGTGTTCAAGCTGTTTGTTTGTCTGTCTATCTGTTTACTTCCAAGATGGCGGCCGATTTATAGAATATTACAAGTTATTAAACTTCCGCATGGGATTCGATTTATTTACATTTAAAGTTCTTAAGTGATTTTGCTTAATGAAAGTCGTGATGGTAGTTAAGTAGAAATGTTGTTTTGTAAGTTGATTTTGAATTATAAGTTAGCTTTCGTGCGTGAATAAAATTATTAAATAAATATTCGTTTTACTTATTTATTGTACGTCGAATTTTTATTGTGAATTTAACACGATTGTGACCGCGAATGACCGTCTTAGCTCCTCAGATTTCTGCTTAAATTAAAGTTGTTTTGCAGGGTTCAGCAACATGCTTTCATAATCATGGAAAGAAGAACATTGAATTTGAAGGAGTAAAGATATACAATAAATTACCATTAAATATAAAAAATGCTACTACATTGACTACATTTAAAAAAACATTGAAGAAACATATAGCAGCTACTTATTAGTTAATACATTATTATTGTACTAAAACATTCACAATCAAATAAACTAATAAGGATAAAAACAATTCTATATGCACATAATATTCGTGTGTGTGCGTATGTGTGTGTGTAAGTGCATGCAGGGTATGTGCATGTATGTGTGTGTGTGTGTATGTATATGTATGTGTATATGTACGACTATGCATATGTGTATGTTTCTATATTTACAAATATAAATCTTAATAAATAAATCAAAAAAACTAAAAAAAATAAAAAATAAAACAAAATCTCAAGTCTCAATCAAGTATCAAAAAAAAAAAAGAATTCAGTAATAAAAATAGAAGAGTGTACTTACCATCTGGATGCCACATCTAGTTAATAATTTCAAGTTACATCTTTGGTTCAGTTGCTTGGATTCCCATTGTTTTCTGTGTTCGAGTGTTTTGCAAGTTCGTAATCTTACGCAAAATATATTTTACTACCCACTTTTATTTTATATTATATTCAAACGCTCAATGGATTTATTTTTTACTTTTATGTATGTTTTCTCAGTAAGTGAATTTTGTAAATTCTTTTGAGAAATAAAGATTCTTAAACCGCATCATCATCAATAGTCTTTAATGCCTAGTTAACATGCGTGCCGAGGCTTACATCCATAAGCTGCAAGTCTTAACAAACGCTTGGCTGCCATTTACACGCTTGCGAGTGTGCTATTGTGTTCAGGACAGGCAAACATAGCCCACGTGGACATATATTTTTTATTCAACGGTGGCACTAAACTAAAAAAAAAATATTCTCTAACTCTTCAATCAGTAGAACATTAAGACTTAATGTTGACGGATTGTTATAGTGTTTTTTTCTCTTCGCAGTGCTGTTGTCCTAATAGTTTGCTTACCTTAGTCGCCTCTTACGATACTCATGGGATGATTAGGGGTGGTGACAATCCGTTTTCTTGATCCGTCACCACATGGATAACAACAACATACAAAAGGCGTAAATAAGAGAGATCACTAGACAATGTGTATTGGCAATTTATGATACTCTGTTAACTTCTATGTCCATTAAGGTTTGCCGAACCTCAGCTATTAAGTTTACTGTTGTAGGGTCTATTCTAACTTACTACATATGAGGTGTCTCAACTTTTTTCAGTTATAAAATTGCAGACACAAAAATTTCAAATACTTTTTCTTGCGAATCAGAAATGGTAATGCATTTGGAGGGCTTGAGCCCACCGCGTGTGTTATCACAAAAACTAATATATGATAAGCAAAGCCAAACGGTTCTTTGAACAATGAAGATGAATCATTTTTGTTTGTTTCCGTCAATATTTTGGACATTTTTTCTTATAATATTACTTTTTTATTTACTTCTAAATTTAATTATTACAATACCACCCATATGTATGTTCTGTAATTCAAAATGGTATACTATTTCAGGGTAACTCGTCGGTGATAACTAGGGTATTGACAGCTTTTGAGTTGCAGGTGTCTGTGGGCGGCGGTAGTCACTTACCACCAAGTGACCGGTCTGCTAGTTTACAACCTATACCATAAAGAAATTCATAGTCAAATTGTCAACAAAATTAATGTTTTGAAATGAAAGAGAGATGAGGAGAGGGGTATATATATATATATATTATTTTAATTAACAATCTTAAGAGTTTACTCATAACTGGTATTTATGGACGATATTTATTGGATTTATTTACAGAGGAGTTGAGGGAGAGAAAAGGTAGAGACTTCCTTATAAGGTAATAAAATTAAATATCAACAAAACAAAGCCAACAGAATTGTAAACAGTTAAATATATTGTTTTCCGAAGCTCTTATGCACCAGGGCGTCATAAACGCATAGAGATATCAAATTTCGCAAAAGCAATCCCGTGCTTCTCATCCGCTGTCGGCCGCTGTAAATCAAGTGTGGCCATTAAAATCACGATTATGCCCGCCGTAAGTTTGCAATAAATCCAAAATCGATGGAAAAAAATAGGGTCATGTATTAGCTAGGATTTGCTTTTAATATTTATGTTTATTTTTAAATGCGGTAATAATAATTTTGTTTAAATAAGACATGTAATCTATGAAATAAAAATGAATTAGTTATTAGATGGTCTAGTGGGTTGTGATCCTGGCTGCTAAGCGAGGGTTCGTTCGATTCCCACCCAGGACAAATATCGTGTGAAGACCGCGATCATTTTGCTCTATATCTGGGCGTAGTTTATTTAAATATATAGGAATGTTTATCAGCAGTCTAGTTATCATGGCATAGGCTCAGCCTGCTATGGGATCAGATGACTGTTCCATTACAAGTTAATCCATTATTATTTAATTAAATGTTAATATTAAGTAGTATGTCTATTTTATATCAAGAATTTGTGTGTCTGATTTTATCTACATAATATGTTTATTTAGCAATGACGTCAGCTCGGATAACTCCTGTAGAATGGAATATATATTACAGATATTTGTTTTTTAAATAGTTTACTTAAGATACTCATACTTCGAAAGTCATGTTATTGTGTAAAGAGTCTGCTGTAGTAGTTTGGTTTCACTTAACAAAAGTTTAAGTATAAAAAAATTAAAATTTAGTAACTGCCAACCCTAAGTTTGAAAAAAGGGATAGCAACGAAAAAAAATCCGCTGGTAACTATAAATTTTGTTTCGCAATGTGGAGGAGAAACAATCCATTTGTTGGCACCTAAATCTATGGGGTGCGCGAATGAGAATATGTAAATACGCGTTCTGGGACTGAAGGCGAAGAACGCGACTAAAAAGAACGACTTTTGGCGAATAAACTTGAGTAACGTCTTGATTTTCTGAAACATTTTTATGAGCGAACTTGAAAAGGATTGAAAACTACATTAGTGTTATGAAAAAGCGAAAAATAACTGACTTAAACCCGTTTAAATATTGACTTTTGGGTGATAGAGGTTGACCTTGCCTTGACTATTTTGGTGCCTGTATTTGTTTTTGTGATAAAATGAATATAGAAGTGGTATTGTATACTATGATCTATATATATCTACGGGCCTGTTGGTCTAGTGGTTAGTGACCCTGACTGCTAAGCCGGAGGTCGTGGGTTTAATTCCCACCCAAGACAAATATTGTGTGATGAGCACGGTCATTTGTTCTGTGTCTGGGTGTAATTTTTCTACAATATGTATGTATTTAAAAATATATTAGTATGTTTATCAGCAGTCTGGTTAGCATAGCACAGGCTCTGCCTAGTTTGGGATCAGACGGCTGTGCGTGAGATGTGTTAGGTATATTATATTATTATTTATGTGCCAAATTTCATCTGGATCTGTTTAGCCAATCTGGCGTGATTGATTGACATATTCAATTCATTCATCCAAATTTTGCAGTTATAATAGTAATAAGAATCTTGTTTATTGATACATTACGAGGTATTTATGCTCATTTATTATCTATTATTTGATTGATTATTAACAATATGTACAATGTAAATTGCTATCTAAGTGAAACGAGCAACAAAAATGTCTGCCATCAAAATACAAAAGTCTCGGCAAGTTAGGAGATATGATGAAAACAGAAATTCCCAAATGCCACGCGTCTCCAGACATAATTCTTAAAGCGGGGAAAGTGTGTGGCGTATTTTACAATTTTCCCAGAGTTCGGTGTTGCCATAACAATAATAATATATTCACGGGGCCCGGTGATTTTCGGAAATGTCGTAAAATAAAAATCATAGCGAACGTCTCCGAGGAGTGAGAGTACTGAGGGCGGAGGACGCGATCCTTGATGGAGGTGTAAAAAGTTTAGTGTATTGTTTATTGGTGAAGTTATTCTGTTGTAAATGTGTTTGCGGCTTTCTACGATAATATCTGCAGTGAATTTTGTAGTTATTCTGTTATTTCAGTGTGAACAGATTTCATTATTAAATGATTATAAAGTAGATTATTGCATAGAAATTTATGTATTTTATTTATTTAAAATATGTTGTTTTTGTATTGAGTCCTTAATATAAATATGCATCGCCTTCTAACGTAAAAGTTTAGAACTAAGTAACACCGCTGTACTATAATTTAATTATTAGAATAAAAAAAAACCTTTATCCCATTGGATTATAGATTAAAATAGTCTTATATTTACATTTTAATGTGTATATGTATCATGGTTTTTTAATGCGATTTAAAGTCTCTGTCATGAAGCTGTGAAAAGTACCTTCATGATAAATTCAAATTCAAAATATATTTATTTTATAAAATTTCCAAAGTTGTTTGAAATCGTCTCTTACGCAGGCTCTAAAGTCGTAGATCAACACACACACAAAAGCAACAATCTCTGTTTCGTCAAATAGGTACAGAAGATCACGGTTTATTAGCATTGATACTGATATTTACTTATGAGCTAAAACATGAGAAGATAAACTGGATTATTATTCTGCATTTACGTATTTCTTACAGTATTTTTAACTGTTAGTATAGATAATTTTTGTTATTGCAATTTATTTTTCTTTTTTATAAAAGACAATGGAATTCCCGCATTAGGAATATGAATGTATCCTGTATCGCGGGGACTTTACAAACATACATGAAACGGACATAAAGAACATCCAGACTCAGAACAACAATTTGTGGATCACACAAAGTGTCGTCCCATGTGGGGATCGAACCCACAAAACTCACACAATTTGTGGAATTACTTACAATAATTTTATACTTATAATAATTTTATCATTAAAATGAACACACAGAGCCATTAAGCTTTTAACCTTACCCAAAAAAGTTAGCAGGTTTTGTTTTAACAAAAAACGGAGCTTCCTGATCCAATATGAATCCCGTACCACGTTCCTTAGTTACTGACACAGAACACTTCACGCAAAGACTGAATGTGAAACATGTGATGGATTAAATTTTTCGGCAACACGACGTGACATCCTCGGATTGAGCTTTAAATTATGCACGTTTCGCTTCCGAGCGTCAAAAAAACTGGGTCTTTCGAGCCACAATTTAGACTATGTAGAGTAGCTGGTAGATCAACTTTGACAATTCTTTTTTGTACAAGTTTTGTAGAAGAATATTCCCAAAAAATTTAGAGTTACGAATTTGTTTAGTGCGTAAGTGTTGGGTTATATTTTGGAATGATTGATAGATCTGTTTTCAAATACAACAACCTCTTACCACTTTATATAAAACCTAATTAATATATAATTTAAATATAAAAAAAACGAAAACGCAATACTTTGCAATTACTGACTTAGTATCTCGCAACTAAATATAAGTCCGGTGCACTTAGTTTTTGGTCGGTAGCATCCTTTCTTTGTTTGGTTGTACATAACACTTTTTATTTTAAATTTAAGTAAGAAATATTTATAGTTCCGTTCCGACAAAGTTAAACATGTAATCTTTTACCTTAAAAAGATGTTTTTAACTTTTCATTATTCTTTTAATAAGCTTCTGATGTTTAAACATGAGCAAAATTTTTAAGCTTAGTATTAAAAAGCACGCGCTAGTGTAACCAAAAACAAAATATACTATGAAAAAATTCATTCGTACATCTTATGTCATCGATATCCTGATTCCTTTATTTATAAACAATCCCCTCGTTATGTGCCACGGTAATAAATTACATAAAACATCAAGCAGCGTATGAAAGATATGTCATTTGTTAAAAAACTACCAAAACTTCTTCTTTTAAAAACTAAAATGCTCGAAAGCCCAAAAGACTCGCACTATTTTTAATATACCTAACACTGAAAGCTATTATAAGCGTAGTTTACAGGCAAAAGTCGTTAGAGGCCAGGAGGCGACCACAAATAGACGTCAAAAAACTATGGACCCCTAGTTCGGGGTCTTTATGTCCCACTTGGGACGCATAAAGGTGCGGAGGTGCCCTAACCCTATCGAAAAGATGTGACCACGTGATGGATGGCACTATCACAACCCTCGCCATCCTTCTGTTTTCTGCTCGACGTGTCTCCTTGTTTATTTATTTTATGTTTTGTTTATGTGCGAACACCGGGCCCTCCGATACATTGTTGCGTTAAATGTTAAATATTTTTTCTTGTTGCTACTTTTTATTCAAAAACGCCATGTGGAAGAGTCGAAGCGATACTTTTAAAATAAAATTCCTATGACATCACTGATCATTCCACCTTTAGAGTCAGAATAAATTATTAAAATCGCGTAAAAAAACGTGTCAAACTAAAACGGTCTACTAATTCACTGTATTCGCGTAAAGGTGGGCATTAATTGACATTGACACCTGTCAATTTTTGTCGAAGTAACGTACAACATTTTTACTGAGAGCTCTTTCGATTGTTCATAAAGTATTTAGATAGACTATTCAGAGTTACCGCGACAGGATCGGAGCTAAATTATGCAGATGTATAATGGACAGCCAGCGGTCGAACGGTTAGACGGAAATAGTTTTTTGGTGACAATCGAGGAGGTTTTTTATTGGAAACCTTCTTATGTTTTATGGTACCCCGGTGCTACCGTATTTGACGTTATGACCAATGAGTTTTGGATTTTACGAGACTTGCCGGAATAATTTTATGTGCGAATGTGAAACGTGTTCTTTATGTGTGAAATAAAGTGTCTTTAAAATATTTCTAACCTGTGACCCAAAAAAAGGTACTACTAGCTTTTGTTACTGTAATATTAGACTATTCAAATTAAAATCAAAATCGACTAAAAAACAAAACTAAGATCAAAACAGTTTCCCCAAATTCGAAAATTGAATTTCCAACGGCACCATTATTCTGTTTAATGCAATGGTAACAATGCTCTAGTGAGACGGTAAATGGCATCGATACTAATCTGCGGAGCCGGAAGCGCCCGCGCTGACGGCCGTTCGGAAGCCGCAACTGGGCTAGGAAATGAGATAGGTGCGTTCTAACTCCTAACGTGCCATGCTAGCCTGGTACCTGTCTACTGTGATGGAATTGGGACATTGTGACGAGCTCAGATACGTGCGCACTTCGCATGGATGGTATCATCCCTGTACTTATGAACTAAGACAATGAAGTTGGACGAACTGAGGACAGATTGTCCCAGTGTTGGGTGTCAAGGGTATTGTAAGACGGCCCTGCGTGGCCTTTTGTTACTTTAGACGAGTTAGAGGACGTGGCCCTTACTAGTTATCTGTAAATAGATGTTTATTTTAACTAAATAAGTACACAGTTTAATGATTAGCGCTATAACAAGGTACACAAAGCGTTTCTTTCCATTTTGTAAAAACAAAAAGTCTTGGAATCACTTAAAGCAAAGAAATTGAAATTATACTAAGTATGTACAAACCCTTACTTTAAAAGTAAAACAATAAAGAGTTTTGTATATCAATCGGGACATCAAAGCGGCCGTATCATTAAAAATTAAGAAAAAAGACTGTAAAGAAGGTTACTACATCTTCCAATCAAAATAGGACCTTATGTTACAAGGATTGCGTTGAAATTTGAATGTTTCGACAATTGTGCATGATAGCAACTGTAGGAAATAATAGTGCATGCGCCGGCGCAGGCGGTAAGCTCAAACGGTTGCCAATAAATGTGAAGTAAATGTAAAAAGAAGTAATATTCATGAGGTGTTTCAACGACCATCTGAGCGAGGGCTGTCACGTACCAGGAAGCTTATATATATGTTTTTTACCTTGTCTGACTGTATATTTTAAAAATACAGTCAGATATACAATGAATTGAGAAAAAAACATTCTTTGGTGAGTATCACACATCGCAACTAAAAAATACTGCCCAATAGTAAAACACACGCTACCCTATAATCTTCAACGAATCATGTTTTCAAACAATGAGATTTGTATGTAAAATATCTGTGTTTCCAATAAGAAACTACCAAGTGAATTTTATTAATCCAGAAATGTCGTTTGACAACCCTAGTGTGCGTCAATTCAGTCTGTTTTGCATGCAACTCGCGGCAATAAATAACAGTAGGGTTGGCAAAAAGTGGCGCTTGAACCGGGCCATTGTGCCTCCGTCACAACCGATACCGCGCCTAGATTGTACACCGACAAAACCCAAGATTGACATTAATATACTACGGTAAGGCATTACTTAATTAATCTACTTACTCTTTCTTCTTCTCTATTACATGCTACTCAATAAAAACCTATTTGCTTTCGATACTAAAAATATTACCTAAGCGTCAATTAACTATTAATGGCCTTAACAAAAAAAAGTAACTTTAACGATTCCAGTCGAAATGAATCGCTTGCATAAATTAAACGCGTGTCGCGCATTGATTAGCGCCGCGAGCGAATAAATAATAATCGAGTCCATTCGATTTTGAACCGAATGAATCGGATCGAAAATATACCGGTCGTTGCATTTATACACCCGATGGCTTCGTATGAGATAAAAGATGTATTATAGAGCATTGGTGTGAATATATGTATATGAGTAGAACCGTAGTATCGATTACACGGGGCTATACCGATGGACAGTACAAACGTGATCATCGCGAGAATGAATTTTTATTACAGACGGTAGGGTAGGTGTAAAATATTTTAGTTTTCTTTGCTCTAGTAATAGTGACGGTAGTATTTGTCATATTAGGGATTATTTATTGGTGATAAAAAATACCGGAGGTACTCAATGCACTGAAATGGAAATGATAATTGTTGATTATAATTTAGATTTGACTGCACGGATGGCGTAGTGGTTTAAGCGGTCGCCACGCCGCTTACTACTACGCTGAGTGTTGTGCACATGGGACGACGCTTTGTGTCATCCACAAATTGTTGTTCTAAGTCTGGGTGTTCTTTGTGACCCTTTCATGTATGTGTGTAAAGTCCCCCGCGACACAGGATATATCCTAAAGCGGGAGTTGTCTTTAAAAAAAAAAGATTACGGCTTTTTGGATTGGCTTGTTGATCTAGTGGTTAGCGATTCTGACTGGCCAAAGGTTCGATTCTCAATCAGGAGAAATATTATACGATGAACACGATCATGTATTTTGTGTCTGGGTATAATTAACCATAGTAAGCATGTTTTTAGAACAATGTGTCCGGTTGCAAGAGTACGTAAGTGGTACTTATTAATTTTCATACCGAAATATAACTTTGTATTGTATTTGTAATCTTGTAACTGAAGGTTCAGCCGAGGGCTGGGTTTCAGTTCTCGCCTTTCGTTAAATATCTGCATAATAAAACCTAGCACATTAGTACAACCATAGAACGTTACCTGTTGTAGCATTGCACATTTTAATACATTCTGTACTTGAAATGTATATCACGGCATTTCGTACCCAATACTGTATCAAACAGCCGAAGACAGGCTCATATCTAAAATGAAATAAGATCAGAACCGGATTACGCACATTCCACATATCTGGCGAGTACACCGGCACGCATAAACAGCCCGATATCGGGCACGCAGCTTGACAAATTTCATATCTAACAGATATCGATGCGGTGTAAATCATCGCGCGGTCGCACCGCCTTCATGTCGCCCGCCCGCTTGAGTTATAGTGTGGATGCAGCTTTATTTTACGACGCCGGCTGACATGTGATGTGCGTGAGCGCATAGTTCACGCGCATTGTTGCCCTGCTTGAGTGTTATTTGTGGAGATGAATTATTTGTTTTGTCAAAATATGAAATTTATTTGGTTAAATCTTAATTGGAAAATTGGCATAGCTATCATAATAATATGTATTATATATAAGTAAAAGTTAAATTCAAGTCAAGTCAACCCTTGTTTGCCTTCCGAATAAAAGTTGGAAAAACAGAGTACCAGGAGAGCAGGCGGCGTGCACAACACGATGCCTACCAGGATTACATAAGATATAACAAGTAGAACACAGTGCTATCTCGAAGAGGGCGCGCCCTGCGGCGTTGCAAATATTTGCACGCCACCGACGACGCCCTGTTTGCCTAGTACATAGCCGCTATGCGTATAGCTCTTTGCCTCTGAAGACCTGGGCCTCAATTCTTCTATTTTATGTTAACGCCAAGCCACTGTAATTCCATTGACACGCTATTGAAACGCCATTGACATCGGTCATAATATTAGTATTCTACTAACAAAAATTCACAGTGTCAATAGCAGAATTGAGGCCCTGGTGGTAACACACCAATAATACAAAAGTTTTACTAATTAGACACACATTTAAATTTCATCTAATAAAATTATGGTGTTCCAAAATGGAAATCTCTACAGAGTATCTCACACCACAGTACAAAGTACAGTTTCGGTATGGTAAACCGTCGGGCGTGAAGATACAAGGCAAGGAGCACTTCGACAAATCGCCCAACCACGCCAATACTGTGTCGTCAGCAGAGCCCGAGGCTCGGGGCGGAGCGCCCGCCCCCGCACACGACCCGTACTTGTCTCCAAATTGGACCCGGGGCTCTAATGGGGCTCAGGGATAGAAGTAAGGGTCAAAGGTACAGATAAAACTAGTAATTGGTGAGATAATGATTTGTTAGGAGTTATTTGTTTAGTGTATTGTGTAAGAGATATAGAAAAGGGGGAGATTTTAACGGATAAATTAATTAATCTAGTTATTTTTCAAAAATTGATCTATTAAATGCATAAGTAATTTTTGGAAAGATTAGGGTATTCCACCCGGTAAAGCTTTATTAAAAAAAAAAAAAATTAAGTTAGTAAAATTAAAAAAAAAAACTTATATATTTAAATGTGTCGCGATGGTTAGTGAAAGTATTAACAAGCCTATGAAGTTGGCCAATCCTCGCCAGCTAGCTAGCCTAAATTGATAGTCGACTTTAGTTAATAAAATTTACAGGATTTATTTATTACCTTGCTTACTTTGTGTCCATTTATATAAAAATGTTAAGTTGGTTTGTGTACGCTTAAAAAACTCATAAACTTCTGCACCGATTGAGCTCAAATTTTGAAACGATATACGAGTACCTACAACCAGCTTCAAAGATTGTTTTTATCTATTTTTATGTCAGTTCAGTTTCTAATTTTTCATATATGCTATCACAATGTGCATCAGCAATGCTTGGCAAGGTACAGCTAATACGTTATAAAAGCGAATAGTTAACTCCAATCGCAATCGCGTATCGCGATAAAAGCTACGAAACGATAAAAAAATATACGATATATACGAAGATACGAAAAAAAAATCCCTTATACTTTGTCGTGATTAAATTTTTAAACAATATTAACAGCTTAGAACTATATCTTAGATCAACAGAAATTCGACAACTCAAACTGCTTTAATCTTGGTTCTAGGACGTACCCGGAACATGTCGGCCGGTGAGCATACCTGACGTCCGATAAATCAGCGGGATCGCTCCCCAGATCAGACCAGCGGTCATCGTATCGAACCGGCTTCGCATAAATAATGGCCAAAGACGGACAAACTTGTATTCTGCCGTAATTATTTAATTAATAGACTAAGACGAGTTTTGCAGGGTTAAGTCCAGTCTGGAGTTAGGTTAAGTCTAAAAATAAACTTTACTGTGTTGTAGAAAAAATATTGATGTGAAAAATAATATTTATCTTTGAAGGTTTAGAAAAAAAATTGTATACGGTTCTTTCTTGGCTTTTTAATTGAAATGAATTATCTATGGTAAATTTCGTCTACAACTCTACCATAGTACATTTGGATAAGTTTTTATCTCACGTTATGACGTAATAATAATATGTGTGTGTATTTTAAACTAAAACTATTACGTCATAAAAACAGTAAAAGGCTTTAATTTTAAATGTTAACGAGATTATGATACAAAGGTCATGCTGTTAATAAACTTAAATAAATTAAAGAAAAGATTTCAATCAAAGTTTTACTTTAAATAAGAATAGCAATATCTATCAATGAACGAACCATGTTATTATGTGAACAAAAACAAAAGTCGAATTTAGAAAACAATATCTTACAAAGTCGTACACGTGAATGGCCGTACAATTACAGAGCACGAGTCACAATGACTCCTAAGTTTCAAACATATTTTTTCTAAACCCTTCCCACGCGTAAAGCTTGAGAGTAATTATAGGTTAGGGTCAGTAATAACATATAGCATCAATAAAATTGTATATCATTCAGTTCTGTTTCCCGGGAACGCGTCGGGTGATTAGCGCGGCCATCTTGTGGGCGGTAACACCCGAAGGCGACACGATCTTCGATTCCATTTTCAAAAATAACACTAATCGGCGAATACAGCACGCGCGGCGACACCCGTACGTGTGTTTTTTAAATTTCGAATGTACCCAACGTCCTACGACGTTATTACCTCGCTGGGATTTGACTACTGTCACTCTTGACAGAAGTGATTGACGTTTATAAATACCGCGAGTCAAGTGCGAGCTTGTTATATTCCGTTCGGAATTCAAGATGTATATTCTTTTTTATAAATGCGAAGGGTTTGTGTCACAGACATTTTCCAAAATTCTTCTTATGAAAACTGACATTAATTTTTATATTAGATGCATACAGGAGCTTTACGATATAACTTTAATTAACAGTTCTGTTAAGTCTCATATACGAGTGCATATTAAAACGTCAAAAAGTGTACATTTCCTTTTGCTTCTCATTTTCGGTGGCCTCCCCAATATCGTCGCGTCATGAGGGAGACAGCCTGGCATCGGCCGACGGACATTGGTTTTTGAGAGATGCAATAGAAAACCGCCTGTTTTACCAGGAAATAGACGGGGAATTGGAATTTTCAATTTCGTTTTGCTTGGTTACTTTGTACGAATGGAAAAACGTTAGCAATTTTGAATAGGAAACAAAAATGGACCACACATTCAGCATGTCAAAATGACAGTTCATCTTTTTTTTAAATCGAATTTAGACATGTGTTTTGTAATGTAGTTTCAGAAAATATTGTTCTTACTAAGAGATATAATAAATATTCTGTATATTATCTAGTTTTCAGTATTGAGCATAATGTTTTATGATAACAAAGAAAATTTTACACCCAATGAATAAAAATTATCCAAAAATGTTAATCTAAGAAGCGAACAGAGAAAATCATTCATTCATATTCATAGTGGTAATACGGAGCGAAGCTTTCAAGAAAATGGTTCTCTGTTCTAGGAAGAGTCGGTACGAGATGCATGAATATTAACACCGTACCGGTACCAGGGTGGTATAACTATATTAGAGCTAGCGTACTGCATGCCAACGGTAGGGGCACGTTTGAAGTTGCGCCCGGCTACGTTCTGAAATTTGACATTTTGACAGCTCTCCGACGTCGACTGCCTTGTCTCCCGTCCCCCTCCTTCACCCGCCGTTGACTGCAAGCTATCTCCCTCACACAATAATAACATTACGTGCACGGTATTCCTGTTTCTGCTACGTCTGACTTGTGATATGAATTGTTAATGCATTGGTAATTGATATTATAATTTTGATAGGCCATTTTGTTCTAATGGTTGTGCTTTTAGTGTAAGAGGTGGTTAACTTTGTTGTTACCGTTAAATAGTCATGTGATACAAGCTTTTATGTGGTGTTGTGATGGCGTCTTCTAGCTTTGTTTAGGATTCTTTTGTCTTTCGATTTAATGGGTGGTGGGGGATCTTTGATTTATTGAGTTGTAACATTATAGTGTTTATGTAATATTAGGTATTGTATGTAACAATTGAGATATAATTCCTTGAATGGATTTTCAATAATATCGTGTCATAAGAAGTACTTAAAAAACTAGACATAGCTTTTAGAGTCGTTTAGTTCTTTAAAGTTTACATTCGTTACTGATTGAGTGAAACAATTTTATAATAAACTATCATTATTAATCACCAATTCAAGTGTATCAGTTCTAACTCTTTATTACATAAAGTATTTTTATGTTCAAAGCTTAAAAAATTCTGTTTGTATTTGTTCCAAAACAACACTTAGAAACCACAAAGCACAAATCTTAAAGTCACAAGTAAAAGTCATATGTCCATTCAAGAAGATTGACGTAAAACAATCTGTTCAGAAACTACAATCATAGACAACGTTTTTTCAAAAAACTAGAACAGACAGTTTCACATATCAGTCATGATTTAAACAGGGATTTTTCAATGGCTCTTTGAAATTTGAAAGACAGCCAAAGAATCAGTGTTAAGTTTGACACGGAACAGGGACAAAGTAAAAAAACTGATTTCCAGACGTAGACACATGCTAAGTAATGAAAGTCTGCATGAAAAACAGTATAGGTGGAGGACAGTCCTGTCAATCGGCTGTCAACGAACAAAAAGGAGTATTTAAGGTTCAAAATAGCTCGTCAGTTAAGGTTAAATTTGCACTATGCCGTAGGGAGATTCCGTGACGTTCGGAAATAGGAAAAATAAGGCTGAATTCAGTGTGCATCGACCGTTTGGATTTTTAAATAACGGTGGTTAGTCGGTAAATGTGGATGTACTCAGTAACGTATGCTGTTGGTTTTGTCTCCTTGCTTTTGGTATAGACTTTACAAAAGGATCAATGTCTGATGGTTGAGATGATAAAACTGACGAAAGGAGGGCAGGAATAAAAGTGAGTCTTTGAGGATCGTATTTACTATAATTTAAGTCTGAATATTGTTTACTTTCTTTAGGGTAGGGGGGCAAACTAGCAGATAAGTCACCAGATTTTAAGTGATTACCGCCACTCATGAACACCTACGACTTAACTTTTTTTTCATGTAATGGATGGCAAACGAGAAGATGGGTCACCTAATGGAAAGCGACTACCGCCGCCCATGAATGCCTGCAACTCAGGAGCCAGCCTTTGAGGAAGGAGTACGCTCTTTTCTTGAAGGTTTGAAGGAAACATACTAATAAGATTGATATTATTAAAATCAAAAATATATTATCTGAACTTAACTCCAAAATTTTCACTTTCATAAAATTAAATTTAACGAAAGCTAAATGTTGCAAAAATAAAACTGTTTCAAACAAACAAAACTGCTTGACGCAAATAAACAGTTACGAGGTACCACGGCATCATATCAACGTAGAAACATCAAAGAAACTAAGAACAAAGTGAAAACAGAACTTCGGCCGTTTGATTAGGCGCGTTCTTAACATGCGACCGCCTCGAGCAACGCTTTGTTACATCCATCCTTTGAGTTTGGAACGTTGGCACAATCAAAGCGGTACGGTTACTTCTTGTCGATCGCTGAGAGCTTGGTACGTCCTATGATCTGACAGCATAACATTGACTCTCAAAGCGATGTCGACAGACAAATTTGAGATAAAGATATTAAAAATTAGACATACAAAGTGCAGTCTACTCTGAAAAATCAATCAGAGATCAAAAGAAAAGGATATACTTAGTTTCGCAAAAAAAATATTTTCCACGAATAAAAAAATGGAAATTGAGGGGAGTGGCCGTTGTAGGCGACGCTGGCTTTTTGACATTTATCCATCCATCACAGCATTCATCATTTAACTGGTACACATTTGCAAGCAGTACTCCATTCCTAGAAATTGGCATTTGGTCCTCTACATCAGTACCTAGTCTTTGTGCAGAATACTATTTTACTTTTTTATATTCAAAAATCACGAGAAATAGAAGTTTTGGGACATTATTTAGTCCGTGTGGTGACGGATTAAGAATACGGCGTGTCACCACCCGCATCACCCATGGGTGTCGTACGAGCCGACTAAGGGAGAAAACTGCGCAGAACAACAGCGATGCTGAGAGAAGGAAAACTTGACACAAACCCTATACCAACCCGTCTGGCCAGCGTGATATAGTAGGCTAAAACCTCCTTTCTAAGGAGAGGCTTATGTCCAGCCAGTGGACTATTAAAGGCTGTTAATGATGATGATTTAGGGCCTTACAGCAGTCGCATAATATGATATGACGACTGTAGCACCGAACGCGCACATTGGTCAAATCAAATAGCTTATGCTGCCTCACTTACTTGGTTTTTGATGAAATCTCTCCCACAGATTACAGGAAATCCAGAGAATTATATTACACATTATATATAATTTATGGTGAACGAAAATCAATAAAAATTCTTCGTCGAAACATGAACAGTTACAAAACCTACACATATGTATATAGTACACTCAATTACAAATAAAGACTCATTCGTTGAAAAACAATGCCGGCCAAATAAAGAGGTTATCCAAAATATCAGAGCACACTGCAGTATAAAAAAAAGTCAAACGCGGCGCGAATGTCAATAAAATTTGATGTTTACGCGTCGGACGATATCTCGTGGCAAATAAAACCGCGCACCGACTTTAAACTGTTTTCACTTGTTCGAAAAAATAATTTTTTATGCTCTTTTATTTTCGCTGGGTATATTTTTAGAAGCTGTATTATTGAATTAGATGGAAGATTAACCTGATGTAAAACTAATACTGCATAGGTACCTTTGCTGTTCATTATAGTTTATGACATTTATGTGAAATGTGCCAGTTGTATTCGAGATGACAGGCGGCTGAGACCGTGGTCCGAGTTGTCAGTTGAGCGGGAGAATAATAAGCACTGTTAAGAAAACTATGGCGTAAATATTATTTAAAAGACTTGATTACTAACTGTACTCGAATTGAGATTAGAACATATTTATTTATTACTAGCTGACCCGCGCAACTTCGTCTGCGTCTCTCAATAGTAATAAATTTTCTTCGTTTTTGAAACATTCTTCATTGGTGCTCCGCTCCTATTGGTCTTAGCGTGATGATATATAGCCTATAGCCTTCCTCGATAAATGGACTATCTAACACTGAAAGAATTTTTCAAATCGGACCAGTAGTTCCTGAGATAAGCGAGTTCAAACAAACAAACAAACAAACTCTTCAGCTTTATAATATTAGTATAGATTCAGAGGTTTCTGTTATGTGAAGTTTTATTCAAACTAATGATAGTTCATTTCACTGAGACCGCGATCCCGGTTTTGCTGTTTGGTGGTGTACTCTTTTTCTTTTTTACGTGACAAATTTTTGAGTGCCATGCTTATCCAACTTGTAAAATATGGTATGGTGATGACCTCGACGCCGGTAAATCACTATGATTCTATGGTTCTCACCTTCAATCTACATATTTTTTAAACCTGGTCTCCTATATTACGGATCCTTCAAAATAACCAGGACATCTGTTTTATAAGGAGATAAGTAGCTCATTTGAATCTACACAACGGGAGAGAATCGATGTTAGGCGGGCGACGCGCGATAAACCCAATCAGTTCACAAAACATAAAGAGGCGTACACACCGGCGGAATTCACGAGCACATTAACAATACACCAGGATTGGATGTGGCGCAAGTCACGTAATATCGCGGTTTTTTAATATATTACTTTACTTTTTATAGAATTCAGGACTAGCTTTGTTTGTATGGTTGATTTAAAGCACCGTTGCTACCTCGCATTGAAATAGAAATGATGTTTGATTACATGTCACACACAAAACAAAGGATCAGAAGGGTCACCTTATGGAAAGTAACTACCACCGCCCAAGAACGAATACAACTCAGCAGTCACAAGCGCATTGACGGCCCTTAAAATTATAAATATTGTACTGTACTTGACCCAGTATTTCATTGAAAGAAACATTAACAAGGGTTCATCATCATTATCAACAGCCTTTAATAGTCCATTGCTGGACATAGGCCTCACCTTAGAAAGGAGGTTTTGGCCTACTATACCACGCTGGCCAGACGAGTTGGTATAGGGTTTGTTTCAAGTTTTCCTTCTTTTTGCAGTGCTGTTGTTCTGCGTGGTTTGCTCCCTGAGTCGGCTCTTATGACACCCACGAGATGAATAGAGGTGGTGACACTCCGTATTCTTAATCCATCACCACACGGACAATGGTTAGAATTAACATGGGTTAGATGGATAAAAATAAAACATGAAGTAAAAAGCACAAATTGTAATTTTTCATAAAAATTAAAGATATTAGAAAAAAGTATTTTACAAAAATTTAAATTTAAATTTGAACCGCTTGACAATGCAACCCTCCGCCGCTCACAGTGCGGCCTTTGTCTACCGATAACCCTGTCAACGGCGTGACGGAGTGGCGCAGTTATCGGGCCGTATTGTCCGCACTCGCCATTGTGCGGCCCAACGTCTTCATGTGTGCACCCCGCTTTAGTTTTACCATCTATTCTGATAGTTCTACAATACAGTATGAAATATTAAACACCAGTTTGTATACGTTTAAGTTATATGCTTCAGTTATCACTTCCAATAACTTATAGAAGATCTCTACTATAATAATGTAGAGGTTTAATCAATAACTTAGCAATTTTGCTATACTAATTAAGAATCTAGATGCTCACTTGGAAGGCGTTTAACGTACAGAGAAATGGAAAATTCAGAACAGATAGGTTAGAATAATTTTTTTGAGGCATTTAATAGCCATAATATGTCTGCAATATGAAAAGTTGTTGGTTTTAAAGTTACGATGAGCAGCTTAAGTTTTCTAAAGCATTTATAAGCAACGAAAAATAAAGAATCAGACTATTAGTCAATCGTCTTTTGGATGTATCTAACCAAACATCTTTGTGGAATACGTTTCTTTAGTAAACTTGTCCAACACGAGTCTTCTATTCGTATAATTTTCTTTAATTTCCTTATATGTAATCAAAAGCCATTAAGTAGATTGAAACCCACAATATTATTTTTATAAATTAAATTTACCTATCGTATCGATGGGATCGAACTGTGTACAGCATAAGTGCTTTAATAAAGTTACTCAAATCAGCGTCGTAACTTCAAATCACTAACTATTAACATCCACAATATACTCAAACGTAACAGTGCCTAAAGATGATTCTAAGAGTACATAAAATATGTGCTAACAAGAGTCGTGTTGCAACGTTTCCTAGAATACGACCTGAATTGCGATTGGTCGTTGCGGCCTGCATCTGCGGCTTGATTGGGCCACATCTTACGGGGCGTTAGCATCGAGAGGGTTAAGAATTGGTATGTCAAGAGACGTGTTAATTAGAGATCGTTTATGGTGTTATAGTAACTTAAGTTAGACTTTTTGATTGACCAATACAATAAAGGATTTTTTTTTGGTTGGTGGATATAGTGGATATATTGTGTGGGTGTACTAGGGCTTCATAGATAGATGGAGGTTTATAATAGTGTGCGTCTGGTACTCAAGAACGTCTGAAACCTTTGCTAACAGACATACTCGTATTATTACTTTTAAGAGCCCTTCATATTCTTTTTAAAGGAATTACAACACAATTTGCCTGTGGCATTGGTCGTTTTTAATTTTGTAAATTTTGTATCGCCGATAACGTAGATACAAAAGTCCATGATAATCAATTGTTATTTAAGGCGTGGACACATTACAATCAAACTTCATCGGAGTGATTGTTGACCGAATGGCGTAGTGGTTTGTATAATGGACTGCTACTCCAAAGGTCGCGGGTTGGATTCCTGCTCACGTGAAACATTTGTGTGCATGAACATTTAGTGTTCTACTTAGTACAAGCTCTACTTAGTTTGGGACTAGATGGCGTTATGTGAATGTGATAAAAAAATAATCACAAAGTTACTGTAGGCCCAACTCATAAACCCCCCCCCCCCCTCCCCCCACCACTGCTGTGCAGGTGTGACTTTCCATCAGATAGATGACCCGTTAGCTCGTTTGCAATACAAAAATATCCTTGTACCTCTTAATAGAAATCACACAATTATCACACTTAATTGCGTTACTAAATAAACTTGTACAGTTTTTTTGTAACGATAAAATCACTGATAAAGAAAAATTATTACCTCATTATCACATAATAAATAGTATTTTTAATTATTTCAACGTCAGTTTTTCAAATAAACTGCCTCTGATTGTGTCTAAGATGGCGGCGCTTTGCTCGTCGGTACACATAACCAGAGTTAATTGTATAATAAATAATTCAACTCACAAGATGTAACTGTAACTTCAGAAGTATAAAAACAATGATTAATATGACGCTTGTAATTAACTCATAATCAATATTATGCTGAAATCACACGTATGTGAGAGAATTTTTGTTGGTATACAAAATTAGTTCGCTCAAATTTCTATTCGATTTTAACAAAAGTATACAAGAGTCTTACCTATTTATAATACCTTAACTGTGCTGTACCTTAGCTCACACATGGCCAACTGATCCCAAACTAGGCAGAGCCTGTACTATGGTAACCAGACTGCTGATAAACATACTTAAAACTTTCTAAATACATACATATTTTAGATAAATTACACCCAGACACAGAAAAAATGACCGTGCTTATCACGCAATATTTGTCCTGGGTGGGAGTCGAACCCACGACCTCCGGTTTAGCAGTCAGGGTCACTAACCACTAGACCAACAGGCCCGTCAACCAGGCCACCATGGTTAAATACCATTAATTTATAAATGTGAAAGTTTTTAAAGATGTATGGTTTTTTGTTACTCAATTACGCCAGAAAGGTTAAACTTATCTGGAGGTTCTGCGGTTCCTCGGATGTCTTGAAAAACTTGTCCGTGTGGTGACGGATTAAGAATATAGTGTCACCACCCCTATTCATGCAGTAGGTGTCGTAAGAGGTGACTAAGGGAGCAAACTGAACAACAGCACTACAGAGAGAAGGAAACTTGACACAAATCCTATACCAACCTAAACCTAAAACCTCCTTTCTAAGGAAGGGCTATGTTCAGCAGTGGTCTATTAAAGGCTGTCGATGATGATGATGAAAAATTTTATGAACAGAAGCTGAATGCTGACTTAGAATATGAAAGAATTGCCTCAATTACGATTGGCGGAAAAAGAGATCTCGCGTCTTTAAACAAATCAATAAATTTCAAAATTTTTTTTCGATTAAAATACACTAAAACGTATTGACTAACTATAACTACCATATATTGCAGAAACAAACCAATAATTACAATTACTTATAATCCGGAAACTATTACGTACACCATAGAACTACACCATAGACCAATAACACACAAATTAAAACCTTACATTCCATAAATATAAAGTTAAAATTCAAACAAACAGTTGCGTGTTATCATGAATCGTCTAAAACCACTTAATCCTGTAAAGGTGGTTTCACACGGCGCGATCGCAGTTGCTGAGAAGCGACGAAAACCAAAAGGGCGTCGCCGACGACTCAATTGTGATTGTATCAGGCGAATTGCAAATGTACTGCACAAGGCAATGCGTCTACTGCATGCGATTGTTCAAATGAAAATAAATTTAACTGAATTTGCTTCATATGTTTACTTTTATTTGATTTTTAGTCATGTGGTTAGGGATCCTGACTGCTACACTGAGAGCATAAGATCGTAGGTTCTTTTCTAGTCCAGGATAAAGAATTCTGTGATGAGTGAGATTTATTTTGTTCTATCTTTAAGTGGAATTTATTTAAACGTACGTATTTAGAAATACACAATGTTTATCAGCGTACTGCTAATCTAGTTTGTGATCAGGCGGCCGTGTGCGAGTATTCAAATTTTTTAAAATACTTATTTTCAAATTATAACTATATGGCTGCTATTCTGTTTCTTAGAGATACGTATTGACGTTACTTGTGAGATTTAGGTTATTGTACGTTAAAAATGCTGCTATTGGCGTTGTCCACAAATCGCTAGCATTATAGATGAGTGCTTCAAGCTGAGTCACCGGCCTCGGTTTTCTATGTGGTCCTTTTCCGTGCCGTTTAGGGAAAATATACTCCTGTACTTCTATGGTTTGCTCTTCCATTTTTGTTTAAATGTTGGTTAAAAACTTGTCTTATCAGCAACGTGGTGTGCAGGGTTTAAACTGCTGGAGGATCCTTTAACCAATCAAGGTGATCATGCGAGATGAACTGTGGCCCAACGGTTGCTATTGGCAACTTTTATAAAATAATTTCTTATTGCGCGATGTAGGATTAGTAATCAGTCTGTATTTAGCTGTATCTTCGTAAGATGGCATTGGAGTATGTTTCCGTTGTCTATAGATATCGCCACAGGTCCGATGCTCTCGATATTATAATGACAAACATTTTATCTATAAGTCACATAACATGTTTTATTTGCTTACTCATTAGAACTGTTAAAATAAATGTTTACAAAGTAAGAAGACGGCATTTTCAGGTGATAAACTGAAAAAAAGCTATTGAAGTCCGCCAGACTCTAGAAAACAATTACTTAGTCGCACCGTCTGCCACCCCCGTAAAAGGGGTGGCACCTGAAGCTATTTTCATAATGCACCCACCAGTTCACTTCTTCTCTTAAACTTAACACTTTAAATAATTGGCTGGAGAATACATGGATGGGTCTATTGTACCCAGGTGTTATTTCGTTCGACGGTTGTCCGGCTGTAAAGGGTTGGGTCGTAATGACCAATTATTAAGATTGAAGTTTTGTGCTGTTTTGCGAATTTTATTTTGTTGCTGACATAATAAGAGTAGATTAAAATTAGTGAAAGTTATTTTAAACACGATAATCTAGCTCCGATTTGAAGGGGCAATTGCTGAAGTGAACACTTCTTTAGTTAAACTTCGTTGGGCATTTTTGAACAACAAACAAAAGAATGCATTTTATGGTTTAAAAAAAAACACATATTTTGAGATCGGGAAAAACCATTGAAATCGCGATACCGTTACCGTTACCGACACCTCTGTTGAAATGAAAACTTCTTTAGTCGCGTTGGGTATTTTTTGAGATAGGAAAAAACAATTGAACTCGCGATATTGTTACCGTTACCGACACCTTTGTATATAAGTATATACAAAGGCGTCGGTTTTTTTTTGGCATTATTAATGTTAACTATCTACCGAAACCCCGAACAAAAATGGTATCACCAAAAATAACCCGTACTAAGAGACTCACTTAAGCGTAACTTAAATTGTTCGCAGACTGAACTGCAAACGCCTGCGTTTTAAGACTAGACAAGTTATGGAAGAAGGGTAATGCACTTATAATATATGACGCTAATGCGGTCATGGATTTTGTTATAAGGGTGGCAAAGGGGCGGAGTACATTAAGGGTGTAGATTATTATACTAGGATACTTATTTTCAGATTTCAGCAAAGTTTTTTGCCAGTTGATGTAGTGTTGCCAATCAAAGGACAAATAAAAATAATAATAACCTTACACATCTCACACACGGCCGCCTGATCCTAAACTAGGGAGAGCTGGTACTATGGTAACCAGACTGCTGATAAACATACTTAAATATTTGCATAATATGTATATATTATTTACATATTAAAGATTAATTACACCCAGTCGCAAAACAAATGATCGTGCTTATCACATATTTGTCCTGAGTGGGAGTAGAACGACTACGACGAACGAACTACGACCTTCGGCCTAGAAGACTGGATCACTAAATAATGGCTCAACAGGCCTGCCGATATAGGATAGGCGACCCCAGTCTGATAGCTCTGTTTGACGTTTAGTTTTTTACTAGTACCTAGTAAATACCTAAAAGAAAATTTGAATAATACTTACTAATAGAAATATTTATGCTTTTTTAGTATTACTAAACTACGGGTTTCAGGCTGAAATAATTACTTAACTTGGTAATTCAGAATTATGACTGACACTGTTCAAAACACCTTTGAATTGCAATTAACAAAGGATATAAATCAAATTAATAAAAAGATTTTTTTTGCATGGGCAACATTATAAAAATTGGCCAAAAACTAATATTTTAAGTGTCTCCTGAAGCTGTATATTCCTCATTTCGCAAAACGAGTACTAAATCCGTGGTGACGTTATGACGCAAGCAATTTCAGTAATGGTGCTTTATAATGTAAGTATTTTATCTGTGTTAAAAAGTTAGACGATTTTTTTAAAATGTCGAGTGTAATTCATTGTTGGTAAATCAGCCTTTTAAGATAGTGCCATTGAAACTAATTTGAAAATTTACTTTATTCATTTAGGTCACATTATAACGTGTTAAAATGAATAATTTTGTCTTTATGTTACCGTGAAAGGGAAGAAAGATTGGATACGTTTTGTTTTTAATTTTGATTTTTTAGTTTCAAACCTTAACTGTCATTGTGTGAACTCGAATCATCAGAGGTCAAAATGTAAATTGGGTATTACATTTTTACGTTGCCGTTTTTACATCATTTTTAACGATATAGCAAATATTATTAAAAAACTAGCTGACCCGGAAAACGTTGTTTTGCCATATACATTATTTCTAGGAAATATTGAAAAAACAAATTATTGGTGGGTCACCCCTGTCATTTAGGGGTATGAAAAATAGATGTTGGCCGATTCTCAGATCTACTCGATGTGCACACAAAATCTCATAAATATCGGTCCAGCCGTTTCGGAGGAGTATGGTAACTAACATTGTGACACGAGAATTTTATATTTAAGATAGAACTAGCATTTCTTCTACATAGAAACGTTAAGTATTCTGAAAATAAATAAATATAATATACTGTCGTGCTCCTAAGGGTGCTTCTACACGGTGCAAGGTAGAGAGGTCAAAAACGCGGGTTATTTGGGTTGCAAATTTGACACAGTTTAGTACTGTGCCAAAAAGACCCTGGAGCTAGTGCCTCAATATGCGCAAGCTACTTGCATCGTGTAGAAACACCCTTATATGAGTTTTATCAGATTACACACATAAACTAAACAAATCTACTAAATTTGACAGCTATAATTTATAAAACTCACCCATCGTGTATTTACATTTGGACTCACCTGAAACAAAGAAATTAGTATGTTAAAATACTTAATGGTACATATATTAAGATATATTCTACAGTTTCTGGTATCCTGGTAGCAGGTAATTCATATCTATATATACAAAATTACTTGTCCTGAATAACTTGACTGTATCATTAACGGAGAGCCTAAATCGCTGGGGCTCCAAACTTGAAGTTTTGAATCAGCTCTGATGCTTTTCTGTAGCAGTAGCTATCACATCACATCACATCAACAGCCTTTGATAGTCCATTACTGGCCATAGGCCTCTCCTTAGAAAGGAGGTTTTGGCCTGCTATACCACGATGGTCAGAAGGGTTGGTATAGGGTTTCCTTCTTTTTGCAGTGCTGGTGGTCCTGTGTTGTTTTGCGCCCTTAGTCGGCTCTAACGACACCCTCGGGATGAATTGAGGTAGTGACATTCCGTATTCTTAATCCGTCACTACACGGTCAGTAGCTAAAAAAGGCATTTTAAAAATTTCATCCCTAAGGGGATAAAATAAGGGATGATATGGAAGTTCGTCATTTTCAAAGTTTTCATGAAACACGAACTAAGAAACAAAACACGGCCAATAGCTAGTTAATGCATATGCCTAACTAAAACTCTTTGACGCGGTAATCATAAACCCCTATAGGTAAACTTATTTCCATACACACAATTAGTAACAATAATTATCAAATGGACCAAATGAAATCCTCGTATTATCGGAAAATCTCAAGGGAATACCAGGAGGGCATAAGTCCGAGGTGGTCAGCGTGGCTAATCGTTCGAGAGGCATTATCTCGCGGCCAGCGTCGAGTTAATCGCCCGGCGGTCCTGATTAGCTAAGCACCCGGGCCTATCTGCCCCCCTGGCACGTGGAATTATGCAGGCACGACTTGCTGCCTGACCCCGAAGGAGATAGCGAGATAAAAACCCCATGGTTTTGATGGAGAATGTTGTTCTAGGGTCAATGAAATGATTTATTATACTGGTTCTTAATTCATATGTATTTTGTATTTAAAAGTTGTCATTTATAAACCGATTTAGAACGTTTTATGTTTGAAAGGAAGGGTTGCCACCCCTAAGGATGAAAATTAAGGAAAAAAGAATATATTTTGTTACTAGTTAAATTGCAAAGAAAAATATTTAATTAAAAATACTTTTACACAAACTTGCGTGGCTGTTTACTGTTTACAGATTGGCTATATATAATATTAAACGCAAAAGCTTGCTTATTTCTTAATCAGCAGTTTTGTTAAAAATACGTCCCTGTTAATCCACTAATAAATAACACGCTAAAACAACGTCAAACAATACCAGGTAGGGGATGATAAACTCAAAATATTTTAGGGTTGACACTCACGAAAAACGAGAAAATTATAATTACATTAATTTTGCTCAATACAAAATTAGATGAATCTGTATTTAAGAGAGATTTTCAACAGGCCAGATAAAAACCTTAAAAAAAACATCAATACAAAATATAGTACGTAAGTAAAATATTAAGTATTGGTTCATCATCATCAACAGCCTTTAACAGTCCACTACTGGACATAAGCCTCTCCTTAGAAAGGAGGTTATGTAAAGTATTGGTTATGGAACATTTATTTCTCCTTTAGCTTTGGGGACCCGTACTGCAGTACTTGCCGATATAATCACTTCAAAACAATTACAATGACAATTAAAAGAATGATTAATCACATTTTTGAACTGTTTGGGGTCGAGACGCTAGGGTCATGGGCTCGTGCTATGTTTAAACAACTAGCTAAGAAACCGATCGACACTTCTTATGATCAGAAGGCCGGCCTTTTTCTAGCACAGAGTATTATCATTGCCTAAGACGGCTGGCAGGAGCTGGATGCGCGAAGCCGAAATCCGATCGTAGTGGCGCTAAATAGGAGGAGCCTATGTCCAGCAGTGGACTGCGATAGGCTGATGATGATGATTCAACGTGGCAATGCTGCCAGTCTTCTGGGAACGCTACCAGTAGGTAACTTAATAGTGTAAGTGTTGTAAATATTTTAATGGCATTATTATATTTTTCTTTTTAGTTAAAATAATGATATTTAGGTATTGTTCTACCTATTTCTCTTATGGTATCTAGTACGTATGTTTTATGTGCAAAAAACATCAGTTCTTTTTGTTATATGAAAGCGAAAATGTGTTTTTCTTATCCCTAAGGTCGCGCAGATAATTCACGCGCGGGATGCAAATGTCCACATTATCGGCGTCACACACCGCTCGCTGGCTACGCTCTGCAAATGCTTGTTTATTAAAAATAAATATACCCACCACCACAGTGGGGATACAATATATCTATGCAATAAGGGAGTTTAAATCAAGCTATTTTAGTGAAAAATATTTTATTACGGACGTTAATTATTCAATTTATTAATTTTTGTTTCACTATTTCGAGAGAGCAAATAATAGGACGGTTACCGCTTACTATCAGGTAGGTAGGTAGTTTACACCACAGTTCATCAACAGCCTTTAATAGTCTACTGCTGGGCATATTCTTAGAAAGAAGGTTTTGGGCTACTATACTACACCATGATTCAAGAAACTAAGTAAAGTTTGAATGTAAGAATTGAAGAATTACAATTCGATTAAGATTCCGATATTTATAGTATTTAGTGCAATTCATAAAAGGACTTAAATACGAAAAATACGAAAGAAACGATGTAAACTTGTTGGAAATACCATCTCAAAAACTCAAAAAGAAATACAAATTAAATAATATTCACAACTCTTTTCCCGTGGCGATTGAGCTCAACTATACCAGTTCAGGATTACGCCAACTTTAATCCTTATAGCTCTTTGTTTAATTAAATCGATAGCATCGAAAATTGCCAAGTTCAGGGCAATCATTTAGATTATACTCCCATCGGATTACATCCGAACGTCCACACTTGCAATTTCTCCATTCTAAAACAGGAGAAAAAGTGCACAATGTAGGAAAACAGTACGGCGAGTTCAGGCGCTAGGAGCGAAGTTCGCTCACAATCTAGATATATGGGCGAGTTAAGATGTGCATCTAAATAGCCTCTGCCGCCCTGGTACCTAACTTTAGATTACTTGCACCAAGTTTTACCGACTTTTCCCGTGGAAATGGTAAGTTTTCTTCGGCTGGGGAAAAATTTCCCGCGTGTAACCCATTCAGTTTGACTCAAATTTACTGCCCAACTTAGACGCTCAGTGTATGTTGGTTAATCATATGGTTTTTTAGAATAAACCAGAAAATAGGTGCAATTTTCGTGTGCATTTTGAGGGTAGATTGCGAAATTGAGTTTAAAAATACTTCCCAGCATTTAAAAGCTTCAGCTAGACCTATTTTTACACTATTAGCTAGACCTATTTTTACATACATATTAGATATAAATTACACCCAGACACAGACCTAATGATGGTGCTCATCACACAATTAATTGTTTTAGGTGGGAATCGAACCCACGACCTACGACTTAGAAGTCAGGTCAGTCACACCAAGCCAGTCAAACTAGGCTTCACTTTCTTTCTCTACACAACGACAATTTAAAAAAAAGTGATGTCTTTACGCCACACCGTACATGCTATCAATACATGGTATACAAAACGGTTAGTCCCTATAAAAGTCAACACCATGGACGACCCCGTGCGACCACGGTACACCATAACTCGAAGGGGTTCGAGGGTTGATGGTTCATTAAGAATTCATAAGTGAAAACACTTTGACCGTACGCCTATTACGAAGCTCCCATAGGACGCGCCGACCGATACCGAATACATATTTAAAACGGTCACTTTTCGATAGTAAGCTACGAAAAATATTTCTGCACGTGTTTAAAAATAAAATTATAATTCGAATTCAAATGTTGGTTGCTATCTGTAAAAAATTAAAAGGTTTGAAAAGTATGATACATAAAATAATATAAATAATTCTCGTCACATTCTCATAACAAAAATATCTAATTATAATTAACATTCATATGTATTTGAAAATGTTAAAATTAAGATTACGGATATCGTTACGTTTTGTTTATAAATATGTCAATAAAAAGTATCAGTTAAACGAAACACGAAACTTTTTAATTAACTGGCTGACGTGTAAAGATAACTAATATTAACATTTTTTTAATTAATGACAAAAGTAGACGTAGAAATTAAGATTTTTAATTTTTATACGTTTCGTTTTACTCAATATTACTAATTCGCAGCTGTCTCCTATTTTGTTATCAAGGCAATATTGATTAACGAGTAATAAAAATTATCAATAGTTTGGTTAATTAATTACAAAAATAAATATTTAAATTAAGTAACGTGATAAATGAGAAGTAGATCTTAACTTAATTATATTTGACAGCTGTCATTTCTGGAAAGAAAATCAGCCAAATTTACCGAAACCGATTTTAATCATCTAATAATTATAAATTAGAAAATTAAAAACATGTTCTTCATTTATAAGTAACAACAAATATACATCGTTTTTAAAATGACAAAAATCTAAATAGTTTTGAATAAAAAATAATAGCTTTAATTAAGCAAAATTTTTGTACCAGGAGATCATAAATAAACAAGATGCTCTACTGATATCACAGTCATGAACGTTCACACTTGACATGACTATGTTAAACGGAAATATTTTTAATGTTACTTTTTAAATTGTCTGTGGAAGGCGTTGAACCATAGCTAATTAGTTGTTTTTATACCTAACGGAGTTGTATTTACGTCTAAAACTTGTGTGAATTGTGTATTATTGCCTTCATTATATACAATGTTGCAAAACATGATATGACAATGATACATTATTTATTGTGATAATAATTTGTTTTGAAACGAAGACATTATTGATAACAAAAGGTAACATACGACAAAGTTTTTGACATAGAATTGTCGTGTCGATTTGAATTGTTGTGTTGTATATTAGTATGTATATTTCGAAATCAGTACTCTTTACAATGTATTATAACAAGAGACATTAGGAATATCTCTTGTTCATCATCATCAACAGTTTTTACTAGTCCACTGCTGGACATAGGCCTCTCCTTGGAAAAGAGATCTTGGCCTACTATACCACGCTGGCCAGACGGGTTAGTATAGGGTTTGTTTCCTTCTCTTTCCTTATCTCTTGTTGTTATATTTTTATTACTTTATGTACAATACTATATTTTTTTGGTATCTGGATGGTATCAAATAAAAATACCTAAAACATTAAAAATATAAAAGAGAAAACAAATATATCTTTCGCATATCTACCGTAACCCGGGAATCATATCTACCCAGGAGGTTTCGGAACAGCGCAGGTGCGTCGCTGTCACATAAATAGGCTCCTTCCACCCTTTTTAATATACCCTAGATTTGGTATAACACCTTCTGATATAGGGGCTCTAAGAATATAAGGGGGTTTTTCGCACAATATAACTGTGACACAGGAATACATTAATCAAAGAGGCACAGAGGATTGCTAGATATTGTTCCTGTAACTTATCGTATGCTGTAATTTTTGCTGTGCATTTTTTTCCTCTGAGGACATATTATTTAGAGACCACGGAAATGATTAAATCCAAAAAAATAATAGGTTAGGTCACAATTACGTGGCCGATCTTTGACGTGTCACACTCTTGTCTTAAAGGATTGAAAGTCGCATGAGTACGGAAATACTGCCAGGAGACAATTCATAACTGGTTGTGGAAAGCAATTCTTAAATTAAATACTCAAAATTAATACAAAAATGTCTAAAGCATTTATTTCACAGTTTAGAAAAACCTTCAACAAAATTCACAAAACTTTATTTCGTCTTAAATTATATACATAACAAATTTTACTCGTGGTTTCGCTCGCCTTAATAACATTTCCTTGCTTTTAAACTTTCGCGTTCCATGATAATTAATATTATTTCAACGGGAATTAACGCGATCAGCCGAGGTCAGCCTGTGACCACGGCCGGTGCAACCTGGTCGAAACGTCAGGCAAACCAGAGGTATGTAATACCCTAAATAAGAGATCGCGTTAATTCCCGTTAAAATAATATTAATTAACATTTCCTTGATAATGTAGACTATGTTTTATTCTAGACTATAATCTATCTCTGGGCTAATTTTTATCCAGATCCATACAACCGTTCTAGGGTAATACTAATAATAAACGGAATATCTGTGGTCTATGATCTTCTGTAGTTATCTGCAAATGATACGACTGAATGTCCCCTGTGGCCTCAAGATGGTCGTTGTACAAACACGTTTACGTGTTATTAGTGGTCACAAAGGTAAAGGGACCGTAAGTCACACTAATGGACTTTACGTGAGATACGTAAGTCTACGGTCAAGATGCAGCGAAGTGTAACTGAGTTTCATAGACAACAAATGAGTTTTTACATGAGAAATTTGACTCAAATAATAAATTAGACGACGACTTGCCTTTATATTCTCAACAATTCAATTCAATTTAATACCTATAACATTGCTTTGAGTAATTTTTTTACATTGTATTTTATAATCCTCAAGTATATTTAATAATTCTTGACATTTTATTTAATCTTTTTTGACATTGTATATAATAATTCTTGACATTGTATTTACTAATCCTTCCTGGAAATATTTGTACGCTGGAAACAGCAGAATATTATGGATGTCATATTATGTCTAACACCTGTACCTCAACAATATTCTGACAAATAAATATATTATTATAACAAATGAAATTATACCTTATGATTACAAATTTGACTGCACGGATGGCGTAGTGGTTTATGCGACCACCTCGCCACTACTGGGCTGTGTTGTTTTGAAGTGAAAACTTCTTTAGGTGCGTTAGGCATTTTTTGTGATGGGAAATTACAATTGAACTCGCGATATCGTTACAGTTACCGACACCTCTGTATATAAGTATATAAGTTTTCACTTCACTTCACTTCACTCCCGGAGTGCCGTTGTTTTTTTTGCGTTGTAAGCACCCACTAAGAAAGGATTTTAGGAATTTCACTCCTAAATGAGTAAAATTAGAGATGGAAAAAATGGAAGTCAGTCATTTTGAAAGATGGAAACACAAAATAAAGAAAAAAATAATAAACAAAATGGCTGTTCAATATATTCAAAAATATTTAAACTAACAATCAAAATATTCGCTACCCGTTTCACCGGTAACCTGAGACCCTATGTCCAGCAGATAGTCCGTTATCTTAACGACTCCCACCCCCGGGGTGCGCCGGGTGAGCTCACCCCACCGATACTCCGGCAAGATACGAGCTGGCCAATTTTGGTCAACTCCACCTCCGTTATGAGTGTTCTTGTTGTGAGCGGCCGATAACTTGACCGAGCTGTTTGATTACTTAAGTTTTTGGGTAATCTTGTTATTAAATATATATAAGATAAGTCACTAAATTAAGAATACTACGAATTACACGACGGCAAGTTTTATCCGACTAAAGTGGCAAACAAGGCGTTATAAAGTGCGTTTGTCATTTTTATTTTAAAACGCTTGGTGTATTACTCATAAAGTACAAACTTGATGGTTCTTCCATCCCGCTATATCATCATTATCATCATCATCAACAGCCTTTACTAGTCCACTGTTGGACATAGGCTATATATATATATTTGTGGTTAATTATGAATAATACTGAGCAAAATCTACTCCACTGGCTCTTTCATGACAGTTTTTAAAACAACAAATAATTAATAATAATAACTGGATACATCTCAATGATCTTGATATGTCCGTGTGGTGACGGATTAAGAATACAGAGTGTCACCACCCCTATTCATCCCATGGGTGTCGTAAGAGGCGACTAAGGGAGCAAACTATGCAGGACAGCAGCACTGCAGAGAGAAGGAAAACTTGACAAAACCAACCCGTCTGGCCAGCGTGGTATAGTAGGCCAAAACCTTCTTTCTAAGGAGAGGCCTATGTCCAGCAGTGGAAAGGCTGTTCATGATACATCTCAAACACGGCCGTCTGATCTTAAACTAGACAGAGCCTGTACTATGATCACCAGACCAGATATTCAAATAAATCACACCCAGACAAAGAAACAAAAAAATAAAATAAAAAATAAAAAACCTTTTATTTCTTAATATTTACCTACTTTACATTGTGTTTGTTGTTGTTATCTAATTTGATTACTTAATTAACTTCACTTAGCTAGTACTTCTTTGATTGATTTTACTTAATTTAATAGTTTATATATATAATACGCTTAACTAGTGTGTTAACGTTTCTAATTTACTCATTAACTTAACTTATTTAGAGAAATTTAAAAAAAAACAAATCACACCCATACACTGAACAAAATGATCCTACTCATCACCCAATTATTTTGACTAGATGAGAATCAAACTCACACCTAGCTTAGCAACATAACCTAGACCAAAAGACCCGTCAGTTTTCAAAACTCTTTCATACCCCGATTTCGAAATCCTAATATTAATAATTAGAATTTACATCACACGACAATAACTAGCCACTCGATTTGTTTTCCTACCCCCTCATGGTGGAAGCTTGAATAATCCAAGCCACGTCAAGTGTCCTAAGCAAACTGTGGTATAACTCTTATAATCTATTCCGGGAAGGAACTCAGTACCCTCGCAAACAGTAACCCTTTCGAATATCGCGTTACTGAAGGTATTAATTATGATATTATATGTCGTCGATAATGGACGGTTCGTCGTTGATAATGCGAGTTCTGAGATATATCGTTAATATTTTTTTGTGTATATTCATGGCTTTATATCCTTAGAGGGGTAAGCAAAGGTATTTATATATATTTTGTTAGTTATATTTGAGTGATCACGTGATTAGAAATTAATATTTGACAGTCTCAGTGCACAAATCCCCAAACTACTTAATGAGAATGAATGCTTTCAAAATAATATCTGAAGTGTAACAAAAATTGATCTAGAAAAATCGAAAGCAAGTACACAATAAAGAAGAAAGCTTTATGTTTAAAAAGAAATTATTTCCCAGATCCACATGGCATGGAAAATGTGGTCGGCAGCGTATGAAGGACCTCACACGTAACCATTTAGAATAAAAAAATGAGACAGAGACCCAGATACATGGATTAATAACAACTTTTACGTAAAGGAAGCCGCGAGGAAACCTAGTCATTGTAGAAAAATAAAATAACAGTAACGAACATTTTAGTTCCATTACTATAATTGACTGTACTATCGACACCATGGTTCTTTATTGTATTACAGCCAATTAATGTCTTGTAGAATAGTTTAAAAGTATTTGAAACAGAGACAAACAAAGTGGATAAAAAATAACTAACAATATAAATTTTTCCTTACTTAACCAAAACATTTTTTTTTCTTGGCAACCCTCTTATTTAGTAGCAAAGGGCATCTCGTAAGTTTTACTTTTGGACACGAGGGCAAATTGCGAGCGAATCCGGGCAATGAGAATTTATTAATATTGGAGCGAGCGGTGGACACCAAATTAAGTTATAAAATGTTTATTTTCCTCGGCAGAGGGAAATTCATGAGCTCTGATTGTACATGTTTACAAAAAGTGGGAATTTGGAGGTTAGAGTTGGTAACACCGATATTATTTTGGGGGGGAATTTCTTATGTGTTATTTGGTTGTAGAAATAAAACTATTTATTAATGATTTTTTTAGTTTGGACCTTAGACGGACGGAAGATTTGCGTCTTTGCAGGATGCAGTCAAATTAGAAAGAGTCTGTTTTATGAAGGCGGTATAACACCGTTATTTGTTGAGTCAGCAGTTGACATTCTATAGATGATATGATGGGGACTTGCTCCATGATATCGCTGGACCTAAACTATAATCCTGAGTAACATATGAGCTGACCGAACAACGCAATTGTTGAAGAAATTAAAATATATAGAATAGTTCAGGTAACTCTTCTTCCTGAAGATTTTAAGTGTTAACTATACTGGTTTTATTAATCACTAGCTGGTACCCACGACTTAGAGGAATTTGAAAAGCGCGGCCTTAGTGGGTTCGATTCCGATTCCCGGAACGGGCAAAATTTAAACGGTTTTTCTGAGAGAAAAAATAGCTTAAGTTACTCCTTATATATCACCTGGTAGAAAAATATTATCAAAATTACCAGGAATAAACAAACAGACAGACAAAAAATATTAAAACTGGTTTTTAGGCATAGGTATCGTGCAAATAACCGTTTGAGCATGAAAACAGCCCATTATTTTGACATTACAAACAGACACTTCAATTTTATTTATTTGAATAGAGTTGATGAAGCAATATATGAATTTGATTTGATTTTTTACTGCCTTTTATCTTAATTAGTCGAAAATATGAAATTTTGTAAAGGTTCAGGTTATCTGAAAACAGCAATTTAAAAAATAATCATCATTCTTTAGTTTTCAAATTGTATCTTGCCAAATTTTTAAGATCACACACGGCCGTCTGATCCCGAACTAGGCAGAGCCTGTGCTATGGTAACTAGACTACTGATAAACATACTTATATATTTCTAAATACACACATATTACAGATACATTACAATAAAAAAAAACTAAATAAGTTTATATAAGTGATGTAGTTCTGAGATAGCAAAAAAAGCAAAATGAGTATTTCCTCTTTTAACTGAATTCGGTTAAAAATTGACCAATAAATTGACCACATCATCAACGTAAGTTGAGTCGCGGGTAACGCTATTAACGTTATACTGTACTAGCTGACCCGCGCAATTTCGTCTGCGTCTCTCAATAGTAATAAATTTTCTCCGTTTTTGAAACATTCTTCATTGGTGCTCCGCTCCTATTGGTCTAAGCGTGATGATATATAGCCTATAGCCTTCCTCGATAAATGGGCTATCTAACACTGAAATAATTTTTCAAATCGGACCAGTAGTTCATGAGATTAGCGCGTTCAAACAAACATACAAACTCTTCAGCTTTTTAATATTAGTATAGATTATGTCTTGTTTTAAGACATGTTTTATTTACGGTTAACCTTTTAAAAGAACATGCGAGTCGCAGAAATGTAACACAAAATAATTGCTAGTGTTCCTTCAACGCTTCGCATTCCTCAGACCCACCCCTCAGACCCCCTCTGCTTGAAGATACAAGTATTTTTAATCTGCACACGATTGTCATGGCTGTCCACCTAAATCCATCCTTACATCCCCCGTCAGACAGAAATCATTTCCGGCCATTCGCTGAACAGATTTCCGAAAACTACCCACTTTTTAAGTCACCGACGTTAAATGTCCTTCCCGGAAATAGAGTGAGCAACAGAGACGGCTGCATCCACCTATACTATGTGATAGAAAGGGATAGATTTTTATTTCGTAACTGAGATTTTCGAAATTTGAATCTTGCGAAATGGAATTTGCAATTGATGGTTTAGGAAAACGGCCAAGAATTCGGTTTCTGTACAAGGAGTCTACAAATGAAATAGCGAAGGTACCATTTTAACGGTAGTAGCTTAAAAGTTGCTTTATATTCGTTAATATGTGGTTCTTTTTACAAATTACAAAGTTGCTATTTATCTTTTCTCATACAGATAAAAAAATATTTTTTAAATTTATTGTTTTTATTCCTCAGGTCAGTTTTTAGGTATTTTCTAGTATTTTGTTTTTATTGGCTTATACCTTAAGTTATGACTGCACTACTTATGATATTAAAAGCATCCATAATAAAGTTATCGATAACTTATTAACAATATCATATGACTCTAAAATTTTGTTGTAAATTGGAAAGTGTTTTTTTTTTATTATTGTATATTTATCTTGATACTTTGCTTAGGAATTGAATTCCTAGAATTCGTTTGCTTCTAAAAACTTTTTTTTATGTAAGAGGGGGCAGACGAGCGGACGAGTCACCTGATGGAAAGTGACTATCGCCGCCCATGAACGTCTGCAACTCAGGAGTCTCAAACGCGTTGCCGGCCTTTTAGGAAGTAGTACGTTCTTTTCTTAATTCTATGCAATGTCTACATTTAACACTCTATTTTATATTTGCCACAAAATTAAAAAATCGTACATATTATACACACACACACACACACACACACACACACACACCATTCAAATGCCATAATCATCCCCTAACACAAAACCCTGTCGGTACGAAAGTACCAGGCGCTAATAAAATGCAGGATGTTATCCTAGGTGTATAGAATTACCAAAGTGTCATGTTCCCTTTGCGAACCACCGCACTGGAATGAACCTAGATTACGTATTAGATTACTCCTAATACTTGATACACTCTTGGTAGAAAAACAATAATTTCAGAAACATATTGACGAAAAAAACATCTACAACCCTTCTTAAGTACCACCCTCTTTGTATAATAGTAATAATAGATGTTAGTTGCAAACTGTCTTTGAGAATTATTATTTTGGAGGGGATTGGGGGGGGGGGGGGGGGGTTTGCCTCCGTTAACTTTACTCACTCGGTGAAACGCAAAAAAATTATAATTTTACATTAGTTGCCTGTATGACCGTGGTCAAGACACCCCATAAGTGCTGGAGCATAGCTAATCGCACGATTTAAAAACTAATTCATACATTTTTGTAAGAAAAATCTGTCGATTTTCATTTTATGTAAGTACTTGTGTAATTTGGCAAGGACTGCCTTTCGAGCTTCGATAATATATCAAATATACAAACGACACCAAGCGAAAACAAGTGCCATTTCAAATCAATTCGAGCCACCTCGATTCTTAACTGATTCTGCACCGTAAAAGATATTGGGACACATCACTAAATATTCAATATAACCTTGGCTCACAGCAGGCCAAGCACTTTTGCTTGAACTAGAAAAAAATCTCTATTGATGTCAGAAGTTTATAATACCTACTTAGACACAACGGAAACTATATCACATATATATTGGTAAAACTTTTATAGTAAAGTTTTAGTCTCCAACACAAATGTTTCAAAGAAGATTTTGCAATTTTGCAAGAATTCAAGTCTTTCACAAATCATTTTAGCAAACCTTTAATAAAAAACAAATTAACATGGCCATTAAAAATAATGTTTGTAATCAAAACAAGGTCATTACCGGTGCGACAGACGTAATAAATTACCAGAAGATCATGAACGTAATCAAGTGGGCGAAACCAAAAACAATATAGAGTTATGTCGCGCGGCAGGCGCCCTGTCGCGGGATTATTACAGACTTATAATTATTTTTAGCCCCCCCAAAAGGGCTTAAGGCAGCTGGGTAGGATTTGTACTAAGACTGGTGTTATTCAATATTATTTTCTTTCGAGAAATATTTCGGGCGTGTTCCAGGTGTGGTGTTATGTGAGATTTGCAGCGTCTGTAAGGATTTGACGATTAACGGATAATGTGAGTCGAAGTTACGTGTTTGGATTAGCGACTTTGATTTGAGTATATATGCAACATGTGTTACATACTATCCCTACTAATGTTTTTCAAGAGTTTAATATTAACAATTAATAGTAAAAGTGTAATTATTGAAATGAACCCCTATCCAAGGATCAGTCTTTTTTTAAATTAACCAATCTCGGAAATTAAAGTGCACGATATCCGTATTAAAATCTATGAAATCCAAACGTAACCGTTATTACATATACCACTGGCAATTTTAAAATTCAAAACGCTCGCAGTCACAGCCATTCAGATTGTTACCAATATTGCATGCACTGCACTGAATTTAAATTCGCATACAATACTCACGACTCGTGTTACCACCAGATCATTTCAGTTCCCTTTTTCGTCGCGCTCGGAGCCCGAGGCTGCAGAATTAATTCAAACGCTTCATTCGATCCAATCCGATGTAACTGTATAATCGCATATCAATCGTTCCATACTCCAACTGTTCCAATACTCGACCTTTGTGGTCAAGGATTCGAATTTCGAACGTGGGAGCATTCATTTGTATCACGCGCGGGTTGCGGCACTGACCAATCAGCACGCGGCACAGGTGGTGGCTGTCACCACGCGGCATTCCATTTCCCGCGGCGCGTAATCGAATGAATATTACAAACGTCAAAGTGACAGCTATGCAGTTTCACGCTCGGTATATGGGTCGAATGCTCTTTTTGCGCCCACGTTAAATAATGCCTATGATCGACCGCATTTCAATGGTGTCATCGCATGCAAGAGTGTTTGTGTAGTTTAAAAATATTTGTCGTTAATCGGCGAGAAGCTATACCGGAACTGTTTTACAGGGAGCCTATAATGAAAGCACTTAGCGCTAAGCGAAGCAATTATAAGTAATTTGGAGAGCGGTAATGGGCGCGGACAAGCGATGCGCAAAAACGCGCCAAAACGAAACGCGCTAAAAGCCCTCTAATTCGATTGTCGATGGATACTTTTTTAAGTTTAAGCTGAGAGTGGTGCAGGACGCATTTTATTTTTAGTGACATCGGCGATGTGATATTTCAGTAAGCGAGCTAATTGTGAAAGGCTCACCGAAGATTGTAATTAAAACTTGCTCGTGTAACTCAACGGGAGCGTACTGACAATTCGCGGAATTCATAGTCATAAAGAAAGTGGGATTCGAGTGGGTTCGCTTCGAATGAAACAGAAATACCGGGGCTCAGGCGACTTTGCGAGCGTCACCTGAACAGCGTTGAGCGCACCGAGCGCCTTCTTCGGCCCTGGTGATTTATGGCCGCGGATCCGGACCGGTAATGAAATTGCACCCTCTCGCCCCCTCCCTACCCTCCCCGTCTACCCCTGTGTATCCATTCTAGAAATTACTACGCAACACTGAGCCGTGCACTCACGATTGTCTCGCCTCTGATGCCCTGGTCTTATGCTAATGTTTTAAGTTTTTTTGTTAAAAAAAATCATCAATCAGCGTTGAATATGGGGTTGCTACTGTCAGCGCCAGTCTCATGTCGATAGACTAACGTTTTTTTAGTGGATGAATATTATACTTGTTTCAAAAATAATTAATATGAAATTAGTTCGGAATGATGATATGTAGAAAAGAGAAAACAAATACTCTTCAACTGTGCTGCTTTATCTATAGTGACTGATGAATCCTATACTTTATAACATGTAATGTTTATTGAAATTTTAAGTAAGAAATAAATTTACTTTAAAATAACATCGAAATAATTAACTCAGCTCCTACGTAAAAAGGAATGCAAAAAAAACAAAACTCCGTTCGCGGGAAATTGCAATTTACAAAAAAAAACGCGCCATAAAAGACAAACACACATACAGCCATTGTTGGGTAACTTTTAAAAACGGATCACAATAGCGCATTGAGCGTGACGGGGCCACAATCCAGGCTGCGGACGCGACGCTTTTCAATTAAAAATTTCCAGCGCCAATAAATTTTTCATTGAGCGACAAAGGTTTACTAGTTACTGTTAGGCGGCATTTTACTCACTGTGCCATTTTGTGGTTGTATTACGTGCTATAAATATACCTATATCTATTTCTTTATCCTTGTTTTAAAGTTTATCTAACCTTAATTTACAGGATTCCAAATAACTCATTTTAAAAGCATAGATTCTTAGTTATGGTAAATATTTATGGTTTCTTGAGTATCAATCTACTTAAGGTTTTTCCAATGGGAAAGTTTGTAAGCTTGGAGCTGTGCCCGGAAAATGGGGCCTTCTTATCATATTGGCAACTGAACTACAAAACATTCGTCTTCGATGCATAGACAAACATAGTCTTTGAACAAATCTTGGGAATACCGAATCTGAATGGAAAATCCGAATCCGAAAAGCTATATAATACCATAATCAATCTATATCTCTTATGGTTGTAAATCATGACAAAATCAAAATGAAAACAATATTTAGAATTTATTTAAAATAGGTGAAAACATTACGACGTCAAAATTTACCTCTATTTGTAGCTAGTGGAGGAGCTTTGATGGTGGGATACAGAAACCATAGCTTAATGCTGGTCTTCCCTAGTCAGTACTATTAGTAAGTGCCAGTTTAAATAAACTAAACTTCTAACCGTGATTCATAAATCTACAGGAGAATAAAATGTATTTACCGTTAAATGCTGAAATAGCCACGCCCGCAGTATGTTGGTGGCGACTTTAGGGAAGATTCCTCTTTTCTTCTGGTTCTTTTTGCCGTTTGTGTCATCGTCTTCTTCCCCCGTACCCTCACCAGAGCCGATACTCGCATTGCTTGCGTCACCTGAGAAGAGAGAAAAGCCAATTATAGTTACGATTCGAAGCTAACTTAGAAATAATGATAATCCATTTTTTTGAGAATTTAACATTCTTTAATGTATTACATACTATTTCCTTCCAATGGTTTAATGACATTCGGAATATAAATGAATCTAATTTATTAATGAAGTTTGTTAAGAATTGTGCCCTTTCTACTACGGCTTGAGCCGCACGGGAATCTTCAAATCGGTGTATTCATACTGATCCATACTAATGTTATAAATGCGAAAGTGTGTCTCTCTGTCTGTTACCTCTCTGTCTGTTACCTCTCTTCACGCTTAAAGCGCTGAACCGATCTGGATGAAATTTGGTATAGTGATAGTTCGTGTCCAAGGAAAGGACATTGGACAATTTTTATCCCAGAAATCGTCCTTAAAGGATGTGAAAAGGCGGGTGGAAGTTTGTATATGGAAATAATAACCGCTGACCCGATTTCAATGAAATTTGGTATACAGATAGTTTGGTTTTAGAGGAAAGGCAGGCTTTTTACCGCGATAACCGACATATACACAGGCGGAGCCGCGGGCAAAAGCTAGTGTAGGTAAAGTTTCAAACTTTGGAATTGTCTACTAAACGGTTAATAAACGTAGATTTTATTTTTATAAACGGAATATCGGCAAAAATATTTTTGCAGTACTTTAAAACTTTGATTAGAATGATGTACGGTATTACATTTGGTTTTTTAAGTGGTGCAAGATAAAAAATTAATACAGACAACAATAAATATAAAAAAGTGGAAACGAAAAACGACGCATTCTACCTTGCGTACATTAATTAAATTGAGAATGTTGACTTAATAAATAAACTTAATTTCCTAAGGTAATGATAATGGCTGTTATAATTATTACACGCATTAATCATTGTTGGAATAAATTAAAGGGAGAAGATCATAAAATATTTTTAATCCATAGAATTGGTCTTGAAACGACTCGTTTCGTAGATAAGAATACACGCACAGAAGACAAATTTCACATAATTATAACAACGTGTTAATCGGGTACCAGGCAGTTAGTGAACGCAGGAGTTGTCCTTTACGAACACGAGAGCGCCTTATCAAACTGCGTCTGGCATATTAATTAGAAATGTCAAGTTGTATTTATTTAATCACCTGACACACCACCGCCGATTCTTATCTCCTAGTACTGCGTACGATTAATTATTTCTTAGTGGGTTTCTTGTATGCATGGTACGTCACATTCTCATCACGATAATCGTTGCCAAGATCTATTAGTTTATAATTTATTAGCATAAACATTAAAAACAGATTTGTTGTCCTTTGCATTTTAATTAATAAGTGAATGTTTCGACGCAGCGTGAAAAAAAATTGTATTCCAAGATTGAAATAAATTCACTGTTAAAAACGTATCTTTCATCCTTAGGGGTTTACATTTTCTTTAGGTTTTACTGGGATCAAACGGGTGTATACCCTCCCATCCCAAATAAGAAAAAGAATTTTCCAAAAAAATTTACTGTGTTCTTAGCTATCGTAAAAATGCAACGAAATTCGGCCTCCTCTTTTTTTCAAGTCTCTTAAAAAGTAAAAATAGTTCGTTTTGTAAAATTTTACAAACTTATAGACAACTTTAAGGGTTCGACTCCGAGACAGTACTGGCATCAAATCTTTGAATTATATATGTGGATAATTTTGGATTCTGTACTACAGGTACCAGGAGAACAGGCACGGGGAAGAGGATAAACAAATTAGTGTACACTGAGGCGTATCAAATATTCAACGTTACAGGAACAAATCGAATCAGTACGTAGCGAGCGTCTTATTTCCACTCTTGTTGCCGTTAATAATACAAAAGTGTATTTGCCGTTTTTATTCTTCGCTTTAAGCGATACTCTGATGTAGAATTTAGAGTTTTAAAAAGAAAATGCTGGTGAATACAGCTGTACTTCCCGTTAGAGAGTAGTGTTGGGCCGTGTCATATTGTCATGTTATCGATAAAATGCGTGTCGCTGCGCAACGCGACAGTGTATCGAGTGTGCGTATCTCATTCGACCGGTGGCATGCACATTGTGATGGTAATAGGGGCAAAGTAATAAAATTACTCTTAGGCCATTACCCGCCGCCCCTCGACGTTGCGCGGCCACCCCATCGCGATATAGGGTGTAGAAGACACAATAAAACGTTACCATTTTGACAAAAACAACGGGATTATTGCCTGTGTAATTGTTTTATACGTGTACTGAGATTTATATTTACAAAATTACGTTTTAAAAGTTTTGTTCGACAATGTTTTATTAATTTTTAAACGTTTTTTTATGAATCCTTTAATTTTTGTACGTTTAAGTGTGATCAAACAATTTATCAGTAGTTGACAATCTAGTCCTAACTGATTACAAATTTTGTTTTGAATAAACTTTTTACGTCATCCTGTACATATATTAGCGTAGAAAATCAGAGTGCAGTTGCATGATGCAGTATTGTAATCCCCTAATTCATCTTGCCCGATACACACACACACACATACACACACACTACCCCTAATGTCTCTAATACACCCCCAAATGGTGGAGCGCAAACATAAACAGATAGTCGTGCGAAAAGTCAAGAGCCCAACTTTGGATTGCGTTCACTTTATCCAATTAAATTGACGTGTTTGTATTTTAATTTAGCATCTTTGGCTTCTTTATTTTCACGTCAATATTTAAGCGTCTAACGGACCCTCATCAATTACAATTTAATACTTTCACCGATATTAGATAATATTTGAAGCTATAATACTAGTTAGTAAATCTACTCCGTCCTGATTTTGTTAAACAAATTTTCTAGAATAAAAGTACAAGCAATCGCAACATCAGCCTATCGCAGTCCACTGCTGGACATAGACCTCTTCTATTGCACGCCATTCTAAACGATTTCGGCTTCGGATTTAACATATCGCCTGTCCCTATTAACAAGGTCGGATATGCAATTTTCTTGATTTTGCTTTTATTTTACTATTTACCTAAAACAGCATTGTTTTTACAAAGTCACTTTTTCCTCATCTTTTTTGAAATAGCCATCTTAGAGCTTTAGTTTTAAGCATAAATCAGCAATTCTACAAAATTGCTGATTTTAGCAGATCCTACATTCTTAATAGTGATACAATCTATGATGTATTACTTTGGAGTAGAATCTATCTTTGTGCCTAATTTTATACAGATCCGTTCATTCGTTCTAGTGTCATTAGTTATAACATTTGTTAATTTGAAACAGTCGATGATTTTAGATAATCTAAATCAAGTTTAGTTCTTGATATTTTTGATAATTTATCATCATTACTACTCAGCGAGTTTCTCAGACCTTATAAGAGGCAGCTGAGAAGTTTTAGTACACTGTAGTGGCCCAGCCAAGTTGAAACTTTAAATCTATCGATTAATACAAGCGTTATATAAAAATACAGTATTGTATGTCATATTATCACTGCTATCATTCATGATTTTAGTAAAATAGTATCTTAATTAGTTTAACCAGATTTACCCACATATCATCAGATCGTATACTCATTTTTGATCTAAACAAAAAACTTACACCACATCCAAACTAAGTAAACCAATTTTTAAAGAATGAATTACGACCGCCATTCTTTTAACTGAAACATATTTATATACAAATACAAATAAGTACATATAGACAATAAATCCTGATGTATTTGTATTTGCGTGACACTACATACAAAAACAAAAAAACACGATATAGTAACCGTCTGTTCTTATCTAAAATGAGTATTCCGATGCGTGCCTACTTGTAATCAAGAAATCGAGACGAATTCGATCAATAAAACCGAACGCCTCCTTACAATTTATGCTCTCCGGGTATTTAGAATAATAATGTAATGTTGTTTTTTTTACTAATATCAATAAAATTTGTATTAGTAGTATAATAAATAATCTGATAGTTAACACTTCATGGTAGATTTTTATGTATTTTACCATGAAAGTTATCGTGGACTAATTATTCGGTGATGATTAAAAAGTTTGATGATGTTAATGGTGGTTCATAAAATTGAGTCTGTAGATAATTTATTTTTGGTTTTATAAGACACTTTATTGTTATGTGGTCACAGATACATTTTAATTACATGTTTTAAACGATCAAACATTATAAAATGAATGTTCACAAGATTGAGAATTTTTCTGAGAATTTATCAAGTCTGTTTTGATTTAATCTCTAGAACCAGCTATTTTTTTACAAGTTCCAATTGAGTTCATAGTAAACAACAATTTTTTAACTTGTTAATGGGAGAGCGATATTTCAGCACATATGGGCCGATCAGACTGACACCACGGCCTTACAGAAAACCAGAGGTAATAAATTCCTTCATTGTTTTCGTTCATGTCCAAGAACGGCGGTAGTCACTTACCATGACCCGTCTCCTATTCAATAGAACAGATTAGCTGATTTTAAAATATTCTGTCAATTTCTGTCAGTATCACAAAAATGACACAGAAGAAAAAGGGAGAGACAATATCCCATACTCACACCATATCGGGCGTAACAAGCGAAACTGCTCATTAGTGTTAATCCGGCATGGTGTGGTGTTTGCTCCCATGGCGTTTGTAAGCCGATTGGCGCAACCCGACACCGAATCCGCGACCCTCGTGCTGGGGCACGCGTCTCCTGTGGTTTTACCAACGTTCCTTTTTTACGTTTACATTTTGGGGTATATTTTCAGTTTTGTTTCGAAAGTAGCAATTTTCTTATTTCGTGTTTTTAACTTCGTAAATAACAAACTTTCATATTACCGTTCCTCCCTTACGGTTAAGATTTCCAAAAAATCCTTTTTTAAGCTCACAACATAAAAAGCATAAGCTGCCAAAATTTCAAGTTCAGACCCCAGCGGTAGGTACTTATTTACCTTAAACATCCTGAAATGTTTATGAGGATATATTCACTTAATTATTTCACGAACCAGTTCTCACGTTGCCATCTCCAGATCTCTTCTCCTAGAGTTCTGATGAACTTTGCTCCCCAGAAATAACCTTATGCTTTTTAAAGGAATATATTTATTTTATATTGATTGATCGTTGATGTTTTGAAATGTCTACAGCCACGGTCACTGCTTTGCATCATTCAGCTGTAGCCTTGTTTAGTACCTTATCGGTAGAATAAAGCGTCCTCTTTTAATTTAGACGATTATACTCTTGTTTTTTATGTTAGAGGGGGCAGACGAGCAGACGGGTCACCTGATGGAAAGTGACCATCGCCGCCCATGAACGTCTGCAACTCAGGAGTCACAAACGCGTTGCCGGCCTTTTACGAAGGAGAACGCTCTTTTCTTGAAGGTTTGAAGGTCGTATCGGTCCAGAAATATCGCAGACGATAACTCGATAAATAATTTAACTAACTACAATAATAATTTAATAATATCTTCACACATCTTACACACGTCAGTCTAATCTGAACCTAGGCGACGCCTGTCTTACGAAAACCAGACTGCTGATAAACGTACGTAAATATTACTAAATACATACATATTATAGATAGATTACATCCAGACACAGAACAAAATATCGAGATCATCATCAACAGCCTTTAATAGTCCACTGCTGGACATAAGCCTCTCCTTAGACAGGAGGTTTTGACCTACTATAGCACGCTGGCCAGACGGGTTGGTATAGGGTTTGTGTCAAGTTTTCCTTCTCTCTGCAGAGCTGTTGTTCTGCGTAGTTTTCTCCCTTAGTCGACTCTTACGACACCTACGGGATGAATAGGGGTGGTGACAGTGTATCAGAGATCATCACACAGTATTTATCCTGGGTGTGCATCGAACCCACGACCTCCGACTTACCAGTCAGGTACAGTAACCACTCCACAAACAGGCCCGTTATTTAATAATCATCACATAAATAACCTGAGGTCACCATTTAGTCGCCTACAGGTATTAAATAACTGGTTTTTCGTAAGAAGCTCGCAATTCGCGTGGGACGATAGCTATTACATTTTGCTTTCCCTCGATATCCAGATGAGCATAAAATTTCGTTTTAAAATAAATATTCAGCTAATTGAATGCATACATTTGCTCGTGCTTAATTTATTTTAGTAAGTACAGTTTGCTATCTTGAAATTCAAATTTAACCGCGTCTGTTATGGAAGAGGCTTTAAATAGTACAGTTTATATTATAAACCAGTTTTTTTTATGTAATTGTATTTTTTATATATATTTATTAAAGTTAGTTAGTATTACAGTTTTACAAGGGTTATTTTTCGAAGAGTGCAATGTTTTGGGTATCTTCGAAACACACATAATATTGAAACCGTATGTCTTTATTAAATAAGATATGTATTTTATATTTTTCATTTGTATTGCCTTATTTACTAGTCAACTGCAGGATGTTGGACGGTTAAATTTTACCAAATAATTGTATTAATAAAACTATAAAATGTATTGTAAAAATGTGTAACCAATCATTACATCGTTTGAATTAGACACAATATAATACATATACACGTAAATTTCATACTTGAACTGGCTTTCGCTCGCGGCTCCGCCCGCCTTTAAATGTCCTTTATCAAGACTCAAACTTTTTTCTAATTTCATCTGAATAGCTTCAGCGGTCATTGAATCCTGATACAAACTTCCAACCCCCCCTTTTCACCCACTTAAAGGATGAAGGAATTCTTCGATAAAAACTATCCTTTGTCCTTTCCCTTGACTCAAACTATCTCTATACTAAATTTCATCTGAATCGGTTTAGCAGTTTAAGCGTGAAGAGGTATCTGACAGACTCACTTTCGCACTTGTAATATTAATAAAAATAAAAATAATAATATTGTACCACATTCACACAACGCCATCTAGTCCCAAACTAAGCAGAGCTTGTACTATGGCTACTAGACAACTGATATAAATACATATATACTTTTTTTTTGTAAATACACACTTATTATACATAGTACGAGACTTGTAATATTAGTATGAATAGTATGGGTGATAATTTATTTCCTGAGTGCGCCAGTAAGGGTTGCGTTATGTTGTACGTGAATGTATGTATGTGTGTGTATTTCTTTGGCCAGCACCAACGCCTGTAGTAGGCTTAATAGATTAAAAGATTTAGACGTTTGGAAGTGTCGTTATATTCGTCCTAATTAAAAGCGCCGGTTTCTAAATTTCAAGTTTACATTTTCATGCAGTCAGGTGTTTTGTTTTTTCAATACTTTGCTTGTTTACTAACAAAACATTTTACGGTGATTCCCTTTAGACTATAAGCTAACGAAAGATAAGGGACAAATGCTTTATTTCCAAGTATTTACACAACAATACCATACCTACTTCATTTGTTATAGCGTTATCTTATTAGAATTTGGAACTAATTTTGAAATGATGTACCTAAGCACTTTATGGCTTCTGACTTACAATTTTAATCACCATGTTAAATAAACAAGCTTTCATATTTATTATGTTCTCAAATTGTATATATTTTTAAAATGATAAAACAGAACGTGCTGTGGTTCTGAACATCATTAGAGACAAAGCTGTGGACCTCGAGTTCTGTTGGTGACACTCCTCGGAGATTTATCGCGTTACTCGACATTAGTGCAGGGCGCAAATGAGTGCAGGGACTATCGAGTTACGCCAATCAAATAGGAGCACGCGCTACATAGTGATGGGACAGTAAAAATCGAAGATACTATATTTAAAAAATAGTGGTCCGTGTGGTGACTGATTAAGAATACAGATTTGAGAGGGTGTCGTAAGAGCCGACTATGGGAAAAAACTATGCAGAACAACAGCACTGCAGAGAGAAGGAAAACTTGACACAAACCCTATACCCGTCTGGCCAGCATGGTATAGTAAGGCAAATCTCCTTTCTAAGGACAGGCTTATGTCCAGCAGTGGACTATTAAAGGCTATTGATATGATGATGTGATATTTAAAAAAAACTTGTGTAAACTTCATTCAGAAGAAGGAAGAACGATAAGATTTATTTAAAACGGTACAAAAGCTTTTTTATCTGTATTAATATTGTATATTATGTGAAGATTTGGATAGATGTAGCCCGTATAAAATTTAATAATCAAACCCGCAATAGCCCGTATAAAATTTAATAATCAAACCCTAACTGATCCTAATGCAATATGTAGTGCTTTTAATAATTATTTTGTAGATAGAATAGTCCCGAATAATCCTAAAAATAAATTGCTTTATTCCAAGTATGTGTCCTCTAGGCAGAAATCGATGTTCTTGAAAGCTTGCTCACCCTTTAATATATTGCATATTATAAGAAACCTAAAGAACACTAACAGTGTAGGGTATGATGGAATATGTACTAGAGTCATAAAATCTGTGGCAGGTAATATTTGTCATCATATTTGTCATATTATAAATGTATGTATAGCAGCTGGAGCTTTCCCTGACAAACTGAAAGCAGTGATCATAAAACCTGTATTTAAAAAAGGAAATAGAGACAATATAGAAAACTATAGACCTATAGCCCTGGTACCTATTTTCTCTAAGGTATTTGAGAAATATATATATGGGGAACTAAATGATTACCTTGAAGGGAATTGTATTCTGGCGAAAGAACAGAAGGGTTTCAGAGGTAATAAATCAATAAACATGGCCATATATGATTTTCTTGTATTTGTAATGAAGAATGTTGACAATAAGATACCTGTTTGCTCCATATATATGGATATGACCCAAGCATTTGATCATGTAAGTCATGATACTCTACTAAGTAAGCTAAATTCATATGGCATAAGGGGCAATATCTTAGACCTGATTGAGTCTTACATTAGAAATCGCACTCAATATACTCAAATTTCTAAAATTAATAGTGTTACCAAAATAGAAGAATACTATCAATCTGAAACACGTAAAATACAATATGGCGTACCTCAGGGTAGTGTATTAGGACCATTATTGTTCCTAATATACATTAATGACCTACCTAATGTAACCCATAACCCAATAGCCCTATTTGCAGATGATAGTACAATTACTATTAAATGTAATAATAAGGATACATATAATGATGATATAAATAACGCTTTAAACTCTGTTCTCGACTGGCTAGATGTAAACAATTTAAGAGCTAACATAGGAAAAACAATGCTCATGCATTTTAGTCAGCGTATTCCTAGTATTAAAAACCTACAGATATGCGCTAACGGCCAATCTTTAAATGAAGTAGATTCCACAAAATTTCTAGGTGTAATAATAGACAATAAGTTAACATGGAAACAACAGGTAGAACAAATATGCAAGAGGGTCAGTAAATCAGTGTATGCACTTCATGAATTGTCACAAGTAATTAATACTCATGCACTTCTGACTGCATACCATGGTATGGTGGCGTCAGTTCTTAGGTTTGGTATAATTTTCTGGGGTAACTCTGTACATAAAGATAAAGTATTCAAGGTACAGAAACGTTGTGTGAGGGCAATGTTCTCTCTAAAATCAACCGACAGCTGTCTGCCCTATTATAAAAAATATAATATTTTGACACTACCATCCATTTATATACTCGAGGTAGCTATGTTTGCCAAACTAAATCCTAATTTATTTGTTTTGTCTTCTGATGCGTACGGCCGAATGCAAAGAGATAAATCCCGGCTATGCCTGTGTAAATCAAACACTGCTCTAATGCATAACAGTGTTTTCGCCATGGCTCCAAAAATATATAATAAATTGCCTAGGAATATAAAGGAGTCAAATCCGACTATCTTTAAACAGACATTAAAAAAAATTCTGAGCCAAAAATGCTATTATAATGTAAATGATTTTCTGCAAGACAAATTGTAAATCAAATTAATTTCGTTCATTGTTATTTAATTTATGTTGAACATGACAATGTGACATTTTTTTTTTTATTTTTATTATTTTGACTATTTGATTATTATTGTTGTTTTTTTTTTTTATTATTATTTTTTGGTTTTATTATATTGATCTGACTTAATAGCATTCATAACACTCTTGACATTATTAATTCTCTGAATAAATTTATGACATGAATATATTCTTCAAATTGTGTTTGTAATGTTGAGCGTCTAAATAATAATCTTTTAAATATCTATGACTAAATATTTGCACACCTTTAAGAGGTTATATTACAGCGTACCTATGTATTATATGATGTTCTTCTACCACCTTTATACCTGTTTTATGCAAATAATAAATGATTTTGATTTTGATTTTGATGTTTGTTAATCAAACACGGAAGAACCGCTGAGCGGATTTAGATGAAATTTGGTACAGAGTTAGATTATAGTCGGTAAAATAGAAAATATCCTACAATACTATTTATCTCGGCTTTTTTTAACAAAATCGAGAATACTGAGTGCAAAACCGCGATCAACATCTACAGTCCTGCGGGGTGACAGACGGTGGCGGGGACGAGGTACTCAAGATGTCAGCGGGTAGCGGGTGGTGTAGAGGGGAAGGGAAACGCTTCTCTTCGTGTGTAGCCGTGTGCTAGAATGACGCGCTACCTCGCCCCCGCCACTGTCTGTCACCCCGCGGGACGGTCGCGCACGAGATTGCCGGGTTGTATTTACAAATGAGACTATTTTAAATTCACTTTAAACTTATTTAATCATAAGTTTAAGTTGCACTGAATGTATAAATAAGTATGTTGTAACAATAATTTCATAAAGTAAATCATACATTTTGAAATGATTAATGTTGTAAAATACGAAATAAATCAAGCTCATCATACTTCTGAGTCAGATTCCAGTGCGTCAAATAAATTATTTTACCAAGAAAATCTAAAATTCTGGAAAATGTTATATTTTTATGAAATAAATTTATTATTGTCGATAGAAAAGCATCGACGTTCCCAACACTACAGGGCGACAACCGCGGTGTCGTAATACGTACACCGATTTGATGGATTGGCTTCTTCGCAGTCCCTCCTATTTGCAAACACCCTTATCTACTCCACGGGGCAGGCACAGAGAGAGAGGCCGGGGGCTAATTAAAATTGGCACCCGGATCGCAATTCGCTATCACTATAACTCTTATTAGAAGGTCGTAGAGTTTATTTCTGTATGTTTCGACTTGAAGTTAAGTTTGCTAAGTTGCATCAAGGATTGGCCGGTGACGCAATAGCTGTGGGAATGCAATATTAGAAATGGAATGTTACTTAATAAGATTGATTGGAGATTTCGTTGACTTAGCTAATGCGTTGATTGTACTAACTTACAGAGTTAAATTCCTTTATGGGGCCTGTAATAATGAAAGTGTTCTGTGACAAAGTTGGAACTTGAGTAATTACTATACCCTTGATATATTGTAATATTTATAGTATATATCTACTGATTATTAAGAGTTTCGGTATAAGTTTGCCAGCGGGGCCGACCACGGCCGCACCGAAAACCGTTTTAAAGCAAGTTGTTGCTTTCATGGTAATCAGGCTGATGCTAAACATACTTATATATTTCTAAATACATACCCAATACACCCAGACACAGAATAAATTACCGTGCTCATCACATAGTTATTTGTCCTGGGTGAGAATCGAACCTTTGGCTCATTAACCGCGAAACCAACAGGCCTGTATTAATATGGAAATAAAATATATACACCTTATAACATATACGAGTATATTACCAGTCACATACCATTAAGTTATGTTATATACTTATCTATAAATTCAATTAATTTTATTATAAAATAATTAACTCTTAAGTGACAGCCCTGGAACAAAGGTACCTATTTGGAGCTGTTGAGCCCTCCACCGGTAGCGTTCGAAAATGCAACGCACGCTTAATTACCGACAGAGTCAGCTGAATGATGCCAGTGTCTTATTGTGTGCCGTCAGCCTCCGCTCTGTGCTCTGCTAACGAGTCAGGGGTTTTATGAAAACGTTGATTTTACAGGCATAATGAGAGCGCGAATAAAATTATAATGATCATAGGATAATGTTTATAGGATAATTTTAAGTTAACGGGTAAACACTGATATTTATAATATTACGGAAGAGATTAGATTTCTTAAAGTATTTTAATTACGAGTTTCTCGTTCAAAAATGTTCTTTGAAATTTTGTCAGTCAATTTAATTCCTGTACATGTATTTTACCTAAATAACCACATAAAGTTATTTATCATATAGTGGGTTAAGTAAGACAAAATTTATGTGACATATCTTTGTAGCATAGATATAACCAGTACAGCTTTAACTGAACTATAAGCATGTAATAATTTAATTCCAAATCCTTATCTAAGAAATAAATAATATTAAAAGTCAATTTAATGCAAAAATTTAATGAGAAAGGCAGATAATGAACTTCATACAAGTAGGCTGCACCCGTCAGGTAGGATTAGTTCTACAGTGGGTACCTAACTATAAACGGCAGTTTTTAACAGACGATAAATCTAAAAATCGTGTAGGTGCCACAGATGTTTATAAAAGATTAAATTAATGAGAGATTTACGGATGTAATAAATATTTCTTCCACTTCAAGTGACAACACCGAGTCATAGAAGTATCGAATGAAAAATTCATTATTGGCACATCATAAACCTTTAAAAATACAACGTTGCTATAAAAACGGTATTATGTTTTTACGATACCGTTTCGCAAAGTGTTAAAAATACTATAATTGATACTTTCACCTCACCAAAGTGGAGTAAACTGGCAAAGATTCTACAGCAAATTGAAATATATTTGCAAAAATTATTTAAAGATTTTTTTATTTTTTATAAATTTTATGTCATATCGTTTAAGTATCGCATTTATAAGAATACCAATTATCGTAAAAATGATAAAAATATAAATATATTACACATTAAAGCGCTCGCACAGATATCGGACGCAAAAAAGAGGTTTTACGTCGCAAATGTTAACCCTTCCAATGGCACGGATCACGTCTCCACGATTACACAGCATTGAAAATTAGTTTAATATCTCAAATTGACGATTCCGCCCGGAACGGCCAATTAAGAGGGAATAACACTTGGAATTATCCTCCTGATAGCCAAGTTATGGGGTGCCTTTATGGACCATTAACTGTGCCGTAACTTGGGAGACGATTCACGAATATTTTGTACACTGTACACTAAATTGTTCAAATTTACAATTTACATGTAATGCGTTCGTCGGTTGTCTAGTTGTACAACTGCTTTTGGTCACAAATTGTACAACTTTTATGACTCTTGTTCTAATTATTGGGTCGTGTTTATACGGTTTTATGCCTGACAGTACATTTCTGTTTATTTTAATGAAACGCTTTGATAACTTAATAAAAACTATACAGAATTAACTTTATGTAAGTATATTAGTAATATCGTAGCAAGCTGTGCTTTGGATGTTAATAAGAGTGTGTTTAAAAGTTTATCTATAATATGAATAGCTTCGTTTAAATATTTAAGTACTTTTGTTTAATTTGTTTCAGAGACATCTAGCGATAACATTAAATATTTGTAGGTATCATAAATAACATACAAGTAAATTCTACAGTAAAGTTATAATATCCGTGTGGTGACGGATGAGAATACGGAGTATCACCACACCTATTCATACCGTGGAAGTAAACTATGCAGGACGACAGGACTGCATAGAGAAGGAAAACTTGAAATAAATTCTAAACCCAAACCAACCACTCTGGCCAGAGGCTTTAAGGAGAGGCCTATGTCCAGCAGTAAACTACTAAAGACTTTTGATTATTTATGAAATATGTAAAGCATTTAACTACAGAATAAGTTTCGCTAATACAATTTATATTTGTAACACAATAAATATTAATGTTTATATATTATTAACTATATCTAGAGTACTATTAAGTACACCACGGACTATCCAAAATCAGATCTGACAATATCCGTGAAAAGGTTGTCTGTAAGAGATCGCCGTGAGCGATAAGACCGCCTATTGTAATACCACATGTAGATGTCCATCCATGTCTGTACAATATATACTGTAGCGGTGTACAATAAAGATGTATAAATAAATAAGCTCACCAAAGAATATACCCCCCCCCCCTGTCCCATCCACACACCTGATGAGTTTAAATTATAATCTGTTTCTACCCTAAGTTATGACCGCAAATATTGCCAGATAAAAATAGTAAAGCGTCGCGTAATGGCTGCGTACGATGGACCCTCCGCCCCTAACGCAGAAGCTGTTCATTCGCGCATTGATTTCAATTTGAATTTTAATTGCAGAATATTATACAAAATTACATTGCTTAATATTCACGCTGGGGCGGCAATTTTTGCATATTTTTAACCCTGTGTGGACCCGTTTTTGTGCGGGTGGCGCTGATAAAAATCGCATATATTAAGCAAGAGAGGGCCGGATTTTGTGCGGAGATAGTCGAAGGCTTTCATTAAAGCCGATACGGGTAAGATAGGTGTCGTACTTTATAGCTTATCGCTCGGCTGGACCATTCTGTGCCATCTTTAAATTGTACTCAAAAGATTGTACTTTTGAGATTCTCGCTGGCATATTTATGTTACTTCCGACGGTGCGTGAATACGAAAAGTCCTTCTAAACTTAACTTTGATTAAATTTCAATAAAAAAAATAGATTTTCAAACACTAATAAGATGTACTTATTATTATTTGTCAATAGTATTCTTCCTTTCTTTTAAATAAAAAGTCCAACAGGATTAAATTATATTTTTACTTTTATATCACGGGCTATCATCTGAATCCATAATTTAAAAGTAAAAAATAATTTCAAACAACAACTGACAGCTGTAAGCAATAGGTATTTAGATGGCTTAAGACGTGAGAAAACACTTATTGGGTAACTCATCCATTTATCTGCCTCTAGTACCATTGCTTAACTCAATTGAAACCTCAATCTACAAAGGTCAATACATCATTAGCCCCAAAGAAACTCTATCAATAAATACCTTCAAGCGCCATACCAAAACCATAAATTTAAATTTTCCGCTCGCGTGACTTTTAATCAAGTCGCGACAAGTCGCAACATTTGACGACAAAATATGCATTGCCTTTTTAAGTCAGATCAGTGCATGCTTAAACAGGGTTAAACGCATAAGGGGTTGATCGCATTTGACGTGACTTAATGCAATTCACAGTTGCGACTTTATTAATATGGTAATAAATGATCCCGCATATCTTGAAACAGATGTTGTTGAGGAGATTTTAAACGTGATTGGAATATTATATTCCTATTTTATATTCCATAAATATGATCATATTTAACTGGTACATGGGGAATATAAACGTGTATTTTGTCTAGATGATTATAGGTTCTAAGCATGGGAAGAATTGTAAAAAAAGTAAGTAGGTATAGTTTTTTTTAAAGATAACTCCCGCATTAGTAATATACATCAAACGGAACGGACACAAAGAACACCCAGACTCAGAACAACAATGTGGATCACACAAAGTGTTGTCCCACGTGGGGATCGAACCCACAACACTCAGTGCAGCCTGATTTTAAGTAAAATTCACATGATACTAGTACAAAATCTAAGTTTTAACCAAACGATATATATTAATGCAAATAATATGGGAATTTCGAAAAAAGGGAGAGATATTGATCTTTCTGGTTATATTTTAAGATTGTAAAAGGTTTTAACAAATATATTGGTTTCAAATAAAGAATCCAAAAATAAATAAACATTAAACAAAACACATTAATGGGTACATCAAACTGGGCCATAAAAACAAGATAACATTTACTTTATTTCGAAGAAACGGATGACAAATAAAGGGACACATCAAATATCAGCTGATTCTGATACAAAGGTTGAAAAACAAAATTGAGTGGACAACTTTTAATAAAACAAAATTGAGTAGAAACTTTTTATAAGTATTGTGAGAATTATAAATGTTGGTTATCGAGGTAAAAAGTAGCCTATGTCTTCCCTCAAGAATCAAAGCATCTTCATGTCAAATTTCATTTAAATCGATTCAGGGGTTATTGGTCCCCTATACAAGTTTCCACCCCCGTTTTCACCCCCCTAAAAGGGTTATTTCTGGGATAAAAACTACCCAATGTCCTTTCCCGGGACTCGGACGATCTCTGTACCAAATTTCATCTAAAGCGGTTCAGAGGTTTGAGCGTGAAGAGGTAACAGACAGATAGACAAACAGACAGACAGACATGACACACTTTCGCATTTATAATATTAACGTCAACGAGATTTTTGTTGTCTTAGTTGAAAGGCTGTTGAGATTGTTTATGTAAGGGTAATGTAATGTTAGTTGGGAACTTCGAATATCTTCCAAATCCCCCTGAAAGTTACAATATACTGCCTCAAAATGTAAACTCATTAATAGAAAATATAGATTTGTTTTTGTTTACAGTAAGCAATCTCGTCGGCTGCCTCTAATTACTTTTTGTAAAATTAATCTATATTAATAAGTAATAACCAAGTACTTAAGGCGAATGAAAAAACAAAATAAATATTACTAATGTTTCTCAACACAACAAAAAATCAAATACTTCACCAAAAGGCTAATTGCAAGTTCATCCCGCAATTGATAAAAAAATAATATATGACAACATAACGGTTAATAAATGCATCTAATCTAAGGTTTCATCAAGTTTGGAATGCAAGCAGGATTCCTCAAGGTCCCCCTATCACTAAACTGAGTTGTGGGAACTCGAAAAATGCATACGCAACCATCAGATAGCGTGTTGAACAAAATATTTATGAAATCTGATGTTTTCTACATGCTTGAAAGTTTTGATGACAGAAACAGAATGAACTGATTAAAGAATAATGAACTTTAAAAAAAGTATCACCAACACTGCATAGATAAGAAAAACTTGTAATAAATCCTAAACCTACCAACCACTCTGGCCAGAGGCTCTAAGGAAAAGCTTATGTCCAGCAGTGGACTATTAAAGGCTGTTGGTGTGATGTGATGTAAAACTTGAGGGTTTTATGATATATCTATACAAATAAATAAAATTGGAGTGTCTGTTTGTAATATTGAAATAACCGCTTTCTACTAAATGCTGTTATATTCTCAAGGATTTTTTTTTCATTTAATTCTTATACACTTGCAATTTATAAAAATATTGGTAGTTATGAATACAGAATGTCAAAAAAGTTTTCCGTAAACTAAACAAACTCGGATGCTCACAAATCGATTTGAATGTCAATATATATTTTTTTTTTTTTACACATACACTTATATATTAAAGAAATAATTTTATTAAGTTTAAAACGTCTTTATTTACACAGAACATTAAGAGAAGCAATTTCCAATCAAATCAAGAAGACGTAAATCTGTTGCGTACGGCCGGTCTGACAATAAAAACTGACGTGACCGCGGGGGGCTAAACCGCTCTCAGTAGGTATCCGTTGATTGGCGATTTCAGGGTTGCTGGAGTTAACTTGAATTTTCTTTTTATTGTGTTTTTATTATGTTTTTATTGGGTACCTATCTATTTTATGTTGGGCAAAGGTCTCGGCGAATCTTTCTCGATGATATATTTGGTTTTTATGTTTATTCTTAACTGAATGTGAACTTTTAAATTATGTCTTAAAGTGCATAACTTTTTATTTGTGGTATAGAAGTAAACGGGTAGATGCGTCACCTGATGGTAAGTGTCTATCGCCACCCATGAACATTTTAAAACGTGAGACAAATGCGTGGCCACCCTTTAATTTGCCCCAGAATTAGGGGGACCACACTACCAAATTCTTAACATAGGTATCAGATGGGGCATCAAGAAAGTCCATACGTGTCGAAACATAGCTCTCCCAAGATTACCTAAAGACACTCGCATTTTACTTTAAAGTCATGATTTAACCAGCCCACATACCAATAATTTCCTACACTTTGTCTGACTTGAGTATACGCTACAGATAAGCTGACAGACTGGACGATTGCATTCGCAGACATTTTACACACGACTTGACAGCCGGTGCAATTTTATTTATTAACTTGACTTAAGAAATAGGTACAATTTTCATATTATAAATAGACACGTAACATAAGCTGAATATAACATGTAACTTGTTATTTTAAATGCAACAAAAGGCAAAAGTCGCCTACGCAACCGGTCCTAAGTACTAGGACAGCATTTATCGAAGGAGCGCTGTGTGAGGCCGTTCATACACCGTATTTATGAACACCACGCCGTCATGAACGCCTGGTACTCGGTAACGCTACACCGCACTGTTGGTGATTAATAAGGAGGTTTTTTTGGTTGACAATGGTACCTCTGCCTGTGTCGGTGGAAAGTGGCTTGCACACACTTAAAGTCCAATTGATGTCATCAGAAATTCTAATTAATGTTATAAATGCGAAAGTAACTTTGTCTGCCTATCTGTCTGTTAGCTTGTACGGCTTAACTGCCAATATTATTTTCTATCACACGTTAACAATATATTTTTCTGGAAGAAAGTTATGCCCCTATAACTTAAACTGTACCCGTAGGATTGTGTCTAAAACAGTTCACGATGATTGATTGTCTAGTTAAGGCGTAAATCGTAACAGACAAACAAATAGATTAACTTTTATAATTAAAATTCGTCAGGATAACGAAGTTAGAGCAATCTAATTTCAGACTCAGAGAAACTGCACAGGACAACAGCACTGCAAAAAGAAGGAAAACTTGAAACAAACCCTATACCAACTCGTCTGGCCGGCGTGGTATAGTAGGCCAAAACCTCCTTTCTAAGGAGAGGCCTATGTCCAGCAGTGGACAATTATAGGCTGTTGATGATGATGATGAATTTCAGACTCTTAAAAAATGTTTGTTAAGATTCTTTTGCAAAATCCCTTTTAACAGTAAAATAACACATAAAATACGAGTACTAAAACAAGTAAATATGATCAAAAATATCGACAGTGTCATCGACCGGCGCCGATCACTCGATACGCGGTGCGCCGGCGCAAGCGATACTATCGCATGCTTAGCGAAAATAAAATGTCTTTCAACGTGACCTTTTTAAAAAACGAAAAGTGTGTTCTTTTGTTGCTGTAATTAATATTTTTAATGAACATATGCGATGTCAAGCCATATATAACATATTTCTTAAATTAAATCATAAAGTAATATTACAACTTACCACTAATTTACCAATTAGATTGTTAACGCGTCTCGATATGTCTAATAGTTAAAATAGTACTTAATTTTTATAATAAAGGGGGAAACGTGCACCAAAATCAAAGAGACGGTTTTTTGATTAAACTAAAAGCAACATCAAGAAGAACTTCTGTTCATGTTCAGATAGAGAATGAGACTTAAAAAATACTACTGAATAAGTTTAAATGTAACCCTGCTTGCTTTTAGTAAAGGTATCGCACGTTTGAACCTTGTATAAAATGGATATACGCTTTGAAAGGTATACCTATTGTTGATATCAATACCCTCTCTATCATCGAGTTCAATACCAATAAATATAAATAGTCACTTTCCTTTATTAAAAAAAAACTTATTCAGCACTGCAACAGCACTCAGGCCATGCTCAAAGAACATAGCTTACTTCATAAAATAACCACCAGTTGTAAAAAATCTAAAACAAAAGAATTTATTTGAGATTGTGTTCAAACCAGCTGAGATATAAAACAGCTGGACACAACAAGAATTTGCAAAAGAAAATCTCTAAAAATACCGTTGTTCAACCTCAATTCGTCGTCACAACCCCGAATACCGTCTGCTCCTCAAATCCGATCCGAATTCTAAATACTTAAGGCTAATTGTTATTTGAATATCTACGTGATGGCATTATAGAATGCTCTGGTCAGATCCGTCTTCTGAATACAAATGAACTTGAAAAGACCCCATCGATCTCTCTAATAACACAAGCGTGATTGTATTTTTAATTTATATAAAGATTTAAATGGTTAATCATTGAGTAAGGCTAGGTTTGAGTAATTCATTCTATATTTTTTTATTTAGTTTATTACCGAAAATAGTTGATAAATTGTTATTATTCTCCCACGCATCAGTTTCTTGACACAGGTTTGAGGTTTTACTCTGCTCTCGGGGGTCGTATGGTAAAATAAAATAACCTATCTCTAAGATTTTGGCTTTCAAATGCAAAAACAATATTTGAAATCCAACTTTACTTGTATTTCCGGAGATAAAAGCATTCAGAGCAAAACAAACCCTTTGGCGTCATTTTGTATTTACGTAGAGCTTAAAAAAGACACAAAAACATTTAAAACTCCATTAAAATCAGACTGAAAAATATTTGAACGTAATTCCTACATATCTTTATAATTGTAGCCTTCTGAAATTCACAGAAGTAGTATTGTGTAGTAGAAAGTTGTATTGTTCCTGACATGTATATAATTTACATTCATTATTTTTATTAACATTAATTGTTTATAATCATATATTTAGTTAAAAGCTTGCAATATTGCTTTAGGCATATTCTTGTAATAATATTGAAATGTATCTAAATAAATAAATAAATTTATCTCTTGAGAAAACAAGGAATTAGTAGAAAACCAAATCCGGCTTAGGACGGCAGCCAATTCGCTTCAAGGGTTTAACCTTAAAGACGTTAGCACCTCGATAAACACAGATCCAATTGCCGGCAACCGTGACACACCAACTGTCACCGCACATCACGAATCAAACGGTAATCTATTCTCGACCATCGAATGGAGCGTCACACCAGCGTCGTGCCGTAAACCGTGAGTTTTACAGCCGCCTACCCGCAAGGCGCACGCGCCGTATAAATCAGCGCCATCGCTAATATTACTGTCAGTTGTCCGTGTCATAAACGGCCCGGGTATTTATTCACATCTAAAATAAGCATACTGCAGTTTTCGCGCGTAAGCTCAGGATTATCAAGCGATTGATGTTGGCGGTTTCGGTCGCATCTTTTGTACGTAAATAAACGTATACATTAGCTGTAATAAGGCCGCTGATTCTTCCCAAATAGTAATTGGAATGGTCTCTGCAAATATGTTTACTGGGCGACTTAATTAAGACATTCTATTATTTATAGTTAGCCGTATATGCCGCCGGCCAGTGAGCATTTGTAATGGAGTTTATGTGGCTTTTTATAGGATTACAGGCACGAAGCCTATATGGATTTAATTGCAGTCTTTTTACTTCATTTGTCGTTTGTAGATGATGTGTTAATAATCTTTAGACATGTATTTTTTTATATATTTAGATTGGTAAACGGCATGTGAAATTTCAGATGTATGTTGTATGTATGCCATGACTTTGTTTGCCCTTTCTTCTCATAAGGGTCAACCCCTTGGAAACGGGCGGTTGTAGATCGGCACAGGTATATCATAGATTTTGCATGGGTTTGATTTTTGTTAAATTATTTTGCTTACTATTTGACAAAACAGAGATTGTTACTTTTGTGTGTGTTGATCTATGACTTTAGAGTCTACACAAAAGACGATTTCAAACAATTTTGTAAATTTTATGAAATAAAGAGAGTTTGAGTTTGAGTTTTAAGTTTGTATATTTTTTTAATTATAATCTTTAAAACAAGGAGGAAGATATTGATAGGTTTGTATAATCTATGTTTATTATCTAAGAATTCTGTCATTTAACTCGATTTGAAAAAATATTTATTTTGGAGGCTACACTTTCTGTTTGGTTTCATTTAAATTTGCAGTAAATAAAAATTATATTTTAAATAGTAAAAATTGATAATACACTATCTGCTCAAAATTAATGGTACCTCGAAATCACACCACCACGATGTCGGCAGGGGAAATAGTGACACCAGGGACTTCCTTTCTAGGGTATACCTGGTTCCCCGGCTATTAGTACCCGAGACGGCGTGCGGTTTTAGTCGGTTTGAGTCCGACATGCCACCGACAGGTGGTATCCTAGGGGATTTCCGCACGGAAAAAAGAAAAAAAAAAAAACCAAAAAAGAAGGGGAAATAGTGAACTCACTTACAACTAAAACCAGTCACAAACCGAAGAATCAAAGAATAATCTCCAATCCTATCCAACAAGACAAAATTAACTTTATTAATCTTTACAAGGTTTATTTTCCTGGCAAACCTGAATGTATATTGAAACACATAAATAGTGATGACAAAGCTATTTATTTTTAATTGCTGGTACGTCCACGTATACTGGACGAGTTAGTTAGATAGTTTTTTGATGTGGTAACATTGATTAACTGTAATTATTACAAAAAACTAAAGTTTATTGGTAGTAAGTCTAGCTGATTATTGTTGCAAAACGGAATTTAAAGTATTAAAACTTTTTTTTTTGTTTTTGATTTAATGACAATTTACAATTTACAGTCCGATCATAAACTAGGCAGAGCCAGTACTAGGAGAACTAGATAGCTGATTAACATACTTATACACATCTAAGTAGAAATATAGTTTTCCTTGTTTCTTGTTTCTAAAAAGACAACTCCCGCATTATCTTGTGTCGCGGGAGACTTTACACACATACATGAAACGGACACAAATAACACCCAAACTTAGAACAACAATTTGTGGATCCCACAAAGTGTCGTCCCATGTGGGGATCGGACCCACAACACTCAACGTAGTAGTAAGCAGTGTGGCGACCGCTTAAACCACTACGCCATCCGTGCAGTCCAGAACCATAGAAACTGTTTACTAAATTTACAAAAAATCAAGTAATAAATATACTTCTACGAGGTTTCTAATAAATAATTAGCTTTTTGATATGCATTTAACACATTAAAAATGTTAAGAAATCAATCAAATGTTCTAAAGGTGTTTCAAAGGAATTACCTGTTTAATATAAATGCAAGTAGCTGGAATCCTGAATGATTTACACTTCAGTTAAAAGTATTTAAGGTTCAATGAACGTGTCTGCTACATACATCACACGGCTAACGACAACCAAACGAACACAGGCGACGCGTCTTTAATTTATATAATTCCATAGGTTCGGCTACCACGGCGATGTCTGATCGGGCGCACCCGCTTTTGTTCTAATTTTATTGAGTGCTAAACGCTGCCGCGCGTACGCCGGGACGTCTTTAAAATGTAAATTTATGCTTAATCTGTGTGATTTACTCTCCTCTGTTAATGATCTACAAACTTCTTTGAAATCGTCGCGAACTGACAATGTTTGCACACACATATAGGAGTTATCTTGATGCATTTAAATGTTATTTATATAATGCTCCCTAGAAATTTTATTCGTGGAAACTGAGTTACCTGTTTTTAGGTTAGAAAGTTAATTTTGTAAGTGAGAGAGGCTATCTGTTACCTTGATAGGACTCGGTTGACACTAGGTAGTGTCACAGTGACTGTTCTCGTGAGAATTACACCAGTTGGTGTACTAATTCTAGAAATTCTTGTATCATTTTGATGAAACGACTTGACGTCATAAATTAGTTTTATTTTTAACTTAGCCAGTTTTATCTTTTCATTACATATTCTTAGAAAAAATGGTTCCCTTTTACACAAGTAGGTTTTACACACACTACATTATCATAGTCTGTTATCTACAATTGAAATGAATATATACAATATCAAACAAGGTAAGTCCACCTGCCGCACTCACAAAAGTACCAGGCACGTATACATATGGAGAAGATGCCGGGCGCAAGCAGCCTTTGCATACGATGTTCAATTACGGACCCGGAAAATGGAATGCATTATAAGTACTATATTGTTATGCTCTCCTGGTAACCGTCGTATGATTGTTTCAGGTAAGGGGAGTTTTTTTGTAAGAGGTTACGTAGTCTTGATATTTGCATTTATTTATATTATGTAATTTGTCTATATACTTATATATTTAAATAAGCAGGCTTACATATAAGTGATACCAACCTCATGTTTGACCTATGGCAAAAGGCTTTTCGGATCTAACTAAATAATTACATATATTTTAATGACTTTGTAAACATATGTGAATGTTTATTTATCAGTAATACTTAAGAATGTTTCAATACCTAACATAGAAATAATTGGTATTAAAGTAGGCTAGGCACAAATAAGGCAGCCAGTTCACCTTCTAATAGCCATTTTATTCAATTAACATCGGTTTTCAATATAATCAAGTATAAGTAACAAATATAAGTTAACACAATACTAGGCAATCATAAATTGAAAGGAGATAGCTCGCATTGAAAATTACATAATGTTGCCAAGTAATAAGCAATAATTTCCTCGAGGGGTAATAGTTTCACGACAGCGACATCTATCGGAGAGTAGCGGCACACGTCGATAAATCGATAGGTAGTAAAATAATAATGATTACAATTGGCTAACTGTGCTCAGAAACTGTACGCTTGGGGCTGTGTAATTTTGAGCACTGTATTTTATTAATATTTAGCTCCATTCCTTACTTAATGGTAATAACAGTAAAATGTAATGTGATTGTTAAAATGAAAGGTACATAATTGGTTTCTCAACCAAATACTGTTATAAATCTTTGGAATACAAATGCTGGACAGTTGAGAATGAATTCAGGAATAGATGGGTACAAGAATTTCCAAATAAGATGGGTTGCAGAAATGTATTGGAGAAAATATCGTAAAGTTTAGTGGCTGGACCAAGTCGTTTCCCATTCTTTGATTTGACAGTTATTTAAAACTCTGATCCTGAATGTGTATATCATCAGAATTGTCTCAGCTGATATACAGATATCGGCTGACCTAATTCTGACAATGCCATGGCATAGCTCTCCTGGATAAAGTGTCCAAGAGAGCCATGTTTTCACATATTTGGGCGGGCTCGACCGGAGTGATACAACCGGCTTAATAGAGTACCGGTGTTAAGGAAATTTTCCATTCCTTTCTATCGAGTGAGTGAGGGAACTGGATCCTAACCCCCTCTACCATCCTCCCCTTATTCTGGGGGGACGGGGACTACCCACTAGTGACTCTTAAGTTGCAGGTGTCTATGGCCGGCATCTATCACTTCATCATCATCAGCCTATCGCAGTCCACTGCTGGACTTAAGCCTCTCTCATTGCACGCCACTTAGATCGATCTATCACTTACCATCAGGTAATCTACGTATAGTGTCGGTATAGTGCCGGTATAGTGACGGATTAAGAATACGGAGTGTCTCCACCCCTATTCATCCCATGGGTATCGTAAGAGCCGACTAAGGGAGTAAACTACACAAGACAACAGCACTTCAGAGAGAAGGAAAACTAGACACAAACCCTATACCAACCCGTCTGGTCAACGTGGTATAGTAGGCTTAAACCTCCTTTCTAAGGAGAGGCTTATATCCAGCAAAGGACTATTAAAGGCTGTTGATGATGATTAATCTTAGCTTCCTTGAAATACGGTAACTAAGACTTCAGTTAGTTGGTCTTAGTAACTTTTCCAATCCAAAACTTGCATTATATCTTAACGTATAATAGTTCTCCAGTTTACTATACCATTATTCGCCTTCTTGGTCTGGTGGTCAGTGATCCTGAATGATAAACCAGAGGTCGTGGGTTCGATCCCCATCCAGGACAAATAATTGTGTGATTATCACGATCATTTGTTCTGTGTCTAGGTGTAACTTATCTATAATATGTATTTATTAAGAAATATATAAGTATGTTTATCAGCAGATTGGTTACCATAGTACAGGCTCTGTCTAGTTTGGGATCAGACGGCCGTGTGTAAGATGTGTAAAGTTTTGCATTCCACAATAGTTGAGCTTAATATTTTCTAAGTGTTAGTGGAATTATGAAATTTACTTCAACTGGACAATGTACATTTAAGTGATAACATTTGTACTGCAACTTCAAAGCAACAGTTTAACATCAGGCGCTTATGTTTTTTACTCTTTTACTAATTTAAAAAAAAAGACAACTCCCGCATTAGGAATGTATCCTGTATCGCAGGAGACTTTACAAACATACATAAAACGGATACAAAGAACACCCAGACTCAGAACAACAATGTCGAACCCACAACATTCAGTGCAGTAATAAGCGGCGTAAACCACTACGTCATCCGTGCAGTCAATTTTGTCAACATAGTATTAGAATAGTAACGTCAAAAAAGGGCATCGCCCTCGCCGATTAAAGCCATCGGGCTTTAATCAACTTGAAGAAATAGAACAGATGGGTCACCTGGTGTTAAATGACTTCCCAGCCTTTGAGTACTCTCCCTGGTATTAAGAGGAGGCGGGTGGATTGGGTTTGTGTCTATGATAACCTAACTCACTCGTGAAATTTATAAAATAGGTGAAATTTAGTGAAATAATTACTTAGATTTTCTATAAAGCCATGGTTTTATTCCAGAAGAGTCTGCACATATCTGGCTAAGCATGGCTCTACCGTAGTTAGAAAATGTTATTAACAAATTTGTGTTAAGTTTTCCTTCTCTCTGCGGTGCTGTTGTCCTGCGTAGTTTTGTTGTTTTGCGTTTTTTTTTGTTTTCCCTATACCAACCTGTCTGGCCAGCGTGGTATAGTAGGCAAAAACCTCCTTTCTAAGGAGAGGCTTATGTCCAGCAGTGGACTGTTAAAGGCTGTCGATGATGATGATGATTAACAAATTTATTAGTTCAAAATATTGATAAGCTTAAAATGTTTCGTCTGCCATTGCCAATGGTGATGAGAAATTTGGACTGTTGAAATTATTATCTTAATCACTGCTGTGTTAATATTGTCCGTGTGGTGACGGATTAGGAATACGGAGTGTCACCACCGTTACTCATCCCGTGGGTGTCGTAAGAACCGACTAAAGGAGCAAACTACGCAGGACCACAGCACTGCAAAGAGAAGGAAAACTTGAAACCAATCCTATACAAACCCGTCTGGTCAACGTAGTATAGTAGACCAAAACCTTTTTGCTAAGGAGAGGCCTATGTTCAGCAGTAGACTACTAAAGGCTGTTGTTGAAAATTAAGAACATTTATTTGACGACCGGATGGCGTAGTGGTTTGTGTAACGGACTGCTATTCTAAGGTCACGGGTTCGATTCGCTCAAGTCAAACATTTGTGTGCATGAACTTTTAATGTTTGATTTGGTCTGGGTGTTTCTATGTATAATATGTATTTATTTACAAAAACAAAGTATATATGTATTTATATCAGTTGTCTAGTACCCATAGTACAAGCTCTGTTTAGTTTGGGACTAGATGGCGTTGTGTGAATGTGGTACAATATTATTATTATAGACAGAATGACACGTCTTCTTTAGTTACTCAGCCCATCTAAAATCCATTTTTCCCCACACACACTAGTTGTGATATAACAAAGCGTTGTGGTCACAGAGCGCGCCAAACCTCTAGTTATCCTTTTTTACAATGCATTTGTCAGTTTTATTTACACCTTTTTTATATTCCTAACTAGTCGTGTTTTGTGGTTGCGGTTGTATTTAGATTAACGTCTAGTTGTAAAACTGACAAATAATGAGTGGTTTTGATCGGAAAAGACTGTTTTTGTGTGTTTATATTCATTTCAGAACGCGTTATGGGGATGGAGACCGCGTAGTTTATTGCTCCTTGTGGTGTTTACCTCTTTTAGATAATCTGAAAAACGCGGTTAGAATCAAAACAATTAAAGAATGATAGTGCCTATCAAAGAAGTGAACCATAAAACCTTATGTTTTTTGGAAGAATTAAACTAGCTATACATTTTTCGAATATAGAGGCACATGCAGGAAAGGGGGCCTTCCGTTTCTAAGGGGCATCACAGGCAAAAAGGGCCATTTCGACTTCTCTAACTCGGCAGTAGAGTAAACTTCTACTAGTATTAGTCAATTTATGTGGCAGTATAGAAGTTTCCTGGTCTTCAGTCTCGAAGAAAAACTGTTTTTATTCCTGGCCGGTTTGGGTCACGATGTCTATAATGTTATTCCTTCTAAAATTAAATAGTAATAGAAGAAACAAGACACCTCTAAAGGATCGGTTGGTCTGTGCCTATGAAGTGTCTACATAATCGTATATTAAATTAAACTGAGAGCAAACAGGGAAATCCGTAAATGCGTGGACCACGTTAGGTATTGATTTAATAGTCACACAACAACCACGTTCAGGTAATCTGCGTGATTATTTCAAATCACCGGCTCATTACATTAGCCGTAATCTCCAGTAATGGCGGCGCAATGTTACCAGCCTCTGGCGTCCCGCCCAATTGTGGGAAAATAAATAACTATCAAACAAGACACGAAGCACAAACATTTTAATATTCATGGAAAATTATTCGAATTATAAATAGTCAATTCTTAAAAAAGATCCCAAAGAGATTACTTCATTATTTATTTACACCTTATACAATTATTTCCTTAAAACCCTTTAGTATTTTTATTTGAGTTCCGAACGCAACGGACAGAATGGATATTGACAGCGAGGCGGGAAAGCGCGAAGGCGGCCGCGACACTTTTTTCTTTTTAATTCAAAGTGTCATAGTGGACGGCGGAGTGCACTTTATGCCAGTATCAATATTTTATTTTTTATTATTTTTAAATCCTGATTCTCGAATTACTCAAAGAAAATGAACAAGTAAGCAATTACATACTCTTTATTTTTTTTTAAATGTGTATCTTCTTACAAAAACGTCGTCTCCTTGATTACCTACCAGTTTGGCACGAACCTTAAATTATATTCATGTTATTTTTTATTCCAAGGCTCTTTATACGGATTAAGTCTCGATCAATGTTACGCGTTTCGACTTTAACTAAAAATAATATAATAAACATGACCGTAGCGAAAAAGCAATAAGACGCACGTCAGAAATAACTTGAATTACAATTTTAATCTTGTCAAATCCGAGTTTTTATTGTGATCAGCGGCCCTCGTACGGTGGACATAATTTTCGTTTTCAAAGTTTATTTAATAAGGAGTTCTCGCTATAAGAAATCATATTAAATCGACCGCTCCCCGCGAGGGTTGGGGGCCTTGTATAAATTCGCGAATTTTATATCATCCTCATTATTATTTTTGAACGTTCGAAACGGCCGCTTATGAATAAAAAGTTGGCTTTATATTGATGCAAAAATATTGTTAACCGACAAAAAGCTATGTGTGTCTGGGGCTCGCGTCCGGGCCGGTGTGTGTCTACTGTCTTTTAGCGGCAACATGAAATCATATAATAAGCAAAATGCTGCTTGAAAGCGTCACTTACTGCACAAAACGGCAATAAAAACAATCACATTATCCCTGTACCGTCTCGGTGGAATTAAAGATCAGTTAACTCGCTACTCGAGATAAAATTGGCTACTGAGGATTGAAAAAATGCTCTCAATCATTCTCGAGTATGAGCAACATTCCTGACATACTGTATCTATTATAAACAGCCTGTTTTCCATCATAAAGTTTTTTGACGGAACGTTTATTTTAAGTAGATGGGTATTTTTATCAAATTACTATAATTTTGGTCAAACAAAACTACGAGCTGTCAAAATTGACGTCGGTAAATCATCGGCCTGACCCTTTTTTGTTAACTACTTTAATAATTTCGTTAAAGGGTTTTTAAACTGGTCACATATTTGGAATAGCTGCTGGTACTTTATGGTCCGAATCATTTGTATAGGAATTTAAATGGGATCGTTTTAAAATTGGATCACAATAAAAATCGAGAACGCCATGAGAATTATTTCAGCTATTCGAACATTTAGAGGATGGTTAGGGAATCAGAACAGGCGATAAAAACTTGACGGAAATAAACTGTAACGTAGTTAAATAACAATGCGGGCTAATGAGTGCTCATCAATCGTCCAAACTCGAACGAAAACAAACATAATTAAATCAAGATAAGCCTACTACTTAGAGCGGAAACTATGAGGAGCAGTCTCGCCACAACTCGCCGATGGCCCTTCAGATTTATACAATATATCTCATTATTCATATCTCAACAAAGAGGGGCATAAATTATGCGGCCCAAAAATATCTAAATCCTAATCCATTCGCCTCGCTTGTCCCCGACTGAATCCGATTTTAAAATATTTATGAAAAGGCTACAAAAAGTTAAAAAAAAAACCACGAGTCCAGAGACAGAATTAAAAATAATAAAAAAATACATAAGCCCCGAGAGCGAACGTCGGAAAAAAGTTAAAATGATTGTAGGGCATCTCGATGTGGTGTTGTTTTTTTCTCAACGTATCCCCGTTTCATTAGATTCGTTTCAATTCTGTCGGGATTAGTCGGAGAAAGGTCTCTTAAGGATAAAATGCGATGTCCGTTGATTTATAAAGATCCTCTCTTTCGGGCGATGGGACATAATTAATTGTTCGACGTGATCTATCGCCGTGTTTTTGTATAGCGGGACTAGCAGGTGCTCGCCGGCCAAATTGAACCGGGAGGTGGATGTAGGGCTGTCTGGTTTCTGTCGTATGAACGGTCTGGTGGACCGTCACGCGGAGAGGCTGAGGGCGGAGGGCGCGCTCCACGTGCTCGGGCACTGTTCGTGACAGCTCCCGAAATTAGTCACGTGGCCACTAATAGCCCCACGGCCAGGGGTGCGCGCACTCGCCGTTTTTTCCCGGCTCTCGTACGGTTGTTTACAACAGTTGGTGGCTATCGATCCGACGCCCGGATATAGACGTAAATACGGCGTTATTCATCGAGTGAAGGCCCGTTTTGTTTGCACGCCGCCCCCGGTTTTGTCGTCTCGGCTGTTTTTCATCGATTTTCCACCGGACGGTAACGTATACCGGTGTTCTGGGAGCGGTGCTATGTATTACCGAGGGTTAGGTGAATGCGATTTAGTATGTAATCGGTGGTGGAATCGTCGGGGCCTCATCTCGCGGCCGCGGCGTGTCGGCATGTGTAGTGCGTGGTGTGCGCCGCGCGCGTGTGTGCGTCCGGCTCTCGGGGCGCACTGCTCGATTAGCGAGGCCGGCACCGCCACGCCGCCTGATTGGGCCATCCATCACCGCCGCCGCCCGCTCCGCCACCCTCCGGCCCTGCGCACGCCGGCAGCCAACACTGCCCCTTGCGCACAGGGCTCGAAGGTGTCTTTTCCGGCGCGCGGTTCCCGCCGCGTTAATGCCGCGACGCGCGCAGCACAGATCGAGGCGTATTTTTAAGACGGATACTTAGTGCGTTACATTATTATACTTTTGTTTTTTTTTGGTCGCGGGCGTGTAACCCACACGCTCCGTGTTTTCATATGGCGGCCAGGTCGACGCACCGCTCCGGTTATGATACCGAATGCCTTTAGATTTTTGATTGAGGTTTTATTTTATTTGGTGCGACGCTGGGGCCGATTACGTTTCTCGTATTCGTTTACCGCTCGGCCAGTTTTTGTTTCGACGTGTTTCATTGTTCGTAACGAGATCGATTTTAACGATAAGCCATCGGTTTTAATGAAGACGTGGGTGTGCTTGAGTTTACTACATCGCGGGACGGAGCTACCTATTGCAACCACAAAAAACTCCAAGAGAATAGTTTGAGAAGACAACGCCTTGTCTCCTCAAACTATTCTTAGACGTCGCAACGTCTTAGAATAATAAATATGTCAAATTTAGTATTACATCATCGCCTGACTGAGTTGTTCATTCATGGTCATTATGTCAGCCATGGGAACGGCTGCTTCTGACGTTTAGGGCTCTATCAAAGACTCCCGCGACACATTTGTTTCATTGATTCATTGTCACAGATGTAAAATATTTGTTAATTATTGAGGTTAAACTACAAAGTTGAGTGGAGGTAATAGAATACCGTAATCACTCGATCCTAGTCCGTCACTTCATCGCTTAGTTCTCGCCGCTTTAGATCCCTTAAAAAGAGTTAAAAGGAAATAATTTTTCTTTCTCTTCTCTCTCTTAAAAAGACAACTCCGCCGCAATAGGATCACACAGCGTTAGATTAGATTAGAATATACTTTATTGTACACCAATTACAGTAAGTTGGTTAAATATTACAGATGGATATGTACAATGGGCGGCCTTATTGCTAATAGCAATCTCTTACAGGCAACCTTAGGATGGACAAATCGACAGTAGATAAGAAGAAACAGTGGATAGTCTAGGTATATTGAAGCGTGTTCCATGTGGGTGAAGAATGGGAGTAGTCTCAACAACAATATATCTTCTGACGTATTTAATTTTCATTATTTGAACAGCCGATGTACAATTTAGGCAGTTAGTGCCCAAACAACACAAGCACGCTTTTATTGGTATCAATAGGTTTGATTATTTTTATATAAGTATTTCATGTCGTTCGGCTCGTAAAAGTAATGTCGCACACACCGTTGTATAACTCAATAACCACAAAGTTTACGGAAGTGAGTGAGGGAACATGTTCTGATCGTAAAAATATCGTAAACCGAGCAATATTAATAATGACTGCCCATTTAGTCGATATCTTGTCGAATTGAAAAACTGTGTTGTGTTTTTTTGTTTTCATTAAATATTTTTTTAAGTGGCAACACTGAAATTTGAAATGTCAGTTGTGTAATGTTGAATGTTTATACAAATATTATACATCTGTAAATATGAAAATTTTGCTGATAGATTAATAATAATAGTAACTTCACACATCTTAAATAAGACTAGGTAGCGCCTGTGCTATGGTAACCAGACTGCTGTTAAACATATTTAGATATCTAAATATTTTTAAATACATACCTACATGTTATAGATAAATTAAATCCAGACACAGATAAAACGATCATGCTCATCACACAATTATATGTCCCGGGTGGGAATCGAACCCACGACCTGTGGCTTAGCCAGCTTAGACTAAACCACTTTTATTATTGTGTCATATTTGCAATGTCACGCGTCCGTGGACACAATTAATCCTAAGTGCGAGTTTATCTTAATTCGTGTCTTACGTTCCCGTGTCGGTGGTCTGTTGCGTGAGAATGCAATTTGTAAGGGCCAGCGCGCGCTTTCGACCTGTGACCTCGAGACCACAACGCGATTATATGCTAATATGCTATAAACTATCCTTTATATGCCATGGAGCCGTAGACTTTCCACCAGTGAACAATCTGTTTAACGTATGCTATTTGCTTGCAAAATTGTAGTACTTAAATTATTTTATCAAAGGGCGGCAACATACAAGAATGTAGTGTTTTATACACCCAGACACAGAACAAATGGCCGTTCTCATCACACAATAGACCAACAGGCCCGTCGTTTGCCTCCTATGCCGTAGAAAAGAACCCCAGCATAAAATACACATTCAGCCTTAGAAAATTTATTTGTTTAAATTAAGTGTAGTGCAACAAAACAACTAAAATAACCAGACCGACTCGAGCAGCTGAAATCAACTTAGTAGTAGAAGCCAACTGTCGAAAACCATATTTTTTTTGACGTTTTTAAAGCTTTCACACGTCATTGATTTAAACATTCAACATTACATAACTGACATTTCAAACAGCAGTGTTGCCACTTAAAAATTTAAAATAAGTACTATAAACTCTAAAAATAGTATTTAAACCTTTATGGTACGCAAAATATAAGCATCAATTTATGCTATGGGACCTGACAAACGTGAATGATATCGGAAAGTTGAAGGTTTCCATCTACAGCCACCATTACCTTACAATGTAATATTTTACTGCACATTACCAACCGATGAACCAGCGGACAGTTATTTAAATTGTCCAAGAAACCCAGCCAATACTCCGAGAGTAATTTAAGTCTAGAAAAACAGGTTCCAAGTGAAATTCACGCGGTATTTTATACTGATAGCAATCGACATAGACACACGCAAGTTAATATTAGAGATGGTGTAGATTGACGGTTAGATATACGGATTGTCCGGATATTTTATATGTGCTTTTTGACTTGACTAATTAACTTTTGATAATTAACGTTTATTATATGTGGCTGGTAGGTAGAGTATTTTACTATCATGTCACAAATCCCAGGTTCGTTTTCTACTCAGTGTGAATAATTGTACATCCTACACACAAGCCTACATCCACCAAGGGGTAATCAGAACCGTAATAAAACCCCTTAATGTTTTTATAATTGTAATTTTTCCCCACTTTAGTAATAGGGTAAGTCTATTGCCATCGATATCGGATAAGCGCTGCCTTAGTGGGTTCGATGCCCGGACCGGACAAAAATTTCTAGGGTTTCTCTGAGAGAAAAAATAACCTAAGTTACTTCTTATGTAGACAGCTACCTGGTAGTAAAATATTATCAAAATCGGTCCAGCTTTTAAGAAGATTACCCGGAACAAACAAACAGACAGACAGACAGCCAAAAAATATTTAAACTGGCTATTAGGCATGGGTATCGTGCATATAACCGTGTGAACATGAAAACACCTATTATTTTGACATTACAGACACTTCAATTTTATTTATTTGTATAGAAAATGAGAGCAGTCTTTGTAAGTATATAAGTATTGAAAGGAACGTAAGATGAAAAAGATGCAATGGTAAGAAGATAACCAACGGCTCCAGAAGATCAGAATCGTAACTCAGCTATTGCTGGAAAGTCTAACCCTTGTGGGTTAATTTGGTTTGGTCTGAGTGCTTCTGTGTATAGCTTCTACATGTACTTCGCGTTTGAAACCCTTTAGGACAAGAACTAGTATATATATACACATAAACTGACAGATTCATCATCGCAGACCCTAAGCCACTGGGGGAGACGAGCAGATGGGTCACCTGATGGAAAGTGACTACCGCCGCGAATGAACGTCTGCAATTCAAGAGTCATTCGGCGTTTTGGGAAGGAGTACGTTCTTTTCTTAAAGGTTTGAAGCTCGTATCGGTCCGGGAATACCGTAGACGATAACTTGTTCCACAGCTTAGTTGTGTGGCAAAAAGTGTATTGAAAAGCGCACAGTGGTAGAGCGCCAAAGCCATGCTTAAAGGCGTTTTATGTTGTAAGCACCGAATAATAAAGGATTTTCGGGAATTTCCTTCTTAAAGGGCAAACAAGGAATGCAAATTTTTATGAAAGTTCATCATTTTCAAAGTTAGAAACAATCAGGCGAGGGAAGCCGTTTGCAATAACTAGTAAGTGGTCTAAACAAGAATATTATTAGTATTTCCATTAACTAAATTAGTAAGGGTTGACAATAAACCCTGATTGTTAATCACCACAAATGGCAACACAGCAGTTTTATTTCCATTGACACAACTATTCTCCTTTTTGAGAATTCGCAACCCCAATTACTAGATTAATGACACCATTTCTTTAGCAGTCATACTTAACTGTGGCTTTCTGTAAAGTGGAGGTATACCAATAGATATAAGGTTGAAATTTGAGTATCTGCGATCTTCTTCTACATAAGTATATTATCATCTTCGTAACTAAGTATTTTTTATAAGTTTACGCATCTCACACAGCCGTCTGATCCCAAACTGGACAGAGCCTGTATGTAACCAGACTACTGATAAACATACTTATGTATAACTAGCTGACCCTGCAAACGTTGTTTTGATATTTACATTATTTAAAAAAAAAACTTTTTGAATTTCTTAAACTCCGTTCTTAGCTGACCTCTACTCTTTGAAAAGAATATTCCTACCAAATTTCAAGTCTTTAGCTCTAATGGTTCCAGAGATATCGTGATGAGTGACTATATACGTGGAAATCTCTTATATATATATAGATTCAATTTATCCACCCAGTTATATATTGCTGTACATAAGTTTACAGGTTTGATTTCATATAATTTGGGAAAATTTTGAAAAATTTGTAGTGATTAAGTTATATTTTTTGTATATACAAGAGTGATATAATTAAAAATGAATTATAATAAAAGTGTTTAGTAGTTTATTACTGTTATTATATCATAATAACCATTCCTAGAGACAAGCTTGAATAATTAACAACCATGTTTTTATGTTAACAAATGTTATAAAGTGGTAAAAAAGGTTAATGATGTATTTAAATCGGATAAAACGGAAACGTGTTAAGAACAAGTAATTATCCGAGCAATAGGCAAGCTTGCCGGATACGAATCCAGTATCCGCCAAAACTGTTATCTGTACCATCTCCAGTTTATGGCACATAATGGAGTACATAAACGGTCATTGGACCGGAGCTGATGAAGCCACGAGTGCAATCTTCGCAAGCATGACCTCGGAGAAAGATCGCATCGAGGACTCCAGCTCTAAAAGGTTCAAGCGAAATGAGCGCCCCGAGACCACTAGTAATACCTATAATGCATTTCAGCGCACGGCGGTCCGCTTTGAGCTTCACCAAACGTAGATTGAGATTAAATATCCCAAGAAAATCTCAACCAAAAGCGTTTACACTAAGACTCATTTCAGTTTCTTCAGTGTAAGTCGCTTGCGACGTTTTGTTCTGTGATAGTTGCTAACGAACAACGATTCCCGCTCTAATTTGCGGACATGGCTAGCGATCGATCTCATTGGATTTTTTGAAAAAGGAACATTCGAAGCACCTTATGAGCTGAGGCACAAATTGAGCAATTTAGTGCTCGCCCTCTCGCGCACGTGTATCGGCGCACTCCCATCTCGCTCCGGACCTTGGCGTGCATTCTAAATGAGAATATTAAAAATTAGTTGGTTCGAGTTTAGACCCGCCGTGTAATTATGGGCTCACTCCGTTTGACAAATGAGTTTGAAGACCACTGGAGACAAATCAATACAGAGCCCACAAAAAATAGGAGCTTTCTAATCAGAAGTTATAATGAGACTTTTTCTAAGATTTCTCTCCAAAAAATTATCAAGTAATAATATCTAAAGTGTTTCCTGTAATTTCAGTCCATATTTATAAATAGAATTTTTGTAGTAGCAGACAATAGCCAAAGGGCTTATTACCTGAAATAAAACAAACAGTGTACGGTATCGGAGCACATCCATGCGTCATTATCAGCGCATTGTTTTTGTAACTAATTTAGGTAAAAACACCGTTGGAGCGGGCAACCCTGTCGAAGCATTCCAACGCGCCCCGTCGCCATGGTTACCGACGCGCCGCACCACCCACTTAACCACCGCCCACAACCCAAACAAATAACAACCTTATTTTTACTGCACAGAACTCTAATCGCTAACACACCCAAATGAAGTTATAACCTTCTTTTACGACGCTCCGCAATCGTCGATACCCAGTCATAACAATGAAATTGCGACCTTAATGTATTCCAGTAAAGTGCCATTCGGAACACGCGAACGACTTAAGAATAGCGACCTAAGGAATTGTTTTATCTCTTTCGCACGTCATAAAGACGAGGTCGCGCTGTTTCACTCGCTCGCCGAATCCTTTCTTGCTAAAGACGGAATCGATACACTTGATATTTCTCTTTCTGGCGCGCTTTTTGTTCAAATCGTTGCCACTGTTAATCCGTCTTCGACAGCATTAGTTAGATAAAAACTGTAAAGGGTATAACTCTCGAATTTATCAGACTTCGAATCCTTCATGTGGTCCTTACGCCAAGTTCGGTTACGAAATATTTCCCAACACGATAATTTTTTTATGTTTCGTGACTAAGGCCGGAACGCGCGAAAAACGGTAATTGATATAGTACCTATATTGGAAACAGGCAATAACGCTGACGTATGCAACAAGAAAGAGAGAGACTCCCAAACTTGCACACGGACAAGTGAGATAGTAATCGCAGTACACGGATGTTATAACGATGCATGTGCAACATTTTGTTGCAGTAATTGTAACTTTATTGATAAACAATAAAGTATAATTTTGAATAAAGTACAACTAAAATAGTTCTAGCTACTATTCAATAGATGGCGGTGATGCATCGAAGTTCAAATTGAAATGTATTTCTTAACTAGTTTACTTTTAATTCATAACTTTAGCTGAAGATAAAATCACAAAACTAAGTTATTTTTTGTTTTATAGTAGATTTAAGTTTTATACTTCAACAGCAAACTTATTTTTGATGTTTGCAGCTGATATGTCACTTTTCAAATTGGAATCGCTGTAAGAGCATGGACGTGATAGGGCCAAGTTTGCTAAAAGTGTCGTATGTAGGTACCTAAGTTGTTTAAAATCTTCCGATGTAGGCGACCTTGCATCGAGATGACACCAAGATCGTATCCACGATAACACAACATGATCGATGGGCTGTCATGCGTGCGTGCGCGCCGCAAACATTCGATATCCATCCTGGTACTCGATACAATCGGACACGAGTTCTGATACTTGAAAACACTATTCGTTATTACTTAAAGTCGATATTCGATTTTTGATGGCAGTAATGGGCTGACAGATGTATATGTCGTTAGATTTTTCGTCGGCTCATTACTGAGAATCGATTTGGACTGTCATCGGTATGTTTGTTCGATTTAAATTAGAATTGGTGTTTATATAAATGTTTTATGATTTGAACCACTTATTTAAATACATGAATTCATTTAATGTTGATAGTTGTAAAAAAAGGAAGCTCGTGTATTTTAATGAACAGCAAAAAATTGTAACATATTTAATTTTAAGACGTTTAGTTCATAAGTTTATAAAAATCTTATTTCTTATGAACACATTAAAGTTACATACATATTCATAATTTGTAAATAAAGTGTTTTTACCTACCAACACATGTACATGTTCTAAGTAATATTATAAATTTAAATCCATCCATCCCGTTGGTTTTTAAGAGCCGACTAAGGGAGGAAAATAGCACTGCATAGAGAAGGTAAACTTGACATAAACCCTATATCAACCCGTCTGGCCTGCGTGGTATTGTTATACCACGCAGGCCAGACGGGCCAAATCCTCCTTTCTAAGGAGAGGCCTATGTCCAGCAGTGGACTGTTATAGGCTGTTGATGATGATGGTGATGAAATTAATATAATAAGTGAGCAATAACCCCTCATCCCAAATATATTTTTTTATGTTATACCTGGCAAACGAGCAGACGGATTACCTAATAGTATAAAATTGACTACCGCCGCTTATGGGTGACTGAAACTCAAGAGTAACGAATGCGTTATCGCCTTTTAGAATGTCAAAAAATATAACCTGAAAACAGCCTTTACTAGTCCACTGCTGGAAAGGCCTCTCCTTAGAAAGGAGGTTTTGGCCTACTATACCACGCTGGCCAGACGGGTTGGTATAGGGTTTTGTTTCAAGTTTTCCTTCTCATTGCAGTGCTGTTGTCCTGCCTATTTTGCTTACTTAGTCGGCTCTTACGATACCCATGAGAAAAATTGAGTGGTGATATTCCGTATTTTTAATTCGTCACCACACGGATATTATCATTGTGCCAAATTTAATCAAAACTCTTTCAGCCCATCTGACACGATTAAGTTACAAACAAATTCGCATTTATACAACATCATCATTGATGATCTTTCTCCGAATGTCACTATCCATTATTGGTCTTTTAAAACTATAAATTAAAAAAAACCGGCTAGGAACTTGGCTAGTGGCACTACCTCCACAGCCGTGTATCGCTACCAGTGTTGCCATACCTGGGTACTCACCCGGACTGCCCAGGAACACGGAGGAGTACACCCGCCGCGCTACGTCGGGGGGTGAGGACCATTCACGGCGCGATGGACACCATTTGCCTGAAATAGAACATTATTTGAGTTAAAGAACTTTTTTATGTTTAAGTGAGTTAAAACTCTACCAGTAGCTTTATTGTTTTTCCGTTTCGATTTTACAAATGGGCATCTGATACAAGCTAGGCAGAGCCTGTGTTATGGTAACCAGACTGCTGATAAACATACGTACCTACATATATTACTAAACACTTATATATATTTATAAAAATTATTCCCAGATACAGAACAAAACTAAACTAAACTAACTGGCTCTTCGCCAATAAAAACAATAGTCTATGCTGATTTGTCTATGGTACAAATGTTTGGTAATCATCATCAACAGCCTATAACAGTCCACTGCTGGACATAGGCCTCTCCTTAGAAAGGAGGATAGGCCAGACGGGTTGGTATAGGTTTCAAGTTTTCTTTCTCTTTGCAGTGCTGTTGTCCTGTGTAGTTTGCTCCCTTAGTCAGTTCCTACGACACCCATGGGATGAATGGGGGTGGTGACATTCCGTATTCTTAATCCGTCACTACACGGACGGCATGTTTGGCAATACACCGGCAAATGTGTATTTTCGATTATAAATTTCTTAAACTTTTAAATCTTTACCTTGAAACATATTTCTTTTTTTAATTATGTGTAATATTGGACACAATAAGTTATATTTGTTTAGTAAGGATTTCAAAATTATTTATTGTTTACTTCAAATTCAAATTAAATGTACTTATTCATATTTCAACAGCAATTATATTTAGGCAAGTATGTTAAAATTCAATAAATTTTCTGTAATGAAGTCATAAATTTAAAAAATATGACAACGTATGATTCAAATTTAAAAAATTCATTTGAAAGTCGTTATGCAATTTTATAATGAAATAAAATATTCCTAATTTGAAATTAAAATGTTATATTTAGATAGTTTTGTCTTTATATATTTTTTTTAATAACATCAACATTAAAATAAAAGGGATTAGTCAGCTAGCGTTTTAAACTAACGTTGCTTTTTTTTGGAGCATAGACAAAAAGAAGGCAATCGACCATGTATCCTGAGACAGTGAGATTAAAGAACAAAACATAGGCACAGGAAACAACGGTTCAGAAATAATTCAGACAGTTAGGAAGCACTTAATAAATATTTAAGCAAATTTTAAACATAGAATGCCTTCTTGAATAAAATTTACATTAACTTTTTTTAATTTATGTAGCTTAACTATCATTGGTTGTTCTTTATCAAACTTTTGTAGTCTTTTCTCGAAACAACAGCGGCATTAGAAGTAAAATTCAAAACGGTTTTTAATCTCATCTTATCTAAATAAAGCACATATTATGATAATAATGATTAACATAATAGTTTTTATATTGTTGTATTATATTTACGTCGGCATGAGCCGTCGGGTAAAATCGTCATTACAATTCGAGTTAATGTTCTTCACATGCGACATCGTTTTTTCAACCGATTTCGATTTCAAAAGAAAAAACCTGCTACATTAAGCTCTTCCCCGCCTATCTAATGGATTCGTCCAAGTCTCCCAGGACCCCAGCGTCATTACGCAAAAAAACATACAAAAAAAATAAAAAAAAATACTCGACGACTCAAAAAAACACCTCCTGGGAGAGCGAAGGTGTTGCCCGCCCCTAGTCTTTTCTTACCCCAAAAATAAGGGGAGGCAATATCATACACCATTAGCAATTTCGTTACTTTTTTAACGGTGTCACATTGTATATTATTCTGTTCGGTAATGTCACAGGAGCGGCTGTGAGCACTTTTGTAGAGCATAGAACACAATGCGGTTACATTATCAGGAGCTAACATTTTACAGAAATGGCAAACACTGTTCATTTGACTGTTTTAATTGAAAAATAATACGATATGTGCGGGTGCATCACCACGGGGGGCGCCATGTTTAAAAGGAACGTAGCCAACATAATTTTCTCCCGCTTTGTGTTCCTTTTTCGAAATTCGTAATTCGAACAAAAGCTCGCGCCGCGCAATGGTGCATGCATGATTGATAGCGGCGCGGTGACGCGGCCGACGCACACACCTACACTCTAGTACAAATAAAACCCTTGACCTCTGTTCAAAACTCGAATGTTCTTACATTTACTGTTATCCTGGTACTTTTATAAGCAATTTGCTTGCCCTATCCAAACTTACTTAAAAAGCATAAAGTAGAATTACGTCGTTGGGTGAAAAAGAAGCGAAAATTACCCCATAGCACAAGTTAACGCTATAAACAAATACTAAAAATCTTGTAAACGAAATAAGGCGGCACTCTAAATAAGAATTAAAGTAAAATTGCTGAGGTGTGGGTCCCTCGACACGAGGCGCATTAGTGGGGTGCCTCGCGACGATATTCATAATGCGAAAAATTGTAATAACCTGGCGAATATCAGGATAGGGCAGGCTCCTTATAAATATATGGAGGGAAGACGGGGGATTGCTAAGGAAATTGTCTAAATATGCCCGTTACGTACCGAGTCATGGGTGACGGGGATAAAAAATAAAAAAAACTACCGGATACTTAAACATTGGAGGAGAAAAGTTACAACATGTTTTAAAACGTGTAAGTACAATTGTTATTTATGTACGTGTTCACTTTACCGTTCGAAAACCTTATTTAAGTAACGATTAACAAATGGCGTCCGCTATTATTCGCCTACTATAAAAATATTAAAGGCTCATAAAGACGTTGCTACAGTTTATATTTGAATTAAGAACACTTCGTTTAGCATATATTACACATCATGCGTTAGGTAAGTTGTGCCATAAAAAAATTTTAATAGTAGTAGAAATTGTACTAATTTAATAAAAAAAATAATTAAACAGTTTAATATTTATCTCACAATCGTCAGCAATAAATAATAGCTAACCTCCATTTAAACAAACTCAATTACATTTATTCAAATGCATCCCATTTAACAAACCGAATGTACAATTTACAAAAGATCTTCACAACGTAACAAAAATAACAATTAAATGTTCAATTTGTACGAAAACTGTGTATAGTTAGGAAACGTTAATGAATAGTTGTTATTGGGTGAAATTAATTGTAGCCCAAATAAATTATGCCCCTAAGAATCGACCATTTTGATTTGTACAACCACTGTTATTAAAATGCGCGCGGATCAATGTGATTCTCAATCTTTTTGTTCTTGGTTTGAACGTGAACGGACAAGTCTGGATGTCGAAGTTTTTTTTTTCGGGATTATAACCTTATTTGCTATTTCAGACTATAGTCTATCTTAGTTACAACCCTCCTCCTCCCTCCCTTCTAAGGAGAGGCCTATGTCCAGCAGTAGACTATTATAGGCTGTTGATGATGATGTGATGAGTTACAAATTTCATCAAGATCCCTTCAGCCACACTTTACGAAAATTACTGTTTTATCCAATTTTATTTAAGCATTTGAATTTAAAACAATTAGCGAGCGATACAGTGGTCCCGTGTAATGTATTACTACTGTATTATGCTTTTACACTACTATTCGAAAACGGTGTGCATCTTTGGTGCGCAGGGTACGGGCTAGCTCTAACAGCATACTAGCCATGATTGCAAAGAGGTTAGATTGTAGGTACATTGGTCACTGCAGCGCCATCTCTTAACACGTGCATGAAAAATATATTGTAAATTGTCTTTACTAACATAGCATAAGTTTTATGTATATGTAATAATCAATGAGCCATGGTTAACATAATAAATTATATTATTAATTTATATTATTAAACCTGACATCTCAGCTACCATCAGTCGGCCCGCTCGAGCACCTCATGCGTTCATAGTTCATCAAATAGTGCGAGCTTCAATGGCTTCCTGTTACACATTTACACATTACACGAAACCACAACTTACAAAAGATGTTACAAATCAAAATATAACCTTAAACTCATCTGAGCTTCGGAATTAACACCGTGTAAAGTTTGAGGGCCGCTGTACCTTCGAGTGATAGGAATCAGAACGAAGTTTTTGAAGCACCAATTGTTTTAATTCGATAAAAAACGAGAATTATGAATGTTAATTGCCGTGTTTTGGCGCGAAACCACCGCCATTGTTTCTCGGGCTTATATTTTATTTTAATTGGATTTTAATAATCGGTTACGGAGCTATATAAAACATATCTTACTTTAATACGAAATAAATTAAACACTCTATATTCCGTTGGAGTTTACTGCTTTCTGTGAACTCACCAATTTTCTAGTTGCGCAAATAGTTTTTTCTAAATATTACATTTGGAAGGTAAAATTAAATTAGTCTTTCTTCAAATGTAGGTAACGTTTTACCGCCTTTATTGTATCTATATAAATGTATTATATACTTATATATTTTGAACCCAGCACCTGCCAGGTTACTAGGGCCGCAGAAGATGTCGCTTCACACGATAAATCACTCGCTTTTTCTGTTCCCTACCTCCTTACGTTTTATTCTACTCTGGTACACAGCACCGCCGGTCGGGGATCAGGGACGGGTTTTTTATTATGTTTTCTGTGATATATAGGTGTTTGATATTATTATTATGTTTTGAACTTGAACAAACAATTACAAAAAATAATACAAAGCTAAAATAATGTGAAGAGAATGTTTTAGTATGCATTTATAGCGTTGGAAAGTACAGTCAGCACTGCATATAACCTACGTATCAATTAACTCAATATAAGTGACATTAATTCATAATTACAATATGGCTCCAAACTTTTATTTACAGTAACACACATAGAACACATGTCATCATATTTTAAGGAAAATTAATGTTACTACAATTATAAACGCGAAAGTTTGGATCTTTGTCACTCAATCACGCCAGAACGCCGGCACAGATATAGATTATAGTCTGGAATAGTACGTAGGTTACTTTTTATCCAGATTGTTTGTTAACAACATCAACATAAACGCTACTGATGCCAACAAGCAAAAAACAATTAAAATAAAAAAATAAATTCTCAATATAGAAGTGATCTTGAATATTTTTATACTTTACTCGTAGAATAAGACATAATATATGCACTTTTCTTTTTATAGAAAAGATAAACACATGAAAAATCGAATAAAAGCACTAACGGTTGTATTTTACGAACACTGCAAGTCCTCTTTGGTAAATTTTCGTACATTGAAGCCGAGTGTAGCTCACAAAGCAACAACATTCTCACATAAAGCAATTTCCTTAATGGTGCACCGATAGCTCTCAATGTAACTGCCTTCGAGCTCGATCAATTGCCCCTGACGGAATATTATACTACATAATATAATATGTGTAAGAAGATTTTGGGTTTCCAGACATTGGACATGGCTTGGGGGAATTTTAAGGTTTATACCTAATGAGACTTGTTGTCCAATTTTATGTAGTGATAGCGAGTTATACGACTAACGTTAAATGCTGTAGGTATAATAAGAAATCAAAGTGCCCTCAACTAAAAAAAAAAAATATTTTTTAGTTTGTTTCATGGTTTGTCGTGTTAGTCGAATCTTTTTTTATTGTAAAAAGGGCTTAAAGTCATTAGGGAATTGCAGGAAAATCTCTATCTACAGGTTGTTTTAACCGCTCTACGAGCTGAGTTTGTATTTACGTTGATTAGGTTAAACTCAGTATGGATTGTGAAATCATTTGCAAAGTCGCTGGAGCTACAAAAGTTGAAAGGAGCCATGAAAAAGTGTAAGTAATTGTTTTCATGACCACACAATAATAATATAATATATTCTACCACATACTTACAACGCCATCTAGTCCCCAACTAAACAGAGCTTGTACTATGGGTACTAGACAACTGATATAAATACATATATACTTTTTTTTTTGTAAATACATACATATTATACATAGAAACGCCCAGACCAAATCAAACATCAAATGTTCATGCACACAAATGTTTGACTTGAGCGGGAATCAAACCAGCGACCTTTGGAATAGCAGTCCGTTACACAAACCACTACGCCATCCAGTCGTCCGAGAGTTTAGTTTAATTTAAGTAATGTAAAAATTACCGCATTAGTACAGAACTATTTATGTGCTGTACTTGACGCTATGAGGATAAAGATTCAAATCAACTGAAGGTGACACTTCCGAGAAAAAGGCTGGGTTTAAAGATTAAAGGAAAACGCAAGAGTGGTCGTCCAAGGCTAACCTGGCATCGGGAAGACGAATCAATCGAGATTGAAACCTCTGCCTCATCTAAAGAACATAAGACATCAAAGATAAAAAGAGAGAGAAAAGTTTAAGGAATCTTCTGGTCTTGTAACAAATAAAATAACAACAAACATATTTTTTTATGAAACTACTTAGAAAGTATTTTGGTTGCGACTGTACTACTATACACTTAATAAGCTATATTAGGAAGGATATGCCTTAATAATTTTTCAAGTAGAAGTGTCTCATCAGTGAAATATATTCTTAAATAATCTACGTTTACTAACACATAATAATCCAAAAATAAACTACAAAAATATATTTTTCACTAAAAACATTTCTAATTGCACCCGCCCAAACTTGGGCGGCCCGCCCAACCGCCCAGCTCTTAACCCAGCACAATAAGTGTCATTATCGCTTGCATTCAAACGTCTTTACTGTCTTACTAAACTTGACACGTCAATACGCAGACTTAGCAATGTCGTAAGAAAACTTAGAATGATCATTTGAAAATGTACCTTATTGCTTTAATGGATGGTTGTAAATCATGTAGGAAGGTTAAGGGTCGTTGCCTTACAGAGGGGATGGTCCGTGGCTCTGACTTATAACTCATCCGTAGGTACAGACTGCTGGCAGATCGATAGTACCTATTCCTGATGTTTGTTTGGTACTGGCTGTTTTTGTGACACCATTTTTGTTCACAAAGACTTCAAGAACTTCTTACCAGTCAGCTGTTTGTTGCACTTGTGTGATGGAAAGCCTTGCGGAGGTGTTTCATCTTTAACTTCTTAGTTTCTATGTGCTCCTGGTATTTTATTATTTTCATTGCGATATTCGACAGTTTTTACAATTTCATAAATTAAGTAAGTGCTTTAATTGGAAGCGCTTCATGATGTCCAAAGTTGGATTTCGGATGCAAAAGTATTGTTTTTGAGAGGTAGTCTACTAGTGTTGTATAGTATTGTGTAAGTATTGCTGGTGAGTGTGAAGTGATGTCACTTTTTCTGTTAACGAGATTTGTGTGCTTCAAATATTTATAAGCGAAGGTTACCGCTTACCCACTGACTTGTTGTGTGTTTGCTGTATTTTTTTGTTTCTTATATAAACATAAAAAAATACCAACATCAAGTTCAATGACCCACAGAGAGCCTATCCATTATGAGTGACAACGTTTTTCAGGCCGACTGCCGCTGACAGCTGCCAAACTTGGCCTTGACACAACCAGGCCATCGATCATGAGGCCTTGTGTCAGAGACAGGTCACTGGGTGCTTGAAAGGAGGACTTGCTTTGATAGTGAAGACATACTGGTTTGGTTACTGGTTATTTAATACACATGTTTTGGTGAAATTGTAAGTAAAAAATATTGTACACGTACAAATTTATAATGCAAGGGCTTTTACTCGTGGCTTTATTCATGAAAGTTACTATTCGATTCCACAGAAACAGACATTTTTCTGGGTGTTTTTTTTTCTGTCGTTTTATTTGTATCTCTTGACGTTTTTACAAATTCCGCCCAATGATCTATTTAAGTAGCTATGGCGGTCAAAGAAACAAACTCAAATCTGCGTTTCAGGATCATTTGTAATTAGAATTGCATCTCAATTCACTTATTCAAAATCTCTTATGCGGGAACAAAATAGCACTAAACAAAAAGCCTGACTTTTTGTAATGTGAAAGCTTTTGTCGGGATTATAGTTTAATTTTAAGGAAAAATGGCACCGCCTCCCTTCCTAAATACAGTTATTAAATATTCTTATAACATACAATCCTTAAAACATTAATTCTCTATTTACAATAAAAAAATACGATTGTTAATTTATTCAAGACGAATCTTTAAACCATCATAAGTTTTTATTCTTGAAAACTATCAAACAAATATGAACTAATAAAACAGGTGTACCAAATTTAGGCCCTAGGCGTGAATGACCTCCTAAATCTACCAGCTACCCTCACAAATGAATATAAAACAAAAAAAAAGCTAAAGAGGGTGTATCACTAATGGCACTTTGATAGTGACGCGTAGTGCACTGGGCGGGTACAGTCAGCGCCGTACACGTGTAATGTGATGCGATGAGCTGGCAAAAATGTAGCTGACTGTACTGCCAGGGTTGGCACTTTTTAATGATGTTTTGAGTTTGAGGCGAAAAAAAGGGCGGCACTAAAAGTGATTTTTTCAGATTTTTGAAATTTTAGTTTCATTGACTTTGACAACTTGATCAATCAATGCATCTGAATAGAGAAAAAACCTTATAATGGGATTGACAGTGGAGGCAGATAGCAGGTGGGGCAGAACAGTGGTGCGGCATCAGCTGATTGCAATATACCTACTAATTTATATGAATGATTGCAAACAGAACCGTCACGCCACCACTAACAATATAGGACTAGGTATTATTTATTTATTTATTAATAAGTACTACCACATCATACATATTATACTTATAACTAGTTTTGACAATATGTGGCATTATACCTGATATGTATGACAATTACGGTGTATATAGCATTTACTGTAATGTAGTAGTGTAAAAAGTAGTAAACTAATTACAATCAAACGAGAAAAAAAAAACTAAATAAGAGTATACTTAATAATAATAAACTGTTTGAATTAATACTATTGTATGTATTAAGCTTATATTATATATATTATTATTATTATTATATTGTATATATTCTTGCAGCTCAAATTGCTCAAAATAAGTGTAGCCTAAAGAAAATAGCCTACAAAGTAAATGTATCCAAACTTTGATATCGGTAAAACTTTTTTTTAGTGCCGTTTGACAGGACATAAACACACAAACTATGACGTCATATTTTGTTCCAAATTCAAGTATCACCCATAACACAATATTAAAAAGCGAGTAATACCACCAGAACGTAATAAAAAAGAGTAAAAATACACTCGGATACAAAATTGTGCCAGTCACGGGGGTCGGACAGGCGAGCCGTCATTTTCATAAATTTCACAACCCTACGTCCCGAACACTTAAATACAGACTTTACGATACACATATTAAGGCCTGATTTGGTATATTTACATTCGTATTTTATGACCTGTTTCTTTTGGGTCGGTCCGAAACTTCGAATAAACGGTATGTATAGAAAAATTTGATTATTCATGACGACTTGGAGAAAAATTACACGCGGATCGAAGTTTGGATTGTGGTCTGGTGTATGCTTCGTTGCTTGGGTCTGATTAGCTGCATTTATGTTTGGAGGGTCATCAGAGGTCATAGAACAAATAGCATGTTTGATATGGTATCAAAAATCAGGAATGTAATCAGTTTCTCAAGTTTTGTTTTTGGAAAATTATATTTAATAACATAAATATGTACCTAACCTTGAAAGTACCAAAATGGGTTAAAATGATATGTTTAGCTATTATACAAAATGATTTATTGTTGTAAATAGGGCCATCTTGGTTTTTACTAGTCGTAAAATGGTTTTTTATCATGGGTAGGCACAAATAATGACGGCGTGTGGTGACGTTTTTAAGTATTAAGATCTTGGAATACCTATACAATTGCAGCTTTGGAAGATTAATTTGGATCAAAATGAGCACACATAGGCACTGTTTCATCTTTATTAGCCGTTTTCATACCATCACGCTATGTAGACGTACTCGGGCGCGCCTCAATATCGATCCCAATTTACCAGGCTAGCAGGACAGGCGGGGAGTTTCCACAATGTATCGCACACGGAAGCGAAGACGCCCCACGGCGCCTGCCACTAACAGAACACGAGTGAAAAGCGCTGTGTAGACTACGCTAATTAGTTTCAAGTGAAACTCTGTGTGTTCATGCGAACCTAGTAATTTCGATTCAGAGTTTAATGATCTTACTTATAGTTTGTTATTATATTGGTTCGATTCTCGCAGAAGTTATTGCAGAGTTGCACGTGAGCAGAGGGTTGAGTCCTTATTCCTTGTACGCATAAACTTTATGTAAATCAACGTTAAGGCAACCTGTTAGTATTTTATAAGAGTTTATGAGCAGCTTTACGTTGACTGAAGATACCCAATCTAACAAGGAAAATAATGGAAATTGGGCAAGTAACGTTATAACTTATTATTCAGAGTCAGGTAATCTGTATTTATGTATTACTGGTTCATTTAATCTTCCTGTATTTTAATTATTGTACTTGAAATCAATATTATGATAATCCGTGACAGTTTTGACATTTATGGTATTATATCGATCTCAATTTATATGTTCTTTCTTATCCACGTTAATTAATGTACTTGAAATTAGTTATCTTGATGTGATATCATCTCATTAACAATGGTACAGTGGAGGTTTAGAATTTTCTTATTACTTTCCTGTTTCCCTATCAGACATATGGTTCTATTAATAAAACCACATAGTAAGAGTATTAATCTAATATTATGCAATACTTCTAAACGAGATGACTAAAATGGGACATCAAACTAAATATTATAGATCATAAATGGTAAAGATTTTTACGAATATACAATTTCGACAAGAGAACGCACAAACTACACCTCGTATGAACTACTAGACAACGTTCAATAGATAGATTCTTCTTGCTTAATTGTTAAAGAGCACATGAAACTGTAAACAGTGCATCAAAGCCTCCAAACAGTTACCATAATAAAGAACATGTTAACTGAAAATCTATGATGGGGCAAGCTGTAAGATCCTTTACAGTCAAATGTTCTACTTCTACCAAAGGTTCTACAACTTAAATTTCGGTATAGCGTTCGACACTTCGTTCCACAATATTAAATTCTCCATGTCTGATTCCTAGAAGAAAGTCTACATGTGTAGATAGTCAGGCATCCCTCAAAAACTTGCATCGAGTACAAGGGTAGCTGCGGGGGCGAGGTGCCGCGGCACGGGGCTACGCCGAAGGGTAGCGGGACGGGTATCCCTCTGTAACTAAATTTTGAACTGTCACGTAGATTAATGATGCCAGGCGGTGCGATACGCGGTAATGTCTCACGATTTGTGTGGATACGACTGTTGAAGATTTTGAACTGAATGAATGATTTAACTGTTTTGTAGTAAAACTTAAACTGCAGTTTCTATTGCGTATTTAAAAATAAAGAAACAAATGTAGAAAAACATCTAATAAAATGCGAACATGATCCATCCCGTCTAGAAAGTCAGATTACGTTGATAGTGGACAAGGTATAGTTCCTTGAGGTATCCCGAGAATGTTAACAAATAAAAGAGGTTATGCCCCTTTACCAATATCCGTGACCGATCGCTGCATTTCAATTAGTCGTTAAACATACACTCGACTGACTAATGTTATGCTGTTTTCAACAAACAATAGATATTTAACGTATATTAGTCTGAGTACAAACTGCAATAATGCTGATTGCTGTGCAATTAACTCTTTACGGTGCAATAAGCTATTATTGACATGACGCATCAAGTCGAAAGGCTATGTGTAATCAGGTTCCATAGATTGTTAGTAGATTTATGCAAGAATGGAGAAGCAATAAAATATAACTATACTTAAAACTGGTTACAATACAAATAATAATTAGGAACTGCTTGTAAATACAGGCTCAATAGTAAAATTTTACCACTTTCATTATTTAATTTTTGTACTATTTCTGTAAACTAATGTTGTTTTTTCTTACCATTGCCATCAGTATTAATATTTCATGATTTCTTTACACTTTTTAAAGAAATATGTATATGTATGTCACTACCCTAATTCATCCGTGGGTGTCGTAAGCGACTAAGGGCGCAAAACAACGCAGGACACCAGCACTGCAAAAAGAAGGAAAACTTGACACAAAGCCTATACCACCCCTTCTGGCCAGCGTGGTATAGTAGGCCAAAACCTCCTAAGCAAAGGCATATGTCCAGCAGTGGACTATTAAAGGCTGTTGATGTGTGATGCTGTGAAAGCGATGTATCCACTGTTGTAAAAAAACAAAAAAATGGTGTACAATAGTTTTTTTTTAATTCTATCTTCTGTAAACTATCTTTATACATTTAGTAAATATCCAAATGGTTCGTTGTGATGGACTTACTACAGTTCTAGAAAAGCAGCATTAAATTTTGTAATGGTTAGATACGTTTTCTCAGAAATTTTTCACTATATTTGAGTGGAGACTAGTAACGAAAATATGGTCTGTTTAATTATAATTACGCTTAATCCGGTTTAAAGAACACCATATTGTGGTGTAAATAGGAAATGTTTAAAACTGTCGTTAATAGCCCCGAGGAACCGTGGACTCGTGTTAAGACTCTCTAAGACGGTTTTAAGTCGAGACGAAGCGTAATTTTGGCAACACAACATGTGTTTTTGACGACTCTTCCACTGTTATCACAACAAATATTCATTACCTCGTACCAATAGTGTGTATCCATATTAATACAACACAGTACGGACGTGGCGGCACGGTGCTAAGGGAACCGAATGGATTTCGGAAATCGATCGCTTCCAAAAATATTTACTGGGACCACGTGCGCTTTCTACGCAGTGTGCTTACACCTTTATGTAACATATGTTGTATATGTAACATGTATAGAACAGTGTTATTTATGACAATTGGGTATTTGGAGACGTTCAGGATATTGAGTTGTCTAGTATAATATGAAAGTTTAAAAGATATACCGTTATTTTTTTCCTGTGTTTTTGTTCCTATAAACCTAGAATAGTCAACAGCAATATCTACAGTTATTATTTCTATAAAGCGTCAAGAAGTAACCAAATATTAGTTTATCTTATTCACCCAAAACTAAATAATACTCATGTAATAAATTTTGAATATACAAATACATAGAATGATTTAAAAACTATAACATATTTCATTCATTCATTAAATTTATAGAGCTTCTCAGCACAGAAGTTGATACCAAATATTTAGATGAATATTCAATATTGTAAATAATCCCGACCTACAGCAAGACCAAAAAATGCCTACAATAATATATTATGAAAAACACAACACTGACACTCCGGCAGTAAACGTCACAACGATCAGCTGATCAAATATATTGCTACTATAAAAAGTGAAAACGCAAACTACTCTGGCCCTACTGCTGTCCTTCTCACTCATACACAAACTCTCGCACCATGAACAGGACAGAATAATACGTCGACGTCGCGTAAAATGATATATTAATGTCAGCTGTGTTTAGGACCTTGTGAGTCTACAAAATAATAGATGGTAACAAATAAATTACTCGTTGAGTGCATTTCTGAACGAAATTCGGCGGTCGTCGACCGACCCTGGTTGCGCTGTGTAAATCACGATTGATATATGACTCGCGAAGGTCGCCATCTTGTATGTTGCGTTCAAAATTTGAATGTGTACGCGCCATTGGCTCGTTTTTGTCTTTTCAAACGATGATGGCTGGATATCGGATTATAGGTTATGTTTACAAGTTTATAGTAGGAATGTGAAAAGAAAAAAATTATAAAGACATGTAGACGTATCCTCGTGGTGTCTATATAATATTAATAACTATAATAATAATAAATATAAATATTAATAACTATAAATCTTTAAACTTAGTTCTGCAAACTAAAAACTGTGAAATGTATCCAGATAATTAATAAATTACATAAGTATAAGCCATTAATTAAAAAAAATATAAAAGTCTAATTGGGTATTTACGTAAGTTTATTTGAAGGTAAATCCTTAGAAATATTTAAAAAAATTCACTTTCAATTCTAAATAATAAAATAATTGAGTCGTTAAAAAATATTTTAAGCCATAAATCAGTCAGTAAGATTTCTTTTTACGCTCTATAATTTTCAAAGCGGTATCCTGGTTTAGAAAATATATTATATAAGTGAACGAAATATAAATTTGGCAAAATTTTATTTTAAGCAATGTTTCACTTTTTATATTATATGTTGCTGCGTTACGGCAATTCGAGATTTTCTAACTTTCAATTTTCGAACGGAATTTTTTGAAGTTGAGAATTTGAAATCCTCTCTATTGTATCTGTATGTTTATGTGATACCAAACGCTTATATGCTATACTACATTGGATCAGATATACAGACCACAAATCATTATACAAAGCAATACATTAAATTATTTATATAAATTACAAATATTTAATAATTCATAGAATCAAACAGAAATACATAGCGATATTGTCGCATTACAAAATGTTCAATTTTATCTCAGAAAGTAGAAACTAATCATCATCATCATCATCATCATCATCAACAGCCTTTACTAGTCCACTGCTGGACATAGGCCTCTCCTTAGAAAGGAGGTTTTGGCCTACTATACCACGCTGGCCAGACGGGTTGGTATAGGGTTTGTGTCAAGTTTTCCTTCTTTTTGCAGTGCTGGTGTCCTGCGTTGTTTTGCGCCCTTAGTCGGCTCTTACGACACCCACGGGATGAATTGGGGTAGTGACATTTCGTATTCTTAATCCGTCACTACACGGATAAAGAATACGAAATAAAGAAAACTAATCAAAGGTTCATAACTCATAATTTTCGTGTATTTAAAATTAAAAAACGAAAGAGAAGGAAAAGCGGTATCATTGACTCTTTCATCATAAGAAGACAAGAGATAGACTATTTGACGGGGCTTCTTTGTGATTATTTACATACTAAAAAAACATACATTTACAACAAAGGGTATTTGTTTTAAGCATGTCACCTAAGTGATATCACGGCCCATGGACACCTGAACTCTTAGGGTGCTTTTTCCCTAGAATAGGCGAAGGGGAGAGCCGGGTCTCCGGTAATGGTCTTGGTGAAAAGTAATGAAGGAATTACTTAACACCGGTTTTCTGTGAGACCCGTGGCATCACTCCGGTAGAGCCAGCTCATACGCGTGATACGACATTTCCGCTATTGTCTATATATCTACCACAACACCAATACCAATAACATACCAAGTACCCAGTCAGTGTTACCTTTTTTCCAATGTTTTTTACCTTTTTTGACGACCGGATGGCGTAGTGGTTTGTGTAACGGACTGCTATTCCAAAGGTCGCGGGTTCGATTCCCGCTCAAGTCAAACATTTGTGTGCATGAACATTTGATGTTTGATTTGGTCTGGGTGTTTCTATGTATAATATGTATGTATTTACAAAAAAAAGTATATATGTATTTATATCAGTTGTCTAGTATCCATAGTACAAGCTCTGCTTAGTTTGGGACTAGATGGCGTTGTGTGTATGTGATAGAAAAAAAAAAAAAAAAAAAAAAATTATGACTTGAACACGGGCAAAAGAATAATACCTTATCATCGAAGTATCTAATATTTTTGATTGTGGATGCTCCTTCAGCTGATAGTAATAAATACAAGGACATAAAACGTTCTTTATAAATTATAAATGATTCTGCATGATGATGATCAATAGTCAAAGCCAAATGCGATCCCGTAATGTAAATTACTAGACTAAGATGATTTTACGGAAATCTGATTGTACCCAAATGTGTGAGAGATAAATTTTAAATTGACCGCCTGCCTGACTGCCTCGGTAGCGCAGTGGTTATTTATGCGACTGCTGTGCTGAGGTCTCGATTCCCGGGTCGAACCAAATGTTTGTATGATCTACAAATATTTGTTCCGGAGTTTGGGTCTTCTCTATGTATAATATGTATGTATTTACAAAAAAAGTATACAAGTATTCTATCAGTCAATCTAGCTTTCATAGTACAAGCTCTGCTTAGTTTGAAACTAGATGGCGTTGTGTATCAGATGTCCGAAACATTATTATTAAATTATATCATCGAAGTAAATAAAATTTAGTGGTGAAAAGTGGTATAGTAGGCATAAACCTCCTTTCTAAGGAGAGGCCTATGTCCAGTAGTGCACTACTAAAGGATGATGATGATAAAATTACATTTATAAGTCCAGTAAAGGGATTTATAATTAATTACTACTGTTAAAGCGACTTCAAAGCATCTCTTTTAAGCCTTTAAACAATTTTGTTACTCACAAATTGAATGTATCAATATTTATTATGGTTTGTTTTAAAAATTACCCTCTTTACTCTTCTTTACTTCTTATCTTATAGTTTTTATATTTTTTTATCTATGGCTAATTCTTCCGTCTCTCTGTCTTTTTTATCTACCTTATCTTAGAAAATAAAACATCAAATTACAATGATCCAGCAATCCGTTCCGCCGTCGGTCGCTACTAAAACAATGTATGTATCAGCCGCCATTTATAGCGTTTGTAATTAACAAGTAGTATTAACAATAGATAGGAATCAATGCTATTGCTCTACGCGTTGTGTTGCGGAACCATTAATCAAAGTTAGGGGTCCTCGTGTGATAGGAAAAACGCTCGTGGTTGTCGAGTTTATCTCTTCATATCAGAGATAACATCGATGTCGGTTGAGATAGTGTTCTATTTATTACTGATTCAGATGATAATTCTAGAGTCACATGGAAGCTTGATATAATTAGTATTAAAATTAGTTTTCTTAACTTTCCCTATAAACTATTCTTTATTTTTATAGCTCATAACTCGTAAGCTAATAATAATAATTGACCCTTAAATTAAGTGGAGCCGGTATTGAGCTAACCTTTATTATCAAACATGGCGCCTATCACACAATAATTGTCCTAGGTGGTAGAACCTGAGCAATCAGGGTCAATAACCACTAAACCAACAGGCAGTGCCAAAAAAAAAACCTTAAAGCTATTTCAGAGTTCTACAGACACTAGTCCTAAAAATGATTTCGATTAGCGAAGTGGTACGGAACCACAAACTTTAAGCGTTAAAATACCAATCAGGCATGAAGAAACAAAGCATACTCAACCATTAATTAATATTGGGACTCGATACCGGCGTGAGCAAATCAACAGACAGACAGACAACGTCGAAACAAAAGAAAAAAAAGTCGAACCTTCCTTTCACACCGTGTGCGTGCAAACGAGATAACGATATCCAATTTCATTTCGGCGTTCGTATTTCATGATAAATATGAATCCGAGTGTGTTCCCGTGTCGAATTGATATTGTTTGTTTTTAATTTATTTTTTGAAGCAATGGAATTTTGCACTAAATGAATACACAGTTTCCGAGATTTTGTTGAATAACTGGAACGCGACATAAAAAAGAATTTGTCGGTTGACTTTTTTACACTTATTCATTTTTTTTTTATAATTTATTTGTCAAACGAGTAGACTCATGAGATCATGCGACCTTCAGGTTCTTTTCTCGAAGGTTTGAAAATCAAAAGAGTTTCTTTACAAGCATGATGGCGGAGTGCCAGTTATCCATGTTCTGTGCATGGAAGTTGCGACGTGTGGTATGATAGCGGAGCAGCCAGTATAAGTCCAAACCATTCCTCCATAATACAAGAGACTGACAGAGAATGCAGAGTGAAGCTATATCCATACGCAAAGCTAAAAGGCCATTTGGGTCAATTGAAATCTGCTTTTTTTATTTTAACCTTGCTAACCTCCTTGTATGCATTAGGTCACGCGGTTAATGAATTGACATTCAGATTTCTTTTTCTTTTGTTTATGACTATAACCAATTTTTTAATCTTCTTTCATGTTTATTTAAAAAACTGCAAAAAGAGATCGAATATTAGTTCAAAATATCGTTTTTAAATATTCTTCAGTTCTTGGTTAGAACAATCTGTGTGCATTAAGCTTAACGTAGATTTAAAGAAGCCATGTGAGACATTCGTTCAGAGGATTGTAATAATACTAACTTTTAATGGCTTCTAGATATTATCTAGGTGTAGAAATACGTTTCTCAAATGGCAAAGGTCTGCCATTGATTGGCTCATGCATACCTTATGACGTCACCAACGTGACTTGCGATTCGAACAAAAAATGACATTCCAATTTCAAATTTTCTCTAAACAGTTTTGCACCGTACAATTAATTACTACAAAGGTTATTTTAGATTATACGCTTAGAATTTATTTTGTAGAACGTCGTAAATACCGTTCGACAGGCCGAGGTGAAATGTGACGTAATTACACAGTTTTATGGTCGATTTTTGTGTGTTTATTACAAATGAGAGTTGTTCGAAGTTCGAACGCCTATAAATTAACTGGCTTTAATGACCTAATCAAATTTTACGACGCGAGGCGAATCCCGCGCGGACTCCTAGTGTTAGCGGGATTGACTTATTGTTCGGGAAAAAAAAGCGCGCGAACGATAATTATTTTTCGAATTTTATGAAGATTGGAATTCGTGTTAGAGTCTTTTTAGCCTTAAATGATTTATGGTACCTTCCTGAAGCCTGGAGCCACTTACCCATTGCATCTGTAACAAAAAGAAAAAGTGTTATACTACACTATGACTTGTGGAAATAATTAAATGAGAAATATCATTTGTAGATAATGCTAGTTTTTTTTTTACATATAAATCAAAATTATAATTACATCTAAAATGTAGACGTCGTAAAATGAAAACCAGGTTATCTAGATTTTTTTAAAACAGTAAATTAGAAGTAAAAAACTGATTATATAATTTAATAAATACAATTAAATTTTAAAAAGACGGTAAGTATACTTAAAATCCTAAACTCTTTTATGAACACACAACGAAACTAACATAAGTTTAAGAAAATTAATTGCGGCGTATGTTAATTCGTTACCTAACGAACGATCCAAATATATTATTTTACAAGAAACACTTGTTTTCGCTCTCGGCCTCGCCTGCGTTAATATTTTTCCGAAAAATGTCTAACATGGACAATTTTTTTCGTGAAATTAAAAGATGGTAAAAATTTAATACGGGAGGAAATTTCTCAAGATTAGTCCCTCCAAGAAGGACAAGGGGGGGGGGGGGGAAAGAAAGAAGAGAGGATTTGGACATTTGGTAACCTCCTTCAATCGGTGAAAAACAACGAAGAAATAATGCTTAACACCTACAAAAAATCCGTTGAAATTATATTTTGCGACGTTTGCACTTTCCATCATCAGGTGAGCCGTCTGCTCGTCTGCATAAGAATGCAATAATAATCTCCCCTCTAACATAAAAAGAAACAACAGCACAGCAAAGAGAAGGCAAACTTAAAACAAACCCTATCCTAACCCGTCTGGCCACCGTGGTATAGTAGACCAAAACCTCCTTTCTAAGGAGAGGCCTATGTCCAGCAGTGGACTGTTAAAGGCTGTTGATGATGATGATGATGATGGTGAGCTACTTGAATTAGTTTTCATAACACAACAGTGTCTTTCACAACAATTTGAAGATAAAGTATTATCTAAGCCAGAAATCTCGCAGTACTGATTGTGTTATCACGAAGAGCTCTTATCTATTATCAATTTGACACTTTGACGTTTGACGACTGACAAATTTGGACAATTTGACACCCCATCTGTCATTTTAAACAGGTATAGGATTTATTTTTATACCTACGTAGTTGATAAGAAATGTTTGGAACGTTGGTGTTATAGGCTAATTGTCGACTGTCAGGGTTCAATAACTGGCACACTCATTTAGTTAATAATGTAATATTTTTACACATCTTACACACGGCCGTCTGATCCCAAACTAGGTAGAGCCTGTACTATGGTGACCAGACTGCTATAAAACATACTTATATATTTCTAAATACATACATACTATTAATATAGTACACCCAAACACAGAACAAATGACCGTGCTCATCACACAATTATTTGTCCTGGGTGGGAATCGAACCCATGATCTCTGGCGTAGCAGTCAGGGTTACTAACCACTAGAAGTACCGCCCAGTTATCAATAATCAGTCGAGAGTTACGGAAATCATCTTGCTCTTAGCTGCTGGGTGCTTGTTTACTTACTTAATTGTATAGTACATTTTTTGTACACACCGTGTAGTGACGGATTAAGAATACAGAGTATCAACACCCCTATTCATCCCGTGGAAGTCGTAAGAGTCGACTAAGGGGAAAAAACTACCCAGAACAACAGCACTACAGAGAGAAGGAAAACTTGACACAAACCCTATACCAACCCGTCTGGTCAGCGTGGTATAGTAAGCCAAAACCTCATTTCTAAGGAGAGGCTTATGTCCAGCATTTTTTAATGATATGGGACGGCTCAAGCACGGGTATGCCACGGCCTCACAGAAAATCGGTGTTAAGTACTTCTTTCATTGCGTTTGACCGAGTTAAGTTCTTTTCTTGAACGATTATCCAAAGCGGCAATGTGTATCAAATATGGTTAAGCAGTTGGAACAACACATCAGACAGTGGAGGTGAGCGCTGAAGCGTCGCAAGGAGTGCTCCCTAAACCTATTCCTGGGTCGCAATTCTGTCGCAGTCACATGTGTTGCCTACATCTGTCACCCGGCACGCGCACGGTGAATCCATGGAACGCTAAGAAATACTCTCTCCACCTCCTCCTGACTCTAGTTGGGGACTTAGGTGCGGCAACGCTCTTGTGACTTGAGTAGCAGGTTTTTAGGGTGACGGTAGTCACTTACCATCAGGTGATCCGTCTGTTTGTTTGCTCCTCCCCCCCCCCCAATATTAGGACACAAACCTTCAGCCGTTAACTGAACACTTTGGCCAAAACCTCTTTTCTAAGGCCTATGTCCAGTAGTGGACTATTAAAGACTGTTGACGAGCACTATGGGAATTCAAGATAAAAAAATTGTACATTTGAAGTTACAAGTGGTTATGAAGAAAAAGCAATGGAAGTTAAAGCATATTGCTTGAAAGATGGAAGGAGGAAGCAATCCAGGGTCGTATTCCTGGTACTCCAACTGCTGCTAAAATCATCTACAAATTTCACTTATTGAAAAGAAGATGACAGTAAAAAGGTCTTATTCTCTCTCTATAGCTGTTCACTCATGCGCAAGAGATTAGCAGGAGAAATGCAGCTGATCTCACTGAGCTGGACGACGATGGTTAATTAAAAATATAGTTTTTCTGTCGAGCGTGGCCGTTCGCATAGCTGTTCCGGGTTGGTTTACAATATTACAGTTTAGTAACTAGCAGTTAAGATTTAACTACAGTTAGTTTTAGTTTAAGGTTAGTTATAAGAGGCTGTCACAAAAACTTAACAAGATAAATATATATTAAGGAAATTAAAAAAAAAAAACTGTGATTGGAGTTCTCAATTCAATAGTATTATATAGTCTATTTGTTGTAGTTTTTCCTCAAAAATAAGAAAAATTAATATTCTATTATTTATCTCATTAACACATAATACAACGCTCTCAGTTATGAGTTCGACTAAGCGTAATCTTGACAGCAATCATCACAGAGAATATCAAAAACTTTTACTTCCAAAGTAAATTTTACAAGAAAAAAAACTACTCCACTGACGGTTATTCCGGTCAGTGTTAACCGTCGATTACGAGACGCTCTCGGTGCAACCGGCCAGCTCTGACGCAGCCCTACTTGGAAATGTACGTACTATTCCACTTACTCGCTTAGTGTGAGTTTACATAACGCTAGACATTACGATAATGTTCTTTTTTTGTTATGAAATTGTACGTAATATGAATTGCGTACGCTTGTGATATTAATTTGATTTCACGATATAGGAGGCCACCACCAAGTAATCCGCGAGATGGGTTATCTGATGGTAGTTCTGTCGACTTTGGACCCCTGCAACTTAAGAGTCACAAGTACGTGTGCTGTTAAGGTGAAAGAATTCTCACTTCTTGGAGGTTTGAAGGTTGTATGAATCAGAAAACATCACAAGCGATAAATTTGTTCCACAGAATTCATTAATTAAGTTCATATTTCAAGAGTACACGGCAAATGTTTGATCACTTTTTTGTTTATCTTTGACATATAATATTCTCACTTTAACGTTAAAAGGGAAAAGTAAATTTTGTTTCTCAATGAACTTAAAGAAACCAGTCATTATAATTTATAAGTATCTCAAGATTTATTTATACATCTTTCTTGTTTTCGTCAATTACAATTCTCCGCATCATGGAAGCCTGATTTAAACCGTTGCGTGCCTCAGCTCCGAGTGGGAGTCGGTCTTAATAAGCGGCTTATGTACTATAACAGCACACTGACGTACTCTTGCTATTTATATACCTGACCTGTAACTTTGACATTAGATTCTGAGGAATGTCGTTGTGCTGGAGAAAGCGTTGAGATTTTAAATAAATGTACAGTGATTGAAGATGCCATTTCGATGGATTCACATCGGATTTAGAGATGAAAGAACGATCGTGACTATGTTTGGTAGAAGAAAACTTATGTTTTCTAATACGTGGAGCAATATTCAGTACAAAGCAATCACTATAAACAGTTATTACATTCTCAATAAATCGATGGATACGATAAGATGGTCCGATAAGATGTCCATTGATATTGCGCAACAACTTAACATTGTGGTCCTTCGAGCCAGGTAGATTATATCTCCTTATTTCTAAGTATAATGAAAGTTAAGAGATAGTTTTATCTGGAATCTAATGTGGTAATTCTGCGTCATTGTTTTCTTTTGCAATAATAATTGAAAATACAAAGTTTGAGGCCCATATTTTGATATGCTTGTATTATTTTTAATTGTACCTAATTATGTAAACAAATTTTATCACAGTTATATGTTACAAACGAAACGAATCATATTATTTGTCAGTTAATATTGTTACTTTGTTGCATTTTATACGTTTATAAAGCACAATACAAGTTTGTATATAATAATTATTTACTAAACATTTTTTGCAGGTATTTCATTCTGGAGTATTTTAGTAAAACTGAATTTCGCTAAGTACATTTGATGTAAAATCAACTTACTCCTCCTTACTCCTTTTAAATCAAATACGACATCTTTTTGTTAAAATTGTTGAGATTCTGCCAACCCCAAGTTGTTCACTTAGCAATTCGCTATATATAGACCTGGGCAAACAGACAAACAAGCATTTAAATGAACGTCGACGTACTCGCGCGAGAGCGAGTGACCAGGGCGACAGCGACCGCGTGGAGGTGTCTTGTATAATTTATTGATGCGGCGACGCGGCTAATGCAGCAGGCGACGCTGACTGATAGCGCTGCAACGCGATATGATACGAGTGACGCGGTTAAGTGCGATCGCTTGTAACGCTGATACCACATGGGATTCGCCCGGCCTACACTCTTTAACTGTCATGCCAGCCTGGTACACGTGCTACGGCTGTTGACTTTTTGTCTAAGATTTTCCTAGTAGTTTCTTTATCAGCAAGAGTATTTCTGTATGTACATTTTACAATTACAATTTAATAGTAAATCTGATCGAATGAGAAGGCTGCTCGACTGTGGAATAAGTTTCATCAAACGGAAGATCTAAAGATACTGAAATACTTCTGACATATATCTAGTGTTGTACAGTTTACGTATGGAAAAGTCAATCAAAAAAATAAAAAGGGTATCCTCGGTCCCGTTGATCAAAAATATATTTACTCTAATGTCAAGCGAATATTTACTATAATAATATACTTGTGTAAGACATATAAATTGTATTCATAAGTTAGTGACTATAAATTCAACATACTTTTAAGGGCGATAAAGATTTCTTTTAGCTTATAATTTGAATGATCAGCATTTTAATATTTCATACAGGCAATAGGAAGTTTTAGGCTGTATTGATACAGTACGAGAGAATAATTTGTTTAATACGAGCGAAACTGGGCTTAAAAGTTAGTATTATTTTAAATGCATCAGTAAATTTGTTTATGTGTTTGTTTGTTAACTGCTGCCAACCATAAAACATGTTATTCCGAGAGACAGTGATAGATTAACATAAAGTCTTCATAACATTTAATAATCTTAAACTAAAATACCCACATAAAAAAACTAAAGAAGTCTTTAGAAAACAGTTAATAACAATTATACCTATATAGGTATATTATGGTGTGGTTTTCATTCAAAAACTTTCGCTATATATAACAATATGTCTATAAACACAAAAATCCCTGTATCCGCACATATCTTTTATCATTTCGCCTGTTACGCGATCCGTGAGCAAATCCCCATATCCGGGGATCGCGCCGGGATCCGGTAATCCCGGTTAATAACGCCTGCGAGGTCCCGATGCAGCGTCCCCTCACCTCGCCCGCCGCCCCTACGTCGCCCTATAATCGAGAATTAGTTGTAATTGGCCAGTTATTATCGTCATATTGATTATGAACGATATTGTTGGAGTCAGACATTCATTCAGATAACCTAAATTATAGGTCTTGAATGTAAATAGTACTTTTTTTGAGATTCATATCATAATATTATGGGAATATTTCTAAATATGTCCATAACATGATATTTATAAATAGTAACTTATAAGATAATAGACGATTTTAACTCCCCTTAGGTATGGGATTCATAATTCTTATGGTTCAATGAAGTCATCGTCATCGGCAGCCTTTACTAGACCACTGCTGGTCATAGGCCTCAATGAAGTATGTGACATCAAACATTGCTGAAATAACTTTATAAGGCGTATATAAAATGTAGATACTACAATTTTGTTGTATACTCTACAACTTTCTCATTCTCTAGGAAAAAACAAGTGGACATATTTTCTTAAATTCATTGTTTGTTTTTCTCTTAGAAAAACAAGTAAAATAGGGGAATAAAAATAAGTAGAAAATCCCGGAAAATTCGCCAATAGTTCCCTAGCGGTACCAGGAGCCCATACGTGCGAGAGGATTGCGGGGCTAATGATTGTACGGCAGCGGGCTCCTACAAATCCTACCAATATGGAGTGCGGAAAATACCTGGAAAATGGGTATGTTATTTCCTTCCCTCACCCGTTACATTAAGGGAGAATATATGGTGTGTAACGACAAAGAAAATACTCGAAACCGTCAGTCCCGTACTAAGTTGTTACTTTTAATTCACATCAACGTTTTTTTATCACCACACGGCCTTTTGATCTCGGTCCATCTGTTCAGATTTCGTCGTAAGGGCTGGCCACACACGATCATTTACGATTCGTAACAGTTTTACAGTCAGACAAACAAACAGTCGGTTCCGAGCATAGCTGTAACCTGGTAAACGTTCGAATCAAAGTAAAAGCCGAATATCTGATTCCTAGTAACTAAACGCTAAATACGTTACACTCATTGTTCTTTTTTTGAATACTCAGTCAGTCAAACGTCATTCGTTTCCGTGACATTTGATTAGAAAAGTTTTTTTTTCTAATTTTGTATTCCAGAGACAACTATAAAATTATTGTACCTACTTAATATTTTTATTAAAAAAAAATACTGTCAAGGCGGAATGAATGTTCCTTATACTTTGTGAAAATGCTTAAAATTTTTGTTTATTATTTAAATCTTCATACATTGACGACGATTTGAATCTGCACGAGGTATATTGTTGATCGTTTTAATTATCAACTATTAATAGTTTCTAATAAATGAGGGTAATTAACTTTCTTTTTTTTATTACAATAAAAACGATTGGTCTATCTGTAGATATGGCGTGCCATCTGGAGTATAGTTTAAGACTAATGTATCTACTTTATTGTTTCAGAAACAAATATTCATTTAATCTTTTTTTTTCCTTTATTTTTTTTATACTCGACCTTAGGATATTTGACTGTAAGAGAGAGATAACTGAAGTAATGAATAGATCTACTTTATTAGGGTTTAATCTCTTACAGGGCTCTTCTATTTTTTTATAGATTTAGAATATTGTGAATATTATTAGCTAATAAAAGACCCATGTCTCCCATATGTATTATAAAGCCTTCTTTCCCACATCATTTCAAGGATGTAAAACTCAAAATAGTTTTTGAATCTGCTATGACATTTAACAGTCGTCTATAAAGGGCGCAATGATTTACATGTAGAACGAAGAGTATGGCCGCCATTGAGAGAGGTGGAACATGAAATTATCTATTGAATGGACAAAGGCAACGAATTAACGCTGTATTGTTCGCGTCCGCGGTGAGATTAGTTAGTTATTATTTAATTTTATGTGAAATACCTTCTGTTTGATGGTCTCCTGGTACGGATCTCAAAATAGATTCATTTTAATTTATAGTAAAATATATTTTCTACAAAAACAGGAACATTTAAATTACATATTTTCTTCTTGGTAAGTGGTACCTTAATCTATGGATGTTTTGCAAAAAAATGATTCACCAACTAAAAACGTGCAGCCAGCGGCAGATCAGTTTAAACTCAGGTGGGGGTTGACTTTTGATTAGTCAGAATAAATTAAAAATGTATTTGCCTAAATCATGTCGCTGGTGGAGGGAAGGAAGAGTCATGATCCCATCTGATCTACCTTCAAGTACAGCTTTATATGATAATGTTTATGAAAACTTACATTGTTTGTTGTGAGGTGTGTGTGCATTGCGTCCTCAAAAATAAATCTAAACGACACTACCGATTACTAATCACTATTCCACATGAATTTACAAACTTAATTTTCGCCTAACTGCATAACCTTGCTTCGTCGCAGCCGAAAAAACAGTCTAGAAAGACATTAAAAAAAATCTTTTTAGAAGAAAACTTCAAACAATTTTTTTAAACTTCCATTGTTGTACAAGACGTACAAGAAGTATCAAGACGGAAGCATCTAACGGAGCTGTATTTGTTGTTGCAGCTATATCAAAGGACGACTGTACAGGCTTTCCGAGAAGTTCCGTTATTGCTTTGTTCCAAACGATACATTAGCCCTTTCTATTTATGTTCCCCTGGTAGAGGTATCATCAACTTTTATCAGTGTGATGGTGCACAGACAATTTACAAATGTATATTTTACATACATACACTTTACTCAAGCATTTCTCCCCTAAGGGGGTAGACTGAGGCGTATTAAACACCCACAATTTGCTGCCTATAATTTTAGTCCCACTTATATAATAGGGGCAATTCTATTGCCAGGACCTCAATTCTGCTACTTATGTTAACTTCCAAGCCACTTTCATGCCATTGACACGCTATTGAGATGGTATTGACATCGGTCTAAATACATTTTCGAAGTGGTGACAATGGCTCATCGGCCATATCTGGAAAATCAAATATTACCATTTCCTTACAAATTTAAAATTTAACGTTTACCAAACTATTACAAAGACATTGTCGACATTTGTATTAGTCGCAGTTCAGTGACAAGTCATCGGGAGTCATTGATCTTACATAGTTAGTAGAATACGAAAAGTGCAAAACTATTCCGATGACAGACCATTGATACAATATTGAAATAGCAGAATTGAAGCCCAGGCCCATTTATGTCTAAATAAACGTACTCGTATATCACCAATGTAATAAAAGTCGAAGAGTTTTTTTTTATTAGCTCGTAATCTGTGCAGTATCTAATATTACCTTTAGGCATTCTTTAAAAAAACACTGATTTTAATACACCCTATATAATTAATATCCTACCCTTAGTAGATGTATTTGTCTTCAAATTCAAACAGGACGAAACGGGAAATATACTCACCCAAATAAGAAAAGTAATTCACCAAATCATTTACTAACGACGAAATTCTAAGTTCTGATCAACAGATCCTCTTTTTGTGAAGTCAGTTAAAAATATTATAGGCTATTAAACTACAATCCTTAACTCAGCAGTGACCATAAACTCAGCTGAAACCGCTAAGAACAATAAAACTTAATGCATGTATTTAGAAACAGATAAACGCTATCTTCACAAACTATGAAAAAAATGAAGTATCTTTTGATCTCTCGATTCGTGTAATATAAATTACATACAATATAATACCGTACCATCTTAATTACCTCAAGGGGAACCTAGGATTGTTTGCGAAGCATTATCACGAGATTAGCCGAGAGGCTGTAAAGATAGCGCTGTTCCTCCCAGACTACTTGTATTCGTTTCGTAAATGTTTGATGTAGTAAAGAATTTAGATAAGAAAGGATTTTGGACTGACTGCGGTAACATGTGTTTAGTTATAACGTTCCAAAAAAACATATTCAATCTAAATTGCTTTAGTAATACGAGACTTTAGCGAAATTAAAGAAGATATTGAACGCTACTGTGTTTCCTGAGACTTGTACTCATGTACTTAGAGGTATATTTTGTCCAAGTACAGGTCAAGTAAGGGCGCGCCAAGGGATAAAGAGACCTGCCAGTGACCCTGAAAGAGTTATCACTCGATATATTAGAATTAAAGCAAAAAATAGATCTTCATTGATCCCAATTTCATAGTTTTTAATACTCATCTTTTGCTATCGTGTACTAAGAACTATTAATTTATGTAAGAAATTGGACAATTAATGATAAAATTTAAATGGTAATATTAAATAAACAATACATTATAGTAATAATTGTCTGTCTACGATGTCGTGTGTAAATCCATAGTAATTTTGTCGTTAGAACAAGTCGATCGGCCATCTATTTCAGTTAACAGGGCAGCAGGCATGTCTATCAAACGGCCGACCTGTCTCCACAATTACCAGGCGACCATAGCTGACGAAGATCTCATTTGTTGCTCTTTGATCTGCTGTCCAATTAATATATCTGCTGCGCTCTCATTATGCTCTGGTATTTCTGTATCATGTCACGCTCTGAGAGAGCATGCTTCATTTTACCGATTGTGCGAAAGCAAGTAAGTATATTTTAATTCCATAGAGTTTTCAAAATGGAAGCAAGATTTTAAAATTTATTTTTGTATTTATTGTGCTTACTTTGATCCTAAGTGCGTAAATGACTTGAAATTCCAATGTCTGCAATTTTCGCGGCTTTGCGTGCATTAATATAATAGCATTTAACCACCCCCGCCTCCAAACATCCCTCTTTCACAAAAATAACTAATTAATCAGCGTTACCTAATTTTGTTTCTAGAGGGTTGTGACCCCAAAGTAACTTGAAAAATCGAATCGGGACATAACAAAATCGGTTCAGACTCAGTTATATCGGTTTTTCACACCACTTTAAGCAAAAAAGACATCCTTAAAAATGTTTAAACTGTAGTATTACTATGCTAAATTAAAAATGCCCACAAAACCTAAGATAATAAATAATATTGAGCCCCTGTATCACTGATTTGCTACGTAAATACCACTGGTACCAGGAGCTCAGTGTTAGCAAGTAGGTGCACTGTTAATAAAGACGCTAAGCATCGCATGTCCGCGTGGCTAAAACGCTGGGCGTCGCCACCACGCCCCACAGCCTTTTAGACTGCGCTTCGAGACTTTACTGCTTTCGCGTTTTACGACCAGTCTTCACATTTTGTTGCCACCAAAATTAGTTTCCGACCGACCATTTTGTTAAACAGTGTGCTAAAAACCATATAATTTTATCCCTCACGTAATCCACAAAGATAAATTGCCGCATGAGTGGAGTTAATAGAAGAATAATGAAACAATTATCTGTATTGACGGGGTTTGCGTGTCCGTTCGTAGGTGCGAGAGGATCCCACGACACCCTACGCCTGTTGCCAGGGGTGCATAAGAAAAAAAAAGTACCCCATACGAAAATAATTTTGATAGACACTTCGCGTGCGACCAGCAATTACGTTATGCCCGCCTGGTCGGTGGTAATTCGAATTTAGCACATTATCGGAGCGTTACCGATTATATTCGAATAATAAATACGGAATCGATGTGTTCGCACCTTTCTTTTTGTTATTTTAATGTCATTATAACATAGTTTACGTTAAACATATGTCGCTCATTATTAGTGATGAGAAACGTTCTAGTATGAATACGGTATCCGAGTTCAAATTTCAAATTTCAGTATCCGAAATCATTCTATTTCGTAAATGAAAAGATCCAACGTATTATCAGGTGGAGTTGTGTAAATGTTTTCTATAAGCTTGGTTGCGACGTGTCTGATCTCAGAAGCAACATCCGGCCTTATCTAATCTACGGTCAGTGTTTGTGAAGGCACAGATGATATTCACCGAGATACACCGCGGTTTATGTATCGAATGTGTCCTCGGCGTACGTCACTCGAGTGCGTTCTTTTGGTACACATTTCAAAATGTGATAATATGCCACTGGCGCCACACATGTCATACAAGCTTATGGTGTTTTTGTTATAACAAAAAACAAGTTTATAAAGTAGGCAATAGATTAAAAGTGACGCCTACAAGACATTTCCGATATCCACCAACGCAAACTTGCATTATTTACAATGCAAGGATTGTTACAACAGATTACTGCAGTTACGTATTTGTCGAGCCCATTGAGATTTTGAGTGGTTTTAAACAAACACCATTGAGTCGAGAACAGGGGACCTCTTGTGATGCGAAGCTTGCTTGGTAAATAACACTCGAGTCTGATATTTATTTAGAAAAATCTAATCTTGACGTGGAGTGTTTTATCTTCGTATCCGGTAAGATCTCGAAAGTTCTCGAAGCACTAAACACTCGAATGTTTATAAAAATTAAACATTTATGTGACAAAAATATAGTTTGTTAGCCTTTCTCACGGTCTAATCCGCAGTTACAGTTTCAACTGTAGCATGCGAGGACATTTGAACGTATTACAAATAAATTTTGTGTCTAAGAAGAATGTATCGTTTATAAAATGAGTCTTTTAAAATATTCACGTGTCAAAGCATTTTTGACTTGATCTGAGACAGGAAAAATAATGAAGTACAAATGTCTAACCATGTCAGTTCTATTACCGAACATAATATAAGATTCAGTCAAAAAGGCTGCGTGGAGACAGCAACAACATTAATTAAAGCAAGTGACAGTTTCACATGACATTTCATTAGGTAGGTATATCACGTCATTATTCATCCGTTTCTATTTCCGATACTTAGAGTTTTTCGGTGCGGAGACGATGCCAAAACTCATGTCCCACGTTTCAACTTGACTGTTAATTAATTTCAAGTGACGCACACAGGGAAAGTTGGTATAGAATGCTCATACATAATAACTTTTATGAATAGGTTTGCTGTATGAACTTAAATGAGTTACGTCTCTTTACAAATATAGTCATGTATCTTTTGTTCATTTTTTTTTTATTATTTCACTTATAATCCGTGTGGTGACGGATTAAGAATACGGAGTATCACCACCCCTATTCATTCCATGGGAGTCGTAAGAGCCGACTAAGATAGCCAACTACGCAGGACAACAGCACTGCAAAGAGAAGGAAAACTTGACACAAACTTTATACCAACCCGTCTGGCCAGGGTGGTATAGTAGGTCAAAACCTCCTTTTTAAGGAGATGCCTAAGTCTAGCAAACGACTATTAAAGGCTGTCATAGGGCTTGGCTTACATTTACTTTCTGAACTTATTATAGTGATTTTTCTGCCTTTTTCTTGACTTTAGTGATGGTCGTCACAATGTGTTGTTTTTTTATTGCGGCCTCGTATCTGACGCTCACTTTCTTTGTACTTAGACGGGACAAATGCAGAAGTTAATGCAGGTGTCCATGGGCGGCGGTAGTTTCTTACCATCGGGTGACCCGTCTGCTCGTTTGTCCCCTTATACCATAAAAAAAGTTAATTAATGGTAAAGAAATCGCATAGAAAAGAAAGCTAGTAGAAGAAATGCCATTTGTCTTAGATAAAGAATCGGGGATAAACCTGTATTAGCTTGAAAAGGCTGAGGTGATGTACCTGTTTTTTCATCATTTAATTGGAGCTGCCACTAGGACAGAAGATGAACTCAATGAAATTATTTACTGAAATACACAGACTTACAAAACTTTTAATTTACTTTGACTGCACGGATGGCGTAGTGGTTTAAGCGGTCGCCACGCCGCTTCCTACTACGCCGAGTGTTGTGGGTTCAAACCCCACATGGGACGACACTTTGTGTGATCCACAAATTGTTGTTCTGAGTCTGGGTGTTCTTTGTGTCCGTTTCATGTATGTTTGTAAAGTCCCCCGCGACACAGGATTTATTCCTAATGCGGGCGTTGTCTTTTTAAAAAAAAAAAAAAAAAAAAATATTACTGAAACATACAAGCCAAGACTCAAAATAGTTTAAAGTTTACCATAGGTTATTATTGTTCTCCTAATACTATTAAAATTGGATTTAATTTTTACAACACTATACCATACAGTATCATTATATAAAGCACATTATTATGTAGATTGATAGTAATGTATCTGAACGTACGGTCATAGATAAAAGACCAATAAAGTTACTAAACATGGTCATAGACAAAGAACTGTTATAAATAGTAGTTGTTTATATCCCTAAAAAGTTTACTACATTTCTGCTAATTCGTAAAAAAAAAAACAGTTTCGATGTCCATTCACATCACATCACTATTGCAATTGCGAACGAAATCCAGACTACGCATCGTTAGCGACGCGACACAAATTAAATTTACAATCGAGTGTATCATAAATAAAACATAAAACATTGACTATAAGATACAATTTGCTAAACTGTCGTCTATATTAGTATTCGACGGTCACGTCAAAATATTCAAATAGAATTGTGTCTCGTCATCGGAATACGAATGAATCGAGTCAAATTGTGACGTGGTACTAGTGTTGTACCGAATCGATTATTCGCTATTGTTTGTGACACATTGATTATGCGTTGTTTTTTTAATAGTTTTGGCGTATCATGAATTATGTCATGAATATGAATGGATTAGCTTGTTTTTTAATGATTTATATTGATAGTCGTTTGTATTAATTTGCAGTTTTATCATTCAATATAGAGTAATTTATTAATCTATCGGGCCTGTTTGTCTAGTGGCTAGTGATTCTGACTGCTAAGTCAGGGGTAATGGATACATTTCATGATTGTGTGATAAGCACATTTAGAAATATATAAGAATTTTTGTCTAAAGCCTGGTCTTCATAGTACAGGGTCTAACTATCACCTATTCGGGATCAGACAGCCGTGTCTGACATCTGTTAACTTACTTTTATTAACACTGCGCTAAAACCTTTAAACGAAATTGAACATTTAAATAAAAATATATTAGTTTGGAGGAAAGATTTAAGTGTTAATACTAAAGTTAAAAATAATGTAAAAATACCAGCAGACGCCATAAAGCTGTCTACAAGAGATTCGTATGGGGTACTTTTGCATAATCTGGTTGTGCCCCGGGGGCTAGCGGGGCCCGCAAAAATCGGCTAACAAAGTAACACTCCGCTCAAGTGTCACCAAGTGGCGGTCTCAAATTCGATTACGGACTAGTGCCGAGGGGACTCGATTCTAAATAACTTAACTCGGTTTGCTCGAGTGCTCGATTATTCGATTTAGACATGATTACAATGTCTAAGTGTCGTTATGTCGTTTGGAAATGTGGTATTTTGAAGATTTTTTTGTATTGCATTCGCCATTTTTGGGTGACTGACACCGACTTGAAGGTCAGTAGTCATTTGTATTTGTAACGGTTGTAGGTGATTATATTTGTATCGTTGATGAAAGTTTGTATTCCTAACGTTTGGTGTTTTATTACATTTTATGCGGTGAGACGTCTGGCAAAATGTGAGTTTAATTTAGACGTATGTTTCTTCATAGCTGGTATAAAATTAAATCTGGTATATTGACTTAATGAGATTTAAGTTTGCGATATGGGTCTTACAGTGTCGTAGCTTTAAATATCCTTAGGAAATATTTTTTATTCTATAACAAATACCAGACAGATCATATTTTTAATGCCCTTTCTGCTATATACTGTATACTAGATGATATCCGCGACTTCGTTCGTGTGGAATTTGAAAAGCGCTGTCTTAGTGGGTTATATTCCCGGACCGGGCTAAGTTTTATAGAGTTTTTCTAAGAGGAAAAATAGTGTAATTTACTCCTTATATGAGTTAGGTAAACGAAGCCGTAGGCAAACCTACACAAATTTAATTGCAGGTAATAAATCGATAAACATCGCTTATTACTCAAAATGTACCACCAAAATAGGCTAAAGTTACCCTCTTAAAATCAACACAATCCATGGCATTCAAACAACAGATAAACTGTACAAAGTTACCCGCATATAATTACAGTTTGTCTGACAAGACGGTAGCATACATTTGTACATATATATGTAGCGAGTTAGGGTTGAAATAGTTGCCCTTTTAGTAGAATACCATAACTTCACGCCTAGTTGAAGGGTTAGGTGGTTTGTGTAGGTTTAACACGCACGGTAGTATATTTAAGTAAATTTTCTTGTGGGCAACATTGAAGGCAACATGGAAAGAGAATCTTTAAGGTCTGTGAATGCAGACTCGTAAAACTTGTGGCATTCTAAGGAGGACACTGAACAATGTAGGTAATGAAAAAAACCGTAACACACATCTCACACACGGCCGTCTGATCCCAAACTAGGCAGAGCCTGTGCTATGGTAACCAGACTGCTGATAAACATACTTATATATTTCTAAATACATACATATCATATATAAATTACACCCAGACACAAAACAAATGATCGTGCTCATCACACTAATATTTGTCTGTTGTCCTGGGTGGGAATTGAACCCACTCTGGCTTAGCAGGCAGATTCACTAACAACTAGGCCAACAGGTCAATCAAAGGCTATACTTAAGATTGAGTGATTATTGGTTCGGACTCCATCCAGTGTGTTGCCATTATAAAAACACTTCTGAACAAAAATTTAGTTGAAGTGGAGGGGTTATGAGGTATACTAGTAATGTGACAAGTCAAGTTGTAATTATATTAATAATAATTAATTAATGTTAAAAAAATTGGAACTAAAATTCATCATCATTAGCTTACTACTCCACTGCTGGACATAGGCCTCTACTTAGGAAGAAGGTTTTGGCCTCCTATACCACGCTAGCAAAACGGGTTGGTATAGGGTTTGTGTCAAGTTTTCCTTCTCTTTGAAGTGCTGTTGTCCTGCTGGAACTAAAATTACAGTCGGCAAAATAAGCCTCTGTCTACCCTTTTGGACATAAAAGGTGTAACTGTATACATGTAAAACATTTAAATAGTTATTTGTAGACGATGATTATAATAATTTATTAAGACGAGAGTGGATGTGTGAGATGTGTCAGGCTATTATTATTCAATGTGGACAATATTTGACTAAAAACTTAATTAAAAGAATCAGGTACATATTATTAAAACACCATTACTATAAACTATAATCTGATTGGCAATTAAAAAGTCATTAATCTATACTAATATTATAAAGCTGAAGAGTTTGTTTGTTTGTTTGTTTGTTTGAACGCGCTAATCTCAGGAACTACTGGTCCGATTTGAACAATTCTTTCAGTGTTAGATAGCCCATCTATCGAGGAAGGCTATAGGCTATATATCATCACGCTAAGACCAATAGGAGCGGAGCACCAATGAAGAATGTTTCAAAAACGGAGAAAATTTATTACTATTGAGAGACGCAGACGAAGTTGCGCGGGTCAGCTAGTTTAATATAAAGCATTTATTCTTTCATTAAAAACTTTTTGTATCTCTCATAAGAATTAGCTACAACTCTTTTATTTAAAAAAAAACTTTTATTTTCTTGCCGCAGTATGTGTCGAGCAACCCTATTCCTCCCCCATCAGATACACGGTAAGAGCCCATGATGGTCGTCAGGCGGTGTATAAAATCTGTATGGCGCGTTAAATAAACCCTGGACGAGCCATAAAACACTCCAGCATCTTTACGGCATCTTCATTTTAGTTTGAGAGCAAATACCTATCTCTCGATTAGGGAGGCTTTGTCTTATTGCTGTTTTAATAGATAAGTACTTACTTTTTTTTAAACATAAATTCAGAGAAACACGTACTTAGCCTTAAATATTAAACCTTTATGACTTCGTAGATATAATAGAGTACTTACTTGGTTCTTGTTTTGTTAATTTTTAAAAAAAGAATTGGAATTTATGAATAAAGTACCTAGTGCAAAATATTTAGGTTTGTGTTGTCTTTTTGTCACTTTAAAAAAAGTAACAGCAACTAAGAGGTAATATAAATTATTGCTAATTTTTATTTTTATAATTAAATAACTATAATACCATAAACAAAAGAAGCATGGAGAATTGCTTGTTACTGTTTATCCTACAAAGACATGTAATTATAATACAAGGAAGGTCGAAATCCTTCCTAAGGATAATTGCATTTATAATGCAATGTTTCAGCTATAGTTAAAACCAATAAAAATTAAGTATGCTTCAAAAAATTACCGCGATTGTCTACGCTTTAGTATAACAATAAGTTAAAGACATACAAATCTTAAAAGGAAAATTTAAAAGCAAATTTGATGTTCCATAAAACCCACTAACACAGAATAGACAAAAGGAAATACTTGACAATAGACCAACAAGAGATCTCTTGTCTTTATTTAATCATCGCACAATTGAATCGTCGCAGTCTATGGCTTGACAAATTCGCACGCCCCCGACATTCCCTTAAACGCGCACTTAACTCGTACCCTTTACGTCTTTCACCCTCGGACGCCTCCATTCTTTTTATATCGCAACTTTATTAACGCATAAAGGTCTGCTGATGGGCCCTTTAAGAATTAGGATGCGTCCTGGTGCCGGCGTTAGGCTCACTCGAGCCGAACAAATGGAGTGTCGGAACTTAGGCCGAGTGCGGATACTCGTGCCGAATTGCACTGTCCCATCCCTATACGCAATTAAACCAGCCGTTAGCAGGCTGTTCCAAATTAAAATTTGATTCTACTGATTTTCGCGGTTATGTTATTATCTCGACCTCGTTATTTACCGTTTAAATTAAAAAGTATACGAATGACACTTACGTTCTAAATTCAAATTTGGTCTTTTTTATGTAGTCATAAGTTAAGGCGGGCGAAACAAGATTTTTCTTCCCGTTACGAATGTAATACACCAAATAATAGGGGAAAACGTATCTCAATACGAGTATCGACGTGAAAGCAATCGGATTTACATGTCTACCGATGGCGTACTAAAACGAAATCATGAATGAAGCGCAGTATAGGAAACCCAAAACATTATCCTTATGCTCCCATTTTACGACCTTTACCCCCATCGAGTCGAAAGGGTCACATCGGTACGACACGCTGTAAAACCATCCCCGTCTCGCTTGTGCCCGTTACTTACTCGTAAAACCGAAAGAGATAATCACGAAGATGAGTCGAAAATTATTTTTTTTATTATCACCATCGGCGGTGCTCTTTTATTTCCTTTTTACGGTCCGAGTACCTCATAAAAATACAATAAACTTACTATTTACAGACCATCAGGAAATTGTTAGCCGAAGAGGTCTCTTTACGACACATGTTCGCCTGGTGGCGCGCGAGTCCAAGTGATGCACTCTTTACGATTGGCGCGCACTAAAATGTTACCGGATGATACATTTTATCTCCCATAAGAGTATATCACACCATGAAATAAAACCGCAGAATGTTTACTGATCTATGAATGCCGGAAACGGTACTTAGATAAACAAAGAAATGTGTCGTACGTCATTTGACAATGAAATTTAAACTCTTCTCGTTAACCAGGAGCAAATTACCGGGAGTAAATATCTGTGCACATTACCAGGGCATCATAAAATCATAGGAGTGTTAAAATCCATAAAGGAGCTATCGGAAGCCGGAGCTCTTTAGTTTTATTATTGGGGAATTTCGTCAAGAGTTTTAATAATAGTTATTAAAACTGCTGCCCGTGTTACCTAATACATCGGTTAAGTGTTCTTTTTATGATTTAACACAGATTCTCCCCGATATTACCGGTTATAAATTATAGCCGGGATTACAGGCTAAATTGTTTTATGATATGTTTTCATTGTTTACGAGTGTAATGGTTTTTTTTTCATGAAGGCAAGTAGATTTAGAACTGAGCACTTATTAAAATAGTTTTATAATATATTTCAATAATATTTTACTTTTATAAACATTTTTTATGAGCCTGATTACAACGTAATTTTTACAATAAAAGAGAAAAAGGGGAAAAGACATTAAAAAGAAGAGGAAAAAACTGATTTTAGTTCTTACAATAGAAAATAATAACGGTAGCAGACACTTTGGTGCAGCTACTAGGAGTAAATATCTCTGTAAGTACCAGGGCCACATAACATCGTAGGATCTCCGAATTTCTTACATTGAGTGAGCGATTTACAGATTCGTGTTAGTTTGCAATAACAGGCGTTTACATCGAGGTTTTCAAATATCTGCGCTGTGGGCACCACGACCGAGCCCAAAGAGGGGCAAGGCACTCCACGGTTCCAATATTGTGAATTCCTACGATCGCGTAGTGCGCGTGTAATGAATTTCGGGATTGTCTTGCGGTTTTTCGGCCTCAACCCCTCCGTCCCTTGAGTATTTACTTCCAGTCTATTGGATGAGCTTACATTATGTAAAAGACGTCCATCGAAGTTTTAATAACGATCGTGGAATTCTTTTGGCGGTTTTTTCGTGAGCGGAACACATCGAGCCGAGGTACGCGTCGCCGCATGGCACCGTACCTACACAGAAATATATGATAATAAGGGTTGGTATTATTTAGGTCCGGCCATTCCTATGATAAAATTGAACCAATGATATTTGCCCGCAAACAATTTCTATGGAGATTTCGGTCTTGTTTCTGGGGTTAAATCTGAGCATGGGGAATGATATACGGGCGGGCCGCGGCCTCGATGGGATCTTCTTTTGGGAAAAAAATATCATACAAACGGAAAGAAATACGCGTTGGGATTATAATAAGGTTAAATTCCATCGTTTGTGTGCGGAAATCCAGGGTCACTTACACGGCTTTTTTTGCGTCAGCATTTGTTACTTATATAAAACGTATGCTTGATGGAATTCGCAGTTTAACATAGTTTTTATTTGACAGAAATGGTAGCGGATAAGACGTTTAGGCTTCCATTATTGTCCATAAATATGGATATACAATGTATTTTTGTATTTATCTCGTTAAAAAGCAAAAGCATGTAATTTATAATACACCTTACTATTCTAGACCTGTTGAAAAAGGGATGTGAACGCCAAAGTACTATTTAATATTTTTTCTTTCCAAGAAGGGATCCCCCCTTTTCAAGAAGTGAAACGCCCTGCCGCGACGGCCTAACGCCTGATAATAATCTTTATTGTAATAATGAGTGGATTACAAACATTTTACAGCCCTGATTCCCAAACTAGCGCGAGCTGTGTGTAGGGAGACAGTTCCTTCTCAAAGACAAGGTGAACAAATAGTTACAATAGTACACACAATTTTGTTAAGTATTATATGTTTAATTAGATATGTTTGTGTGTGGGTTTGTGTGTGTGTGTGGTATGTGTAAGGCTGGGAGAAAGGGTGTGTATGGTGTGACTGAGGGTATGTGTGACAATATTCAAGTTTTCATCAGTTCACTATTTGTAGTAGGCTTTTAACATCATCAAATCCAATTTCTTTAAGCCACAATTTAATAATATTTTTTATTTGAAAGTTAGTTAAGTTTTTAATTGTTTAAGTTAAATTATTTTGTTATAAAGTCTAGGTACAAGATTACTATAGTGTTGTTGGGCAAATCTGCTGATTACTCTTGGAACTGGATGGTTTTAAAAGTGGAATAGTAGTTTTGGGATACCTACGTATAGTTTCGTAGATAAATAGTTTCTGCACAGAAAGAAAATCGTTGTCCGTGTGGTGATGGATTAAGAATACGGAGTGTCACCACCTCTATTCATCCCGTGGGTGCGTAAGCAAACTACTCAATAAAACAGCACTGCAAAGAGAAGTAAAACTTGACATAAACCCTATACTAACCCGTCTGGCCAGCGTGGTATAGTAGGCCAAAACCTCCTTTCTAAGGAGAGGCCTATGTCCAGCAGTGGACTGTTTAAGGCTGTTGATGATGATGATGATGAACAACACCAGCTTTCTTATAAACTAAATGTGTAGGGTGCCGAAATGGTAGATAAGGCAGGACTTGAATCAATGGTGTAGTGTCTTGTATCAGTCTCAAGTCTCTAAATAGATACCGCGTAGATCTATCTTTAATAAATATTTTTGTTTCTCTTATTTTCTCCGCCGTGATCATATTTAGTTTCTTGTATTAGTAACCGTCCGATCTTAATTACCAGGGCACCATAGACGGGCGGATATTAAAGATTGTCAGTATTAAAGAAAGATGAAATTCAAAAATAGAAGTATTAAAAAAATATTAATGTTCGCTCGGTAGTTCGGTTTACGGGCTGCGGTCGCGCCCGAGGCGCGGACCGTTCTAATTAAAATCGCTACGTTTTGTGTGGTATTCATTTTCATCCTTTAAGCTTTTTGTTACTTCCACCCCGGTTCGGTTACGTTATTGTTGTGGGTTGTAACTAATTTACATCTTAATGAGATGTTTCCTATGCTTATGCCGATAGTTGGCTCAATAAGTTTATAACTTTGGTATTATTAGTTCTAGAGATAAAAGTTAATTCATTCAAAAGTATTAAAAACAATCTTGACAATTTACGTCAGAGTATTATTTTTTCAAGTTGTATATGTATGTGTTTAACATTCCTAATGTTCATTAGCATTTATTACAATGCTAACCAGGATAGCAGAAGCGCGCACGGTCGGCCGAAGCAGCGCCTTTGTTTTGTCCATTACGTATGCAAATGTAGTTCTAGTACCACCTGTGCGCTTATGTTGCCCTGGTAAACAATTGCTAGGTGGAAATGGGAAGACATTTTTTTTGTGGTCGGCTACCGGAGTTACCTTTGTGGAGACAGTCATTGTTCAGATTATAAAGAAAATTTGAAGTTCTAGATAATAATGGACCATCGATTTGTAGATAAATGTAACGTTAAGAAGGACTGAAGGTATGTGTTAAAAACTTGTTTGTAGATCCATAACGATTTTTTATTAATAAGAGGAATGTTTCTGTATAATTTTGTGCATAGCCTCTGATTTTTTTAGTACCCAACAAGTCTTTGGAAAAGCTGCCTAGGTTTTATATAGGCAGTGGAAATGCCTACTACATAGAACTAAAGAATTTATAATTTATTTTCAAATTTAGAACGTTATACGCTTTATCTGAACAATTGAATCAATATCCTAATTTAAAATAAAAAAATAGAAAAGCAAATGCTATCTACATAGTTTTTTAATTTGAAATTTCTTTAAAATAAAATACCTTTCAATGTATGATATATAAAAAAGACATTTGTTGAATTCCATTACTTTTAAACAGAGAACAATTCATTGTTCGTTATATGAACCATGTCACATTTTCATAGGCACGTTTTCCACTAGTCGTAAACATGTTTCACGATCGAAACTGTAGCATTAACAAAAAATCTGATGTAGCCATCAAATGGAGTGGAATCACGCCACTGCTTTCTACTACGTTTCTTAAACAATGTTTCTGTCGTAATATATATGAAGTATAGCGTGGTTTTAATGTATATTTATTAAAGAATGACAGTTAAAATGAGAGAGCTATTTTCGTTATAGTTTAGTTTCGTTAGGTATTGTGATTTGTATATTTTGGTTTGACTGTGTCATTCGCAGACAATGATCAACAGCTGAAAGTAATGAAATTTCAGTACTGAATAAATATAAATGAACACTAAATTAGCAATAGAATTACGAATTTAATAGAGAGTGTATTATGAGTTAGATATAGAACATTTCCAGTCATTTGTAAATAATAATATGAATGAGTTTAGTTACTTACTGAAGCTATCCTAAAAAAATATACCAAATAGAATGACAACAATAATTGGCGCCAAAAAATTATCTTGTCTATGGAAAACTTGCTTAGAATTTACAAACATTAACTTTATAGACTAAAGTAGATCATTATAATTTATAAGTGATTAAAAACTATTTTCTTACATTTCTGCTCACCTACAGCGCTAAGCACCCCGTCTGTGCCTTCACTCGTCTGCGCTAAGTTGTTTTGACGTCAGTAGCTTGCAAAATTTTAAGCAGCGTGGAAGAAAAGCCGCTTACTTTAAAAGCAAACAAAGTTCCTATTTTAAACTTTAGTAGCTGGCGATAAATTCAAACACATATTTTAAATTTCGAACACCTCTGTTTAAATTTTTTAATACAAAATGCATTCTAATTTTTAACGTCATTCGTTTTTTTATTTTCTTTTTATTGTCATTGTCACCCAGTTACATTCGAAATATAAATTTACTTAACCTATGACGGTGTTATTTCTTTTTTCAATTTTATTACGTTCCCCCCTCTTGTGTGACGTACACCTGCCTTGTTTCTGTAAATAAATTCGTTAATTTGCACACGAAATACCTACTTCGAAATAATATAATATGTAAAGTACCTACTACTGACACTATTGTCCGGACCAGTGACATTAGTTTTGAGTACATTAGTAAGAGATTGTATCTGTATATACTAACGATTTTTTATATATTCTGTTTATACGTACTACATTAGCAGTACAATAGAGCAAATTAAGATCGCCTCCTTGTCCACTTCACTTATTTTTTCTAATGAGGAGTGGACTAACAAGTGCTCCATGAGAGGCCACTAAATATGATAAACTCCTACAAGCTTCGGTTACTATATACAATATATTTAATTTATCATATTAAAAAAGGGCTTAACAGTCACCATTACTACGTAAAAACAAGCACCAATAAGATCCATAACGTCATTAACCGATGAACTAGCTGACAGCTGTCGGCTATCGGATTTATCGGTTAGTGACGTCATGAAATTCATTTGTCAGATGCAAAAAAAATTGCGGGAACATTTTAAAAGTTTATTTTTCGTTTTTTTTTTTTATTTTTAATCAACATGAAGATTTTCGTTAGTTATGGAATAAAGAAATTTGAAAATTTGACAATTTACCAAAACAGCCTTGTGTCATAACCAACCTCTTAAAAATAAAAAATATATGGGCGGCATACATTGAGAGAAGTAAGACCACCAACATTCAAAAACGTTCGAAGTTCGAATCACTTTGAATTTAGGTGACGATTGAAGAGCCTAATCTACAATGGCTCGATTTGCAAACAGTGGGGAACTGACGATTGTATGGTGATCGCGGCCCACGAGACATCACTTGCTTTCAGATATTCGGATGACATTGTATAATATCAAAGCAATATTACTACATTAGTAGGTATACAGTTTTTACATTAAAATCTTCACAGAGTATAAACAATATCTAAATTGACGAATTTAAACCGATCACCCGCAAAGGCATTCGGTATTCAAAAATATTATTCTTATTTCGAAAACATAAGTCGCATTCTATATTTGAATTCGTCGCGGGGACGCTCCCCCTCGCCGCGCGTCAAAAAAAGCTAGAACAAACATTTTCTTATCAGAATTTGGTTCTGTAGTTTTATTTAAATATCTATTTCTTTCAACTAAACAGATGTTTGATATCCTGAATCAACTTCACAGCTGTAAGGTTTAATAACAAAGTTAAGTAAAGAATTCTACAGAGGTACGAATATTGATCGGACACACGCTCCTGTCGCGTTCCGAAACACCGAGTGGTGATAAATTACCTTCGGGAAATTCAAACTGTCTTTAAAACAATACCTGCTTTTTCTTCGCCCCTCTTTTATATTTCTTTCCCTTTCTAATACGTATTTTCGTGTATTTCTATCTCGATCGTATTCGAAGAGGGTCGGATTTAACTTTTTTTTTTTGATAATTTTACTTACTTTTTTTAACGTCTATTGGTGTATAAATTAATGTGTTTCGTTACGCTTTATGAATTGTAAGTATAACTTTTTAATTAAAAACTTCGTATAGGGGTAGTTTTGTTAATTTTACAATACTACTAACAATAGTGAAATTCCAGTTCGAATAAAAATATTACAATAAGCGCTTTATGAAAATATAAAAATATGATATATCTAACAGAAATACTAAGAAGCTACAAGACAAGTAGCAACGTATTTAAATATTAGCCATTTCAAAATTATTTTATTTAATATTCCACAATCGCTTGATTCTTTTTAATATCTCACGGTTCTAATCACAGAACAACTTTGTCTGTGGTACTAATAAATAAAGAATGAAATATGGCGGAGCGATTAAACATAGACAATAAAAGTAAAACATTCGCCGAAGATGCACAATCTCCTAATTAAGAACATCACAAATACATTATCTCAGGCCCCAAGCCCGTTCCAAAACTAATTTCTTTTTTGACAAAACAAAAAAAAGACTTAATTACTTTTTCTGGCAATCACAAAAAGCGGGAGATAAGAGCCCTATTTGAATCCTCGTTATCACTACCACCCCGGCACTTTCACCCTTCAATCTCTACCTTTTTTCTTCTTTTCCACCCTCCAGAATACCTATCGTAATTTAAAGATAACTAATGCCTTGCGTCATTAAGGACCAAAATGGAAAATAGGAGTGTAAAAGGAAGTGCAGCCAAACGTATCTTTAATATTTAACTTTTAACAAATAATCAGTTTAATTTGACTCTGAAATTGCTCCTCGAAATACATATATACCATAAAGGTGTTTAATGATTTTGATATTTTAAATAAAGAAACCACGATCACGGTTGTAAACTGAACTAATTTATTTCAATGAGATTTATGCGACCAAAGAGAATTACTATTTTAGTTTAATTTGGTCTATTTCTATTTACCGGCTAGTTTATTTCTTGGCGCATTTTACGATGTCCCTCCAGCATCATCAAAAGTAAAGACGTTAAAGTGTTCAAAACATATTTATTACAATTAAAAATTTTATGGGCCAATAAAAATTGTAAATGAAAAAAATGTTTTCGGCCTTTTGTTGAAATAGGTCTAATTGACCCCAAGATTTTTGAGCCCGGACTTTAACGATCGAAAGAATACCAAAAAAATTAAATTAAAAAAGCTCAGAGTCGCGACAAGGTGTTCTTACTTCTTTTTAACTTAAAAAATGTAATAATCCTACGGCAGTAAAATACTATCGGACGTTTACGACAAATTCACACAAGACCTACTTAATAAATCTGACAAAATCTTAAATTTATGCTCGCGAACGCAGGACACACGAGTAAAAAAAATTATTTAACGACGCCATAAACCTGGTTAGAATATGGCCCTGGAACGCGCGATAATTCGGGAAAAATCCATTTTAATTAACATATTTTTATGGCAATCACTGTAGAAATTACAAATCCCTTTTTAATTACAGCGTTTTAGAAATTAGTATTTACTTAAATACTATTTAAGAATACTGCTTTATAACTTAAAAGTAAAAACAGATAAAAAAGCATATTTTTGTTTTTTTTTTAATTGAACAGCGAACGGCGTCCTTTTCTTCGGTGCGTTTTAATGAAAGCAAGAAATGCCGTCGCTTATTTTTATATTTTTTTCTATGTCCACGTTTAGAAAATATTGTGAGTACGTCCGAAGAATGTTAAAAAGTGTTCTTGATTAAATAAAATGTCGCTAGGCCTCCGAGGGGCAGGGCAGCCAAGTGCACGTGATGAGAATCAAGTATTACCATTATTAGTATCATTAAAGTTAGAAACAGTAAGTAATGGTTGGATTTAAGGCGGGAAAAATAAATAAGTGTAATCATTTTAAATCGGATTTAAACTCTCCCTACTTAGTGAACCAATAGCTGTCAGTATAATATGAATGTATTGGAGTTTTGTATAATCTTCTACGGTTACAATTTTGAGTATTAAAATGTCACCATCTTAAATCGAACTTGACTGAAGAGATGCTGGACTTCACAGAAAACTGTTAAGGTGTTAAGGAATTCGTTCGTTGTTTTTGACCGAGTGCGTGAAAAACAATCACTGGAATTACCCAAGCCTCCCCCCCCCTCTCCTAAGTCCAGAGGGAGGAGGGGGGATTTTGACTCTTGACTTTCTAGAGGCGGGGGTAAGCACTTATCACAAAGTAACCCGTCAGCTCATTTTTCCCTTCTAACATAAAAAAAAACTTACCAAAAGAATTGTCTTTATGTTGTTCACATACCTGTGAAAAAGAGAATAAAAAACATTATATTAACATGAAAATGTAACAAAAGATTGTAAGGCGACATAACAAGCAAAGATGTTGGTACAGAAGCTGCTCTCACATATATAACAGGGAGGGATTAGGAAAATTCGTAAATATTTTTTCAAATAAATTACGAGTTGGCTAATGAAAGGGCAGAATGTTTGCCCGCTGGAGTACAATGGCGGGCCACTATTGCCTCTATATATATTTCAGGGAATGGCCGCGAATTCCGCTAAATAAATATCTAGTTTTTCGTTATACGGTCAGTCAGCAGAAATGTTTGTGTTGTGGAAGTAAAAATACGCCATATTCGGTATTCAGGTGTATTTTTATTTATCCGGTGCTTTGGTGGGTTTAATCTAGTAAATTACGATTTCTTTGATTTCTAGTTTGTGCCTATTTACCACTGCATACTATAAAAGTATAAAGTTAAGATTTATATTTATAATTAAACGACAGATTAAGAATACAGAGTGTCACCACTCCTATTCATCCCGTGGGTGTCGTAAGAGCCGACTAAAGAAGCAATCTACGCAGGACAACAGCACTGCAAAGAGAAGTCCTGTCCTGGTTGGGAATCGAACCCCGTAATGAGGATCGCTAACCACTAAACTCAACTAGTGTCTGGCATTTTTGTATAAATATGTATTAAGAAATATAAAAGTATGTTTATCAGTAATCTGTTTACCATAGTATATAGAATTACGAGCCATTACGATACAATCAGTAATTAGCACAACAGTAATCATAACACAGGTGAAACCGCGGGGCGTCGTTTACTGGCTTCATAAAGAAGATTTAGTTTCCTTGATTAAAATAACGTATTAGCACCTTTTTTAAATAAATAAATGAATAATAGGTAAAAGTTAATATTACAGATGTTTAAACGATGCTACCTGGCACTAGCAATGGTGATCGACCTGCCATTGTATAATAAATTATAAATGTTTTTTTTTTCAAAAGAGTAAATATCTATCTTGAAAATCTACTAAGTCAGAATTTTCTTTAAAATGCCCGTGTATGAATCCTACTTCGGTATGAACCCATTAATAATGAGAGTTAGGGAACTTGGAGGGCCCCGAGGGTCGGTCACTCAATACCTCTCGAGGCCCTCCCAAAGGGCTCATGTACAAAACCCTACACTACAATTTTGAAAAATACCTTATGGAGGTGTTTTATGTATTTGACTTGTGGAACCCTGCTAGTGGTACAACACTTACGATATATTATGACGTAATGCTGAATTCTAAATTTGAATGTAGAAATAAATAAGGAATAAGATTTTTTTTAAATCGTTTTTTTTATATTCCAGGCTAACTAATACCTACGGCCTTTTACGTGAATTCATCTTTTTTATAAATACCTATTTGTATAATTTTAATAAAACTTGTTTCTACTCCGTTTATTTAACTTAATGGTTTAACCACTTAATGGTGTACAACACAAGTCACCCAGTCCCATTTGAGTATCTCATAAACCAGTATCTACAAATTATTTACATGTACCCTCAAACAAATGCAACAAAACAAACTGCACCACCTAAAAACCTTCGTACCCTTCACAGAGAGCCCATCACACCAGCAGATTGACATCTGTCACTCCGGGGGTTCGTTTCCCTGCCTTTTGGAGTAAATTTTTAATCAAAACAATTTTGCTCCCCTGTTACAATACATGAGAATGTTAATTCGTTCATTGTCGTAAGAGTTCGGTATGGGCGTGGTCTGGCTTATATATGAATAAATTATTTGTTTGTCTGTTTGGATGATGTTTGCCAAGTGGCTGGTATAAAGGGCTATTCCCTTGGTACAAATGCGATTTAGTAATAATACTATTATCATTTGTGTTAAATCTGTAAATTATATTAAATATAGGTAGATGATTTTTAAATTATCGCATTCCATAATATATATAATCAATTTAGAAGCACTGGCTGTGCTGTCTGAAGGACATGTTACGTATTTCAAAAGTATGTACTTAATACCAATCGGGAGGACGTTAATTTCAGTTATTATTTTTTATGTTTTTTTTTAATGCAGCTGCCGCATTAGGAAAATATTCCCGCATACATGAAATGGACACAAATAACACCCAGACTTAGAACAACAATTTGTGGATCACACAAAGTGTCTTCCCATGTGGGTATGAGACCCACAAAACTCAACGTAGTAGTAAGCAGCGTGGCGACCGCTTAAACCACTACGCTATCCGTGCAGTCAATTATATTTTGTTATGGTTTTTTTTATATATATACCATAGACTAACTTACTTATAGATGAACCAATCAGTTCAGTTTATCTATTTCAGTTGATCAGATTTCAATCACTTAAACAATTGTGTGATTGTAATCTGATCAACTGAAATCAAAAGAACTGCTGAGAACAACTAAGAAGAACAGCTCACCATGAATCTTTGGTACATAAGCATCCATATCAATGTATAAAAAAATTGGAAAGAATTTTTAAGTATTGACCATCACTAGAACTTTGATTGAATTATTTAATTTTCCCAATACCAGTACGAATTACTTAATAATCCATGTGTGGGAAACAGACACCGCAACCAATAACTATTCATTAAAGTGACAGTAACTTCGAATTGCAACAAGATGGACACGAAAAAGAAAAATTACGAAATTTTTAACAATACACATTAAAATTCAATTGAGTCGAACCATACTGAGTCATTCCATTCTTCCAGTAATCCAAAGAACAAACAATATGAATAACCAACCATTCACATAACCTACAAGCCAAAGGACAATGTGATCAACTTGGAAGTTAACAAGAACACAACAATACAAACAGATTAATACTTAACGAAAAACAATAGTGAATATTCGACAAATGATGTTAAAACAACAAAAGTGGTTAATTTGAATGATATTTCTTTAAGAAGCGTAAAAATTATGTACATATGTAAAACCAGGCATATTTTAAATGGTCAAAGATAAGACGATCTGCGTCAATTCTCCATGCCCGTCCAGTTCTAGAAAAGATGCCACTTGCATATTTATGAACGGATTGTAACAATTTTTGGCTGTTGCCACCCTAAATGATGTACTAACTCGAAATTATTTTTATCTATATTATCTTTGGACATCTGCCACACAACGCCATCTAGTTTCTAACTAAACAGAGCTTGTACTATGAAAGCTATATTGACTGCTAGAATTCTTTGTTATGTGTGCAACTGTGTCAAACGCTTTACCTAAATCTTGAAACGTCTGCAATTCAGTCCATGTCTATTGCTCATCGTCTGATTTCGCTAAGATTCTTGTTAATTTCCATTCTGTGCCGAGTACAATCGCTTGTTCTATATTTAGGTTAAGCTACACCTGCCAATATTATAAAGATGAAGAGTATGTTTGTTTGTATAAACGCGCTTATCTCAGGAACTACTGATTGGAATTGAAAAATTCTTTAAGTGTTGCCTAGCCCATTTATCGAGGGGTAGGCTATATATAGGCTTTTTAATATCACGCCACTACTAATAGGAACCGAGCATAAATGGAAAATGTTGCAAAAACAAGGAAAATGTATTCCTTTTGAGAGACGCAGAGAAAGGAAGCCAGTCTATAATATGTACATTATTATATATTTAGAAATATATAAGTATGTTTGTCACCAGTCTAGTTACAAAATCAGACGGTTCTGCGTGAGATGTGTCAAGATATTAGAATTTCAATTTTAGCGTGTTTTAAAATTGATAATTACACCAAACATTAATTCACAAACGCCATCATCAGAATTACAAATGCACAGCGTAATTATTAATTGCATAAGACCTTCATTTGACTAAATAATATCTTAATTTATTCACTTTATACAAATTAACCATACACACAAAATCCAATAAACCAGAGGTTATCAGTTCAATTCGCACTCAGCACAAATAATTGTGTGATGAGCACTATTTCAGTTTCGTGTCCGGGTATAATTTACAATACTATATAGTACAGTTCATCTAAAGGTTGCCTGGAAGAGATCGCAGACTGCGATAAGGCCGCCCATTCTATCACTGTTGTTTTTGTATATATCATTGTATGTATCTTAATTTTGGTGTACAATAAAGAGTACCTATCTATCTATCATCATCACATCATCATCACATCAACAGCCTTTAATAGTCCACTGCTGGACATAGGCCTCTCCTTAGTGAGGAGGTTTTGGCCTACTATAACACGCTGGCCAGACGGGTTGGTATAGGGTTTGTGTAGCGTCGGCCAAAGAATTGGCCGACGCCGGCAGGCTGCTCATCGGTTTCGTGAGCGCCAGGATCACAGTCCTGGCGGCGAGACCGATGAGATGCTACAAATGCCTAGCATCGGGACACACGCGCGTCAAGTGCGACAGTTGTTTTGACTGCGGCGGACTGTGTTTCCTGCAAACCATGGCACAGTGGTCGATAGGTGTTGCCGTAGTCGCGGAGCCCTATTCTGTCCCTCCCCGTCCAAACTGGATGGGTGACTGGGACGGCTCCGTGGCAGTCGTCGGTTCCACGACGGCTCATTCCCCGCCCTTGTCGCTAAGAGACAAGGGCACTGGATATGTTGCCGTCGAGTGGGGGGGGATCACCATATATGGTGTCTATTTCTCCCCCAACCGGAGTTTGAACGACTTCGAGGTTTTCCTAACCAGCTTGGAGACCTCGATACGGCGACTAGCGTCTGGGCACGTCCTTGTGCTGGGGGACTTCAACGCAAAGTCCATTGCGTGGGGTTCCCCCAGGACGGACGCCAGGGGCGAGGCCGTAGAGGAGTGGGCGGCCTCGGTGGGCCTCTGTCTTCTAAACAGAGGCTCCACCAACACGTGCGTGCGACAGCAGGGGGGGTCGATAGTGGACCTTTCGTTCGCTACCCCTGTCCTCGCCGCACGAGTAAGGAACTGGTGTGTCCTGGAAGAGGTTGAGACGCTCTCGGATCACCTGTATATCCGATTTGAGCTCTCCCGGACCCAGGACTCCAGTAGGGGTCACGTGGCGCGGCGTTTATCCCGCTTTCCGCGGTGGGCTGTTGCCAGGCTGAACCGGGACCTACTAGAGGAGGCAGCCCATAATTCACTCGTGGCTGTCTCCTCAGGCTCCGACCGAGGAGGTCGACGTGGGGGCTGGCCGCTTTCGCGATGCGATTACGCATGTATGCGATGCGGCCATGCCCCGCGTTCGAGGTCGTCGGCCTCCAAGGAAGGAGGTCTACTGGTGGTCCCAGGAGCTGGCGGACCTCCGTGCGGCCTGTACACGTGCCCGGAGGTCCTACACGCGCAGTCGGCGGCGTCACCGTGGAGACGGTGAGGAGGACCGGCTTCATGAGGAGTACCGACGGGCGCGGAAAACTCTGAAGCTGGCCATTAGCCGCGCCAAAGAGGAAAAAAGACAGGAGATGCTGGAGGGTCTTAATCGTGACCCCTGGGGTCGCCCTTACCGCGCGGTGCGACAAAAGCTCCGCGCGTCGGGCCCCCCCCTTACGGAGACTCTCCAGCCCAGCTTCCTGCGAGAAGTGGTTGAGGGCCTTTTCCCACAACGGGCGGAACACACTCCCCCGTCGATGGCCTCCCTGGCCGGAGACGACGGGGAGCACGGGGAGGACAATGTTCCGCCCGTCCGGGAATCGGAGGTAGGGGCGGCTGTTCTACGGATCCGTTCCAAGAACACCGCCCCTGGGCCAGACGGGGTACCGGCCCGAGTGCTGGCCCTGGCCCTCAACCACATGGCAGACCGCCTCGGGGAGGTGTTCGACGCTAGCTTGGCGTCGGGACGCTTCCCTGAGTGCTGGAAGAGCGGGAAGCTGGTCCTACTGACGAAGCCGGGACGGCCTGCCGATTCGGTCGCGGCCTATAGGCCCATCGTGCTGCTGGACGAGGCGGGCAAATTGTTTGAGAGGGTTCTTTCTGCCCGCATCGTCCGGCACCTCTGCGAGGTGGGCCCCGATCTGTCGGACGCCCAATTTGGTTTTCGGGCGGGGCGTTCGACAGTCGACGCCGTGTTGCGCCTGAGGGCCGTGACCGAAGAGGCCGTGAGCTGTGGCGGCGTGCTGTTGGCGGTGTCATTAGACATCGCCAACGCATTCAATAGTCTGCCATTCAGCTGCATCAGGGAAGCACTCCACTATCATGGGGTGCCAAAGTACCTGAGGCGGCTGGTGGCAGACTATTTAGAGGAGCGTACCGTCGTGTACGAGGACCGAGAAGGTAATCTGAGGTGTCGGCCCATGTCGTGCGGTGTTCCACAGGGGTCTGTTCTTGGACCCCTCTTGTGGAACATAGGGTACGACTGGGCCCTTCGCGCCGATTTCCCCCCCGGGCTGGGTGTAATCTGTTACGCAGACGATACCCTCGTGACAGCCCGGGGGGCAAACTTCCAAGAGGCGGGCCGCCTGGCCACAGGGGGAGTCTCCCTGGTGGTCGGGCGCATTGAGGCGCTGGGCTTACGGGTGGCCCTAGATAAGACGGAGGCCCTGTTATTCCATGGGCCCCGTCGTGGTCCACCCCCTGGCGCCTCAATAGTGGTCAACTCGGTCCTCGTACCGGTTCGGGCCCAGATGAAATATCTGGGCCTGATCCTCGACGGGAGGTGGCTCTTCGACGAGCACTTCCGACAGCTTGCTCCAAAGCTGGTCGGCGCTGCGTCTGCCCTAGGGCGACTTTTGCCCAATATGGGTGGACCCAGCGTCGCGACAAGACGGCTGTACACGGGGGTTGTCCGGTCAATGGCACTGTACGGTGCACCGGTGTGGGCGGCGGCTCTGACCGCCCAGAATAGGGTACGCCTCTGGCGCCCTCAGAGGGTAATGGCGGTCAGAGCCATACGCGGTTACCGCACCGTTTCGACGGAGGTGGCATGCGCGTTGGCCGGAACTCCCCCGTGGGATTTGGAGGCGGAAGTGCTCGCCGAGGTTTATCGGCGAGTGGCTGACTACCGGGCGGAGAGCGGATTTCGCCCTCCGCCCGAGGATGTGCGCGAGTGGCGCGAAGCCGCTCGCCGAGCCACGATGGCTCGTTGGTCGTTCCGGCTGGAGACTCCACGCGCTGGCTTCGCCGCCGTGGAGGCTCTCCAGCCGGTCATCGCCGAGTGGGCAGGGCGGCAGCACGGGACCCTTTCCTTCCGGCTGACGCAGGTGCTTTCCGGGCACGGTTGCTTCGGGAAGTACCTGCACTCGGTCGCTAGGAGGGAACTGAGTCCCGCCTGCCACTACTGCGACTGCAGTGAGGACTCGGCCCAGCACACGCTGGCGGTCTGCCCCGCATGGGCGGCGCAGCGCCGGGCCCTCACTGCAGTCATCGGAGTGGATCTCTCGCTACCGGCCGTAGTACGCTCCATGGCCGGTAGCGACAGTTGTTTTACCGCGGTCGCAACCTTCTGCGAGGTAGTAATCTCGCGGAAGGAGGCGGCGGAGAGGGCCCGGGAGGACGACCTCCACTCGGACCCGATCCGCCGCCGGCGAACCGGGCGGCGGAGGCCCGCCTATCACAGCCTCATGCCGCCCTGAGTGTGGCCGCGGGTGGACGGGGTGGGTTTCCCCTCCACCCGCATTAGTTGGCCAGCCGCGAGGGGGCGGCGTCCGCGTGTGCCGGACGTCGCCTAAAGAGAGGAAAATGTATTGAGACGGAGCCCGCACCAGGAGCGGGCTGGCGCTAGGAGGGGTCCGGATGTCTTAACAACAGCTGTTCCCGGATCCCTCCTGTTACAGGCGCAGAGTGGCACACCGTGTGGTTTTAGTCGGTCCGAGTCCGACACACCACCCCGCCGCAAACCCCGGAGGGGTGACGGTCCGAGGGGATTTCCACACGTTAAAAAAAAAAAAAAAAAAAAAAAAAAAAAAAAAAAAAAAAAAAAAGGGTTTGTGTCAAGTTTTCCTTCTCTTTGCAGTGCTGTTGACCTGCGTAGTTTGCTCCCTTAGTGAACACCCACGGGATGAATAGGGGTGGTGACACTCTGTATTCTTAATCCGTCACCACACGGAGGATCTATCTATAATTTATCCAAAATATTATATATGTATGTTTATCAGCAGTCTGGTTCCTATAGCATAGGCTCTGGCTATTTTGAGATCAGGTGATCATGAGACAGATTTACCAAGTTATTATTATTTTTATCAACTTTCATTCTAACTGTCTTGTCTAACACTGTAAAATTTACTTCTACGTGAATACGTGGATGTTTAATTGGTCACAAGTATTTTAAATTTAGGTATTTATTACTCTTCTTCTTGACTAATAAATTTAAGCAAATTATCGAGTTTTCTAATAATAATGCTGTTTATAACTGACTTTAAAAATTTTTCTCCATAATACAAGCAAGCAAATATCGTAACAGAAATAGTTTTGCCAAAGTATTTCTTCAGCGAGCTTACATAACAGTCTAGAAATCTAATTCCCACAAGCACCGTAAGCATCTAGAATGTTTCTAGGATTCTTAAAACATCCAGTAAAAGCATTCCTTACTGCGTTTACCTGCATCGTACTCGTTTCTGTTTTAGAAAACAGAAAATTACTTAAAATAGCGCTAGCACTGTTTGGTAAATTGTTGTTGGTTAAATTTAAGATGGACGCTTGAAATAAGACCTAAGCTGCATCGACTTGTGCCTGCTCGATACGTGGGTTTAAATATTTAAAACAATTATTAATAAAAATAATTTAAAAACACTCATTAACATTAAAAGTGTAACTGTAAACTAAACAGGTAATACATACCTAGAAACCTATCACCAGTGTTGCCAGCTCTTTGAAATATTTTTAAAACTCTACCATTATTTTCACAAAGAAATACCAAATGACACTTCGCTACTATTTCGTGCCTCTCGACAGACAGACAAACACACAAATAGGCTACTTAAATAAATACTTCATTATTCAAAAATGTTAATCTAACCACCAGTTATTCATGAGCCGTTTTATTTTCAACGCCGTGTAAAATTACATACGACATTTTCGCGTTGAACTTTAAGGTGGGTCAAATTATGTTGGATGCTCTAGGAATGCATATTACACCGGGAATGTGAACAGTAGCGGTGTATAATGAGAGTGCGCGCAGTTTACGAGATGCAAGCAGACAGAAGTACTTACATTGTTCGTTTTGAATAAATTCTGGCAAGAGTTAGTTTACAAGAAAGCGACGAATAAGTAGATCTGGTACTCTTATATTTCTCCTTGAATAGATAGAGAAAGTAGAGATATATTTATTAAAACAAGAGAATACATGAGAAATTATCTCCTTACATGCATCTCGAGAATATTTGTTTTGCCTGCCTGCGCGCATTTCTGTTATCGCTGTAAAAAGTATGCTAAATTTCATCTTAATCAGCTCAGCGGTTATTGTTTCCCCGTAAAAACTTCCACCCCCCCCCCTTTTTACTCCCATAAAGGATGATTTTTTGTATAAAAACTATCTTGTGTCCTTTTCCGGCACTCAAACTCTTTATACCAAATTACATTTAAATCGGTTTAGCGGTTTAAGCGTGAAGAAGTAACAAACATACAGACACACTTTCGCATTTGTAATATTAGTTTAGATTGAGGTGGCCTGGCGCCCTATGAGCTCCCCCTCCCAGAAATTTGGACCCCAGTAATATTGCCAGTTGATGACAGATGGATATAAGGTCTAGAAATGGTAAAAAAAACAATACTATACTTTTATAGTTAGGCCACTCCAATTCGAACAGAAACCTGCTACCTCCCACTAAAGTTGCATAACCAACATAAACTATTCAAAAATATAAAGAATGAGCATTCTTTTTACGCTCAACCAAGCATTGTAACAATTGCATGTAATAATAACATGACAATACATTCATGCATGCATCAAATTCACAACAAAAAATAGCATACATTAATTCCCTGCAATAAAAAAATCAGGTCAAAAATTAAGAATAATCCCAAATATGACAAAAGTGATGCTCGTACGCATCTTTCTAATTGACGATTTGTTATAGTCTGTCTCTCTCTGTCACTTTGTATTTGTATTTTTGTCTCCGTTTCACACGCAGCTGTCATGCGAGATCATTTTGTCATTGTGACAGCTCGGACGTCACTTCTCACCCTTTTGAAGTCGCGTTGATAATGTGTAATTTTTAGGGTTCTCGTCGAGTTCTTTTTATAGTTTTTTTTTGATGTAGCAATACTGACACGTTTGAATTTCGAATGTTATAACTGCTGAATACAATTTGCCATTACTATTTGACATAGACAAATAAATACTTTGTTTAGGATATCTATTCTTCTATTAACCATCATCGTCATCATCAACAGCCTTTGTTAGTCCACTGCTGGACATAGGCCTCTCCATAAAAACGAGGTTTTGGCTTACTACACCACGCTGGTGTGTGTGTCGGTAGGTATAGGGTTTGTACAAGTTTTAACAATAAAAAAATTAACGAAGTTTGAGATTTATTCCAATAATACGATCACAGCTCACATATATTCAATCCGATCTCAAAGCAAATTAGGCAGAGCCTGTATATTTTCTTACACATGATGATACAATGATTCTACTTATCACGCAGTTATTTGGCCAGAGTGGCATCGAACCGACGACCTGTGACTTAGAAGTAATCACTAATCACTACACCAACTAGCCAGATAAGTTACCTACATCTGCAAAAATATCTTCCTCGAAATACGATGTTTCAAAGGGGATTAAATATAACAGTACAATATAAAAAAATTAATTCTTGCAGCGACAAATCCAATATGTCTGCCAATGATCACTAAAAATGACACCCCATTTGTAATCCGTTCATTATAAGGGTTACGTAAAAGGGTGACACAATGCAATCACACACAACATGAATCTATTGTTTTGTATGAATGTTTGTATGAATGGTGAGGATCAAGGCACATTATTGTGAACTGACTTGTAAAGAACAATTCCCAATATTTTTTGCAAATATGTTATTGGCTGGTGGTAGCCGTGTGGTGATGGATTCGTCATCATCATCATCATCAACAGCTAGTTAATAATTTATTACTGGACATAGGCCTCTCCTTAGAAATAAGGTTTTGGCCTACTGTGTCACGCTGGTCAGACGGGTTGGTAGACTGTTTGTATCAAGTTTTCCTTCTTTTTTTCATGCTGTTGTCCTACGTAGTTAGCTGCTTTAATTGGCTCTTTCGATCTCACAGGATGATTAGGAGTGGTGACACTCCGTATACTTAATCCTACTGGATGTAGGCCTCAATAACTTTAAAGAAGAGCCATTTAATAATTCATGTTACTTTTAAGTAAGACTTGCATTTAAATTTTTCCCTTGGCTCCGCCCGCGTGTATGTCGGTTACCGTTGTAAAAGTAGTCTATGTCCGCCCTTACTTATAGAAGTATTTAAATGTCCAATTCATTTAAAATCGGTTCAGCTATTTAGCCATGAAAGCATAACAGACAGACAGACGGAGTTACTTTCGCATGTATAATATTAGTGGGTATTATTTGAAATGTAATATTTTGTTGAAATGTAATATTTTGTTGAATTTGAAATTTGAATGAATTTTAATAAACCAAGATTAAATTGCGCAAGCGCATTCAGATGACATTTACATTTGATAAACCATTATACGTGGTAGATGTCAAAATATTGTGAGGCAATAAAACATGTTGATGTGCATTTTGTAAGACACCTGACCCCTGGGTTCTAACCACAGATCTTCGTTACACGGGAAACGAGGAAGCCATGCTGGTGTAGAGTTACCAGAAATTTGGTAATCAAATAAGATTAATGTTCAATGTTCATTGATTTGTAACTTCTTAGTTTGAGAGTAAAATGATCATTTGTAGGGTAACATTGGCTAAAAAAACTAATACCTATCAAAACTATATTTTTGGTAGAAATCATATACTACGTAAAAACTATGACTTTACCTAGTATTAAAACGAATACATACTTCAAATTATTAAGAAAAGAAAAAAAAAAGAAAAAAGCGTAGGTACTCCTTCCTAAAAGGCCATTGCAGACGTTCATGGGCGGCGATGATCACTTTCCATCAGGTGACCCGTCTGCTCGTTTGCCCCTCTAACATAAAAAACTTTTCTGACTAATATTATAAGGTTTGTTTATCAATGGTAACAATAATCGTTTATTTTTCTCTCTCACACAGAATAGTAACAATTATCCCATCTTAAACTAAGTGTTAAAGTTTGGTTAGAGAAATCTGTGTGAGACACTGGCATCTGCTCTCAGAAGATCTCTATGACAGATTTACCAGCCTCTCCAACTTTAGACAAGTTACCTTTCTGATTTACTCCATCAAGCATAAGCAGGTGGAAGTTTGGACATGAGAAATGCGAAATTAGCTAGTAAATGAAAATGATAAATGAACATAAGAACATTAATGAATAGAACGTGTACTGTGTGTGTGTGGCAGAAGAGCAGACGGGTCTGATGGTTATACCTTTATTTATTTTTTATTTTTTTATTTTTTTCTTTAAAAAGACAACTCCCGCATTAGGAAAATATCCTGTGTCGCGGCGGACTTTACAAACATACATGAAACGGACACAAATAACACCCAGACTTGGAACAACAATTTTTGGATCACACAAAGTGTCGTCCCATGTGGGGTTTGAACCCACAACACTCGGCGTAGTAGGAAGCGGCGTGGCGACCGCTTAAACCACTACGCCATCCGTGCCACTCAAGTCACCAGTGATGGCAATACAATATGGTATCCTCCCACTGGCAAGGCCGAAGCATTTGGTGACGTTACTCAATCGGTAAAACGCAACGAAAGAACGAAAATTGCTTCACAGTGTTTTTCCTGAGGCCGATGCAACTCAATACTCAATACTTTAATACTCAATACTTTATTGCTTCCATAATATGAATACATAGGTGACAACAATTCAAGCGGCAACAATTATGGACCCTGTCTTTTCAGTCTTCTCGTTCTCGTCGTTCTTGTCAACATTCAGAATTCCAATTTAATTGTATAAAAACTCACATTATCATTCATAAAAACCATATATTTTGTAAGAAAATACATTTGTGTGACCTATTAGCGTTCCGTGTCTTGCGTTACCAAATTATCCTAATTATTGCTCGCCCTTAATACCTACCAAGTTCAAAGGGCAAATTTTCCATTTCTAAATGTACCTTTGCCATCAACCAATCATAATTCGGGGAGAACGTAACTTAAGGTGAATCTATGACGAGCCACCACGCCCTGGGGGAAGGCCTAACACGGACCCTTACTAATCCAATATTAAACACATTCGGATATTAGATACAAAGTGAGCATTCACAGAATTTAATAATCCTGCTCCCACACCTATATACACCTTTCGCTCTAACACATAACTCGGTCCCCCTCCAACATGAATTATTAACAACAATTTTATGATTACATTTAGCACTGAGTGTAAGTGCGGGCGAGACGTGATACGAAAGTCGAATGGCCGGTGAAAAATGGCGGGAAAAACGTTGCCAGTTAATATTTTATTGGTTTCGATAGGTTTGAGTTATGTAAGTCAGTTGGGGGTTCCGGTAATTTTCAATTTTGTGCCTGAAATATTGATAAGGCAATCCCCAGTGGACTATTTATCGGGTAACTTTGGCTCACGTTGCAGTTTTAATGATCACACTGACAGATGATGGTGTGATCAGTAATTAGTTATAACTACATACGTGTACAGTATAGTCTTGAGTAATTTATATAAAACTAGCTGACCCTGCAAACGTTGTTTTGCTATTTACAATATTTAAAAAAAATATCTTTTTTTATTTTGAATTTCTTAAGATCCTTTCTTAGCTGACCTCTACTCGGTGAAAAGAATATTCCTACCAAATTTCAAGTCTTTATCTCTAATGGTTCCAGAGATATCGTGATGAGTGATTATATACGTGGAAATCTCTTATATATATATATAGATAGATGGCGTACTCTTCTTAGAAAAAGGTATGCAGTTAACCTAGATGTACAGTTTTAAGGCCCAGTACTCAGGCCCATGTAAATTACATATAAATTTTAGTATAGATATTCTATTCTTATACAGTTATTCTACAACCATCTACTAGACAATCAAAAAAAAGTAAAAACAATGAATCTACCTGACGCATTATAACTAGAGCCTCAAGATCGCAAGTCAAGATAGGCAAAAACTTAAAACCACGGGACCTACGAAGTAGTCTCTGCCAACTTTCGGTTTTTTCATCAATTAATTTATTTACTGATGCCATCGTCTAAATTCTATAAATACCATCTCAATTATAACAGAAAATACTATAACATTCCCAGAAAATGCCAATAAAATCTCATTACAATTGATCACAAACACCAATTCAATCTCATGTCAAAACTACAAAAAAGGCCATCAAAAACATTGCAATATTAGCATACTACATTGTTTAAACTGTTATTAGCACGCACCGGACACATGTAAGCAAATGCGGGCGCCTTAAGTAGCTCATACACCCGGATGGTCTCACTCTCGGCTCACCAAAAGCACTAATATTCAAAACACATTTCGTCTTGACGATTCAGCGGTCATTCGAGTCGTGATCGGAATGCTCAAAGTCGTAACAGTGACGAAAATGGAACACAACAGGTCCCTGTCATTTTGTTTCGCTTTTCTACCCCAATGTTGTAATATAATAATCGTTATGTAGCGAGTGACGCCTCTTCTGATTAAGAACAGCTTCGTATTTAATGAATTATATTTTATTTCTATCTATTTTTATAATTAATTCCTACAATTGATACATTTATTAATCAGTCAGTTAAAATATTATAATTTAAATACAAATTTCTTAACATTATAAATGCAAAAGTCTGTAATTCAATCACGCCAGTACGGCTGAACTGATCTAAATATAATATTGCACAAATAGAATATAGTCTAGAATAGTACATCAGTTTCTCATACGAGACAAACGATTAACAAAATAAATTCATGAATGCCATTCTACTAGTGTCGATACAACAGAAAAAAAGTAAAACAAAACATTAGTGACTGCCAGTACGAACAGATGCATACTTATTTAAAAAATCAGACAGGTTACTAATTAAATTCCATATTAAAATTAAAACTACAACCGAAAGCGCGGGCACATTTGGCGTACCATGTCAAAAACATGGCGGAACAAAAAAAACTCGGCATGAGTGTCACCGATTGACAATTAGCGGAATCATCCCGACTGATCCGAAATTTTCATCGCATAATTGTCACTTGATAATTGAAAAACGCAATTACGGACGGCAAGAGCGTAAGTTAATTAATATTATATTCTGAAATAATCGCCCCACCTCCCCCCTCCCCCGAGACAGGGGACGTGGACTGATTGAATTATAGGCAAATTTTGAATTTTGAATAATTCACGGGAGTGAGTTAGCCCTTTATGGCGGGAGGGCCTGCATTTTTGGTTTAATTAATCTGGTTATTGTTTTTGAAACGGGTTTTGTGTTCTATCATTGTTTTTGGTTAGAGTTATATACACATACAATGTTGTCAGAGTAAAAAAATTCTGAAGATTGTATAAATATCCTTTCACTGATTATATAATCATAAATGCAAGTCTTTCTTACAAGTAATTACTATGACCCAATAATAAATGATTTATTATATCATCCATATGTTAATAGAGCTATATCTGTTAACTTCTTAACCTTAGATAGGCAGTACTGAATCGTATTATTTTTTCCACTCGTGAGAGATATCGCTCGTTGACACCAAACGATTTACAATCCGCAACATATTGATATATTATGCAATTAGTTATTCGCGATGGATAAATGAGAAAAAAAGTAAATATAACATCGGCTACGGCTCCTAGTTACAGATCAGTACGGATACCGCGGCTCCACAAAATTCAATTTGGCCAGCATTTACCCGCCGTGCGACAAACCAAACAATTACACATACGTGTGTGTCGAAAGCATAATTTTACCGCAAAAACTGCGTGGAAATGTGAAAAAAAAACACCAGCGCTGACGCTTTGTTAGTTTTCGCGCCAACGCGTCGGCCATTTTTGACAGCTGTCAAATGCTGTGCTAGTGATTGCGTCTTTTGTAGTCACACCTTTTTCGAGACACCGCAGTATTTTTTTCACGTTGAAAAAACTCAAACGTCCTATTTAAATATTTTAACGGGAAATATGAATAGCACAATGTAATCCCACACATTACGAAGCGCATAGGAATATGAAAGCGATAAAACGAGATGCATCAGCGATACTGCATCACAATCCTGTCTCATTTCAATACCTATTGTGAGGTCGGCGCTAGTGTTGTAACGTCGTAACGTCCCGGTCTACGGACACCCATCAGTCATTTACGAATGAATACATGACAATCGATCGAGATACGTAAGGTAACATGTCTTGGTTGAGTGACGAGTGATTCTCGCGCCAGTGACGGATAGCCGAACGTTGACAACGCAGAGGCAGCTCTCGCGTCGACTTCTTTTTACAAATTTCAAGCAGAAGAAGTTTGACGCGCTATAGTGATGTGACGATGTGAACCTGTCAGTTTTCAATTGGTTCTTAAAGGGTGTTGACGTGTCCCGTCAGATCTAGATCCGAAGTGCGGATATGTTAATTGTTGACGGAGAATTTTCATAAATAGATCCTTGATAATTATTTCTACTGTCAGTTTAACAATTAAAAGAGACTAGGTGTGTTAAGAAATTTGAAACTTATACCTATGAATTAATTGTATGTACCGATGAGAATCGATTACTAAAACGATTACGAGCATTTAGTAGGCTTGCAATAGTAAACATCGTTAGGTATGTGTGGCGCATTGGAGCGATGCGATATATCGTAAAGGATACTTTTTGTTGAGCAGTAAGAAAACCATTTTATGATCGTTAAAATTTACATATTTAAATGCTACCTACACGGACGGTCGAAATTATTCTAATAGTTCTACGATGAATCACAATTTTATATCCATTACTGTAGCATTATAACATGAAGTAATGTTTTGTTTTCCTGGGTGGGTATCGAAGTCACGATCTCTGGCTCAGCTGTCAAGACTGCTAACCACTAGACCAACAGACCAGACAATGATGAATATGATCTGTAATGTTCTGTGTCTAGGTGTAATTTATCTCTACTATGTATGTATTTAGAAATATGTAAGTATGGCGGCAACAGACATATTACGTAAGTACGACCATAATTGTAGTTAGCAAAAAGTGGGAGTTTATACACCTCTGCCTAACTCTTCTGGGATAATAGACGTGAGGATATGTTCTTTTTTTTTTTTTAATTTACTCATTTAGAATTGATATTCATATGAAATATGGCACAAGTATGAAAAAATATGGCGAATAAAATTTAGTGATCGAATGACCTCGTTACGTTTTTTAGTTCCAAATGTAATTTATAGGACGGAATAAATTTCAAAATAAATGGCAATTAATACGTGACTTCTAATTATTTTACTAACAAAGGTGCTTATTATTAAATTTGTGTGCAGCCAACGTACACAGGGTAGGCGTTCTTAAGGAGTAAACTCCAGTCGTGCGTCGGCGCTAACACACACACTTTTTTTTTAAAGTTCTCTCGTAACTGTAGATTCATCATCCTGTGTACTTTAACATACCTAGAGTTATACAAATCTACAATATCCCGTCTATACTGTCAGTTATTTTAAAACTTTTTTCAGCATTCATTGTTTTCTACTAGAACTTAAAGAAAACAGCATTTTCTGACTCTCGTGATATAATTATCACTAAACATCAATTCTTACAGTCTTTTTAAAATATCAGCGAGTAGTAAGTAAAATAGATCTTTTATTTCGAATGTATTATTTAATACATATTATAATAAAATTACCATAAGCGGCCATTACGTCCAAAATTACCGTGTTAGAATGAATTTTCTACATATTATCACATTAGCCTGACATTCAAATACTATAATTGTACAATCTATGGCTAGCAATATTTATGGCAGGAACTTCTAAAAAAAGTTCTATCGCGTATCTCGCAGTTTACAACACGCATGCAACAAAAACAAGTATATCCACATTAAAAAATATATAATTTCTTTCCTAATTATGAACAATTAAGCTAATGTGTTCAATAAATTGAATATTTTAGTTGTTGTAGCGTATTCTAGACGGATGTTGGTGTTTTGATCCATCCTCTAATGTAATACCAACTTCCCTTATTAATAAATCAAACGATGTTGTGTCGTCGACTTTTGATTGGCGTTCGACGTCGTTTACAATGTCTTTAGTACGAAGTTCCAAGATTTGCTGTATTCTTTATCTCTTCTTTTATTATAAACTGGATTATATTTTATTATAGATTAACTGTAATCGGAAATAATTTAGTTGAATGAATCTGAGTTCCTACAATGTTATTGACTCGAGATTATAGGGCTTTGGACGATTTTATATTTGCAACTCGTTCAATGCTAACTCTTAAATTAAATAATATTAATTTATATATAATATTTCGGACATCTAACACACAACGCCATTTAGTCTCAAACTAAGCAAAGCTTGTACTATATACACTTGTGTATATACTTTTTGTTGTAAATACATACTTATTATACATAGAAAAGACTCAAAGTCCGAAACAAATATTTGCAGAGCATGCAAACATGGATGTATTCTTAGACTCAAATATTTATGTGTGTAAATCCTTGGAAAAGGATAGGTTAGAAGAAGAATTGTTTAAAACTGTAGAAGTTTTTAAAGATGACGACAAATAGGACTCTCTTTTCTCTTTCTGGTTATCCTCGTCTACATCAGAAAGAGAGAAGGGTGGGTGTTTATGTATCTATCTTGTTCTTTCCAACTTTCATCAGTTATTTTATCTTCATATTCATTTCTTTGAAATATGGTATGGCTTTGGAATCTTTCACTATTATTATCTATTGTATTTTAACAAGTAGTTAGAGCTTACCTGGATCTGTCGCGTCGAGGGTCTGCGGTGGGGGCTGGCTGAGAGGCCCAGGAGTGCCTCCGGAGCCTGGTGAGCGTACGTCGTCGTTCACCGCGCCGCCGTACGACAGCGACGATGACGGTGGTCTCTGTTGACAACATACAATAATTTCATGAGACCTTTAAACAATTCATTATACATACAGGAGTTGGTTTGGAGTGACATGGATTCAAAGAGAGACGTTTAATCAAAAATATGGTATTTACACTTCCTACATTATAACTTGTACGGGGCGGACTATGTAATTATGATCTTTCTTTATCAAATAAGTCTTGATTTGATTTTATACAGGCAGTTTATGAACAGACGGGTAACCTGATGATATGTCAAGACACAAGTGCGTTAAAGCGCTTAGGCCCCCCCCCCTCTTTCTCCTCCACGAGAATTAGATCGGGGTGCCAGACCTCCGACAACATTACTCACTCGTCATAGAACGCACCATCATCGCCTGACATCAGTTTTCAGACAATGATGAGTGTGATCTGTAATGTTCTGTGTCTGGGTGTAATTTATCTCTACTATGTATGTATTTAGAAATATGTAAGTATGGCGGCAACAGACATATTACGTAAGTAGGACCAAAACTGTAGTTAGCAAAAAGTAGAAGTTTATACACCTCTGCCTAACTCTTCAAGGATAATAGTATATTTTCTCTGTATTCTTATTTATTTTTTACTAATTATCTTTTTTATATTTGTATTCTTAAAATTGTTCTACTTGAAAATATGACCAGAACGATCTACAAAAAAAAACATTGAACGCGGCGAAGATCAACCTCAAGATGTTTTTATTTCAATGCACTAAGTTCCTTTTTATTTGAGCACCCCTCGACATGGAAGACAATACAAAACCGCAGACGAACTTTAACAAGATAACAGCCGTGTTTTATTTCAATTATTCAATTAAACATAATTTGGTCCTTTGAAAGCTTCGGAGTCCAATAGCCCGAGTCGAACAACTGTGCTCGCTCGGCCGAAACTAAACAGCCAAGTGGATTCTTTTTTTACCTATTTTGTATCGGAAATAGACTTTAAAAACCGCATTGATATTAGAATTTAAAAAGCAAACTGGATTTTTTTTAAATGTATCAAAGTTGTGCTTTTCGTGGGGACATCTTTCCGCCATGTTTAACTTTGGTACTCTTAGATTTTGGTGTTCTATTTCAGGGGCGATTTCAGTGCCTGTACAATGGTAACCAGACTGCTGTAAAACACACTTATATATTTCTAAATATACTATTATATACTATTTATATAGTACACCCAAACACAGAACAAATGACCGTGCTCATCACACAATTATTTGTCCTGGGTGGGAATCGAACCCATGAACTCTGGCGTAGCAGTCAGGGTCCCTAACCACTAGACCAACAGGCCAGTCAAATACATCATTACTTAGTTGTAACGCCATTTGTACATGGTCATTAAATTGAAATACTATTGTATGTATAATGTACTGAACTGGTGTACAATAAAGATTATTCTATTCTACTCAGTGATAGTAATAAGTCTTCTGGAAATAAAGTTAAAAGATTCTGATAAAAATCAAATAATATTATATTGCTGTAATTTATTCCTCTTTATTGACCTGTTTTTTTTTTAAAGACAACTCCCGCATTAGGAATATATCCTGTGTTGGCGGGGGACTTTACAAACGTACACAAAGAACACCCAGACTGAGAACAACAATTTGTGGATCACACAAACTGTCGTCCCATGTAGGGTTTGAAACCACAACATTCGGCGTAGTAGGAAGCGTGGCAACCGCTTAAATCACTACACCAATTGTGCAGTGAATTGTTGTAAGGCAGAATCTTGGATGGTAGCATAGTTAAGGTGTTCATAAACCCCAATATCTGTTAACTCTGTGCAGAACCCTGTAGAAGTAGAACCCGCTGAATATTGGACAAACTTTAAACCAAAGGCTGTCTCTCTAAACATGCACATCATAAGCCTGCACATGATACCTACACAAATGTTCACCATCATAGTAATAGTCCCTCTATCCCATTACCTCACGCCAAAAGGAAAGTGTTACCATTCGGTTATTGTCGCAACAGTTCGGAAGCGTTCGGGCGGTAATGAGCCGGCGCACACGCCACTCGGCCATTAGCGCATGCGCAGTACACACCTGCCGCTAGTCTCTTGTAATGAACAAATTATGAAACAAGGAAATCTCTGGCTATTCTGGCGTTAGATACTAAGTTAGATGGTCTATTTACGATATCTTATATATCTAATCTTTGTATCTAATGCGGTTTCTGATTATTTTGTGTAGTTAAGTTACGAAATGCACTTTAGTGCATCGATAGTAATTATTTGTAGTAATTGCTTCTGACTCCAAAGTTAAACTAGCGATATAACCCAGTAGAATATCGATAATAATAAAAATTCGAAATACCTCACACGCAGTCGTCTCATCCTAGGCTGGCAGAGCCTGTAGTATCGTAACCAAACTGCTGGTAAATATACTTTCGAGTATGTACGAGAATGACTAAATATCTATTATATGCATGCGGGCTAGCTCTTACAGCATACTAGCCAGGATTGTAGAGAAGTTAGATTGCAGGTACATGTACTGTAGCGCCGTCTCTCAAGGAGTGCATAAAAGAATTATTGTAAATCTGCACGGACTTGATTGCACAGCGTAGTGGTTTAAGCGGTCGCCACGCCGCTCACTACTACGCTGAGTGCTGTGGGTCCGATCCCCACATGGGACGACACTTTGTGTGATCCACAAATTGTTGTCTTGAGTCTGGGTGTTCTTTGTGTCCGTTAAATGTATGTTTGTAAAGTCCCCCCGCGACACAGGATTTATTCCTAGCGCGGGAGGTGTCTTTTAAAAAAAAGAAATCGTCTCTACTAATATAGGATAAGTTTTATGTATTACTAACAAGCAATGTGTCATGGTTACTCTAATAAAAATGAAAGTTAGATAAATTACACACAGCTATGGAAAAAAATGGTCGTTCTCACCATACAACTATTTGTCCTGGATAAGAATAATACGTACCATACGTACTCTGGCTCAGCAATCAAGATTACTAACCACTGGTATAGTTTCAGTTTCCAGAACTATACTGTAGTTGTAATCTTTGCCAGCCCATCATAATCACTTTCCTGACCCGTACTAAATTATATTTAACGTCAACGCAATGTTTCAGTATAATTGGTTTTAGTTTACTTGGTACATATCACAACTTATCCAGAATAATGAAAATGTAATGCTCTTCCGTCCGTGTGGTGACGGATTAAGAATATGAAGTGTCACCACAACTATTCATCTTGTGGGTGTCGTAAAAGCCGATTAAGGAAGCAAACTACGTAGGACAACAGCACTGCAGAGAGAAGGAAAACTTGAGATAAACCCTATACTAACCCGTCTGGCCACCGTGGTATAGGAGGCCAAAACCTGCTTTCTAAGGAGAGACCTATGACCAGCAGTGGACTATTAAAGGCTGATGTTGAAGTTGAATGCTCTTCCGTGATACTTCTGTCACAGACATGTCTTGATAGATTTATACCTGTATTAAGGGTGACTCAGAAGTAAATGTCCCTATATATAATAAGTGATTGTCCTCTGCAATCACCGTTCAGATAATGGTGTCATCGACTACTGCAGTCCTGTGATATCTCTCCTTTTTGCACACTCAGGTTTCCTTTCTTTTCTCCTGTCTGAAGGAGCTTTGGTGTCAGGGAGGCTGACAATAAAAAACCCAGCTAAATCTCCTTGCAATGTCGCACCTTGTACCGTCTTCAAATAAAACACAGACGTGAAAATTAAAATAATCATGTGGATTTTTCATTTTTTTCTGTTTTTTTTTTATCCTGCTAGCTATATACTATTTAAATCACAATCAGCTATAAAAATCTAAACTACGTATGTATGATTACTAAGTCCGTGATTGATTGCGTCAATTTGGTTGTTACCGGTAATTACCGAAAAAACGTACCTACATGTTTAATTGCCGCCAGTATTACTGGCAACACTGATGATCGTTAGTGACGTCTGATCTATTGTTGAAATCGCCTTAATGGGTGCCGTAATTGGTTTTGTATAAAGACCACCTTATACACGAATAATTGGTAGACATTTCTTAAGCTTACACTGTTTCTCATAGATGATATGCTCACACACACAATCTGGGCACAGATGTTGAATAATATAATCACACGCACACTCAGGTTTAATTAAATTATACTAATGGCATGAATTATCCATATTAATTATATTAAGAAGCTGTTACGAAAAAAATATGCAATCATATTAGTGATAAAATAATTAAAAAGACTTTAAGTTTATCGTTAGTCATGGGAATAGCTCTTTCTAGAACTCTACAAATTGTTGATCCTGGATACTGCAATATTTGAAACTTTCTTTGTCAGCCTGCAATTATGTTATAATTTTAACGTTATCACTTGCAATCTAGCTTGCCGTTTGCTATTTAACTTTTTTATTTTTTATTTTAGTGGTTAAAAAAAAAACCACTATCTAGGTAAAACTATACCAAGGAGGTTATTTCTATTAAACCGCTTTGCCCTTGGCACTCACCATATTTAAGCTGGCCGCATCGTAGAACACCCATGCCTGTATCGCTACTGCTGTCAAACACACATCTCTTCACACCTCTATTTACCTTTGCCGATATCCTTCACACAACATACGGTTCCCGCCAAAATCGTGTTCGTATTTAGACACAGCGTTCTACAAAACGAACGTTAGAATTCCTAGTTCAAAAATAGAACGCCAAGCATTCAATAATCATTAGCGCGAACGTACGCGCAACCAGAGCAGATGTCTGGGATAATACGCGCTTTTCATTTGTGCGATCAGCTTTGCTAGTTCGTTTTAATTGATATAGAATTTGTTTTTGATAGTGGTTCGGAGGTGGAATTTGATTTATTTATAGTGCAGACATACACATTTTTATATTCAGATTTTTTTGATTGAAGGCGTTTATTCCAGTATCAATATTCTCTTGCCTGCTTCCTTTTCTATTGATAAATGAAAAATTGGTAATTCGATTTTAAGTCGAAGTCTACCGTAGTCCAGAGGGGACGATAGTATACTGTATCGTTAAGATCAGAAAGAATGTCAAAACGATTAAGATCTCGCAGTTTCTTCTATAACTAGTTAATTTTATTATCCTAAAGGTAACGATGAGTTTCAAAATCCATGACGTCATGAGCAACACTCGATTTATTCAAGATAAAAAAATTGCGAAATATAACTCAAGTTTGTTTTGAGTAGTATAAAGTTGAAGTGGTTTTATCTGAGATCGCAGATTTAAAAAAAAAACAACAATACGTCACTTAGCATCATGCATTGGTATAGTAAAGCTAAAGCTGCATGCATTGCATTATGCAAAACAGTCACCTGTTTTATAAATGATAACAGTTTTTATTGTAAGTGTTATTATCTTTTCTCACATTGTGGTTCAATTTAAAAATACCATTCTTAATTATTGATAAGTAACAAGTCTTTGTTAAGATGTTTAATTAAAAGTTCATGATCAACATGTAAGGCATACGCAACAAAGAATTGCGGCCCTTAAATTGTAATTACATATTTTGAATATCGAAAGAAAACCATTCAGTTCGAAGATCAAATCTTTAAAGCTTAGATTTGTTAGTTAATTCAAACGCAAATTCGAATATAATTCAAAATTCGAATGCACAACTTGTGTTATTTCAAACAAGAATCTAACCAGCCTATACTAATACAACTGGAAATGTCAAGAAAACTATTCAAACACCTGTTTGAAAGTGGAATCCAATATAACCCTTTAACCGAATTCTTTGCATTGTAATTGAGCGTCATTTGGCAGCTTTTGATAGTGAAACTCGTTCCAATTTCAAATTACACCATTATCCGATTAGAATTATCGTCTATTCACAATCTAATAACGTTTGACATTCGAATTTAATCCATAATCTAACCTACCCACATGGTACCAACCCATATGTTACTAAAATAGACAACAAAAGATTAGCATAGCATAGACATTAACTACACTTTTTTCGGCTAAGGTACGGAGGATAGAGGCAAGGAGAACCATCTCTGTGTATAAAAAGTGTCCGTAAAAATGAGTCCAATAATGGTGGCACTGAGCCTAGGATAAATTTATATTGCCTTCAATAATAATTAGACACTGTGTACTAGACTGCGAAAATAGTCAATATGTTTTACAGACAATAAATAAACGCGTAATAACTTTCAGACAATAAAAGTATTATTATATTTTAACTCAGCACACTTGTGCACAGTTATGTTCATATCGTAGTTTTTTCAGTATACAGCTGGACACTTTTTCAACTTTCCCCCCTACAGATATGGTTCTCTTTGTCTCTTCACTCCATAGGCAAAGGGTATGATTATTAATTAGAACATACCTTTTGGCAAAGCAGTAAACATGGGCGGTTATAGATTGACACAGACAAACACAGGACTAGGTAATTTTTTCTTAAATGTTTCTTTTACATTGGCATAGTAACCTGTTGTGTTAGTGATTTCTTGTGGGTTTATCTAAAAACAGATTTATTAAAAAAAGAGGAGACAATGGCCGGTGTCACCAATTTTATGAAAAAAAAAAGCTGTTCAATTTGAATTTCGAAAATAAATATTACATTTCCCGTTCTGAAGTATTACATTGTTCCAAAATAAAAGTCTTTTAATTCAAATATAGAAAGAAGATGACGATGAAGTAGGCATATTACGTACCTACATATGTATCAAGATATGTCATTTTGATTCCATTTTTGAATTTTGTGTATTCGATGTGGTTGGTCCTTCTGTTTTATTTTAATTAAGATGTACATTACTAAATAGTGTTGTTCTTAAAGTAATTTAGTGAAGAATTTTGGAAAAACTTAACTTCTTTCGTAAATAAGACCTGTTATGCCACGACTGGTTTTATATAAAGAATAAGTGTGTGCATGCGTTCAGGTAACAGAAACTATCGTTCAATGCCTTAACGCCATAAAAATATCCCTTGAGTTCTTTCAAGCAGCCACAGTATTTTTGCCGGGTAATATATTATTTTTAAATGGCGACATTTTCAAGTGTTTTTAAACTGATACAAACATTTCTACGGAGTGACTACAATCTTATCGGCCCACATAAGAATTGATTGAAACATTGTATTTTTGGACTTAAAACAGTCCTAACTGGTTTACTTTCAAAATAGTTTGTAAATTATATCGACTAACTTTATGAAATCGCATTCATCAAGTTAGTCGATATAATTTGAGTGAAACACACATTGGCATGAATATGAACGTGATTGTAATTGTAACTTAACGAGATTTTGTAATTGAGCAGCATTTATTGAATGTATTCTTAGATTTTTACATAATACTCTACGAATCCGTATGGTGACGGAAAATCCGTGTGGTAACGGATTAAGAATACGAAATGTCACCTCCCCTATTCATCCCGTGGGTGTCGTAAGAGCCGACTAAGGGAACAAACTGCACAGGACAACAGCACTGCAAAAAGAAGGAAAACTTGAAACAAACCCTATACCAACCCGTCTGGCCAGCGTGGTATAGTAGGCCAAAACCTCCTTTCTAAGGAGAGGCCTATGCCAAGTAGTGGACTGTTATAGGCTGTTGATGATGATGACTCAACGAAATTATCTATAACATTACTGTAGTAGCATTAGATATATATTTATATATATATATTTGAATATTACACATAAAGAGTTCGTGATTATCGGTAATGTTCTTAAGGCGTGGGAGCATAAGAAACAAACTTACTTGAGCATTTATAATATTAGTTGTCAGTTACCATCATCTTTCCCAACTCTGATAACAAAAAACACAAAAATCGACTAAAAATAACTTGCCTAATTAAAAGCACAACACTTCTAAGTTCGTTTTTTTTTCTGTTAACAGGAAACATGTCTGTTTCGCACCATGTGGCAACAAGTCGTGCATCATTACATAGCATTATTGTTATGTCATTATTATATTGTTATTGTAATAATTATGTTTATTCACAGCCACGGTTGTTGGCCGTGAGGGGGCAATTTTGAATCGTTAGCGAATTTCGTTACAAATCGACTAAGTGACGCGATGCGATGATAATTTCGACTATTTTTAGTGATCGATTGTTTTAGTTAGTTCAATATTTATTTTACTTTTTTCTAGCTAATAAAAAATAAAACTGTGGGTAACAATACGAAGATAGTAGTTTATTTTTATTATTTTATATAAATTAAGTGACTTTCATAGCACTTACAACTTATATTAGGTATTTTACCGAACATGGGATTAAAATGAGAATGAAATAAAAGTTCTAAAAAAAATATAGTTTTTCGAACGAAATCAATAAAATAAGATTTTTTATGGAATAGGGAGCAAACGAGCACACCGGTCACCTGATGGTAAGTGACTACCACCGCCCATGGACAGCTGCAATTCCAGAATCACGAATGCAATGCCGCCCTTTGAGTCACCTGGTGTACCTTTAGGTTAACCTTTTTTCCCCTTTGTCCTCTTTTCCCCAAACAGGGAAAAAGAGGTAAACCCTCTCTGCTAAAAAATAAATATTCGAAGGTATAGAAAGAAAGGTAAAGTTCAAATTTAGACTCATCCAATCTAACGAATTTAGTTCTAAATAGGTTTTTTTTTAAGTGAAAGCTTAAGGGGCGTTGGGCATTTTTTGAGACGGGTAAAACAATTCAGCTCGAGATACTGTTACCGTTACCGACACCTATGTACATAAGTTTTCACTTCTGCCGTTCCGGAGTTTCAGACTATCTATCTTGGTGCCCTCAACGTTAAGTAACCCTCAAAAATTTGTTTTATCAAAATCTAATTACGAGCCCTATTACTACTATTTGTCATCAACAAAAAAAATAACACTCAAATGCTCACCCGATCGTTGAAGCACCAATTATTTTTAAACAAACAAATCAATAAACACACGCTCGCACCGGTGAAGCAGGGTTAACTTTGGCTAAGAAAACAAAACCGTACAATGGATCAGGGTTGTCCGCAACGGTCCACTCTAGTAATATGAATAATATATTTTTATAGGGGTGGTTGTGATATGAAATTTATATTTAAAATTAAAAAAAATAGAAATTTTTGATAGGTTTTGTAGTAGAAATTAAATTATTTTACACATATCTAGAACTTATAGACATAGTCCTTAGGTAAAATTATCTTTGAAACTTGTTTTAATATAGCAAAATAGACTTTTAAGATTAAATTAGTAATTTAAGTATCTAAATCGCCGGTTACTCGATGTAACACTCTCATCTTGTTACTTAAATCTTATGACTTATAGATAAACTATAAGCCTGAGCTGATGTACCATCAGTTGATGTGAAAAATCGACGGTAAAAGTTTAAATTCACTTAAACTATATATTTTTTTAGCTTTATCAGCTACATATGTTAGTATGAAGCATTTTTTTTTACAATTACTTGTCGACAGCCCTACAAAAGCCCCTGAATCAACCCGTCAAACGCACGCCCGCGATGAATTAAATCGAAAACAATTCGTAAAAAGAACAATAGAAGGGTTGGAACAAAACTTCCAGTTTGAATTTGGAATACAACTCGAAACGACGCACGCGCAACCTCGTCGAGGAGGACAAGTCAATGAAGTCGGTTAAAAGTGCGTAATGCGATATGTTGTATTGTTTTCAACTCATTTGTATTAATTTTAGAAATCGTGTATTGTAAAAAATATTCTGTATTTCAACGAGCGTTTTTCAGGTCAATATTTATCTTTGCATCTATCTACTATCTTTGCATATCTAGGTGTCAAAAGTTTGTTGAAAAGCATAAAATTTATTTAAATTATAAAATCTGCATAAAGAGGAGTCCGCCTGACTACATTGGCAACTTGGCGTTACAGCTATCGATCCCGGTCGAAGATCCAGAGATAGGCCGAAGACAAGATGGGAATATACGGCTGAGGGACATGCAAGACTATCGGGTTTCTGAAGACGAGATATATGATGGAGCAAAATGAAGTTAGAAACTTGAGAAAGCTGACCAGGAAAGCTGATACACCATGTGGGATGATTAGCTTGGAAGAGAGATTATGAGAGAGCTTATAGGTTCTGGATGACGACACTTGAAAGGAGACACAATTACCTAAAATAACGCAGAATAACGTGATGATTGGTATTACTCTAGTAAGGTTTGCCTTACAAGCGTCAATATGTAGTAGCAAATAGACAATAAAAATTGTTATTAATGATAAATTAGTAAAAAATAATATAAACTTTGATCAGATTGTCTTTACCTAACCTTACTCTAATCTCCTAACAAAAGCATACGTCTTTCTATGGCTTATTAGTAGAAGCTATACTTTAATTCAAAATAAATTGAAATCAATGGTACCAACCGAATTTATGGTCTACCAAAAACACTTGCCAAAGTCCCATAGACGATGGCAAAAAAAAAAGACGAAAACAAAAGAGTACATTAAGACACATGGCAAGTCAAGATGACACAATAGTAAAGTTTCATTTAGACTGATTAATGGTAATGGAAAAGTCGGATACGGCCACCCTCTCGGGAGGACTGGAGAGGGAGAGGCGCGTCCTCAAGATTTGCACTCCGTCTATATCAGTGGACATGTGTTTACGGAGTGTTAGAAATAAGAAATAAACATTTGTATAACAAACAAAAAGAGCGTAATTTTGACATCACTAGAGAGGTAGAATTAAGCAGAATTATCTAAGGAGAGCTTATGTCCAGCAGTGGACTATTAAAGGCTGTTGATGTGATGTGTGATTGTCTGTTTGAAGCCTACCATACAACCAGCATTTAATTCAGAATTCAGCTGTATATTTCTTCTAGTCAGTATCGTCTTTAGAGTCAATGAGTTGAATTTAGTAATAACTTTTAAAGTGATCTGTGACTAGTCAGTGCAACCTGGTCGAAACATCAGGTATTTCAAAGATATTGTTTACTTCTTAATACATATCGTGAGCTGTAATTATATTTTGAATATAGTACCTGAAACAACATTCTAATCTGTCATTTTAAAACAACACTTGGGTAATTATAAATTCATACACAGGAATTCCGTGTAGTGACGGATTAAGAATACGGAATGTCACTACCCCAATTCATCCCGTGGGTGTCGTAAGAGCCGACTAAGGACGCAAAACAAGGCAGGACACCAGCACTGCAAAAAGAAGGAAAACTTGACACAAACCCTATACCAACCCGTCTGGCCAGCGTGGTATAGTAGGCCAAAACCTTCTTTCTAAGGAGATGCCTATGTCCAGCAGTGGACTATTAAAGGCCGTTGATGTGATGTGATGTGACACAGGAATACTTGTAAATGAATTTTGGAAATCAATTGCAACATTTTTCAAGTTGTCGTATCAAAATAAATGTTTGTATGTATATATAGTTTGAATGACAGTATGTGCTATAATTTGAGGAGGAGATAATGCCTGCAATGGCTACTACTAAACCTGTCAAGTTTGACCTGATATGATTCGTTTTTGACAATCTAACCAATGTGAAAATTGATGGAGACAGTTTTTGGACAGATCTCGTTATTGTTGGTTATTTCTAAACTATAATTTTATATATTAATGCTAGCTCCATTGTTAGTTACTAGTTGCTTGTGTTAGGAATAGGTTCATCAGTAGTGAGGGTGGTGGCCGTTACCTTATCGCCTTTAGATACTCGACTTACAATAAAATCCTTATAGATTTAACATGTCTTCATATATGTAAGAATAGTTAACTGAACCCAGGAATCAAATGCATGACCAACCAACTTTTATCACACCCACTAAGAGTGTTTTGCTACAGTAGTGTAATAACCCCCAATTTCAATTGAACCAAACATAATTAACTCACCCATTTCAGACAGCTAGTCTATCATTTGCCGAAGGAATAATTTATCTATTATTTCGCTATTCGCAACACTACAAACATTAGCTGGCGTCGCCTGCGCAGACACGTGCGGTGTCAGATGACGTGGGAACTGACGAGCCTCCCTCATCCCTCTCACTCGAAGGGTACTCCCTAGAGATGATTACGAAAATAACAATCTGGAACTAGCATTTTTTAACTAACTGGCATTTGCTTGCGACTACTTCTGTTAGAGTTAGTAGTTTCAATGGTTCTATTTCCTACTAGCTTTCATCTATACATATAAAATGGTATACTCTGACTGATTGAGCAACATTGTGAACCTCTGCTTTTCATGTTGAAAGTATGTTTTTTTATCTGCGCATTGGCTTTACTTCAATCTAAATATCTTACAACATGAACATACTCGTAGTTACGTCCCACGTGTACAAAACTGTAGGGAATCTGTCTCAGCAATCCGTGGGTCGTGACTTTGATTCCTGGAAGTGAAAGTTTTTTTTGCGTTACAGATGCGGTGGAATGAAAAAAAATTGTAATGTGTTTAACACATGTTAGCGACGCCATCTTGAATATTTGGGTTAGTTGATTGACATATTCGTTTAAAGAATTTCTATTTAGTAATGGTTTTTACTAGAACTAGGAATTTGTCTTTTCAATTTTCACGTTTCATGGGAAAATTATAATTATTATATAAATAGGTGACAATGATCTGCTAACATCTATTTAAATCTGTCTATCCCCTGGGGACAAAGGTGTAAGTATTATGTATGTATGGAGTTACAATGAAAAAATACTAGCATAAATAATACTCAAAAAAAAATTAGTATTCTTCCGTCATTTACAATACTCGAACCAAACCGGGCTCGACGCGACGCGTTGCTAGTAAATTATATAACAAACACATCCATCATGTCTGTCTGTCTGTTCGTCCGTCAAGGGCACATTTTATAGCGTTTTAATCAATGCTGGTAATGTCCTCACTTTATGGTCAATCGTGACGGCCATTGTAATAGTGGCGCCTGCAGCCGCTAGTGACGCCAAACTTTACATTCCTTATTTGAATATCTGCGTCTGTTTGCTTGTTTTATATTTTAAAAAAATAGATTGAAATTTAGAATTTGTGGATTGCAGCCATTTTGTTTTATTATTAACTATTAGTGTTTCCTTGTGATCAGATTAGTTTAATAACTAAGATCTTTTGTCTTTTATTTTGAGATTTTTAGTTTTATAACTGATAAGTGTTCGATCCTGTGTGTGACAATTACATGTTACTTCCTATAAAAGGGTAAAGATAGAAATTGCCTTTTTTACGTGAATACTGTAAAATTACTAGAACTGATATCAGATTTGAAATAATTCTTATAATATTTTAAAATTTCCAATTTTAATGTAACAAAAACCGAGAAAACAACTTCCTCAAACTAATAACAAACTTTACATAACACCGTGAAGTAGCAAGCAAAGCCACTCGTCCAAGCTAGTCAACAATATAAACAAAATTATTTATTAAGAAAACAGTCTGTGGGCCGTTGACCGCATGGGAACATGACACCATAACTCCATACGTAATGACTTTGACATATGATTATCATAGTTTTTTTTTATTTATTATGTAAGTAGTAAGGTGTCATAGTAGACAGCCAAGTTTCTTTTGGTATTTTTCTTTTCCTATAAAAAGCTTTGAATAAGAAACAGTTTGTAAAATATATTTTAAGAATAATGGGTAAAGTGCTTTATTATTTAAGAGTTTCGGAAAATTGGTTTTAAAAATATTTCAAATTGTATAATGATACTTTTTTTTTTAAGACTTAAATATATTAAAAAAAAATCTACATATAATCTATTAACTTTCCACCAGTCAGGCCGTATGTCATCGTTACCTTTGCCTGGACAAAAAAAGGAGGATACATACTTGTCATTTGCGTGTGGTATATCTACATATCTATATTACGCAAGCCGACTATATTAAAAAATTAACATACGAAATTTGTTGCTAATACTAATTGTATGTAAATCATTTTTATTGGTTTTTCTTTTGAATAATAAGTTAAAACGACCACCGCGAATGTTACGACATATTATGTCTATAATAATTTTTATTATATTTTTTTATTTGATCCTTAGATGTAGGTATATACATCTACCGATCAAATAAAAAACCATATATTATGTAACAATGTTTTACAGGAATCAACCGCGTTTGAAATTCGAAAAGTGTTTAAATATTTGAATTAAGAACATACAATGAAAAGATCTTCGCTTTCGTATTTGTTTACAATATGGCGTTCGATTTTGTAAAAGAAATATCACTTCTATATTATTGATTATGGCTTTAATAACCTATGTATCTCTTAAGGTAAAATAATTCAAGGTGCAACAACCACTGTCTTAGACATAAAACCGCCATTACATTTTACAGTCTTAATTAAAACCAATAATGCTATTGAACGATTCTATGCAAAATAAACGTTGAAAGTACCAGGGAAGCAGAAAATAAAAGAAGTACAGTTAACGATTTTATAAGAGAGCTATGCATTTTTAATTAATCGTTTTTGCCTTAGGCGTAAAAAAGACAACATGAAACTGCGGGATATTAAATAACAAATGTACTTTAAATGTAAATTTGAAAATCCCATTTAATTAATGTGTATTATTATATACATTTTAAATATCAAACAGCCACAATGGTATGTATGTTAATTATATAATATTATAATTAAAGTAACTTTCTGTGGTAAGAATTTATATATGAATAAAATTTCCCTGTTCGTCCATTAAGTTTTAAATAGGCGCCTCCTACAAACAAAGCAGGCCTAGACCAGTCGGGACAAAATTAATATCAACTCATTTAGTATGCAAATAGTGTAGCCGGGCCCTTATCTGTGTTGTCCGCTCCATTCAATCAATGTGTCCTTTGCCGCGCTATCTCTGTGCAATCTTACTTCTTGCGTCTCTGCCGCCCTGGTACATAGATTAATGGGGCTCTGATATCATTAACAGAGTTTGTCTATTTTTTGTGTAATTGATTGAAAAACTAATATTAGAGGGAAGTGGACATTTCTTGTGAAAATTTTGTTTATCAAAGTAGGTAGTTTTGAAAATTTAAGTGGAAATATATTCTAGTTACAAGGTATGTGTCATACAAGACAAACTCAATACTTGACGGGCCTGTTGATCTGGTGGTATTAACCTTCACTGCCAAGCCAGAAATTGTGGGTTTGCTTCCCACCCAGAACCAACATAGTGTTAGCACGATCATTTGTTCTGTGTCCGGTTGTAATCTAATATCATAATAATGATTATATAAATGCATAAATATCCTTATCCATATAAATACCTATGTCTTTCCTCAACAATGAAAGTATCTCCATACTAAATTTCCTCTAAATCAGCTCAGCGGTTTAAGAGTGAAGAGTTAACAGACACACTTTTGCATTTATAACATAAGTATGGATTTACTTCGCTATCACATAAATTTGGTTCCAATTTGAGTATATGTACTACTGAAGAGAACTCTGGGAGAGTCAAGCTCCAGGACAAATGGGCCGGCTCGACCGAAGTGATACCAACGCGATTGCTGTGCTGAAGTCTCAGGTACAATTCCCGGGTGCAAATAAATGTTTGTATGATCTGAAAAGTTACTATACATAAATAGGAACGAAACACATATAAAAGCGAATCAAAAACACCATACACTCGCAAAGTGATCAAACCAAGGGTAATATAATTAACCCTAACCAAAAAAAACCTGTCAAAGTTAACTAAAATTGTATTGAAAATACACATTTGTAAATAGGTCAATAGCTAATCAAGAACTATTGTGTCGTTATAACAGTGACGGAGGGTTATACTTGTATTGTTTAGGTTTGTAACCGGAGCCGGCGCGCGCGCAGGCCCCCGCCAATCGTTGAGAAACGTGTGAAAGAAAGTATATTGACTTTGTTCGAACTAGTTTTGATATAATGTGCTTTTATTTTCATTGAGTTTTGACTATGACTGAGTATTTCTGTAACCAAATGCTTAATAGTTATGTTATTATTATTTTTATTTTAGTTTTGTCGGGCCTGTTGGTGTAGTGGTTATTGACCCCGACTACTAAACCGTAGGTCTTGGGTACTCCATAGGATAAATTATTTGTATGATGAGAACGACCATTTGTTTTTGTATCTAGGTGTAATTTATCCATATGTCGGGGCACTCCCTTCCTTTCTGGGGTATACCAGGTTCCCCGGCTATTAGTACCCGAGACGGCGTGCGGTTTTAGTCCGAAGGGTATCCGATGGGATTTCCGCACGGAAAAAAAAGGGTGTAATTTATCCAAAGTGTATTTATTTGTAAATATTTTTGAGTATGTTTATTAGTAGTCTGGTTATGGCAGTACCGACTGCTCTGCTCTATGACATGTTCTTATTATTATTATCTACCAAAATTTCACATTCACAATAGTAGCAAGAATGTTAATGTAAGTTCGGGTTACTTTGGCCCTAGAGTGTAACTTTGGCTCAAATATTTATTAATATGTATTACAGATATGTGCCTGTTTAAGTGTTTTAGTAAAGTACTTACATGAAATAGAGGAACGTAAAGAAAAAAATATAAATTACTTATGCCACTGCACCCAAACATCGGTACATACATATTTCTGTTGAACTAAGAAATAACCTTTAAATATTTGGATATTTTAAGGAGAATTAACGAATCAAACTTCTATAAACAAGTGCTGCCAGATTTTGGCAGACGTGATTCTCAATCCTAAGGCATAAAACAAATAAACAATCTTATTCTCAAATGCAACCAAAACAAACACTGGATCGATTTAGCCGGGTTCAAATTACACCTAAAGTTTATCTACCACAAACAAACACTGCCCCTGCAACTGCTAAACATCTGATTAATCTGATATTTCTTATCTACAGCACGTCAAAGAGAGACCAATGATAAATAAATATAGAAGAAATATAGACCAGATCCACCGCAGACAGACGGATGGTAGACAGTTCTATCTGTAGTCTATCCACGACATACGCACATCAATATTAAATCTCAAAGCAAATATTCCTAAGCACACTTCATTAGACATTCACTGTAACGGAACGGAGACAGCATAAATATTCAGTCACCGTACTACACTCATATATGTATGCACCTTCCTATGCCTATTTCCGGCTTATACTAATTGTTATAACAATTGTCTTTATTTAAATTACACCTTTCATATGTATTTAATCCTTAATTCGTTCAGGATATTGTGATTAATATGTCTGCTTATACCGCCTTTCTGTCTCCATTTATAGTTTTGTGTCGTTGAGGTATCATTTTAATTATTATGTTCGTTTATGATGTGAATACAAGCCTATCCGACAGTACATTTTCTCATGCACGATATGCTAATTTGGTTTATACCTCATAAAGAAAGTATCATTTTATGTGCTGTATATTTCCTACATTACAAAATATTTCAACTTAAAACTTCTAGCCATAAAATTCTACTGTTTCTGCTCCGTAGTGGGTTCACCGCAGAATATAAAATATTCAATAAGTAATAATAATAATCCCGATCCCAGTTCAATACGCCCACAATTGCATTCACAACCAAACGTCTATATTAAAGCATTCAACAGTGTCGATCAATGAAAAGCACAGTTTTATATAGGTTTTTTTCACGGAACTCTCTTGTTGTGAGCTCAAAGGGTTCTGGCGACAATAGTGACTGAGTTTAATTAACCGGGCCTTAATGCTTAATTGTTAGTGCAGCTAAGCCTCGGAACACGTGTCGGAGTTCCGCAGGGAGCGCCGCTTGGCCCGCTCACCAATTGATATTGAAATTTTCCTTTGATTTTAAAACAGTTGTTTGGTTTTTAAATAGGATTTGTGGCCGGCTCGTTGGTTTTGTTAGTTAAGTCACTATATTTGATGTGTGTGACTATCTACTTAATTATTTTACACTCAGAATATTTATTGTGATCCGATTTATGTGTACTTAAGTATGGAAGCATTATAGTTTATTAAAAATAAAGACAATTAAAACATTTCTTTGAATGTTAAGACAATGAGTAACGATTCATATTTATATGTTAAGCCAATATTTGCCATTAATTTGCGTCATATCATTAACGTAAGCACACGACTTTTAATTCGAGGACGTCATACCGTAGTTCATAGAAAACCTTCAACATGTTGAAAGCAACAACACGTATCGGTTACACAAACGACTAAGCCGTGTTTATTAGTGCATATTTACAACCACAGGGCAATTTACAGGAAAACCAACAGCAATTACAGTACAAAAACAAATAAGAGAAAAATCATTAGGGGTGAGCGCTAGGGGATGATTACAAAGGAAAACACGGGAACTGGAGTGGTATTGTGGGTTGATTCAGTAGTTGGCTGCCCGAGGGTAGCGGGTTCGACAATGGAGCTGAGATTACTGCTGTCGCCTGTCAGAATACCGTTTGATGTGGGGCGTCGTTTGGTTTGTTTTACACTTCCAATAAATGTTATGTGGTTGGGTGGTTGTAATGTGTAACGCCTCAGGAGATAGAATCTCTTAGGTTTAATGTTTGTACACGTATTGTTGGGTAAAATATATTTAATATGAGGGTGAAATAGTAGATATATCTAATCAAAATGGTTACACAGAAAACAGTCTGACTGCACGGATGGCGTAGTAGTTTAAGCGGTGGCCACGCAGCTTACTACTACGTTGAGTGTTGTGGGTCCGATCCCCACATGGGACTACATACACAAATTGTTGTTCAGAGTCTGGGTGTTCTTTGTGTCCGTATCATGTATATTTGTAAAGTCCCCATCGATACAGGAATATATTCCTAATGGAGTTGTCTTTTTAAAAAGAAGAAGAAGAAAGAGATTAAATCATGCAAGTATTGAAAACTAAAAAGAGTTGATTTCAAAAACTATCTTACGATAGAAGTAATAGTTACGTAGATATATAGCATAGCCAAAAAAACTGGCTTCTTAATCAAGTTAAATGTAAAGCATTTTATCAAGTTTTTTGTCGAGCAATAAATCAAGTAGATCTACATCTGAAGGATTAGTCAGACCATCAAAATAATTTTTAAATAAATTTTGAAATACCGTAATAGAAGTTAAATTGTATTTATGTTTACTACAGAGTCAATTCCGCCAGAACACAACACGGGAAACTAAAATGTATTAAAATTATTGTGGTTTAGAACACATAATACAGGTTAGATTTAGTTTGGGTCTAAATAAGGCTGTAATACAATGTCCTGTTATTTTTTAAGATTAATCATCAACGGCCTATAACAGTCTACTGCTGGACATAGGCCTCTCCTTAGAGAGGAAGTTTTGGCCTACTACACCACGCTGGCCAGACGGTTTGATATAGGGTTGGGTTCAAGTTTTCCTTCTCTTTGCAGTGCTGTTGTCCTGCGTAGTTTGTTCCATTAGTCGGCTCTTACGAAAACCACGGGATGAATAGGGAATTAGGATTAATAATAATAATGTAATAATCTATCTCTTACATCTTACACACGACCGTCTGATCCCAAACTAGGCAGAGCCTGTGCTATGGTAACCAGCCTACTGATGAACTCACTTATATATCATTAAATACATACCTATCATAGATAAATGACACCAAGATATAGAACATCATACAATATTTGTCCTAGGTGGGAATCGAACCCACGAGCCGGAGAGGCTTAGGAGTCATGGTCACTAACCACTAGTCCAACAGCGTCATCAATTATTTATCTAATTATTTGCTAAATATTAATATTTTATTTATTTAATTACTCTTTTCTAATAATGAGAGGGGGGCTAAAAAGGGGCAATGCGGTTGTTACTCTGGAGTTGTAGGCGTCCATAGGCGATGGTAACCACTTACTAAACCAATAATATACCATACTTCATTTTAATTGGTTCAGCGGTTTTTAGCGTGATGACAGAGAAACCCACTATTGTATTTATAATATTAGTTTGGATGTGCCCGGTCAACATCAGTAGGCTGGCTACGCTTACGTAAGTGGCACTAAAATGATAGTTAGCAAAAACTAATTACGAATCTGTGTACCCCTTCGCAGATAAAAGATTTGAGTATATGTTTTTTCCTCCAATAAATCTTTACCGACTCCATTATTATTCTCACATCGTTTCTCGTATTCAATATCATGTGTATGTTTGTGAATGTTTTCGCATGTAACACGAGACCGCGATAGATTTGAGCCCCTTTGTCTTACCCCACAACCACCCCCACTTTTAACATAACGTATTGTGAGCAACACAATAGATTTATAGTCAGCATATGGATTATTTTGGTTTAGTAATGAATTTTAAATTTGACAAAGAATAATGCAGATGGTTTTAGACGCTTTGAAATAATACTTAGGTTTGTTTTTTTTTTATGGGAGGGAGCCAACCAGCGGACAAGTCACTTGATCGTAAAGGGCTACCGTTGCCCCATGAATACTTGCAACACCATAACGTGACGGATTAAGAATATGGAGTGTCACCACCCCTATTCATCTCGTGGGTGTCGTAAGAGGCGACTAAGGAAACAAACAACGCAGGACAACAGTACTGCAGAGAAGAAAAACTTGAAATAAATTCTACACCAACCCGTCTGGCCAACGTGGTATAGTAGGCCAAAACCTCCTTTCTAAGGAGAGGCCTATGTCCAGCAGTGGACTGCTTAAGGGTGTTGATGATGATGATGTGTGTTAAACCTCCAGTAACCTTACGCATTCCGTGGAAGGAAAGCAACGAATTAAATACTTTACATTGGTTTACTGTGAGCATTAAATACTTGTAAAGACATGAAATAGCTATACAAGCCAAATAATAAACTAGAAGCTAGGTAAGTATAACTGCATATCATTTACTAGTGTTTGTATGTAGTCTAAATCTCAATTTACTTAGTAATCATCATCATACTGCGTAACTTTTGAGAACTCAGTATTAACCAAATCCTTTTCCCAGAATTGTACGTTACACTAAATACGTCATGTAATGACATATTTAATTTACAGCCGACAAACTGATAAAGAGTTAAACTGCAAATAAATTTATTTGCAGAGATGTAAAAGATAATCATATTGAGAAAGCCGCCATGACTGCCTGACTGCGCACAAAAACAGGTGATAACAAATATTGTAATCTTCGTATATTTGCCAACTAGCGGTTCTCTGCAGTTTCTAAAGGGTCGTCACGTTGTGTTGGTATGTTCTTTAGTGATTGGGCTATGAAATGCATAAAGATTTTTTTTAAATCCGACTCGTAGTTTTCAAAAGTAACGCGTTCAATTCAAAAAAATATTTTTTCTTCATTCATATGTTATAGTAATAATAATAATAAAGTTTTTTTCTCCTCACAATACATGTACATTTTAACTTCATGGTACAATTCTATTTAACGGTCATGGTTACATAAATTTCTGTATACGTGAGAAACTGGTGACTGACATAGGCATATGCCTGTCCTACAGTTCACCATGTCCCCACCCCTGGACAATTAGAATACAACATTTATCATTTTCACATTGAAAAGACAACTAAGATGCGGTACCACGCAACAACATGGTTCGGCATGGTTATATTGGTGAACAAGCGGACTGCCATGTTGGAGAAATGAGTTTAATACCCGTTTTTCCCCCGTTCCTTCTGGATGTTTCAAATATAATATACATACCCTCATCGTACTAGAAGTTCTAAATGACTAAGTTCCAAAACTAAATGGGAAAATAAATACTGTAGGTACCACACTAGGAACACGGCAGATTTTGAGAGTATTTAAGATTCAGGGACACTGGTATTCACCTGTCATTAGAACTTTTTAGATATAAACATTAAATATCTTCTTTACTTTACTTCTGAACACATTTTTCTGAAATTATGGATATAGGATATAAAGACAAAAGTAAGAAAATAAAATTTACCACATTTTGCTAAAACCAAAGCTTCGTTTCTTTCACGAAATGTAAGTAAAATATACGCATTGCAAAAGGAAAAACAAAAACGTGTCTAAAAGCATAGTGTACTTTCATAATAAAAAGACAAAGTTGTGAGAAAGTTCTAAATACGTGAGGGAACTGAAAAAGATGATTGAAACAAACATGGCCAAAGTTTGCCCCTCTAAGTGTATTAAATCGCCTGAACTTTCTGAAAAAAACCCTGAAAGGGGACACCCTAAAATATAAATACTTACTTTCGATAATAAAAAGTTGATATTGATTCTGAGTTGTGTGCCTTAATGTAAAGCCTTAATGTACACGAGGAAGTAAGGTTTTGAATTCTCGAGTTTATTAACAGTATTTTGCCAATAAAGTATGTTATTATTAATAATAACATTCTGGGGTATTTTATACAGCGTTATCTGAACTTAAACTGAGCAAAGAGGCAACGAATTTGCGTAATTTTAAAACAGTTTGCTTTGACAGAACAACGTCTATCGACTCAGTTAGTTAAACATATTTTTTAGATCCAAACACAGTTAGTAGCTTAGTTCTAGATCTAGATAGACACGAGCTCGATACCTAAGGTATCAAAATACAGACAAAAATTATAGACATTTTCAACTATGTAGATATTTATTCCGTGCGGCAATAAATCTGGAAACTCCTGACGTGACTACAGAGCAACATTCCACATTGATTATCTGTGCATATAAAAATACTTGCCCTGACGACTGATTCCTCAACGCAGAGCCTAAACCCATGGGACTACAAACGTTAAAAAGTTTGCATCTGATGCTTTTCATGTTGTAAGTTTCACCCATAAGGGGTAAAATAAAAGGTAAACATTTGTTTGGAAGTTCGTCATTTTTAAAGGTAAGTTAAGGTAAGAAACACGATATAAAAATAACCATGCTAGTGAAGCCGCGGTTAATAGCTAGTTATCAACATTTTTAGTCATATAGTCTTTTCAAATTCTACTAATTCTTGCAATTTAAAAAAAAGTTACATATCTCTTTCTTTTATCAATTGGACCAAGTCAAACTTGACGAACTGTCCTGAGAGTAGGAGAGTGTATGGAAAAATAGGCACAGAAGGCGTTACGGGACACCTTTTGGAATAGTTTTTCAAATGTACGAGTAACAGAACGCAATTTGTTATTATACAGAAGTTAGTTCAGACTCGTCAGCAATGAGATTCGCTAGTTTTTTAATGTTTCTGTGTATCGTTTAGCACGTTTACCTATAGTGAAAATGGCGTTTGGTTCCAACTGGTATATGTTTAAACAAACAGGGTTAAGACGAACACGGAGTGTGGAAATCGGTATTGAGATAATCTCTCTTCCATATTTGAATCTTCATAATTTATCAAACGTACTTTGGTTTAAAAGTTGTCTGCCAAAAAAAAAGATCTTGCACATTAAGTGCACTTTTAAATAAGTAATGCCATTAAAGCACAGCTTGTGTTTTTTAACTATTTATGGCAAACTTTCCCCATAATTCTTTAACTAAATTTACATTTTTTTACAGTACAATGCTTTTCTATATACCCATGTCTAATCCTACTTGTGTTTTATTAAAAATCAAATATAATAATCAAATAAATAATCAAATACATGACACTTCAGGCTGTTTTAAATCAATTGTTCGGACACATCAAAACTAAGTGATAATCTGATGTCAGTGTGCTAACGTCTGAGAAAGAGAATTTAAACCAGAAATCAATAGTCTGAATTCGGACCTGCCGACCTAGTTTTTAGTCTAGTGTTGCTTTCAACGGCTGTCATAAATCTCTGTATATTTAATATAGAAGATTATTTTAGAGATAGCCAGATAATTCTGGCACTTAATTTTTATTCATTAGTTACGTCAAATTAGTTATTTCTGAAGTGAAAATTGTTTTGAAAGGATTTCTGCTCAAACAGATTGCCAGGAAAGGTGCCTCCGTTTTGTGAAAGGGGTTTAATGATATATGTAGGTGGTGAACGAAGAGGTCGGGTCCCTGATGGAAAATATTGCAGCCCATTACTACGTGCACCTCAGGAGTCACAAGTACGTAGCCGCCGTTTCGTGGTGGAGTTTGAGTACGCTCTTTCGTGATGATTCAGATCTTTCTCAAAATGACTTTTATAAATAGCTTATTAAAGTTATTTTTTGCCTACCACACCATTCATATTGTGTAACCAATCTAAATACTTACAATTTGATCATTTTAGGATCCCAACGTGAGACTTAGAACTCTTTTGATGGAAAGATCTAACACAGTATTTAGTCTATTTAAGAACAATTGCGTTGTAATAAAAATTCTATTGATACATTTATAAATAAAACTCGGCAAATAAAAACGAATTGACGTATCCTCACTTATTTTAAAATCAGACATGAATCGAAACTTATTGACAAAATATCGTTGTCCGATAACTTGTCCAAAAGTTTCATCGCGGGGACAAAGTATGAATAATAAAAAGTTGTCCATCAAAATAAACAGGTGATTGGAGTTTTGTCACTTTTGTGTAACAAACACAGTTTTTTCCTGTATCCAGTTGAGAGAACCGTTTGTTAAGGATAGGATATTTTTATATAGATGTTTCCTTTTATTATACAGAAGAGGCGCTACTATTTTTTTCTTTTTTTTTTTCTTCTTCTTCTTCAACTTCAGAGGTCCCAAGATTTATTTTTCACTAAGTTAATATTTGTCTAAAAATATGTCAATTTGTATTGTTTTGAGTGTATGTATGTTAATTGTTGGTATGTAATACAACAAAACTATCTATCTATCGTTTTCTTGTTTAACCTATATTTTCGTAGCACTGTGTAATTTGTGCTAGAAGACTGCTATAATTATGAATAATGTAAATTCATCGATGGTAATAAAAGATTTGTGGTATACATTAATACCAAGACCATTAAAAATACAGTTCCATTAACTTTTTAAATATTTTCATCAGAATTAGTTATCGGTCACTCGAATTTTACATTATCGAGAGATAAGCTATCTTAGATACTGATTCCCATGGTACGCTGGGATAGCGGGGACACAAGTGAGTGTGTCGATTGACAAATATTTGGAATTCCGATTGATTTACAACTGTACTGATTTAATTTGATTTCAAGTATCGTGTGAAACATTTCATGCTTACGGTCATGAGGAAACTTTGTTTAGAAACTAAATATCTTGCTCCAATAAGAAATTACCAAATATACCTACATAAATTCATGCAAACAATGAATGTAATAAATTACGTAACGAATAATCATTAAACAAATATTACAATAAGTAGTAACGCATACACTGCGTTACTTCGTAACCCTTCTGGCGAGGAGAAAGTTCCGATTGTCAACCAACAAAAGCACTCAAAAGATTTATAGCAAATCTGTTTACATGACAACTGTAATGCCCCCCGGAATCGTCTGCCGAATTAATGAGTCCGCCGTATCACTTGCTAAGCTAACATTGGTCGCCGTTAATAATAACAGCCACCCTACCACCCTTTAAGAATTCTCGACTAATAGAAAGTGGATAGACAGACACGATCCATCACGGCAGCCCCTTGCCGATGTATTATTTATGGGGACATCCAGAGCGCAACCCACTGCTAATCTTTCAATATCTTGAGAATTTTGGGATAGAACTTGGGGATCAAATTGTACCACTAACTAACGTAGACGACGTGAACCTTATCGATGTAGACATAAATACCATTTTAGGGAAATCATCAAAGACACGGCTTCCGATGTAACGTTAGAGGAATTTTGTGATGTAAATGAAGATACGGTTGTCGAAGACCTTAATTTCAAAGCGATAGAGGTTAAAATAGATTGGGTGGATATCAAAAATGACATTAGTGAGTTAGAATAATTGTAGGATTTGTTTGTTTTGGTAAGGAATGAGAGTAATAGCATTGCATCGGATGCGGAATAAAATTAATGGCCGGTACCTTAATGAATTTTCGTTATAATAATGCGCTGTGGTAATGGCTCTGTTTTTATTGGAAATGGACGCACCACCGTAAATCTTATTTATGATTTTTAACGTTGACTAAAAGCTTTTGTATTTTATATGACGTAATTTTAATAATTATTTCGACAGGTTTTATTTCTTGTTATTGAGAAATAAAATTTGTTTAACTACGTAATTTAATGTGGTACGGGTTCTCTTGGCAGTATTTTTTTTGTATTTACTTAATTTGATAAACAAGACCTGATGACCCTCGTAAGACCAAGTAACTAACCTCAAACTAATTTTAATCTACTCACTATTAGAAATATAACACTAGTTATAACTTAACTTAACATAACTTCAGATATCGCATTTAATTTAATTTAATCCTTTATTTGATAATATTTTATTTGTTAAATAAATGAGATTACTAACAATAAAAGAACATTTCCATTCCCTGTTATTAATCAAAATTAAACATTATTAAAGAACTACTTCAGAACTCTTCTTATACTAAATCTTAATTGTCGCATTAGTTTCTGTAACATTTTAACACTGATTCGTATTCTCTGACTAAATATCTGTTGAAAACAGATTTGGCATTAGCGTAATCTGTTACCGGAATCATTCAAATCCACTAAACATCTACGTTTCTTAACTAAAAGTTAAAATAAATCAAACTACGAACCGTCTATTTCTATAAATACGACACTTAGACGTAGAAAAAATATTTTCGAGATTCAAGGAAGGGGGCCGAGAATAGATCCCAGTGGGACTCCATTTGTGTAGTGCGACGCTATTCCCGTGACTTCGCTTGTTTTAACGATATTTTTAGTGAATATCTATAAATCTCCGAATCAAAAGCTCTCAATCACGAAAAAAGTTATTTTAGTTCTTAATAATAATTGTTGTTTTAGTTTTTTTTGCAAACAGGTTAACCGGAACCTCAATTTGACGCTATTTAGTGAGCAGTGCCCTCATTCAGTTAGTTATATCATGCCCAAGGATATATTATATACATTTATGTAATTTACAATAATCCGTTGTTTTGACACGGCTCTAGTCGTATTTACATCTACTACGGGCAATTTATCGTTATTCCGGTCTTAAATTTAATTTGCGTTTTCGAAAATATCCTCATATTTTTTATTACTGTCAATTATTGAGACAAGTGCTTTGTTTTATTAGGATATAAATACGGTTGATTCAATAAACATGTTAAATTAGTTTGTTAGATCATTTAAAAAGAACATTTCACTTTAAATAGTTTTTATTAGTAACCTAGGTACCACCGCATTCTTGTTAACTCTCATCATTATCATCAAGCGCCTTTAATAGTCCACATAGGACTCTCCAGATATTTTTGCCTACTATACTACGCTGGCCAGACGTGAGCTAGGGTTTGTTTCAAGTTTGCCTTCTTTTTGCAGTGCTCTTGTCCTGGATAATCTGCTTCCTTAGTCTGGTCTTACAACACCCACGAGATGAATGAGGATGGTGACACTCCGTATTCTTAATCCGTCACCACACGGACTAAACTTTGTTAACTCTAAACAAAGATAAATACTTTTGTTGGGAGTGAGTCCCCGTCGGTAGTTCACTAAGTGTAGTAGTAGTGAGTAGTATTCAATTGCAGCCACTCAATTACAAGTCCGGCGTCTAAGACAAGATTGATGGTGATGATTACCTTCTTTCAAGAAATTAACAGTAGTTTTAAGTAACTCATATTATGATTTTAAATTTATCTTTAAAAAATATCTTTTGTTAGTAATCCGGACTATTGAGAAAGATTTGGACATGGGCGTGGGTTCAATTTCCGCTCGGGACAAATAATCTGGGGTTAGCACGATCTTCTGTCTCTGACTGTCATTTGCGTATAATACGTGTGTATTCAATAACGTAATCTTATAAATAAAATTCTCGTGTCACAATGTTAGTTACCATACTCCTCCGAAACGGCTGGACCGATTTTTTAAAAATTTTGAGTGCACATCGGGTAGGTCTGAGAATCGGCCAACATCTGTTTTTCATACCCGTAAAAGACAAGGGTGACCTCTTTCAAAGACCTCTTTCATCTTTTCTCTTTCTCTTTCAAAGGGTGATTTCTTTGTAATTTTTATTGATGTATATTCTAGAATTTATTTATAATTCTAAACGAATAAAGCCCTTTTTATAGTTAAAGTAATAATATAGTATTTTCTTAATCATGCAAAACAATACCTTATTTACGTTACTGAGCCCACAGCTACTATAAAACATAAAACCGAACTTACCTGTAACAAAATATTAAAAACTGAAAATAGGAACTAAAATTACAATCCTCGTTAAAATAATTTTATGTGAATAATAATCTTTCCTTTATTTAAATCTAGTGATGGGACAAAAATTTCAACGATTATGTTTCGGATACCGGCTAAACGACCGATAAACCTACTTTCGGTAAAGGTTTTTGATAACTGTGTATTGACATCAACTTTTATGTAATTAAATCGAGTAAAATAAAAATATCTATTACTCATCAAATAAACAACATCTACAACAATATACACATAAATTTCTTTGACGACTTAGATCTAGAGTTCGATAACCGCGAGTGCAAATATTTAAATATACGAATATGTCTATTTGCGTTAGGGTGGATGTTACTATGAGTATTCAATTTTATACTCGTACACATATTTCTCTTCAAGTTCCGAACTCTACAGCAAAACACTATGTTTATGTTAAGTTTATTTCTAAAATATTTTTTCACGGCCTAAGGAACGAGCTCCGCCTAACTTTCGAAGTTTTTGTATAAATTTATACCACGTACTTACATTTATATAAACTGAATTACACTATTAAATTTACTAACAAACATGCAGAACAAATTAAAGTCTATCGTATATCTCATATTGTATCCGCATATGTCTCAGCGCATCCCTGGTTATAATCGAAAAGATGTACGCTAACCCGCGCGGGCGCAGCTCATTACGGCACTCGTAACGATGGCGCGTAAATCAAGCGAACGCCCAGCGGCCATTGTCTCCTAACCATGGATCAAAATCTCTTGTAATGATCAATCCGCGAACACAGATCTCATTAACGTGTTTATGATAAATGGTCTTACGAATTTATTATTTGTGATGTCCATTTTGTATTTTAATCGTAATAGCTATCGATTTTTTGCTTTAAGCGATAATGATGAATCGATTTGTACTATTTTTTTTTTGTATGGCGTTTTAATGAATGCTTGTTGATAACTTTGGGCAATTTAAAACAGTATCATAAGAGCTAATGTTTCTTTCAAAAATACTTCACGCATACAGTTAATTAAAAAAAAACATTAATTACTTTAAAGACAATTCAAATTCATGTATTTGTGTTATTTGCAAATTAATTTCAATTCAAGACAGTTGTGTTTAGGTCTGGCATTCCCTTGCTCGTCATATTAATGACAAAAGAATGATCTTGGGCATCATGGCCCAGAATGTGTGGTACTCGTAGCTCTGCCAAATAATTGACACAGCCGATGTCAACGCTAGCCCAAATGTTGCCAGATACGACATTACGCAATTTATATCTAATTTGAGAATTTTATGTTCTTACGGGCTTGAGATCTATTAACATTTAAAAACAATATTTTTGTTAGATTTTTGCTTGTTTAGAAAATATATAAATATACATAGCCAGTCCTACTTTCTAGCTTATCCTTTGAGGAAAAAACCTGCGATAAAACATTTACCGTTGTACATACCAACAGAAAATTTCTCAAACTTTAGCAAGATTACGATCTCACATGACGAAATTTGGACATTAAAAACAAGACGACACAAGCCATCACCGAGATTATATCTCTGTATCAGCTTTCAACGTTCATTATCCACGAAACATAGATTATCGCTGCCAACTAGTTACTGCTTTAAACCCAATTAATCAAACTGCTCTACTTGGACGATACACTCATGTACAGCAGTAAGGTCAACTATCACCAAAACAGTTAACCGTTGAATAGAATATGCGACATTCGAAATTCAAACCCGCATGTTCAAATTAATGTTCGTCCGTTTAAGAAAAACAATTGACACAATCGCGTTCGGGTGCGTTCGTTCAACCCGTTCGTGAATCATCGGGCGTGTTCGGGTTGGCATGGGGCCTAATCGTCGGACGTCGGGGCTCTAATATATCTCGTTCGCCGTCATCGGTGCCCATTCTTCGGGTGGTTGGGAGAGCTTGTCGACTGACTGGATGTTGGTGGGCTGACAAATTGACGGTTCGTCAACACCGCGTCAGGAGTGGAGTCCATTCAGTCGTCGTATCACACAGGGGACTATGTTAAGTATGTGTTTACGATTTGAGCGGGTCGGTTTAAACTATGAACTTCTCGCACAAGTCTATTATCGGTCTGATATTTAATATACTTTGTAGTCTTTAACAGTTTCTAAGTAGTTAAAACGTACCGCGAATTCTGGATATAATAAATAACCAATTAAAGCAAAGCATCAGTCTCAAGAAGTACCAGGAGACAATAGCCGGGCAGGAGTTAACGTCAACCGCTAACGAGTGTAACATGACTCCGTAACCGATCCTTTCATTAAGTCTCGTCGGCCGCTCATTGCCTGGTACTGTTAATAAAATGGTATCAATTTTGATATAAATCTTTGTTGTTTTTATACAAAGATATACACTCTTTATTCGTATATTCTTACAGGCTTTAAAATGGTGAAGAAAAGTAAAAAAGCCTTAGGTATTTTAATGAATCATTCAATTTAAGACAAAGAATCCTACATTTTCGAGACCTTTAACATCCACATAATGTTCGAACACGTTTTTAAATGTCACCAAACTCAATGTTCACATTACAATGTTAAAGAATAATAGGTAGGATAGGATATTTCTCGATTAATGAGTCTGTAGTAATTGAGATATATTTTATTAAATAACCATAAAAACATTTATTTGTGAAATTAATTGGATTTAGTATAAACAAAAAAATAAAAGTAAATTATTAAAAAAAAAAAACCCAGTACAGTTTTTAAAAATGAAACAAAAAATCTGCCTAGTTTGGGATTAGACGGCCATGTGTGAGATGTGTGATGTTTTGTTATATTATTGCGTTAGTTTTGTTGTTAATAGTAATTCATAACAAAAAACCATAACTTAGATTGTCTCATTTTTATTGCGGCACCCTACAAGTTAATTAACACTTGGAATAATTAAAAACGCGATATTTTCGTTGACCGGTAAAAACTATGAAGCATTCGAATTTCGCTCGTCGTAATTTCAAAATCCTTTATCTTTGTACAGATGCCTGTATTGTCAAAATGTCTTAATATATCAACTTGGATATCCGGTGTTATACTCCTTTTCGTTAGTTTAAAGCTCAATTTTGGGTGACACTGTTATTCGTTAAAATATTTTGAAAGAACTGGTTCGACACAATTTCGTCTCATGATGGCTCCAAAGTTTTTTTTTGTTGCGTGATTCGAAATCCATTAGGAATAAAAGTAATTGAAATTATAAGAGAATCAGATCGTTAAGATATTGTATAATTTTACAAGAACTGTAAAAAAAAAACTCCTTCTATCACATTCTTTCCAGTCTTTCTCTTCTTTTCATACCACTAAAAAAATACAAAAGAATAGATTATAGTTTTAGATTTAAAGCACCTAAATTATCGTCTATACTCAACTAATTTTCATCATAATTATCGCAAAAATATGTTTTCTGACTAGTCTGATATTATGCGATTAAAAATAAGTGCACACTATTAAGAAGTCATCCAGGTAAGCAGCTTACGGTGACTTTTAAGACTATTACTAACTCGTTAGCTACATTGTTATCGGAATGGAAAGTAAAGACGGTTGATAAAGTCGAAAACAAAAGTGCTAGCGCTGGACCGGTACAGTCAATGATAGATACTACTGTTTAATTACCATTTACATGTAATTTCACCTTTTTTTTTTTTTTTTTTTTTACGTGTGGAAATCCCCTCGGACCGTCACCCCTCCGGGGTTTGCGGCGGGGTGGTGTGTCGGACTCGGACCGACTAAAACCACACGGTGTGCCACTCTGCGCCTGTAACAGGAGGGATCCGGGAACAGCTGTTGTTAAGACATCCGGACCCCTCCTAGCGCCAGCCCGCTCCTGGTGCGGGCTCCGTCTCGATGTGGATGTTCCTCTCTTTAGGCGACGTCCGGCACACGCGGACGCCGCCCCCTCGCGATGTAATTTCACCTACGTTAACCTACACACCCCGTTTCACACCCCTAACTGTTGGCTTACGCAAAGCCTTCTCTTAACAGAACAGGAGAAGCTTTGAGTAAGAACTTAAGCCAAGCGAAACAAGTCTTGATAGACAGGTATAAAATTGAAATTGTTTTACTATTAGTAAATTATTCTAGAAATGTTAATATCTGTAAATGTATGAGATAGTGTATGTCAGTATTCAAGATGAAGTAGAATAGGTTAAGAATTAGAATAAAACTATATTGTGAACTAAATACAACTTTTTTTAATGGATTCATATGGTCATAATGTTAAAAACAAAAATTGGAAACACTAAAACGTTTGTAAATACAAGAAACATATTTTGTACCTAAATATGATAATCATTGGAGTTCAACTGTAATTCCATTATAAAATATCTTCTGCTGCAGATGATAACTATCCAACTACTGGAGAAGCAGTTATGTATATGTTCTTCTACTTTCCTAAGTAACCAATTACCAGACTACATCAAACAGTTGTAATTTTAACACTTACGAGTCGATACCTTAAATCCCATTCCAAAACTTGGAGCTACAATTGTCCCTTTTTCAAAATAATTACTTCAGTGTATATAAATGTTTTCAACAGCCATGCAAAATTTCTTTTACATGTATAATTAATTATGTGATTACACATTTCAAGGAAGATATAGGTTAGGATTGTAATATTTCAGTGAAAAATGATGAATGAGACAAGGTTAATGATGACATATTATTTGGCGACTTTGCCAAACTATTGCATCTGTAACTATTAAACGAATTCGCAAATAGTAAGATTGATAAGCACCTGCTTCTCACTGTCTATACAAAAGATTCATCCCATTTAATAAATGATGTAGTTAATTTAATTTACAGTAAATATTGACTATCAATTGACAAGTCTAAATCAACTCCAGAAAATTTAGTTTTAATAAAAGTTTTTTAAAACCGAATCCTTTGATGACACTTAAGTACTCAACATTACCCACACAATTTAAATAGGACTGTAAAAGTGAAATTGAAAGGTAGCACAGAAGGTATACCTATATCTTTATACTGTCATGCTGAACTAAAAACGTCTGAATATAACCTCAACGAAATCTGAAAACCAAAATCTTGGTGGCCCTGAGACATGAATCAATGAATATTTCAGAATATGATTACAGTGACAGACATCAAGTGAACCTAAGTAACTATCAAGTAAATAAATATACATGGGTTTTAGTAGCCACCCCGTCACCTGTACGCTGACAGCCAATCGTCTCTCAAAAATGACCTGATACAACTATGACGTCGTACACGAGAAATTTGAAATTGTAATATCAACCGGTAAATATTTGAAATTTAATAAACTTGCTTCGTCCGTTTTATACTTTTTAATTTTATATCGGAGCTGACCTTCGCTTCGGTGTCCGAATGAATTCGTCGATTGTTTTTATCGATTCAACTTTTTGGTGAAATTTTATCTTTGGATAACGGCACTTTGGTGTTGTGGTGGTCTGGTGGCATTCCTTTATGTTAATTTATTAAAGGTCTATGTTTTGGCGTCAACGATAAGCTGCTACCGGCTTACTTCTATTTATGACAACTACTTTTTAAAATTTACTACTATTCTTCACTTATTTACAGGATTTGCAGCGCCATCCTTGCATCATATACAGCAAAAAAATTTAACTAAATAAAGCGCTAGTACCGTTTGTATTGGAGCTTCAACTTATATCATGTAACTAAAATCTTTGAACTAATAACAACGAAAGCTGTTTTAGTTCTAATACTGTTTTAAATTCACTTCTTGGCACTATATCTCCAAAAAACTCTCAATACTCAAATAACATCGACTGTCCACATTAATTAAAAAATCCAATTAGTATTTTCAGAACTATCTCGAAACTGAAATAACTAAAAAACAAACTCTTAAAGGAAACTTTATTCAAGTTACCGAGAGCTAAGTGTGTGCACGTGTGTAGGTTCGTCTCCTGTTTAAAATTAGACGACCAGCCGTAGGGAGAGGTGGGAAGAGGGCAAAGCTCCTTTTTATAGAAGCACGAAGCCACTGTCTGGTAAACACACTGTAGTCAAATGACGTATAAACCGCTAACGAGGTAGTATACTTTTTTTAGGCAAAGATGTTTGGTTTCGCGCATCGTTGGCCTGTTCAATTACCGCTAAGAGAAAAACAGATGAGGAAATTCGTCACGTGGTGTCTGATTCTGGCTTCGGTTACGGAATTTGAGTTCTAGTTTTAGATTCAATTCTACCAAATTTATATTAGCTTTACTCATCGTCTCTGAATCTGCTGACATCTCCTAAATCACTTAACGGATTTTGATGCGGTTTTTGCCATCAGTTAGATAATTTTTCAAGGTAGGTAAATAATTTATTGTACATACTTCCAGACACTCAGAGCTCGCATTTCAGACACCCTTTCCTCACATCCGTAAAGTTTTATATATTATTTGTGTATACATGTATGTAACTCATCAAGTATATATTTATGTATCTCTGTCTCACTGTTTCTGTCCATCTCCTTAATTATTACTATTTTCTTTTTTAACCAAAAATAATTTCTAGTGCACCTACACGGACATCAAGTCCGCCATTGTACAATTAATTGTAATTTGTGCATATAGAATAAGATAAAATAAATTTTAAATAAAAATCATATATATTTATATTTGAACTTAATTAAGTTCTAATGTAAACAATTTTTTGCAATCATGTCGCCTTAAATAAACTGGGACTTAAATCATGCAATAAAGCATTGTTGGTCTTTTAAATTAGACCCGTACAATCTCGGGGCGAGTCACCAGTATGATATGTAAGCTAAATATGTTTGAAAATTTGCATTCAAAACAAAGTAACCTTCAACACCAACATCGAAGCTATTGATCAGGCAAAAATTCTCGTCACACCCATACACATCAACGGTTATAGACAAATATTGCTTTTTAAGAAATCCGTGAAAATTATACTCATGGGAACCGCCAATCAGGTGATCGCGAACAGAATAAAAATGGTCAATTTTTACATGATTCTCCAGTAAAACTGGCAAGAGACGTGGTCGGTCTGCTGCACCGGTGCCTCTTGAATACAAAATATATTATAAGTGCACGATATTTGCATTTTGAATTACGCGCTCGAGGCTTGGCGCCTTAAACTTAAAGGCAACGTTGCGTAGATAATAGCTAACATTATTGACTTCTTTTAATGTAATTTCTTCTAAATCTTGGAAAATAATACCAATAGTACGACAGAAGTCAGCCAATGAATATTTAAGTAGAGTTATTCAAATATATTCTCTACTTTGACAAGGTTCTATGACCTTGCACAAATTTATTGATTGAAAATTTATCGGTTGGCAATAAAACATGTTTAAACGTCATTGGCAAATTAAGAATACTTACTTCAAAGTTAACATTCAAGAAGGCTTGTCATACAATAAAGCTGTCTTGACACTGTCAATAGGGAAATATATTCGTATTGGCATAGAGTTATCACATTCCATGCGCCAGTGGGTATATTAAGAAAATGATCACGCGCACAGATATCATCACCTAGCCGATCACTCGGGTTGTGATTGGGTAGGCGGGACGAGCTCAGGTGGTCTGGCTACTTGAGTTTTTGAAGTATTATCTTGTTTAATCTGACAGCTACACCTGGTAAAGGGTTACCAATAAGTTACAGAAATTTAGATTTGATATTGACAGTGATATTTTAATTATTTTAATCAGAAGATAAATTTAATGATGAAGATAATTTTTTGAAAATTTGAAAGTATTGATCTGATTAAATATCCCCAAATTCTGAATTAGTTTCGTTTATGTATACAAATCAATGAATTAGACCATTAAAATGTTAATCTATAGCAGTAATAAGATAAGTTAAAAACTTAAGCATAAATAATCATATCTCGCCGTATTGAAGCTACTGCTTCTCAGATTATGAAATGATACCAGGTCAAACGCTAACATTCTGCATTAAACTAGTATATCTTTTATCACATCACTACTTTCTGACACAGATAATAAAGTATGATAAGTCGTTTTAGATGTTATACCGACATGAACTATCTTTATTTGAATTTTAGAAGATTTTAACGATAGTGAGGGCTGTTGCTGCTAAAAAACATAAAATATTGTTTTATGTTATTTGTTTTTATCGATCATCAAAACGATCGAATCGAAAACAATCATCGCAAAATTTATGTTCAGATTCTCGGGGTACGACATATTGCATCTTTATTCCGTTTCCGGGAAATACCTGATTTGACTGAGAAAATCTACATTAAAGCTAACCCAATACATCTCACACACGGCCGTCTGATCCCAAGGTAGGCAGGGTCTGTACTATGATAACCAGTCTACTGATATAGATACTTTATTTAGATCAATGACACAAATGATCGTACTCATCAAACAAGTATTTGTCTATGGTAAGAATCGAATCTTGTCTTAGCTCAGCAGTCAGTATGCCTAATCACTAGGACAAAAGCCAGCTAACGAAGAAGTCGTCAGAAGCTAGTTTGTTTTTAATCCTTAGCACACCTAATTTATTAAAACCATCTGCATTTTATTACATAGAATTGTAAAGTAACCTAACCTAACTCTTTGTTAAATTCCTGACTTCATTTTCCTTGCATTTTTTTTTCCAAATCTGTGTCCTAAAAATTCACACGGGCCTCAGGAGTTCCGTACGGATTAAGTTTATGTACCACGTGCAAGTTAGTTAAGTAGATACTTTGCGCATGCGCGCCGCGTCTGTGCCGCGCGAGATTTCGATCGAATCGTGCGCAGCATGCCATGGTCAGGGTTGGCAAATTTATCCTTTCACAGAGAAGACGCTGCTGTTTAGACTAATAAGTCAAAAATACAAGTACACAGTACATAGTTTTATGTTATTAAAGGTCATTCTTAAAGTATAAATATCTAATGTCTAAAAATAAATTGGACAGAAATTAATAAATTTTGCCAACCCTAGCACGACCGCAATGCGTACACATACATTGCCTTATACTAAATACATAATGGATAAATTTTACTTTGAACCACAATGATTCTCATGTCGCTTCTTGAATATTTGACTAATGAAAGTATCGAACTGTTTTTATTTTACATATTTTCACGATTCACCGACATCGAAACTATTTTCTTGCTGTATCTCGATTGGTATCTCTTCTGATTGACTTTGTATCTCTATTTATACCAAACATCTTAATTAAGATATTATACCTTTAATTTTTTTAAGGCCAATGGCGGTAAATATAAGCATTATTTAAATGCAGGTACATATATTATTTAAAATACACGAGATATAGAAAAAGTATTGTAGCAAATTCTCACTAATCATGTTACAGACTTAGTTGGGGACGCACAGATAAACAATGGACACTAAACAGGTTTAAATCGCAGCTTTGTGGACGAGACTAGCATATAATTAAAATACAAACATATTAGCCGCTGCCAATCAAATAAAAAAGAACATAAATAGAACCCTACGCTACTTGGAATAGGATATAAATCACCACAAACACGATTGTTATGACAGCGGTCGTAACATTGCCGATAAAGATATCGCTACATCGCGTCGCGAAGTGAATCTTAGTTTTTAATAGTTTTTCAAAAGGAGTTCACATTTTATTACACTCACATGTGTCAGTTAATTGTCTACTTTTTTTATTCGTTTTGGCGGGAATTTGTATCGCCATTATTTTTATAGCTTCATCTTGGTCATCAGTCCGGGAGCTGATGAATGAGGAAATGTATGCAAAATATAATGTTTGTACTGGGACAGACGATACTGTTCCGTCTGATGAACACTTGTTTATTGACGATAAGTTTTCTGTAGGCATATTTACTGTTTTAAAACCGTTTATTTACCTTTTTTTACTAATTTATTGGTTTTAATTTCACATCGTACAATGCTATTTTAAATAGTAATAGTAACGGGGATAGTTTTAAATAGTAACGGGAATATGTTCTTTAATTCATCTGGTTAAACGTCAAAAAAAGATCATGCGAATACAAAAGTTCGTAAATTTATTTTTTCAAATCAAGTCCACTTCTAAGCATAGGTCACTTCCATCCTGTGTCTACTAGAAATAAATTAAATAAAAAACTGCCATTTAGTTGAAAATAATAAAATTGTAACTCCAAAAAAAATTCTAATTATTCTTTACAGTAATTATTACTAACAGCATCATATAGTTTTCCTAGAAAAAATCTGTCTCCTAACAAGCGATCGTTTGGTAACACATGATAGATCCTCGAATATAAATTTCAGTTCTAATTAGCTCCAAGTTTCCCGTACATTCCTCGTTCAAAGTGTTCGGACGCGTCTGCGTTCGCCAACACCGTGTACCCATCTGTCAAGCGTCAAGCTACACCTACCAACTCCTGCGCACACAAGCTCTAATTATAGTTACCATGCTAATTAATTGGAAGATTCTACTCTTTAATTTATTTATTTTTTTGGTATTTTGGCATCAGTAAAGATTTTTGAGTAAATTGAATTTTTGTGGATTTTGGAACTGTTTATTTTAAATCCATCGGAGTTCTTTAGCTCGTTGTTCAGTCTCCATTATTAATACTGTTGTATCATAAATAAATCATTTCCTTAATTAACATCGTTGTTTTGCTCTTGGATATATAACTTATAGTTGTCAACATAATTCTTGGTCACCTCTTCCGTCTGACAGAAGGAAACAATATTTAAAGATCTTGCCGAGACCACCGCGATCACATTCAATTAGCAACAATTTAATTTAAAGTTGACTACCCAAATTTTCACTCATATTTGTGTAATATCCTTCATAATGTCAAATTTTAGATGATAGTTTCAGCCACACAAGTTTTGTAATAATCCAAACATATTACTTCCTTTACTGATATTTCATCTTTTTATCGCCCGTTACCAACGCACGGTGACATTCTAAAAGAATTATGAACATTTAATTATATTATCTTCTTATTTTCTGAAATTATGTTGATGATAATTATTAAAACATAACAATAAGAAGTGCGTTGAACTGTCATACTTCAAAATGCAATTTGCGTGAAATGTTTTAAATCCAAACAGATAAATAGACACGTCATCATTAGACGACAGTCGATGATAAACTGCGGTGCGGGCTACAACGGGTGACAACCTGCAAGCGAGTGGGACAACACTTTATCAATTCAACGAGGGCGAAAGGGATGGATCATGACACGTGAGGTATAAAAACCGGGACCGTTGATTTCATAATTTATTTGTTACACATTTGTCGTTCCGTGAAGATCGAGAGAGATACATGAGCTTTTTGTGGGCGACAGGGAAATGCGCATCAGATGTGATTTGAGTAATAATTTATAGTGTTTGTACAGCCGCGTCACTTACGACTTTAACAAGACACTTCATACTTAGATAACGAGTATAAATAAAGAGTCTGAACTTCAGTAATGGCCACACAATGTACTTTCATATTTAATGGATAATATTTTTAATTTAGCATAGTTGACGTTCTGAACATGAAATATATTTGTTTTTTTTTTTGTATAAACGTCATGGTTCTTGTCGCCAGCCAGCTATATGAACAGAACGTTTCCTGAACAGCTATTTCTAAAATCAATCATACGCATATTAGCAAGAGTTTCCGAACGAGCCAAGTGGCTGTCGGGCGCGACGTGGCGGCCATATTTCAACCACGTTTAAGATATATACAAGCGTTTTATCAATGCATCGTCGCACTGATTCTGATGATTTATACGTAATTATTAGTATAGTTAATGACATTTTCACGGCACATTCCCTGTGTCTTCGAGATCATTTGTTTGATTAAATTTACTGATTGTTTCTACTATTGTGGTTGAATTTGATGTTTGGTTGCAGACAATTTCCTTTGATCACTTGAGGCTTGGCACAGTAGTGGCTGAAACAGATGGGAGTCAGAATTACCCTATTCTACTGGTCTGATTGAATTGTAAAGTAATTTTGTTAATATTATAGGTTTTATTTGTCTCAATTTTGCAATTGAATCTTAACGAGCTATCATGCGTAATATTTGTCAATCACAATATCGATAAGCTTACGTATTCAACACATAATTATCTTCTGAGAACAAAAAGGACACTCTCCAAGTATCACATAACAAGATTGATTGAAGTTTGTTTGCCTCCAAATCGTTAAGAAGATAATAAGGATGATGCGGTTACACGAATGTCATTATTGGCTAACTGTGTTATCTTATTTACATGTCGTTGTAAAAACTATTAAGAGATTTTTTTATTACAATAGCACTGCAAAGAGCACTTGAAACAGACCCTATACCAACCTGTCTGGCCAGCGTGGTATAGTAGACCAAAACCTACTTTCCAAGGAGAGGCATATGTCCAGCAGTGGACTATTACAAGCTGTTGGTGTGTGTGTGTATTACACTATTTTAAGTATCTAACATTAAGGCTGATGGAAACTTGTTGCAATTAACATACTAGAAGGGGTTGTTCACATTTTTAAACCCTCTTGAAATCAAAATGACTGCACTGCTCTAGCAGGTGCTCTTTTTACAATATCAGTGCTAACCGTAGTCTCCTTTGCTGCAACCATATTTAATTTAATAAATCACTTTATTCTTGTCTTCTCTTTTCTTCTCTTCTTTACAGACTAACAAACTCAGGCAGGGCTTTTTTTACCTCCATTTTCAAGGATGATAGTCCTATCTACCTTTCAATCCATTGCATCCTAAACTAATAATGGAGGCATACTTCCACAGACCTTCCCGTCTGAGAAGAAATTAGCTAAACTGCAAATTGAAACTAGGAAAAAAATTAGACATCCAGGTCAATGGTAATGTTAAATATTGGTATTTTATATGTAGAGTACGGTTGCGAAAATATTACGTGGATAAACATATGATTGTTCTACAGCTTCGTATCAACATTGTTTCTGTCGTACAAACGCACACGCAGGCACAACACAACAGTACGAAAAACAAAAGAAAACAATCCATCCATCCAAACGGTTTTAACCTCTTAAAATTTCAAAACTAAAAGTTGAACGTCCTACAGATTCATCGGAATGATTCTGACAGTTTACGTTGCGGCCCAAGCCAGGGATAAAATATAGCTCATGTTCAGACGGTACCGTAGCGAGGGGAGAGGGACCGGCGGCCGCGGAGCGAGAGGACAGAGACGAGGGGGGATACCGGAGCGGGAGGAGAGAAGACGTCCGCAAATAGCGACCATCTCCGTCGAGCAAAACAATACCGGTATGATATTATGGTACAGAGCAGTATGCACTGTGAGATTTGTGCGGTTGTAACAATCTCGAGTGCGGGTAATTACTAGCGTGACGTCATATGACGAAGCGATATCAACAACTGCCACGTCAAAACTCAATCCTATACAGCGTGGAGATTGAAGAGAAAAACTAGAATAGACATTAGAATAATTCGCACAAACAAGTACTTTATAAAATTCTCGCGTCAAAGACAAAGAGACTTGGCTCTGTTCTGTGAGCCAACACTTTATATATAATAACAGAAAGTACAAGACAGACGAACGAGCGACAGCCGCGAGACGTCCTATAAATAAATAATGCGCCAACATTTTATTATTATCATAGCACGGGCACGTGCGGGGACATTCCTGAGACGAAACTGGCAGCTTATAACGAAACTGAAATAAACAGAACTCTGGCTACAAAACGCTACATGTACTGCGTCCAACGAAACGTAGACAAACGTTAAATGACGTCTTCTAATATCTGTGACGTGATTAAACAAAAAAATATAATCACAGATTGCCAAAAATCTAACACAAACCGTCTACATGTTAATAAATAAATCTCTTGAGTATCTTTTAATGCTTTAAAATTTAAAAAAGTAATGTTTTTTTAATGTATTAACTGTTTCTCAGATAAGTATGGATATCAATCACAAAAACCAGTTTCAGAACGAAAGCATCGTTTTGATTTAATACTTTCTCGAAGTGCGTTAACGAATCTTTTGGTGCCAAAAATATGTTTAGCGAAAATGTTTACAAAGTATTGCCAAAGAATGCATTTTGTTTGTAAATAATTGACGAGCAATTGGCGAGGCTTCAAGTGCATATTTCGAAGCTTACATCCTTATTTATATCAAAAGTTTGAAACGGCTATAAAACAAGAGCGGTTATATGCCGGCGATTCGAACTTTATGAGGAGTTAATTACTTGTACAATAGTATATTAGGTGCAATTAAAAAGCCGAAAGCACACGTAATCGCGCCGTTTTCGTGGCTTAATGCAACCAGAGCCGATGGTTAAACACATCAATCATAAAATGTTATTGCTGTTATGAACAATTCACAATTAGAACTCAATTGAAACGGAGTCAAGCGAAAGAAATAACTTTGGGTAACTATTCTTGCGAAATTATATATTTGGTTTTGATTGAATTACTTTTTATTTCGTATTTTAGTACTTACTTCGATGACTAAAATCGTTGTGGGCAGAAATTGTTACACTCCAGTAAAATGAGTAGGTCATCGGAACTATGAACGAAGCAATGCCGATGTTTTGCTACCCTAATAGAATATTGAAATGACGGTAGATTAAACAAAGATAGAGTTTATATACTCTACCGCCACTTGGATAGTTCAAAATTAGTAATTAATCAACATTTATGTTTCATTTAAACATGAAATTGAAATCGATAACACAATAATCATAATCTTGTAATCCCATAAATAATACGTTACGTAGGTAAGTATATTAATATAGTTCATTATGGAATATTTTCACGCGTTTGAATATTGAAGTGACGTTTGATGTTTGATACATGACAGCATATGTCACTTCGACATTGACGTTTCTGACGTAATATAATAAAGGTAAACAAAATATTTCTAGAGGAATAGATATATTCTGAATATGACTTGTAAAAAAGTCTTCTTTAAATCGTGGTGAGATAAATGTAGATCAATACATAACATTTGATAAAACATTTTTTTATTATTAGGCAACTCAAAAAAGAGTCATTGCACTGTTCTGATGTCCTGTGATATTTAGTGGGGGAATGAGAAGAGGTACTAATAGTTCTTCTGATTACCAGTAGTATGACTACTGACACTGATATTGTTAGAAATTCGATCGTTACAAGGTTGGCAACATGTAAATAATGTAATATATGAAGCGATATTAAGTACAGACAGTGATTATAATCAACGTAAGTCTATTTTTTTAGTTTACCCCCAAATTTAGAAATTAAGAAGACTGTCAGAAAGAAAATACCGCCTCTGAGTTTTCAAAGCTAATTTAGATATTTTATACAGTTTGTGTAATATTATTTCGGCATTATAAGTGCCGTGACAAAGATGTTTACTTAAGAAGAATTATCACAAGCAATTAAGCAACTAAGACTTTTTAGCTTAACTTTCAGGATGATAGAATAAGAAATTAACGATATACATATAATAGTATTTGTTTTATTAAGAACTGATAACAGATTACAATAAATCTATAAGATTTTCTATGAGAACTTCAAATAAGTAAGTTATGGAACATTGTTTATGTTATGAGGCAGAATATCTTATATAGATATCCGTAACATTTTGCAAATAATGGAAATCAGACACCAAACCTCCCGTCTATTGAAATCCTACACTTTTCCAATATTTGTATTCCAGGAATTGTCGTAACTGTATTCATACAAAGTATGAGTGGAGCACACCCTAGAAATTCAAAATCTCCGTTCGGAAACATTATTAGTTCTATTTGCGAAGCCGTGGCGGTAGTCGCCTCATTGATTATTATTTTAACGGACAATTAAAATTTGATAGCTTCCACTTCGTTCAACTTCGACTTGCTTCGTATTAACTGCTTCTGTACATCCGACTATGTTCTTAACAAATATGTATTTACAACTTTATCACTTACATAGTAAGGTACATATTTAATTGAGACCACCAAGCCGTGTGATGTTCTTCATTTCAAATCGCTACGTATGAGTGTCGAGACTAACCGTCAATAAAAATAGTCATAAAATTGTAACCATCTCTTTGGAAATATACTTTGTACGTAACAAAATAAAGTGGATTTTTCAATGGGTATCAACCAAATTCAATACGGCACTAAGAAACGTGTGAATAAAAATCGTGCGTACGCGCATTCGTTAAGAATTGACACTTATTAAGGGGGTATAATTATTTTAATTGATATGACGACATATCTTTATTTAGTGTTGTGACCGTTTAAGTGCAGAACAACGTCTGATTTAGAATTCCTATCTGGACGACATCTTGATTGACACCGTTTTTTTTTTGTGTCATTATCATTGAAAGAGGCTGTAATGAAACTTTTTACTGGTTTGTTAGGCGTAAATTTCTGCCTTTAGAAGGACATGCCAGTGTAGCTTGTTTGACTGGGGAAATGATTATGACATAATAAGAGGCGTCTATTTCCTCTTCTATTGATTTAACTCGTTAATTTTTTGATGTAATTAAAACATGAAGTTTAAATCTTAATTACTGACTGGTAATGTAAAACAAGTTAATCTACTATTAAAGGATTTTGCTAGCGCAAGTCTGAATGGACACAAATCGTCGATATTTAATATTCTTTCAAAAGATAAGATTAAAGACATACCGAAGTAAACATTTAAATATAACCTTAAGTATTTTTGTGGAGATTTCAATCGTATATTCAAATGATGGCGTAGTGGTCTACATAAAAGACAATTTCAAACAATTTTGAAAATTTTATGAAATAAAGAGAGTTTGAGTTTGAGTTTGTGGCTTAAACGGTCGTCACGCCACTTCCTACTACGCTAAGTGCTGTGGGTTCGATCCTCACATGGGATGACACTTTGTGTGATCCACAAATTATTTTTCTAAGACTGGGTGTTCTTTTTGTTCGTTTCATGTATTTTTGTTAAGTCCCCCGCGATACTGGTTATTTTCCTAATGTGGGCGTAGTGTTTAAAAAAAAGGAAAAAATATAGCGTAAGCCAGGGATATTTGCTGCCTTATGAGGATGTGTCTATAGAAAAAGACGAAGACTATAGAAGAAGATCTTAAAATTAAAAGACTATCTAATATTCATTTCAATATTGAAATAGCTAGAAAGGTTCTAAAAGTATGTATTATGTGCCTTTCGGCGGGACAAAGCTTGTACATAATAAAATTGACATCTTAACCACCTATGTATCACAAAATTGAATAAATAAATCAAATCAAATCAAAAGTTCGCACAAAGAACACTTATAGAGTAGTTAGAAACTACAACCTCCTTTGAACACAAGAACCTATCATGGGATATAGACATTTAAATTATCATTCACTTGCCGTGTGATGGCGGATTAAAAATACGGAGTGTTGCCACCGCTATTCATACCGTGGGTGTCGTAAGAGCCAACTAAGGGAGCAAACTACGCAGGACAACACCACTGCAAAGAGAAGGAAAACTTGACATGAACCCTATACCAACCTGAGTGGTCAGCGTGGTATAGTAAGTCAAAATCTCCTTTCTAAGGAGAGGCCAATGTCCAGCAGTGGACTAGAAATGGCTGATGATGGTGATGATTCACTTTTTGCTGTTCCATTGCTGTCTTAGATGCTATAGATATTTCAAACTTCCTTCACAGATGCTTTGAACCATAGAGGGATCTCGACGAATTTCGATTTAGATCATTTATATTTAAGATTTGTAATTAAGTTTAACGATATATTTTAATGAAAACTAATCCAGTTGTCATTTATAACAGTTTTTTTCTATATTATATTGTGTGCAACCGTTCTAAATTCAAATTGCTCGTTTCAATGTTGGATGGGCTCGAAGACTGGCTGCCGAGCGCGTGTCCAATCGCTAATTAGGAAATGTGCTCGGATGTGTTCGGAAGCCGATCGGCGTTCTATAATTGAACTTTTAAATTTCGAATTTTTGATTACACCAATCCTATTTCCACTTCTGGTGTTACTGTATCGATTTTTATTGCTCTGTGATTGGTTCCATACTAGCTAATATCTGCGGATTCTCTTTTAGTATTTTTTTTTCTTTGTTTTCGTTCAATAAATCTTTTTGTGATTGTTTAATAAATTAGATTGGCGACAATAGTGTAATTATTACTTATCTATCATACCAATCAACAATAGCATAATTATGGAGATAGGTCAGTCAGTTTTTATTGGAATAAGGAAGGAGTTTAATAGAAACTAATACTGTGTTGGCATAGATAGTATGACGTCACATCTCAGGTACTATTATCGAATGATTTACCTACTTCTGTGTTTGTTCAATGATGGCTTAGTAGTAAGTATTACCACTGTTAGAGGGATAAGTGAATTCAAATCCAATGCAAAAATGACACAAAACAGTGTTTTTTTGTCTAGTTCAATGTCTTTAGTTTAAGTGGTAATTTACAAACATTTTATTTTATTATGATGTTTGTCCGTCTGAAGCATTACAACTCCTAAAACGATGGAGCGGTTATGATTGTTTTGTTTTTTGTTTGACAGGTATAGAATGAAAAAATGCATTTGGAATTTTTGAGTCGAGGGTATTTTTCAAATTTCAAGTCACTCTTTTTACAGTACGTGTTAATACAAAAAATAATAAAGAATAGTCTAACCTAATTCTCTATAATTTTGTTCTGTGAGAAAATGCGGTCAATAAAAAAATAGATTTCAGTTTTGACATATATTAAGAAGAACTGTAATTTCAAAGTGCTGTCAGACTATTCTATTTTAAACTTTTCCAAATATGAATTTGAAAAGTAAAGGTCAGTCTAATACTTGATACTACGATCTTTTAGTCATTTAAATAATTAATAATTTCTAAAGCAATATTTTTAAATGTGTGTATCACATTTCATTTTAACCTGTATTGACCTATGCAAATTTTTTGATGACCATAGATAATATATTCAATTTAAGTAATATATAATTTCAAACATCATCCATATGTCTCTCATTTTTCGTGTTCTTATTTTGAATAGTTTTTTTTTTTCTTTTTTACACATTGTCCTTTGAGACTAGCCAAAGTTAAATGACCAGACGGACAAAAATAATGGTTCTACATTTATTTATATCTGAATTAAACAACGGTAAACTAACAGAGTATGATAAAAAAGTTTCTAAACAGTAATGGAGGTGTTCTCACACAATTTCAGTCAATTAATAACACGTTCATTTTTATTTTTAATCAATACAGTTGTATTAAAAAAAAATGTCGGTGTATTAGATTGGTGTTTCGGCTGATGAGTATGTTCTCACGATGTGTGATTGATTTTAACACAGGTTTATTAGCAATCTGTTTTTTATAGCACCATGGTGGCAAATAAAAATACAGATCAACTAATTGTGGGTTGTTTTGATGAATGTTTGCAACGCTAAAATATTAAGCATATTTTGAGCAATTAGCATTTCAAAAAAACTCTCTCATTTTCTTTTTTTTTCTAACAAGTTCTGTCCCTTTGGGAAAGATAAGGAGATTCTCTTTCGTCAGAATCTTTTTCTATATGTATGTTACCTGATTAGTCAAAGACGGCTGGATTATTTTTTTTTTTTAAATAAAGACAACTCCCGCATTAGGAACATATCCTGTGTCGCGGGGGACTTTACAAACATACATGAAACGGACACAAATAACACCCAGACTTGGAACAACAATTTGTGGATCACACAAAGTGTCGTCCCATGTGGGGTTTGAACCCACAACACTCGGCGTAGTAGGAAGCGGCGTGGCGACCGCTTAAACCACTACGCCATCCGTGCAGTCAAATTTAGTCAAATTTAGAAAATGATTTTTCTCTTAAAATGTATATCCTACCAATTTTTTTCCCTTCGGTCCTGGTAATTCATCTGATGACATGCCACACACAACGGTTAAAATGTCATAAGTATTTTTTAAACTCGTACCACCGCATCTGGGAAATAGAGCTGATGATGAAGGCCACAGGTGGCTACAACAACTATGTCCTCGAAATATCCTCTTCTGTGAGAAGAGCTTATTCGGGAATCAAACTGGAATGACAGGAATGCGACATCAATGATTTATTTATTTATACATCATGCACTTTTAGTGCATTGGCGGACTTAATGCCTAAGGCATTCTCTACCAGTCAACCTTTGAGTGATGCAGAGAGAACAAGAAGTAGGTGCACTTTAGGTAAAGTTTGATAGTAGTTATAATATCAAATACGCGTACACAAACCTATCATACACTAGAACCCATACACATAATACATGTACTTAAATACATATAAACTTACATAAATACATACATACCTAAATAAATACCATTAATAATAGTAGATGACAATCATACGTCGGTTGATTTTGTAAGTTGTTTTGCAAAATACTGCTTCACTTTAGTTTTGAATGAGAAAGTGTTGGTGGCCATCCTGACCTCGAGAGGAAGGTCATTCCAGAGAAGAATGGACTGCACAATAAAGGATGAGCCAACAAACTCAGTCGTGTGGAGGGGAAAACGAAGAAGAAGGTTGTTAGAGAACCGAAGGTTTCTGTCGTGATTTAATCACTCTTCTGCCAGTTCCTTATCACTACTGTTATTAGGTTTTACATAAAACTGCTGTTCTTTTCTTTTCTTTTTATATATACATATGTTTTTCCAAAATTCTCGGCCCCCAACTGTAGAATGGGGCGGAAATCTCTGCGGTTACCCAACAAATAGCTCGACGGGGTGCCCGTCTTTGGCCCTACCCTACGTTGTCACGCCGCGATGGACAAGATTCGATGCCTGCTGGGGCGTTATTGTGTTCAACGGAATATTTAGGTACAATTTCCGTCTTTATGTTTAGTTATTGATTGTTGCGAATGGAAATGTTTATGTCTGGGGACCCTGAAGTTCTTAGGTAGTTGAGCATGTAATTGAGAGTAAATTTTGCACACAATTAAAAATTTGATGAGAATTTTGAAGAATCGAAGTTTGATATTGCAGAAGGAAGACCTCTCTTATTTTGAGATACAGAAAACATGGAAATTAATTTAAGTGTTGAAGTTAAATTCGACAGCAATGGTTCCTCCAATTAGACCTAGAAAGTACAATACAAAAAGTAAAATAATAATCTAACACGCCATTCTTTACCTTCTGATAGTGTTACTTCTTCTTAAAAAATCACCAATCACAACATGTAAAACGTCAGTGATAATCTTACGAAACTGGACATTATTTATGGCACATGTGACCTGGTCTGAATAAGAGACCTTTTTATTGGACAACTTATCAATAAACAACAGAAAACCCATCATAACGTGTCGTTTCAGATAAACCACGTTTATATTTTTATTATTACACGAACAGTTACAAAATATAATGCACGGAGTAAAGATCTTGCTAAGAGTGTTCTCCTAAAAAGGAGTACGTGGGTGTTATGATATCATACAGCCTTTTAAGTGGAAAGTGATAAAACCTTTAAGCATGTAAGAGTGTAGATTTATGCATACAACAATAAAGTGGGTAGCTTGTCAGTTTTGGATATTGTAATGGTTGAGTGTAGGGCTTCAGTGTATTAATTTGAAAACAACGACATTGAAAGTGTAAATGTCGTCTGGTTGGAACACCAAAAGAAACTGCTGTTAATCCTGAAATACATGTTTAAAAGTGAGGATTTAACGAAAATATTAGTTATTGTTAATGTATTGTTATTGTTATTACTGAAATAATAACCCAAAATGAGAAATAAAGAACTACTGTACATTTTTCTCTGGAAATTCATACGTGTTAGGTTATTTTTCGAGGTTTCAAAGTGACATACAGAGTTCATAAATTGTTTTTATCTATTTAATAGGTTACATGATATTGGATTTTTTTATTTTTTAATATATGAGGGCATACAAACAGACGGGTCACCTCAATGTAAGTTATTACCCATCGATACCAGCAATTTAAGAGTTAGAAGTGCGTGCCAGTGTTTGAGAAGATAAGGTGCACTTTCTTGAAGACTTGATGGTTGTGCAGGTCAGGACATATCACAGGCAATATTTAGAAATTTAGCTTAAATAGTTAAGTTCAAAAAGCTACAGCGTACCTACTTATTTAAATATTTAGAAAACACTTTTTTTTCAAAAATAACTTCTGCACTATGAAGAATATATCCTGTGTCACTAAGGACTTTCTAAACATTTAAGAAACCGACATAAAGATTACCCTGATTTAGATTCGTGGATCACATAAAGTGTTGTCCCATGTAAGATCGAACCCACAATACTCACCGCAGTGGGAATCGTCGTGGCGATCGCTTAAACCACTACGCCACTACCAGTCAAATCCCTACAATCCCTATGACATTCTAAATTGCTATGCCCAAATGTCTCTATTCCACAAACACCAGTTTTGTTCAATCCACCGCATTCCACAAAGGCACCATTAGTGTGTATAATCAATTTTTCACCAACAAATAAAGACGTAGACGCCCTGCTGTACCACTGGCATTATGTCTCAGCGTGAGCTCCTGTTATTGCAGAACATAGCGCCAACGAAATTCTGTTTAATCTACACAGTGATTATTACAATATGGAGCTTGCCAAAAAGTATGTATGTGTTTATGTGACACTGAAAGATGAAATTACTGTTTAAAAATAAAAAAATTACAGCTTAATGACTAAGTGAAGTGGATAATTTGTTCCCTGGTTAAGTATTACTGCACCCAGGGTCTTAAATTCAATCCTAAATAATTCAATGTATGTCTATGGGAAATAGTTTCGTGATAAAAAATTACAAAGTGTTATAGAAAAAGCCAATCATATTTTAAATAACTGTATTCACCTTAATAAGCCTTTAATAGTCCACTGCTGGACATAGGCCTCCCCTTAGAAAGGAGGCTGTTGATGATGATGATGATGACCTCAATAAGTGTTAATACTTCGTTTTAATGTTTAGTGGGTTCGGATTCCAGAATTAATATAACTATGAACTAGTATCTGATAAGTTTCTGCTTTGAGATGTATTTGTGATTCCAAATGCAAATGCTTCTAAATCCTGTCGATATTTTATAATAGTAAATTAAATATTTCTAACTACATGTAGATATTTAAAAATAAATTTCCTAATTAAATAAACTTACAGTAATTCACAGTTGTTAAACGCGTGATTGACGATTCAGACAACAAAGATTTTAATATCACATGAAAAACGGTCTTGTTCCTCAAGAGACAACGTGTAATATGATTCTTATAAAGGAAATAATTAAGCTGCGGCGCAATGATAATAAATTTCAAACACTTTACGACTAATTTATTAATAGAAAATTTTGCGAGCGATCCTTAGGACAGTCGTAAATAAGAAAACGCCAGTCAACCAATAAGGGGCTGTAAAATTTGCTCGCGAGACGCCGTTGGTCAGTCCTCGGCCAATAAAATCTCGTTCCAGATTTGAAAGCGACGGTTTACGACTGGCAGGCGGCGTCTTTTCGCTGTTTTGGCGCCAAAATTGACAGCTTCAGTCTTAAAACTCAAGTTATTGGCTATTTTCGTGGGTTAATGCATTTGGCGGCTAATTGTTTAGATGCGTCAGCTGGACTGTATGCTTTGCTTAGGAATTATCTTTGATTTTTAGTTGATCCTGGATTTGGTAACAACAATTCCTGTAGCACTCCCCGAGTTCAAACATGATGACGCAACAACTCTTTAGAAAATACAAAACAGCCGATCAATTAATTGTTTTCGGCCGTACGAAAACCATTGTATTTTAAAGAATGAATAAAGTTATCAGAAACCTAACTCCTCTCCTCCCCCCTAACAAAAGGGGGAGGTGGCACTCACACTTGTGTGTCTTAAGTTGCTGTTGTCCATTGCGAGGTTAATACTCGTAATTCCCCATCAGATGATGCGTCTGCTCATTCGTCCTCACACCATTAAAAATAACCCTTCCTTGTGATGAACCAGTATTATTTCCACTGTAAGTTATTTCAAGATACATTTAACCTGTCAACACAGCCATCACTCCATGTCACTGAACGGTATACTTGCTGCAAATGCCTGTACCAAAACTGTCATCGTTCAAAGTAATACATTTGTCATTTCAACCCGTTATAAAAACAAGAATCTGTTACGAAACACCCGTTTAGTCAGAAGGTCAATTCACGTAATCAAAATTTGTTCAAAATTCAGTTCCGATCCCACTAATGTCAAAAAAGGTATTCTCGTAGTAAAGTAAACATCCAAAGTTGACTGTAATATGATTAATATCATATTGGGACTGAAAGTTAAATCGGTATTCTCCTAGTCTTAGTAATACTTTACTACGAGAATACCTTTCATGACATTTGTGAGACCGAGCGTAGATCGGAACTTAATTTTGAACTAATTTTTATTACGAGAATTGACTTCAGGCTAATCTCAATTTTTTTAGAAACTTTTTTAACAAAATAAAGTTCACCCAAATAGAATATTTATTTAAGTATCCTTTGAGATAATGCAATCGAGGTTATGTTATCAAGAAATGTACTGCTTTATAACGTGATGTCAAAACAATTCGTCGCGGCGTTCAAGACCAGCATGGTATGACATTCCTGTGAGATATCCCCTCGTTGTCTCCAATCCCCTATTTCTATTTCCCATGTACCCCATACATAATTCATGGTGTATCGGCACCATGGCGAATTATTGTTATGTTACGAAACTGCTATGAATGCAAGATGAAACTAATTTTTATATTCGATATTTGCAATCGTATTTTTCGAATAGTTTTTTTTTTAGTTTAGCGAATATTTTCTTTTTTATATCAAATATTTGGAATAGTTAATTCGTAAACAGGCCTCGAACCTGTAACCGAACAATACTCTGACGTTCAAAGTTGATAGACTATATTGTGCTAATTTAAAGAAATTACAGCGTGTACTATATTTAAACCATTAAATAACTGAGAAGCACACGGAAAATTTCAATCTTTGTGTACTCTTACCATCAACAGTATTGCTATCTCTGTTTTTTTAAGACTTTTACCTATAGTTGACTACTATTAGATGTTTAACGTTCATTATACCTACATCAGTAGAATATAAAACCATTAAATTTCCTCGTCAAAAATGGTATTATTCTAATCAGTGAGCACGTATGATTATTTATCTATAATAAGCCTATAAATCTCTCTTTAATTCCGTCCAACATGGCTGCCTGTTAAGATTAAAATCATCTAGCATCAGTCTTTGACACAAAGGTGTTCTTATTTTAAAATATTTAAAAATCGTTCCACAATATCTTACCATCAAAGCAAACTTCCCCTTTAAAAAAATCGACAAATTATCTCTCAATTAACAGTACCCTACATCCCGTCTATCAGCCGTCAATTCCAGACGCGGAAAATACAAAAAATATATAATAAAAACATCAGATTGCCAATGGTTTCGTATATTTTAATGGCGGACTTTTCCCCTAAAGAAAGATTAGAGCAACGGGTGTCGTAAAGAAACAATTTTCCGGCTTTTCCCGCGCGCCAGGGGATCCAACTGCTTAAAGAAATACTGGCACATGATAAAACTGCGATATTGTGGTGCGAAATATTTTCTAAAGAGGTTCTACTTTTAAAGTTTCTTTTTCTTCCAGGCGTATGTACGTGTTCTTTTTATTTTTAATTTGAAATAAATGATAAAAGACAAGTATGTATAGCTTTAAAGTGATGTTCGAATCTTAAATTAGTCGATTGTTAAACGATTATGTTCAAGCTTTGTACAGTAAAAACTATTTGTTTACTAAATTATATTTCTAATGTGTTTCTTTTTTTGAATGTGAAGTTTTGAAAATAAACTACGTAATAATTTCAAACAGAACATTTTATTGTTTAATCCGTTCAGAAAATAAAACTATAAAATTATAATCACGTTGACATACAAGATGGACGTACACCAATTAGCATTATAATACATTTAAGAGTTAGATTTTGAGAAGAAAATATAGCTTCCGTAAGGCGGAAATCTATCGTATCGTATTCTAAAAACCTAACTTAGACAAACAACTACAGAAAAAAATTAATGTTAAAACTCATATACAGACAAAAAATAACTAATATTGTTTTAGATAGAATTAATCGTCCCCAAGTTAACATGCGGACGAAGCCGCGATCTTACATTAGTTAAGTATGGCTTCTAATGTTAACAATTGTGGAAAATAATAATTATATAACACAAACAAAACAATTCAGTCTCAACGCCCAAAAATATCCCTTAAAATATTAAACAAATTGAACAGAGAAGATGCTCTTGTATCGAGAAAACTAAATACCTCCAGTTATTCGACTAACTTTGATATTCGGCTTACTTTGGCCACAACTCAATTTAAGTTTTTCTTTTTTATTTCATTTCAAATTTAGCTGTTTAATACCAGTTTAGTATAATTGGAATACGAAAACTGGGCAACAAATAAAAAGAGTAGGTACTATTTCTCATCTCAAATTAGTCACTGGCTATTCCAAAGTTATTTAAACATTTAAAAAAAGATCTAAGAAATAAAATCTCACTCATTGTATAAAAATACAGCGAGACTTAATTACATACATTTTACTTTTAACATTAAAAATCGAGAGGAGAACGGGGAAAATTGTACACATTAAATTTATTTGTAATATCAGCAAAACAATGAACGCGACGATTAATTTAATTTTACTCTGTATAAGCATCTAGGTCTCTATTCATTAACGCACATACATATATTATCCGATTATGTAGAATTGCCCATTTTATCTGTACACCGTAATAAAACAGACTCTTATTACATTCATGTACAAGAAGCAAATCACACGGACATCTTTAAAACTAGCGTATACTGTGTACGTATATTTTTTTCCATTTTTTCCACTAACTAAATTGTAGTTAATCGTGCTATCCCATAGGAAACATAAAATATTACCTATTTACGTATGTTCGTATTTACTAGCCAAAACAATAACACTCTAGCAACTACCACCGTTAAATCAATTATAATAATTTAAAATTCTTAATTAATTCTTATTATCTCACTTAGGCAAGTTAAAGTTGTTTTTTTACGTATACTTCGTTTTCCAATAGGTTTTGTCAATACATCTAATTTACGTTTAAAATCTAAGCTCCAAATGCGCTGTTACCATGTTGCATTTGACGTACCTGCCTATCAACGAACATGGCTCTCGAACTCATATCATGAATGTATTATTTACTTAAAAATATTATTAGTATACACATATTACAATCAACGTTATACGTAAGTTTTTTTTTTCAATCGTATACATAAATTCCAGTGCAAAATAATAGTAATTTGGACAGGCGTGTTTGCCCAATTAGCGTAACACTATAAAACAAAAACAATCGCGGAGTGGTGGGTGCCACGTGGTCGCGGACCTGGCCGCCATATTTAAAATATACAAAATGGCGTTTAAATTATTTATATCATGTGTGTAGATCGCACCCGATTTCACCCCTTCACTGTAACGTTGATATGAAAAATAATTTAGAAATTTAGCTTTACTTCTCTTTGTTTTGTTACACTTTAATTGAATCGTACAGTGTTAAGAGGTTGGCCAATTGCAAAAACGAAGTTTTGTTCTAAAGGAACTTAAGCTAGCGCCAGTTCCTGTGCCGTCACGTGCTAGCGTGAGGGCCTGGGAGTGGCGGGGAGCGGTGCGGCATGCTAGCGGACTGCGACCGGGAGGCCAGGGGCCTTGCGAGACGGAACTTCTGTTCCAAACAAAGGTCACAGTCCGCGAACACGCGACATTACAAACTCGGGAGGCGGGAATTTAAAAACTATTGCGAGCACCCCCTTTTTATACTTCGTTTTTGCAATGGCCAAACTAAGAGCAGGGGTGCACGAGGTAGCTCGTGGTCGAGTTGGGTGCAAGCTGGGGATCACGCCTCTGAATCAGATGGGACTTGGTGTAGGGGGTACTCACGACATCGGGGGTGGACGCGCCGTCGTGGCTGCTGTCGGGGGCGGAACGTGGCTCGCCGTTGGTGTCAGGGGGGCGGGCCGATTCCCGCTCGTCGATGACCAAGTCTATTGGCATCTTGCCTTTGAGGCAGCTGATGTAGCGGTGGCAGAAGTTGTCACACAGCTCGTGTACCTGGTAAAGAAGGTCGGCGTTAGACGATTCTGCTGAGGTATCCACATTAACTCTATTGTATGGCTGACTTAGATGATAACGATTCATTTAGGCTGGCAGTACTCATAAGTAGCTTTCTTGATTTTAAGTTATGAAAACAAAACACTTGTTCACTTGCCTAAACATAACCTTTACCCTAATATCAACCTTAAAAAAAAAAAAAACAAATAAAACAAAAGAAATACATTTGAATTTGTAATCGTACACCAACTGTCGCTTCGAAAGTCAAAATGAATCGTAAAAATGAAAAAAAAAACATTTTTTTCATAGCCCAGCCGAGGTACCCCGTAGGGCTAAAATTAATTTTGTGTCGGCCTTATAAATTTTCATGGCTATAATTAACTTAGGAATTAACATAAGGCTATAAAGTTTGTAACGAAATTTTTAGATACAGTTTACATGCTGGGCAATAAATCGGCAGGTGGAGGGTAGTTCGAAATTTAAATATAAAAAGTAAAGTTAACAGAAACAATGTTCAAACAATTGTAAGGATCATTGAATATTTTTGTGGGTAATTAATTTATCAGTGGTCCATTAATGTAATAAGCCAAATATTTATGTTTAGGTAATTCACGATTCATTGATTAATGTACAAAACGCTCTAAAATGCGTATGTCATAAGCGCCATTGTTATAATGCTAATCTGTGCAATAATTTCGGTTATTGTTAAGTCTGTCAGCACATAGTCTATGAAACTGTAACTAATAATATTGTATGCACATTATTATGAATTGAAAAGCGGCTTTGGATACATTTAGTATAATTAGAGACAGACAAAAAATTATTGCCTAAAGTGGCTTTAACCGCATGCAAAAGTTGGTGTTGGAATAAAAATTCAAACATTATTTATTTCTACTACTTTTTAATAAAATAAAAGCTTTATAAAATTTATAGTTCAAAACGTCAAAATTATATAATATGTTTTCCGCAATCAACCTATTTAAAAAAACACAGTTACACAAATAAATTTAAAACGAAACTCGGACCTCTAAACACGTAAAACTTTTAGCGCTATAATTTTATCTGTCAATAACACTTCAACCATGCCTAACCATAGACAAAATTCACACCTTTTTTTATCAGGCCAGGGATAGCGGATTTGAAAATAGAACGGTACGCCGGAAACGGAAACGGTGCGCCGTTGACAGTTAATTATGTTTTGGGATACCAATTTTCTAATCGAAGGGTTTTCTTAAATTATGCAACTGGTATTTGATCTAATTCAATCATGTATGTGATGAATTTTAATTAATTTTACTTCAAATTTAGTTTCAAACATATTGCGCACGACTTTTTTTAAAAGTTGATAAAGTTGTGGAAGTAAAAAGTTTTTAACATTTAGTTCTCTCTAAACGCTTACTTTAAATATTAATAATAACTTAACACATCCCACACACCGGCGTCTAATCACAAATTAGACAGAGCCTGTACTATCGTTACCAGACTGCTGCTGATAAACATACTTATAGTTCACCTAATCTAAGAGGTACCAATATTAGAGGTAAATTACACCCAGACTCAGAACAAATAATCGTGCACTTTATGCAATTATTTGTCCTGGGTGAGAATCGAACCCACGACCTCAATCAACACGTAATAAAACATTAATTTTGTAAATCAATTTTATCTATTACTGTTCTAAATGTCATCCAACTCCGTTCAGCCGTTTTTGAGTGATTAATTAACAAATGTGCATTTACACTTTTGCATGTATAATAATATTAAAACGCAAGGTGTTCTGAAACTATTAATTAACACACTATAATATATGTATACAGCTTTAAAAATTAGTATACATTTAGTTATTTGAATTTTACAATCTAATTGACATTATTTACAACTTTTTTTATTGGCTTTAGCACTTGGCTTTTCAACGTGTCGACCAACTTTTTTTTTAATAATAGATTAAAATGAAAAATGTTACTTTCTTTTTTTTTATTAGTTCTGGCAAGTAAGGTGACATCACCGCTGTTATAAATATAAAAAAAATTTGTTAATATCAAAAAGTTGCGACATGTTTGTTTATCAATTTGTAAGATAGGTAAACAGAGTGTAAATGCGTTCTTAATTTAAATTTTAAAACAACTTAATATTTCACACTTTTTTTATTTGAGGCTTTTAAACATGTTTTGGAAGTTCTTAAAAATTAATCCCAACTAAGGGTAATTTTATACAAATCCACATTAATATTGCCTATATATATATTTGTTATATATTATTATAATATATACAAACTTTTTGAGTGAATAAATGATTTATTATATATTATGTAGTTGTGAAAGTTATTATGTTCGTTTATTTGTGATGCTTTCACGCTCTGAACTATTTAACCAATCAATTTGAAAACCTCCTTTGTCGAGAAAAGAGGACTTTTCAGGAATTGCGAAAGTGAGAAAGTGTTAAAGTCTAAAGTATGTGTAATAACGAAATTCAAGCCATCTGCCGTTTCCAAGTTAAAACTTAAAAGATCGTCTCGATACAGCGCTGACCCGCACCTATAATGAGCTATACCGCATTCCAAGACCTGTCAGTGACGACACACTTATGTTACGTTACAACATTCTGTCTATATTTTTTTTTAAAGTTATCGTTATTTTTCGATGGTTATTAAAAGTTTCTGTATTTATCTTGCTATAACTAGCTTTTCCCCGAGATTTACCTTATTTAATGTAGATTTTGTGAATCGTTTTTCGGGACACAGGTATATTACCTATGTGCTATTCCAAAATATAATCTACCTCTCAAATGTTTTCCAGATGCACACGGGTTCTGGGTTAAGACACGAAACACTATATCACAAAATGTGACTATAGAACTTTAGTTTAAGCTGCAGGTGCTATGTTAGATAGCACGACCTAATATATCGTCAAATAGGAGTATCTTCAATCTTAACGAGCTGCGACGGTATCAGACATTAGGTTAATAAAACCGTATATTATAGATGTACTTAATAATAAATATAAATTCATTATTTGGAATTATAAATGCACCAACAGATGGAGCTACTTTAAAATAAAGGTAAAAAGTTTATAAGGTAATTCTGCCTAATTATATCTGTTTTTTTTTTCATGTGGCATAACATAAGCTAAAGATCACTTACGATCCAGTACAAAGGTTTCCAGAAATTTCAAATTTAGAAGCCAGGATTGAGATATGCCGACTTAACGGATACTTTTAAATTTAGAACGAAATGCGACACGCAACAGCCGGTGACATTCGGCAATCGAAGAATTTCAAATTTAGAATGTAAGAAAAAGATTTTTTTAAATAATTTAATACCTAAAGGTGCAGGATGACAAGGCTTTATGTTTAAAAATAAATATGGCGATATTTCGGAGATGAATACTGTATCGAGGACATAAATGTCGCCATTTTGATTCGTAATCTTCTTACCCAACGCTATATAGCGTCCAAAATTTCTCAGGTTGACATGACACAGGTGTCATATAAACTGTTGAAATGACCAGCGTGTGCCAGAAGTGTGGGCTGAAATGAGCTATCGGAAACTGGGCCACGGCCTCTCAAGTGGGCCTTTCAGGACGATCTTGGAGGAGTTTTGGGAGCTTTTACGGAGTTAACTGGCTTATTAGTTATCCTGACTAGCAGTCTACTAAATAGAGTAGCTTCGATTCCTACCCAGAACAAATAATTATGTTATGAATACTCTCATTTGTTCTATATGTGAGTGTAAACTACTACATACTACTACTATACTAGTAACATGCATTTATTTAGAAATATATAAATAAGTATGTTTATTAGTCTATCAGTGCCAGTCTTGTTACCATAGCATAAGCTCTGCCTAATTTGGGAGCATAATATCATCTGTGAGATGTGCCCCGTCATTATAATTGTTAAATCTTCAAAAAAAAACACATAAGTCTCATTATATAATAATATAACTCTAACAAACTAAAAATGGCTATGATATCGTGAAATAGTCATAACTGTGGCTAAAGAATAATTGTGGCTCCGTAAATAAAGATTTAAAAAAACTTTAATCTGAAGATCCCTTGTCATATACGAATTTCCATTTGCTAAGTCGGATAAAAGCATCCCGTCTACCTTACATCTAATGCACTACTTCCTCACTATAACGTTGTGTGGGAGTCGGCACTAATAAATTTAGTTTTTTTTTATTTAATCTGTGCTTTTGACAGGCCGACTGCGCATCGCCATTGCTCGCCAAACGTCACATTATCGAATATATTTTTAAAAATGTCGTGAAGATTTTTATATTCTGTTTACGAGTTTTTTTATATAATTAGATACGTTTTGATGTCAAGTTTTGACTGAGCTTTCCTCAATTTCGATGATTTTAAAATATACTTTTATAATTTCTATATTTTGCACGACTATATTTAAAAAAAACGTACTTAATCATATTTTTTATATTTGATGAACCATAAACAACAATTTAACGTATAACTGTGTTTATAAACAACCGTTAAACTGTATCTTTTTTTAGTGTATTTTTTCCTCAACTGTCTACAATGTCGAAGTTATCGAACTAATTAAAAGTCCAATTAAAAGTGTGAAATAACTATCACCAAATAATTTATAACAAAGTCATGTATCATATAGTAATTTAGTCACAGCTGTAAAAGGTGGGTGCGATCGTAAAGTCCAACGTTCGAGTCCGCGTAAACCAACAAATCTGACCCGTCGTAAATCAGTTAAGCGCGATACAGATAGCGTTTTATTGTACACAAACGAAATATGAAATGTTTTTGGGTTTGTTACTCTTTTTATTATTTGTTGTTTCATGTTAACATGGCTGTAGGAATTTTATTATAGAGGTATTTTATATTTATAATGAATATTTAAGTACAAACTTTATGATAAATGTAATAATTCTCGATTTTTTTTATATCTGTGTGAGTGATTTAGTCAAAGGGACGGCAGAGTGTAACAGGAAGTCAAGCAAAAGCGCGCCATTTATTTGATAAATTTCATGTTTAATTTGAATATTTATTATATGCGACTACCACTGGTAAAAAAATAGGGACAATTGTTAAATATGCTTCTACCTACCCCTTCAGGGATATAACCTTAGTGTATGTGGGAATGGTTCGCATTACAATCGATTTAAAAAAGGAACACAGACGACGTATAAAGGAACGGAACACGTACTCCTTCATACGTTAGAGGTCAACTTCAAATTATTTTTTATATTCAAAATTTAAAAAAAGGAACAAATCTCTGGTATTACGAAGCTACATCACATAACGTAATTAGGGCAGAGTCAGACGGCGAAAAAAAAAAACGTCCGTAACGACGACCAATAGCAGAGCCAATCGACCGAAAAGGACTCACCATCGGAGCGATGTCGCCGCCGGCCATATTTATAATATTAAAAGCATAAATCAAAAAAGCTATACGATATTTTCAATGTAAATATAATTTCGGGGAGTTCGTTATAGCGTTCAAGAATTTTAAAAGCAGCTTTTTTTTGTCTATGGCAATATCATTATATCTCATTACCTGCTATAGTAATTCGATAAATTCTCGGCGGTATTGAAAGGGTCCATAATAAATATATTTATTGTTTTTTTATTTACTAATGTAAGTAAAAAGTTCGAAATTTTCACAAAGATAGTAAAAAACAGCGCACTTAACAAGGTCTCATTGTGAGCGAGTTGGGTCTTTGGACCTTTTTATTTTTTAATTATTATAAAAGATAAAAAAAAACACATCACCTGTGAACGGTGTGTAGTGAAGCGGAAACGGATCGAGCTAACGGCATCTTTTTTTTAATTTCATTCTATAAAAACCATAGACGAGATAGATACCGACGTGTATAGCATATGATTGTAGAAAAAAATGCCCTTCGCTATTAGAATTACTCTCTAAGACTTCATAAAATGTCTTTGTATTTTAGTCATTTTCTTTGAACAAACTAAGTAAGTGTATTTTATCAATTTTCTTATGTGTTTTTACAGAACTCAAACGAAAGCAACTTCGTAAACAAAAACAATCGGACAGTCGCGGATATGAATTTAAAATCGATCATTCGACTCGTTGAATCGGACGATTTTCTTCACTCTGTGGCGCATTCGCTATTTTGAATTTCGAACATGGCATCAAGTTTTTTTTCGTGGAGCGCCTTTATCTCGCCCTCCGGCCAGCGAGTTCCGTACAGCGATATCACATTACACGTTATCTCGTTACACCGGCCCGTATTAGTGCGTACGATTTCGTTCACGGAGCCCCCCGATACTTAAACGAAAGGCCCCGATATTTTATGGAATCCGCTGTGAGAGCGACCGCTTCGAGTATCTCGTTTCTCGAGATCGTTTGTCTTGATATAGACGTTAGTCAAACTAGTTTCGTTGAAACGTGACCATAATATTGACAAGGTAAATTAATTCCACGCCGGGCGACACCGCTCGCCGTAAAAACGTAACACAGATTTGAATTTTATGCTCCTAATTAATGTGACCGAGCGCAAATTGTTTCATCTGATTGCGAATAGCAAAAAGCTTGCGTCCCGTCGCGTTACCGTTACACTTGGAGAGTATAATGGCGAGAATTGGCGATGCGACACACGCAAGAAGCCGAACCGGTCGGAACGGAACGCACCCAAATGGAAGATAAGGGAAAAACAAACAACATTCGAAATGCGAACGCGCCGATTCCATTCACTCCGCGCCGACACCTCGCGCAACTTCGCTCCAAAACCGCAAATTCCGAATTGAGGATAGACAAAATTCTTTAAGAAATCTTCACTCTAACATTCATAGCGTTTATTTAGATTAGTAAACCATTTTCATTTCAAATTAAGTTTGTTTTTAAATTGACCCGACTTCAAACTGCAAAAGTATTTAATAAATAAACACAGCAACTCAAAATTTTAAAAGATAAATATCTCTGTAAAAGTAACGTCATGCGTGAATTTGTACATAGATTTGTTTAGTATTCGAAATTTCAATTTGATTTATTTAAAAATAGAACGAGCGGCCAGTTCGTGCAGTTGTTGCGTGTTAAGATCGATACGATATCTCGATTAAAAATCGGGCCCAAAGATAATCGAAAGGTGTTAGTTTTTTTTTTAAACCGGTCCGAGTTTCGATTCCAAATGTATTCTAATACAAGATATACTTACTTTTTCTAATTCTAATAGATGAAACCGGAGAACTTGTATTGCTTGCACCATCTGTGAAAGAGAAATATTGTGTTAATAATCTACTATGTCACATCAACAGCCTTCAATAGTCCACTGCTGGACATAGGCCTCTCTTTAGAATAAAGGTTTTGGCCTACTATACCACGCTGACCAGACGGGTTGGTATAGGGTTTGTGCCAAGTGTTCCTTCTCTTTGTAGTGCTGTTGTCCTATTATGCTGACGGTGACGGATTAAGAATACGGAGTCTCACCACCCCTATTCAATCTACTATGTACGAAGTTCTTATTAGTAATTTTCAAGCATATACAGAATAAAGAGTTTATATTTAAAAAAAAAATGATTCTGTGAGTCTAGGCATACTCATTGTTGTCTATGTCCATGATAACCCAAATCTTATAATATCATTCAATGCTATGTATGTTATAAGATTATTGGGCATCACAAAGCAGTCTGCACAACAATGGACAAGGGCAACGTTCAATAGAACCCAGCAGCTTTTAGTGATGTGATAAGAACTAATAATACCTATCGATGCATATAATCGATACATTTCGTGTGCTAATATTTATTTTATATGTTTAACATTTGAGAAACATGTAATAAATAAATAACACTAATTATAAACATAATGAATAAAAATATATTTTTATTTGTACTACATGAATTTTCAAGAAAGCTTTTTGTATGAATATCCAACATTTATGAAGCAGTTAATACTGCATAATTTAAAATATTATAAGAATTTATGATGGTATCAACAAAAACTGATGAAATATAACTTCAATTGCAGTTATTGAATAAACAGTTCGTTAGTGAATGATCGATATGCTCACACGCCGATGACAACTTCCTTAATACATCATACATACAAAGATAATATCGACTATTGTTTAATTCTATTCGAAGATCTAATCGATATTTTTTTAGAATCGATATCTATCTAAAAACAGTTAATGCCGTTTTAATAGCGTCTTGATTTGTTTCTGATTGCCACTCGAGGACGAGAACTGAATTCTAAAAGCCATCTTGGCTTATTTCACTTTTGATTGATGATTTTACACCGTCTTGAATTTAAATTTGGAGCGTTTTCAAATATTAGTAGTGAAATGAGTTATGTTTTGTTTTCTTTTTCTTAAAATATTTTATTAGGGTGGAAATATTGTGGCTTCGTTATTTAAAATTTAGTCGATTTGAAACTAATGACAATTCTAAAAACAAGCTTCGTTTCTCTGTCAGTCATTACAGGTGAATTGTTGTACGTGTACTATTAACCGTGTAATATGAGGAATTTTATTAAATAAAATAGGATTACAAATCATTTTAAGGCGATGGCGAGGCTTATATTCGAAATATCTTTTAGTAGACTACAAACACCAATACAAATTCTTAAATTGAGCGCGCAGTAACCGATAAGTATAAAACCATCTGGTGAGGTCCGTAGCTGCAATATCAATTAAAGCTATAGTGGAAGCGCCACCCTCGTCTGTTTATTCAGACGAACCAGTTGACACAGGCGACACCACCAGATAAAAGTATGTTTGACTTGTACTACTCCTGCCACTGAGACGGGTTTGTTTAGAAAGGGGAGCGAACGAATGTTATGATGTAATCCCCGAGCTTTAAGAAGCCAAAGACAGCGTTTTACAACAACGACATGATTTTATAAAAAGAAAATTCGATATTTCATACACAACTCGATTAGATATCTGTTATCTAATGCAACACTAGTAAATTTTAATGATGAGACAAAAAAAATTGGTAAGTTTTTTTAATAGTCGGTAAAAGTTATCTTTTGAACATTTCTTAATACCCCTTTTTTTAATACGCACATGAAAATTTAGTTTCTTATTTTTTGACAAGTAAAGGTTTTCAATCTATAAACATACCCTTATATGTAAAGACGATATCGCTTACTAATGACTCGTAAAACACGAAACTATTCGGTTATATTTACCGATGCTACTACAGTTTAACTATTTGAAGAAGCTTAGAGCCTCAAAAGGCTGTGACAGACCAAACACAGATGTGACGAGAGCAAACAACCTCTACTCGCCGTAACCAATCGCCTCTCAAACCAAATGGGTCAATAAAACAGAGAACGACTGTTGGTTTTTTAGTTGACTACAGTTTTAGTTTACTATACTTTGTTTCAATACTGTGTCTACATCACTAACAACTTACAACTCACGTGTTCTATTTACAAATGTTTGACTTTTTTCTATTTGAAATTCGAACATTTTGGTAATCTTATAAGTAGATTGTTTATAAATTCGAATTTTTAATTAGAATTATATAGAATCAAGGCTCACTTTTTAAATTGGCGGTATTTTTAAGTCGTACTTTTTTCTTTAGTTATTGCCAGTTACAAATTTTAACATTTAGTCTAATAATAAGTTTTATTATGCTCGTACCGCTTTATAGTCCACATATTTACATGAAACCTCATTAACCTTGACCCACTTTAACTTCAATGGCCAAAATTATGGGCAGGAGTTAGCCGACAGACTGCAGGCGCCATAATGAGTTACGTGAAAACAATAACAATATGAAATGTCAGCCGGCGATTAACCGGAGGCTAATTTTTGTTCTAGGAGGTGTTACTTGAGACATCATTATGAAAAACTTCTTTTGAATGTTTAAAAATTGTTTATATATTTTTATTGAAAATTTATAATTGGCAAGCCGCACGGATCATCACCTCTTTGGAGCTAACGGTAAAGTGGTATGACGGAATCGAACCGACTAGAGCCACGCGATGTCCTTTTACATGTAAGTCTATTCTCTGGACTTTGGTGATATATCCAAAATGAAGTCACCGAGAAATTTGTATTTAAGTAAATTTGTTTACGTAACAGTCATACTTACATACAGACAAGTTCTTAAGTAACCCTCGCCAAATTGCTACCTTTCAAGTGCTTTTATTAAGAACTCAAGAGCTGTCGTGTGGCCGTTCAGAAATTCGTACAAAACCTATTAATTATAACTGTAAAAAAATTCTCCCGAGTTATTGAAATGTGCCATTTCAATAACTCAAAAGTCAATACGTATTGAAGTAATTATACTAAATACTTTTGTTAACTTCAAACATATTCATAACCTAATTAATGTCTCGAGGCCTTTTAAAACGCAATTCTTGCGTTTTTAACATCATGTCTGTAAAAAAATTAAGCCAGACCGAATTCGACGATAAATTTAAATAAAAACTTGTATCAGCTTTTCAATAACACTCAACTAACAGCTTATCACCTAAATTTCCAAACGAAACTTTTTGCATCTAAGCTAAGATGGCGGCAAAATGCCAATCCAAGTTCTTATTTTAAAATTTATTCCAGAACCATTTATAACGATAACACTGAATAAGACTAGTTTAAAAAAATAAACTGTGCAACTAGACAAACAGATGCGTCACCCAGTGGCAGCACACCACATGCCACTAGTAGTGATGTACCTAATATCTGTATACGTCACCTCATCCCTATTCACGAATTTTGCTTTTTGGCATCTTTTACATTTCGTTTTAAATTTATTTTGTGTAAATGAAATGTTTAAATATGAAATGAAATGAAATGATGAATGAAATGAAATATGTTTCTAGTATTGGTAACAGTTATGAAGTACATACTTACTGTTTGACTTTCTTTTTACCGAAAAAAAACTTTTCATCTTTATGTAATATGTAATGTTATTTAGTTATACCGTATAACTTATACGTCAAGAATTGTTTCAAGATCACTCGTAGTGACTGTTACAAAAGTTAAAATTCAAGTCTCTATTCGCGTATCTAAACACTAATAATTCATATTCGTATCTGCAGATACAGATTTATAACGATCACCGGCACATCACTAGTCCCTAGGGACAAAACACTGCACGATAATTCACCTATTCCTTTTCAAAGTTTGCTCGACGCCCGGATGTCACACAATATTTAAACAACTTATCTTTGAGCCGGTTAAAAACCCCATGGCGTTGGATGAATGACGCTTATCAGTGCCAGTGCAGGTAAAACTGACAGCTTAGTTTATGACAACCTTGTATAATCTGTGCTACTGTTTTGAACTGTTCTGACTTGTCTTTTGGACTAGTTGTTAGTGGTCTTGACTGCTGTGACAGAGGTCGTCGGTTTTATTTCCACTCAGCACAAATACTGAACTACACGGATATTTATTCTACGTCTGGGGTAATTTAAATGTAAATAAGTCAGTATGTACATCACAGCACAAGCTCTATATAGTTTGGGATCAAAAGGCCAAGTGTGTGTCAAGTAATTACTGCTATTAAAAAAAAACAGCGACATCGCTTACAAATCAATCTGGTGACGAAGATGGTCCGTGCGTGACGCTAACAGTTGATAAAACGAATTTTCACTAACAAAGTTAAATAACATGAACGTCGCCTCCGACCGGCGCGATTCGTAATGCCTTAGATTTTATTTGTTAAAAATCGGTTAAGTACCCGTGTCGAACCGCGGCCGTGGGTGGCCGCCATCTTACTTTTATTATTTCACTTTTTGTCCAAGCTAGCCGCGGGAGGCGCTCGGTGCGATTCACTGTTTTTATGAGTGACAATATAATATCTTCTTTTTTTTTCTCTTAATTCTTATTTCCCTATTTCGTTGTTCCGAGAAATATTTCTCGTTTACCTGTGGTTAATTTTGGACAGCTCTTTAACTAATCAAATCGTAAATTATTGTAAACCGTACCCTATTTTATGGGGTATTAAAGTTATCTGGTGTTTTATTTGTGTTGTGTTGTAATAAAGTGGACAATACTTACTAATGAGTCGACCTCTGGGTCCGCTATATAATAAGGTTTCTCCTGACGTATCTGTAAATGAAGAAAAGTACATATAAGTTTATTTTTCACTATAATTATAAATTCAAAGTAACGTTGTCTGGTTGTGTGTATAGAGGATTAATGGCAGACGCAGCAGGGTCGTAATGCTTGTACGTGGATAATAAAATGCTCGCTCGGTTGGCTGCGCCCGGGCACTCGTATCAAAGATTAAAAGATAGACATACCATTGGACTATGTTTTTTTTGATAAATGGAAATCAAGGATATGTCTACAGTATCTATTCAGGCATTAAATTTAATAAATCTATAATCAAGTTTAATAATAAACAAGTGTCATTTTCCCTTAGAAATTATGTAATCCATTTTTTATCCCTTTGTTTTTACTTAAAATCAAACTTATAATGGATTTACACTTAATATGCACATATTCTCGTTACAATATAAACGTGTTAAGTCTCCTAAGTAAGACTTAATGCTAAACAATTGGCATCATAACATTGTATTAAGTTTTACACTGAAGTATTACTTAGATGTGCAATTGGTTTCAGACCTGACAAGGGCAAGAGACGGCTTTTCTTCTGGATGAAGACATCAAGAAGCAAAACCGTCAGTAACAAATGACGAGCAGAGACAAGAAAAAATAGTTTTATATCCATGAAAACTGGACAATGACGAAGGTTATTACTTTTTATGACCCTCCGTTTCCCTTCAATTACTCCCATCGACATAACTTTTGGCATGAGTCTTAAATAATATTTGTAACTAATAAAAATATACGTTTAAAGTAAATAAAGTTGCCTGTCTGCGTAATAATCTATGAGCATACTTAAGACACACTTTTTTCGACATTTAAAACTCAAGTTGGCCGGAAATGTGATACTATCATGCACAGCTCGCCTCGGATTTTTTCCATCAGCTGAGTGTATATATACTTACTAATTACTATTATTGTGTACTAATTAAAACTACATGACATAACATTCCCAAAACTATACTAATTTAAAATTTAAATAAGTTTTCTTTCTCGAAATATCTTTGTTTGGGCAAGAAGTGTTTATGATAACTTAATTTTAACTACAGTAGCTAATTGAGACATTATAAACTTGTCAGTGTGCACTGTTTAATTATTTCAAATTGTATATAAATAATTTTAATTGCCTATAATAAGTTCATACACCTTGCTAACTTAACTAGGGCAGACCGGCGTTCGACAATTCTACCATATAGATCCAGTTTTAATACTCGTAATCTTGAGAAAATAATAATTAATAATTAAATAAATATTTTATTTCATTAATTAGACTAGACTAACGCGCTTTATGATACTTTAGGGAATTAAAGCGATAATTGGACTAGATTAAAGTGGGTAATATAAATAAAATACCCTTACAGCAAATGTTGTTGTGTAGTATGGCATGATTGAAGTTAGGAATTTAATATTTAGATAAACAATAAATTTCAAACTCCTTTTTCAAAAGCAAGCCAATTTTAGGTACCTAGTTACGTAATTAACGAAGAGACGAACACAGAGGTATGCGACCTACGCCTTTTAGAGCTACTCTAGTCCCGTTTCAATACACAAGACTTAAGGTATCTATTACCCTACCCATTTTTTTACCCACATGTATCTTCTCAAGGAGAGTTCCCGTCATTTAAAAAATAAACTAGTCAAAATCTTTCGCCATATTACGCATTACACAATAAAATTAAGAACAAGGTACAAAAATGACGATAAAATTAATTAAATACAAAATGTTCAGTAGTAGGTATCTATTTAGTTAACTTAAAACTAAATAGATACCTACGGACTCCATTAAAACATTGCAAAAACAAACAAGTTAGTTAAAATAGATTTTCCTATGTTGGTCACAACAATCGCAGTAAAGCCGTGTATTGCACATACAACACAAATAACAACAAAATTTTAATTTCAAAAACAATTAGTTTTACCATTTAAACATAGTCTTAACTACTCAGGGTTTAAAATAGCACATTCTAATGTTTATGTCAACATAAATACCTTACCAGAGTTATCGTAAAACTACACGTAGAATATGCTAATAATTTTTATTGCACACGAAATGGCCCAAGTTGATGACCAATTATCTAAGAACGCTAATTTACTTTAATCTCTCAGTATAAATCATCTCATTTCTATTGAATTAATTGAATTGTTCACTCGAAACCTCTATTGCTTAAGTACTTTAAACAATTACGCCTATTATTTTATAACTAGCTTTTGCATACGACTCCGCCTGTGCCTATGTCGGTAAAAAGCAGCCTATGTGACTCACTGATAATGTAGCTTTCCATTGGTGAAAGAATTACTAAAATTGGTTTAGTATTTTACACTATAACAAACAAACTGACTTTCACTTTATAATATCAGTAGTTGTTGATTGGCTTCGAAAGTTTTTGGCCAAATTACAGAAACAGTATGCAATGTTATGGCGGCAAAAATTTGACAATCATATGTCATTTAAAGTCACACGTCTTTTTCAAGTGTATATTATTTTCTATCACAGTTATATAGATTATAAAAGAAATGTCATTTTTATATTTGACATAACAATTTTGATTTTGTAATGAAGAGAGTCGTATGGAAACGACGTGATGTGCAGCATAAATTTAAGTAAATGGGGAACAAAAACTTAATTTTTCGAAATAATAAAATGAATACTTACGCGTACAAGTTGTTATTAGGAAATAGTGTTTGTACAATAAGCAATAGTGATTTCAAATAATCACGCGAGCTGCTTATTAGTGGCTAACGGGTCATACAAACACTCGAAACACCAATTTCGTTATTTCCCATGGAAAGGCTTTCTCTGTTGTAACCATTTCTTATAGAAATCTGTTTTGAATACATAGACATGCATGTATGTATACACTCACGTATGTGTGTTAAAACTCAAACTTAGTCAAGAGTATGTCTTCATATGACGTAACAGGGGCAAGGCTATTGACGTTTACTGGTCAGTTTGGAAATTAAAGTTGGGATCGGAATACGCAGGAACGCATAAATACTTCATAATTGGATATGGAAGTAACCCAAACTAAAATATGAAATTTATTTAAACGATGTTAACTAACCGACTGGAACATTTTGCAGAAATGATAAAGATGTTTTCACCTCTGGTCATACATCAAAGAGAAATGGACCTTATTTTTATACGTTCTAAAGTTAATTTTACTATGGGTTGTATCTTCAACGGTTACTTATTAAAATGTATGGATCGATTAATACTCGATTCTTAAATGTCATATAAAAATTATACAAATTTGCGCTAAGATACGATACGATGATGGATAAGGTCCTCATTTTGATTGATTTTTAATTAATATTAATTTGACCTCTTTTCTTTACATATTTAAAAATAAATTATTTTATTTTAAATTTTAGAACCGTTACGGTGTCTTAGGTTGATAAATCATTTTTAATTATTTTTTCTTGGTTCGAATTTCGAACCCAGTGGTTATAATGGACAGTGCAATTAATATTTTTTGTACTGTTTTAATTTTCTATTAAAAAAGATTGACTAATTATATGAGATGTGGTGTATTTTATAATAGCTTTATTTAAAGCTGTAACAGCTTCATGATTAAAGATTTTTAATCAAATAAAAATAAAGTTGAAACATAAAATCGCGGTTAAAATCTGACATTGAAAAATCTTCAAATCGAAGCACTCTTAACAATAACCATAAATACGTAATTTCCTTTTTTTTGTATCTAATATTAAAGGCAAAAAAGCAAAGATAATCTTAATCGTCTAATACCATCCCACTTGTAAGGTACATAACCACAAATCATAGAGGTCGGTAATGAGCAACAACCGCTATGGTAGCTGGTTCGATCCCGCCCACGGCATAATGGGTATCATTCCGTGTTGTGTCATTATTGGACCGAATTGGACGCAACAAATTGTTTTTTGCCTCTTATTCAACTAGAAACTACACAGTGGGCAAATATTTAAAATTGATTGTCTTAGTTATGATTTTGTTCTTTAAGTGCTTAAACTTTATTAAAAAATAAAAGATAAATTAAATTAAATGAATATTAAAAATAATAATGCTTTTTATTTTTTGGTTATTAAAAAAAAGTACGAAAAGTTTTAAGATGGCTTTCAGCTTTAGTAAAAGTGTTTTTTTGCGAAACCCAAATAGCTCCGGGCGCCATGCTAATGCAATTGTATACTTTGATTTTCGTGTCTTTTTTTACTGTGTGGGAACATGTCACCAACTTACCGGAGCCAAAAGTGAAGTGGTATTTTTTTCCCAAAGACTTCTATATATTCCTAATACGGACTTTACAAACATACATGAAACGGACACAAAGAACACCCACACGCAGAACAACAATGTGTTTATCACACAAAGTGTCGTCCCATTTGGGGATCGAACACTCAGCGTAGTGCTCACTCACTCACTACGCCATCCGTGCAGTCCAGTACGAGTATGTCGGAATCTGCTATAAACGTTGATGAAGCAGACCCGATGTGGATAAAATTTCATCAAGAAAAAGTTGATTGATAAAATCGACTTCAACAGAGTCGACGCCCGCGGTTATAAGCCAGAAATCCACACAATAACAGTTTGATACTATCTAGTACAAATATTAAAATCTTATTACATGTTACATTAATATTTATAACTATGTTTATATGATTAAAAACCAGGTGGTACATATTTCTAAGAAAATATTAATTCTTTTCTCACTGAAATGAATATAAATGGACGTTACTTATATAGCAATTTTGTGGTCAAGCATTCTATGACCTGATGCCCACAAAACACGTGGGTTCCAACTCATAATCACTCGGTCACTGATCTAGTGAAATAAATTATTCATGGTTGAAAAATCTTCACACCTTTATAATAGGATTTATACAAGTTGCTAAATTATTTTGTTGTTGTAACATGTTCCGGTGCGCTGATATAAAAGATTTCTTATAACCAACAGCTGCCATCTTTGGAAACTGTTTTGGTATTTTATCTTACGGTATGGTAGACGGTTATGGTAGACCACCGGATGGATAGGATAGTGGTTTGTGTAACGGACTGCTATTCCAAAGTCGCGGATTCGCTTCCCGCTCAAATCAAACATTTGTGTCCATGAATATTTTTCATTTTTAATTTGGTCTGGGTGTTTCTATGTATAATGTAGGTATTTACAAAAAAAAGTATATATGTATTTATATCAGTTGTCTAGTAGCCATAGTAAAAGCTCTGTTTAGTTTGGGACTAGATGGCGTTGTCTGAATGTGGTACCATATTATTATTATCCTGTTTCAAGATATTGAATAGCTTTACTGGTTATAATAAAATTAGTTTGATGAAAAAGCTGGTGAATTATCATTATATTGAGTTCTGATAGTAGGCTCAGATAATCTCACTGATTCGGTGAAAAACAACGAAGGAATGCCTTAACACCGGTTTTCTGTGAAACCGTCGTGTGACTCCGGTAAACTGGCCCTCATAAGCCGAAGCATGATTCATCATATGTTAAAAATTTCTAAGTTACTTAAGGTAATATCGACCTTAAGTTACTCAGTGGTTTTTTTTTATACATATTTATGGTTATGACTTCATTTTTAATTAATGTTTTTGTGAAGTATGTCAATGAACTCCAATCCTCTGCTAATTGGAACATTCAATACCAGTCTTTTTTTTTAACTTTATCTCACTTATGTATTTATATCTTCTTAGAATCTAATTAGGCCTCTGGTAGACAATAACTTTTTGCACGCGTTTTAAGGTTATTTTCCCCACAGTGTGCGGTCAATATCCGTTTATAATCAGCCTTTCTTCTTAAAATTGCCACTAGAACATGAATTTGGACATGAACGAATAGACACATATCTATTCCCTTACATAATGACAGTGATCATATCGCAATAATGATAGTTCAAACTTCGGACCAATGGCGATGGTAACGAAATACACCAAACGTTGATAGCCCCTCCTCCGCCCTCCGGCAAGGAAGTCTCCCATTTAGGGGGGCACCGACCCGTGAACACCGAAGCCCCTTTGGACACAAATTAAATGCTAATAAGGCAATCGGCTGATACCAAAGTCTCGGGAAACAACAATTTTCGGTGTTACCCGTACGAGATTTTATGGCTTGTGTTTTTTGAGTTTGGCAATACCGTTGGACATCAATGGTACTTAAGGGTTTTCTCGAGGGCTGTAAGTGTTCTTAATTATGTTTAGATCAGCGATGATGAGCTGAATCTCTGTTTACATACACATTCAGAGTGAATGATCTTGAAAAGTTTTATGGGAGGAAAATAAATTGTAAGTATTTAATTTATTTGTTAGTATGGCGACGGATTAAGAATACAGAGTGTCACCACTTTTATTCATCCCGTGGGTGTCGTAAGAGCCGTCTAAGGGAGGAAACTACGCAGCACTACAAAGAAAAGGAAAATTAAAAAAAACCCTATACCAACCCGTCCTGCCAGCGTGATATAGTAGGCCAAAACCTCCTTTCTAAGGAGAGGCCTATGCCCAGCAGTGGACTACTAAAGGCTGTTGATGATGATGACGCATAACATTAACTGAACTCTCACACAGCCATTTCATTCCAAACTAGGCAGACCCTGTGCTGTGGTCACCAACCTGCTCACTAACATACTAACTTTTATATTTTACTTCAAACAGTCAGCAACATTTAACAATAATAAAGAATAACTGGTCTAGTGAACCTAACTTCTTAGCCAGAGGTTGTGGGTTCAACTCCCACGTAGATTTAATTGTGATGATAAGTGTCATTTGTTTTGTACCTTTGCGTAATTTATCTTAAATATGAATGTGTTTAGTAATAAATATGTATTTTTATAAGCATTTTGGTTGCTATAACTCGGGCTCTGTCGTTAGTTTGGGATCAGACGATGTGTGTGGGATGTTTCAAGTCTTTATTACTAAGTTACTATCTTGAATCTTGGTATATGAAAAAAGCTAAATAACATTTTAAGATTCCAGCTTGATAATAATACGAAATGGATATCAGAGGTCCGTTTGCAACGACACGCTTAATGCCTTCATAACATCAGACATCAGAACAAAAAGCTAACCAATTGTTAGCTGTTCCCTTTCAAATCGAATTATCGCATGTATTTTTATTTTAATCGATGCAGCGAACTGTGTTCTATCGATTTGACAAGAAAAAAATGATAGGACAAAAGAGTTTTATATCTGTTTGTCCCGTAAAAATAAACAGGCCGTGAACAGAATAACTTTTGACTCGTACCGAAATATCTTTGTGATACGACAATTGTCGTCTTCTCTATTCATAACGTTTACCTGAGGGTCATTGTAACCCTCCTTTGTGCATTTTCAGTCGAAACGCTTTTGTTTGTGTAATTGAATAAATACCTGCGTGCAGTCCTTTTGTTATGAATACGAGCAAATCGCACGAGGACTCAACCACCTAAGTTACAACACTTTACATAATCGATTAATATTTTTTTAAAGTATCCTGAACTGAACAGTGTCCGAGTAACACTGTTTTTAAACTTAGATCGCTCGCTACCTGAGCTTTCCAATAAAAAACACTACGGAACTCATCATTAAATTCATAACCTTCCTATCTATAAATACAAATTGCAATGTAAATTAAACCCTATTTGACACAAATTAAAGTACACAATGAATTAATATCCAACAGGCACTTAGTGCTGTAAGTAATGGAATAACGGCCGCACCGAAATCGCTACCAAACGTGGTACCCTGTAATTTGTAATAAAAAACTATTTATAAGATGTAAAAAAGCACTGAGACGCTACCTAAGATGCCGGGCGATCGATTCCGATGGGCTTTTTAATAAATCAAACGGTCTCGAGCCATTTTGACGCTTGTCAAAGTTTGACGTAGGACATAGAATCGCGCGTACCGTACTTTAACTTTAATGTTAAGTTATTCTATAATACTCAAGTCGTGTTTTGTAATTTAGTTAAGTCGCCTCCTATTTAATAACCTTTGCGTACCGGTGAGCAGGTGATTTTTTTTCTTCGTTTTTTTTTCTGGTTTAAAAACCCGCCGTTGGTACTGACCTCGCTACTGAAGAAGTTCGAAAATTAAATTATAGTGTATTAATATGCGTTCCTGTTACGAAATTTTTATTTATAGTGCCGTGCGGAGTGTCTGGTTGCGGAATTTCGATGTCGCCGCGTCAAGCACGCGTCACTCTGTTATTGTTTTGGGGACTTATATCATTATTATCCTTAATTTCAAATCTATTGGGAGTTTAGATCAATGTTAATATCGCAAAAGGTTCAGCTGGTTTCTTTTTATGGCCAACCGCCTGCTTGACGTCAACTTGGGAATGTAATCCTTTTCAGACGAAACAGAGCAAGGCAAAATAGATACCGTGGGAGAGTCAGGCTTCGGCATATATGGGGCTAGCTTTACCAGAGTGATATCACGGCCATACAGGAATACCTTTCAACCCGTCTCCCCTCACACCCTCCTCCCCTTCACTCAATCATGATGGGGAGATTCAAAGGACGAGAAAACTCTTGTGAATCTTTAGGTATCAATGGGCGGCAGTTGTAACTTACACTCACGTCGTTTGACCGATATCATAAAAAGAAATCAAAACAGGACTGATATAGCAGCAGCTTTAAAAGGCCGGAGTCACATGGCCGTATGTTCGTCCTGTGAGTGAGTGAACGAGCGACCACTAGACTAATAGCCATGACCGCTGGACGACTTCTAATCACCTGTTTTGACAGACGTGCGAATATATTTATTTGGCCCGATTTACTGCCACCCATAAACGGACGCAATGAACAAATGTCTTTATGGTATACTTGTAAACGTCAAATATCAGTCATTTCTTCTTGGCGAGCACAAAAAAGCGCCATAAATATTGTTAACAAAATGGCTCCTACTGAATATTGTGGCAATAAACGTGGCACTATAAAATGAGGTTTGGTTGTTTAACTTTTGTTAGGAGCCCGTGTTGGAATTAAAAGAACTTAGATGAGAGTCCAACCTTTTGTTTACGTAGTGTTTCTTTTCATAAATAAATATGTAAATCATCTAGAAATTATTCATAACTAACTGGAATTTATAAATGTTTTACGGTTTGTTTTTGTGCTGTCACAATTCTCGTGTGCCAGTATCATTTGGTTCAACTTTTGTCCCAAAAGGTCACTCAGAGCGTATTTCGCACGATGCTCACAAATAAACTGTTGCTTTAAAAATGTCTAAATGACGCTCACAGCCCGTGGAGCGTCATCCTTGTGGGACAGAGACAGAGCTGGGAAGCTGGGTAGCAAGACAGAGAAAGAGACACACTAGAGAGTTTTTCGTGCGTTTTTTGTCCCGAAATCCGTGTGTTCAGAAATTTTATTTTAATACAAGAAAAGTATTCAAAAGATAGGGAGCAGGTAGAAGGCAGCCGAACCGGGGTATTTGCTTAGTTTCTTTTTTATCGCACAAAGAATTCAAGTTGATTTATAGCCGTGGTGTGTGACGATTTGTGACCCGTAATTTCTGATGTGAGTTTTGTCACTACAGATCTGGCAGTTTGATTTATTAATTCACTCAGCGTCCGTCAGAGGGCGTGTTCCGGTTTGACAGTTGTCAGTAACATATAATTTTTGAGCTTCAGAATGATTATTTAATTTTAATCTCTGTTTTGGACCAATTGAGACATTATACTAAACACTAAATTTTATCGCTGTAATTTGCGTAATTTATTTTTTTGTCTTCGAAATATTATTGAGCAATGTGTAAAGAGCGCCCTTGCTTTTCAATGGGTCATTAATTTGTTATACTTTTACATTATTGGCTGTTTTTATGTTTTAGAAGTTATACGAGCAGACGGGTTACTTGATGGTAAGTGACTACCAGCGCCCACAAACACCTACAACTCAAGAGATATAAGTGTGTTGACCTTAGAGTGCCTACCCTTGAGGAGGAAAGGGACTTAGGCCTCCGGTAACCTCGCTCACTAGAAATGCTTAACACCACTTTTCTCTTCGATCGTGATATTTCTTATTTTTTTAAAGACAACTCCAGGAATAAATCCTGTGTCGCGGAGGACTTCACAATCATACATGAAACGGACACAAAGGACACCCAGACTCAGATCAACAATTTTTAGATCACACAAAGTGTTGTCCCATGTAGGCAGTAGGAAGCGGCGAGGTAACCGCTTAAACCACTACGCCAGTTGACGCCAGTGGAGTCAGCCCACATCTGTCGAAACATGGCAACCCCACAGCTAGTAGTTGTATAACTTTTTTTATGTTATTCTGGGAGATTGCAGTCAGCGAATAAGATGTACTTAAGAAAACGTATCATACACTACAGTGAGTTACTTAACAGGTCCCAAGAGGGTCGTTTAGACCCGGAAGGTCAGTTTTTCGACCATTAACACGATCAGAGGGTTGAAACGGGAATTAGTGGGAGTAATAAAGGTGGTATATAATTACCCACTTCGGAATAGTCAGTTAAATGGTGTCTCCACTCCTTCGCACTATTATAGAAGCTGTAAATTTTGGTTAATCGTTTTTATTCTTTCTTTATCTCTTTATCTATATATTTTATAACATAGAACTTTTCATCGTCCCATAGACATTATTTTTTCTACATATCGTAGAATGAAGGTGATTTTTTTCTGGCAACACCGCAATGTTTGTCTATTCTTTATTTTTATGTCTGTATCTTAATGAGTGAATGATGACAATCACCTTCGTTCATAATACATTCTGTTTATCGTTTAATGTGTTTTATGAATTGTATACTATATTTTTTTTATGTGAGAGGGGGGCAGACGAGTAGACGGGTCAATTGATGAAAAGTGACTATAGCTGCCCATGAACGTCTGCAACTCAGGAGTCACAAACGCGTTGCCGGCCTTTTAGGAAGGAGTACGATCTTTTCTTGAAGGTTTGAAGGTCGTATCGGTCCGGAAATACCGCAGACGATAACCCTCTCCACAGATTGGTGGTGCGGGACAAAAAGTGTCTCGAAAAGCGCACAGTAGTGGAGCACCAACTCTCCAGGTAATGAGGATGAAAATTTTGCCGTGTGGAACGTTGGCGGAAAGTTGCGGCTGGTATTAGTTTGAACAAGTCCTCGGAGCACTCTCCATGATATATGCGATAGAGAATGCAGAGTGAAGCCACATCTTCAAGTAACGCCAAGGGATCGAGCCGATCGGTTTATTTTACTATGGGATGTACAGATATATAGCTTATGTTAAACCCAATACCGAGTTAGTATTTTCACTCTATATTAAGTCGCAATAAAAAGTTTTATTATGAAACCATGTACTGAGTTTTTACAGACGCCGGTAACCACTAACCACTGCCATTACATTCTCATTTTAAATTACTTCTCTCACCTTCTTATTCTAATCAATCAACATGTTCTTATACAAAGAATGTTTTTAATAAAAATCTTACCGAACCAAAGCACACATTATACACAAAACCACTCAACACACGTATGACTAACCGCCATTTACGATAACAATACACAAAAAAAAAGCTTTAAATTTATTACCCATGACACCCAAACAAGCAGACGTCATGTTTTCGGAAACTCAAGAGCACTCCACATCAAAATAAACAGCAATATTTTTAAACACAACTGCTTTGTATTAACCCTAAAGTTGCCAGTACGAAAATAATGCACAAAGAAACGCTACAACACTACTATGAATATATAATATGCACCCTAAGTTCGCCTTTTTTAATCAACCCCCAAATCCCGGGGGTAAAAATTAAAGTGTAATGGTGCAGTGTTTAATAACTTATCTGTGGTACCGCTGTGTGTTTTTGGCTTTTGTTAAATGTAATTTTTGAAGTTTAACTTTTCGAGGGGTGTGTGTTGTGAAATTTTCCCTCGTAAGATTATTAATAATGATTTTCTTGTACTTGTTACTTCTTTTTAACCGATTTCAAAAAAGGAGAAGGTTCTCAATTTTTATGTTACATTAATTTACGTTCTTAAAAAACGCCGTGAAGGTCTTATAATGTTTAAAGGCTTATAATGTACATTTAATATTGTTACTGGATCTTTTATTTATCTGTGCTATTATATCAGTTCAATCACAGATTATAATCAAATTAAGTAATCGATAATATTGTTAACTAACATTCCTAACATTTATTGTTTAATAAGTGATTTAATTTTATTATTAAGTTTTTTTTGTGGCAGCAATATTTTTTTATTAAATATTAAATCTTGGACTTTTCAAATTGTAATATTTTGTATTTTGTATTCCTTGAATTTCAAATGGGACCAAACGGGAGGTCTACCTTTATAAATAAAGGAAGTAATTTCCAAATTTAGTAATAAATAACAAAATTATCAGATAACATACATAAACAAATACTACTAAAAAGAAACCTCTCTGTTTTAAAATTCGGTTAAAAAAATTGTCATGTCTATGAATTATTCACTCACTAGACCTGGACCAAACTCCATTAAGGTACTGCCACAACACCACGAGAAAATAGTGCACTTACAGTAAAGGATTACTTTACTTATATTGGCACAATCTACCCCCAAAAACAAATTACAAAACAAGAAACAAATATCGAACATAACATTAACCCCTAATCATCGACACATTGATGAAACAATCACGGGTCCCCGGGGGCTTGAAAGCAACGAAGGGTTAGACGCATTACTGGACATAATCTTGATTGATCTGCTACAAATAATGTTGGTTTCGCACCGCGTGACGGTTTAACCCTTTGTTTTCTTTGTGTATACTATCGCGGCGGGGGGGTTAGATGCGCTTTTCGTGTCGGTATATCATCTTGGAAATTTTCTTTGGCAGAGTGTGATATAGTTTTATGTTATATAGGTGGCAATTGAGCGAATGATCTCCTCTACGGCTAATATAAAGTCAGAAGAGCGTTGTCAACCTTTGCGGTGTCTTTTCTTAGTTGTTTTCGCCACCAATTTAGTAAAATAATTCTAGTTTTATCTAAGGTTACCTGGAAGAGATTCTACTAAGCGATAAAGCCGACCTTCGAACATTACTGTTGCTGTCTATTTTATTTTATATAATCTCTGGAAAACCTTGATATGCAAAAGGTTTATCTGAGACTATCTATATTCTGTATTTGTAATCCTTCTATAAACGCATGTTTGTACTGTTTTTATTTAAAAAATAACTTTTTACTTCAACTGTTTTAATTTAAATGCATAATATGCATACAATTACCAAACTAAAACACAAAAAACTAAAAATTAAACAAATATACATATACACATACATAACATAGATACTTAACTATTTTAAAAATTCCAAATTCAAACGTCTGAAACAACTGAAACACGAGCCAATTAGGCGCTTCTTGAACACAGAGGGTTATTAAAATGATAAGAATCAGTGCATTTTATATTAAAATTTAATCCGTTAATATTTTAAAAAATTAATAGCTTATTAGCCAATCTTATTTAGCAGAATAAATTACCGTTTGCTTTTCGAAAAAAAAGGCACTCAAACATTTGCCTACTATAATAAAATATAATAAAACAACTAATACCATTTTGTACTGAGTGGTAGTCATGATTATTTTGCAAGGTACCTATTAACAATTTATAAATAAAACTTTTTTGCTATTCATTTCTAGACGAACCTTGTTTACTTTTTAAATGAGGAATGTTGTCTATGGTTGCGTACGGTACGTTTGAGTTGCTTCCATAATTATATAGATGTCAGTGACCGTGACAGATAGTTTTCAATAAAATGGCATTTCACAAACAGATCTAACTCAGAATACCATTTGTGGGAAATGAATAAGAAAGTCTTTAAACAGGAGAATCTTAATCAATAATAAAAGGAAATCTTACTTATAATTGATTGGTCTCCTCCACTACTTGATTATGGAAACTATGTTCTGTCGCAAAAGCTTTAAAAAGCATCTCAAGATGATAATTTAAGACCAATAGTACCTACAGAACTAAGAACCTAGCTGTTCTAAAAACAAATAATATATTAATATACTCTTCGAAATATTTTAGGCCTCTCCACTTCACAATATAAAAATATTTAAATACAAAAATCAGCAATTACGCCATATCCAAAACGAATAGAAATTAAGAAAAAAGCTGAGTCATAGACAACCATTACAATATGGCGGGTCAAAATATATTACCCGCCTTAGTAACGCACACTGCAATTACAATTGAATAGATTAAAAATAATTACAAGTTTCAAAGTACGTGCTGTATTATTTCGTAGTGGGGTAAAGTCCGCTGTAAATTGGCTAAGAAATTACAGGGAACGTAAACGGCACTTGATCGTATTGTGTAAAATATTAAAACTAGGCAATGTGGCGATTTTATATTCATAACATAGGGGTAAAATATACTTGCAATTTTCTGCAGAATTTCTGATTAAAAAAGACAAAAAGCGATGCTATTAAACTCGTTAAAACTGTACGTAATTTTGTTTTAATGCATAAAATTACCTTATTAAAATGATAGGGGTATATAAGGGATTGTTTGGTGTATTCATAGACTAGCATCAATGTTCTTTTAACTCAAAAGGCTGCATTCATGACAAACATCGAGTTTTTTTTTTTACAAAAGCAAAGAGGATTGAACATAAAACATTTGAAGCAAAAAAACACAATATTATTAATAACATTTTTTGCACATTTTGTTAAATGTATATTTTTTTATTCGAAACAGATGTACCCAAGTTAATCTCCGGTTAAGATTATGTTTATACAGATATGAATCTTGAATGATTGTGTTAAGGATCATTTTTAAGTGTTAAGTTTTTTTCTGTATTAAAGTCTGCTGGCCCGTTCACATAAGAGATTATAAATATTGTTATAATAAGACATTATGATGCATGGTGAGGATTAAAATGCATTTATTTGGACCCCATCATGAATATGTTCGTATTAGCAGTGTGTTTGCCCCGTAATGGGATCAAGCGTGAGGGTATGCACATCTGATGGGGTTCTATTAACATAGTATTAGTCTCCACAGGTTTGTTAAAAATATCTATGAATAGATACTTAATAATGGGATATTGAGTACAAATAGGCATTATGTTTAACAGTTGAAGTCTTGTTATACCATTAAAAAGGTAAACAAGCATTCAACACTAATAAGCGGTACAGTAGCCGTCAGGAAATTAGAGATCATAAATTTCGAAGCTGCAATCAGAGTTCTTCTCATACTTTGTTATCTCACCCTTGAACATGTCGTCTAAACAATAATCTTATAAACAATACTAATTCAATATAATTAATTGAAAACATTTAAATGTGACTGTTATACCAAGACAAGTGGTATATAAATATCCAAATATCATGATTACTCATAATTTTTTAAAGAAAACACTTGTTATAAAAATTGAAACCTATGCCCATTTCTAACATAGCTCTATAAAACCTACAACGTCAAAGTGACAGCTGTCATGAAATTGACAAATACGATGGCAACATTGGTTCAGACAAATCGGTATTAAAAAGCCTCGAGGTATCCTTTTACAAACCACAGGCTGAATTTTATAAATTTCACATTGGATATTGTCCAGACCTTCTGTTTTGCATCTGTTGCAACACATATAAACATACTTATGAATAACAAAGATGTTTCAAAAGGGTTTTGTGGTATTATGAACTAGACTGCTGTAAAATAATCAACAACAAAGTATGTAGTAATTATGGACATATTTCTATTATAAATATCTCCAAAGAAAAAATATATAAAAGTTGTTTGACCTGCATATTTGGTTACTTTAATCTCAATTTCGACAATTCAAGACTATTATCTGTCTCTGTGACAAAATTCTTTCTGATTCCTTCAAAACTTCTGTCGTTATTGGCTAACAAACATACATCCTAATCCTTTTCGCTAAACCATATTTATAATAATAGGTTACAAATTAAAACTTTTCTCGTAATACTCGAGCATAGACAACGGATGACGTTTAAGAAATGTCAAAATATTGGCGTAAATAAACTAATCGACTAATCACAGCGAGGTAATTGAATAACTCTAAAAATGTAGAATAAAGTATTGTAAGTAATGCGTAATCAGAAATAATGTACAAAAAGAAATAACATAAAGAAGCCTCCCAATAAATATGAAGTTCATTTTTCCACATTTCCTTGCTATTTCTAAACATACTTAGACAACTTTAGTTTGTAATTTTTTGTAGGGCGAAAAGCTACTAATCATCACTGCAACATTAATTTCAATAAAAGAGGGCGGGGGTGGCTTTGTCTATGGCACGCTGTCTATGGTATAGACTGCGGAAGTAGTGCCTGTCATGTTTTTGTTCCCAATTTATTGTCAAATCGTGCAGTGTTTTGAGAGAATGAATTTAAATTTAGTATGAATTTGAATTTCGAATTAATTCTACGTTACTATAAAATTTGATATTTGGTAGTGGTGAGAGTTCTTAGATAGACATATGGAACAGAAAATTAAGTCTATTAGTTAAAACATAACCTTAAAATAAGTACAGTATTTATTTGTACAGTAAAAAACACAAAGATACATAGCTTTAATATCGTCTAAAGCATCCGTTGATAATACCAAAAATAGGTACAAGCTACCCTTGTAGGTACAACTCCCTCTAATCCACGTCAGCTGCTTCTGACTGGTCGACCCAACCTACCCCTAAATTACCCTTATTTACTCTCAAATAAACACTGACCCACAAACCTGTATATTTTATTCGAAACAAGAGACCTCCGTAAACTGGATAACCCACAAGTATCCAATATAACTTGACCTCATAAAATACAGCAGTTGAAAATACTGTTTGGAGTTTTATGAAGAACTCAGATGGGCGGGAGATCAGTATATGTTGGTGGTTATGACAGGGGCTCGAAGTATAGCTGTAATGTATATAATGAATGTTTTTTATTTCGTATGTTTTGTGTTGAATTTTTGTTGATCTTGTGTCTGCGTTTTATTCATAATATGGTAGCTTTAAATATACCAACTTTAAATATTCAATTATCATGCTGATTATTGAATTTCTAGTTTTATTTAATTGTCCAGTATAACTTGAACTTTCATTGTAAAGACTTTTGTGTAAATCAAAATACCTAAACACTGGACTATAGTTTTATGTATCTGTTGGTTTATTTAAAAAGTGGTACAAAGTTTCTTCTTTACGTATTAATATGTAGATACGTTCAACTCAAGTAGGTATATAAATACGAGTTGTATTTAATTTATTATCTGTGGGATACCGAAGGGATTTAAGAAGTATGCTTCTTTTTTCAAATATTTATCCTAAAAAAATAAGTTTATAAAATACTGAATGTAGGGTTATTGACATTGCAACAGTCCGCTTTTGAACATGGAACGAGAACCAGTATTTGTACGGTACATGAAATTTAAAAATGGAATCAAAATGTTCGGCGATCGTCGGCCGCGGTCGGATGTCGGCGAATGTTGAAATCGGGCGACGTGTCGCTGGGAATGCGCCCGAGACTTCGTAATTGCACTACGCTTTATATACAGGCTGATGTGCTATATTACTTCTACTATTTATTTATTTTGATATTCGAAAATAGAAGGTAATTTGTAAAAGAACTGTGTTACAAGGAAAGTTATTGTTTAGATAAAAAAAAAACAGGCATTATTTTTGATGAGAAAGGTTTTTCCTTTCGCTTTCCTGTAATTAATTGATTGGACCAATGAGCGCGCGCGGTGCTATAAGTTCGCACTCAGATGACAGACGTCGTATGTTACACAATACATCAAATAATGCAACTGTAAAGCTCGCTCGTTTATAATTGACATGTTTTAATGCGAATCCGTTCTCATCAATCACATCAACAGCCTTTAATAGTCCACTGCTGGACATCAGCCTCTCCTTAGAAAGGAGGTTTTGGCCTACTATACCACGCTGGCCAGACGGGTTGGTATAGGGATTGTATCAAGTTTTCCTTCTTTTTGTACGAATCCGAATCGAAATCCGTTCTGGATACTTAGTATTTATTCCTGGAAACATAATTTGTACAAAAATTTTCGTACACGTCTATAATCCAGTAGAGCTACAGTAGTGTATATTTGATTAACAACCCTAATTATGTATATTATATTGTGCAGACCAAACGAATTATTCATAAAATAGAATACAACCATAAAATCCAAAGTGACAAAAGTTCTAACAGCCTGTATATAAAGCCATGCTCCTAGTGTATTTATGTCATTATTAAGTCGCGAGAATTAATACTTCGGGGTCCACTTTTATCGCGAGTTCTGGCGCAAAAACCCGGACAGGAGCGGCCACGGAGGCGGCGGCAGCACACCGGTTCCGTCACAACCAGACCCTAAATAGTCCACTACTTAGTATAGATATTCTTCTCACTGTTGAGAACACATAAATTAGGGTCACCCTAAAAGTTTTTTTTGGATAATATGAGTTAGTGAGTTAGAGACAATTTGAGTACATCTCCACTAGGAACCAAAGCTTTGTTCTTCTCCTGTTTCCATACTACCCACAGTGTTACAAAGTTCTAGCTTACATAAAAGATTGTATTTATACAACCTTAAGTATATAATAGTATATAATATGGCTATATAAGCCATCTAAAATGTACTTGGAAAATATAGGTAAAATTAAAACACCCTTAAGATGCTCCAAAAGCATTTGACCAATCACATCGGCGCGCAATACCATTGGCGTATTCAAATTCAGAACCCTTGACCGAAATTTAAATTTCGAACGCGTCCCTTCCGCGGAGAATCGCATTCACTTTCGAAAATCCCTTCCAACCGCAATGACCTTCTAATGTGGTAGTATTTAATTTATTTATTTATTAGTTTTCTAGTTGACGTCACAGTAACTGATGAAAGGGCATAATGTTTAGTTCATCGGCATATTAATGCTGCTTTAAACGGACAAAAACTAGGCGCGAGTCGGTCGACGCAGCGTGTCAGGCACTAATTGAGTGGCGCACGCTATCGCATGGTGCGACCAGCCAGGCCTCAATCAGTAAGCAAAAGGTTATAGAAGAATATTCTCTTAATAACATTATTTTATCTACTTCTGTGACCTAACTTTCATTATTTTAAAAATTTCCGACGTTCGTGATCACAATGGTAAGTGTACAGATCTTTAATTAGACAACAATGTTCTGCAAGATTTTTTTATCTAGATTGAAAAATGCTCTCTTTAAATGCTTAATTAAGAAACATTCCGTAAATTTTGAATTTATAGAGCGTGTACACATGCTCTGGGATGTTGTAGATAGCTTGACCAGCTTAGCTTAAATCACGGTAGTTACAGCTTAAGGCAATACAAGCAATAAGGCAAACTACCGATGGAAACAATGCATGTAGGTGTTTAGTTGTGCCAATTGCTAATTACGTACCTAATAAATATCTCAAGAGCAGCGGTTATCATGACAAGAATTCATTAGCCTCAATAATACGAATGCAGCGCCAAACGCGTCTAATAACACTTATAATTTGTTTCGTAAACAATCAATATATTAATATCTGCTTTCACAGAGATGACACTGTAATAAAAGAGAAAATGGGTGCTGTAAGCTTATAACAGCGGTGTAGCAATAAATTTTGTTATGGGCATTTAAAAGTACGCTCTTATTTGCGTTGAAGAACCATTCGTTAAATAAGTTTCTTTTTTATCTTTATCACGTACATGTCAGGGTTTTACTGTGTAATTAAATGGTCACATCAATGTTACGAGACCAACGTTGAGGCGTAATGCGTATTAAATAGGTGATATCCTTTACGCTCACGTCAGTGACTATGCAAAATCAAACAATATGTGCTTGCCACTGTCGTGTCACATTGTCGAGGCGAAATCAGGTACAAAATTAAACTCTAAGATTTCGATGGTTTCCCACGAAACCGAGATGGAGGGTATCTAAAACTCAACAATTTTTATCAACAAACGAACCCGAAACAAGATGCGTAAGGAATGCCAAACGGCAAAAACCACTCGATGGGGACGATAAAACGAAATCGCCGATGCGTTGTCAAAAAAAAAATGCAAGTGCTGCGTGCGAGCGAGATAACAAAAAACGTATCGTATCGTGGTTCCACTCTGGCGCACGCAGCTAATGAATACTGTGTGGAGCGCTGCGCGGGCGCAGCTGCGCGAGCAGACCGATCCGCCATTTCCATTATTTATTTTATTTCGGCGCGAAACGTTGAATTGGATCAGAACGACAAAGAGGTTAAATTGCGCGTCCAAATCCCATGACAATTGTCAATTATAGCGTTAAACGGAACGCAGACAGATGTAAACAAATATACAATGTAGCGTCTTTTGACGCCGAGAAGCACAATACTGCGAATGAGGAGTATCTGTGGCAGCTTGACAGTCCCTGTTCACGGTTGCTTTACAATCGATCTTATATGTTCAAAAATCCGTGATCAATCCTTTTTGTTGGACTAATTTTACATTCATGTAATGTGTTATTGTAATATTATAACACGTCACCTGCAGCTGATTTTAATGCGATTTTCAGACTGTACGCGTTAAAGCAATTCATTAGATTCCTTGATTAATCAACAAAATGCAATAGAAATCTCGGTGTGATATAAAATCTGAGACGCATAAATCTGTCTAACACTATCTATGGAGAGATGAACAGCTAACATGCGTGCATGATGTTTTTACAACTCGTTAAGAGAATACTCGCCCAGTAATTATAAACTGTAGTTAAACGTAGCACAGCAGTATTTTTTATCATTTAATCCAACACTCATAGATCTATTACAAGTTTATTATTATTTATTAAATTAACAGCAGAACTGGAAGCTTCTACTAAGAAATTGCTCAAAGAAACTTTGTTCGTTCTGCTAGGGAACAGAGACTTATATCACAAAATGCTTTATAACATAAACACTTTACCTACACTATTCTTTACTACATTATTACCTCTACAAAAAAAGGTTTTTTTGACGTGACAACGTCTTATAAATTGGTTTGCCGGGTGACACTTCAAGAAACTGCGTTACGCTTCGCTCACGTTATGCGCTCACAATGAGAGCGAGTGAGAGGCACGCGTCCCTTCCACTCGGGCATGGTTAGCCCGCCTAAGAGCGAGAGAGACAGACATAAAAAGTGAAAGGCACGCGTCCCTTTTTTAAATATAATTCTTTGTATAAATAAATGTTTTAAATTGTTACTATTATTTCATCCTTCTTCCTACTATACGAATGAATATTCACATTTTTCATGTTCAAGAGAATAAAACACAAAGTCAGTCATCATGATTACAAAAAAAAATATCATCATCAACAGGTTTTAACAGTCCACTGCAGGACATAGGACTCTCCTTAGAAAGGACAACTGTAAGTTATATACTGCTAGCATAATCTTCTCTCAATCGCTTGAACCGTGTACCAATAAAACTATACAATTAAATGAGAACAAACTAATGTGAACTCAATACGGTTTTATGCGAACTGAGCTAAAAAAAACAGGTACTATGTAATAATGAGCACAACGCTAGAACGACAATGACGCACGCCATTCATACGTCGCAATAGAACAATGAAAATATTGAGTCGTTAAGCGAAGAAAAGTAATTAATTGGCGAAAAACTAAAAAACAACCACATTTTGGAATAATTGGTGCATTCCACAACGGCGTGGCTGTTAATGTTCTCTTTTAATGATGTTCAATAATTTAATGCAAACAATAAAGATCGTAATAAGTAGACTTAAGTAATTAAAAATTGAAGACGTATTCGGTCCTAATATAAATCACTAATTCGGAAGATACGGAAGTAAAAAATAAACTCTTTCTGCTTAATCTGCAAATCAATACAATCGATATCGTTTGAATTTCCAATATAAACGATGATGTACAAATCAAACTTACAAACTACCTGTCAAACCAATGAAGCAATCTATTATGACGTAAGAATGCTCAACTACAATAAAAAACTAATATATCGCCATACCATTTCCCCTCTCTATCATTAGTGATGCGAACAAAAAATATTTAGGATTCGATTCCCACATCGATAGCTTGCTCTTGACAATTGTCAATTAAAATTCGCGCAATAAAGTCTTCATTACATTTGGTTTTACTTACTTTTTGCTACTACTACTACTCCTATTAAAATATCTACAGTAAATACCTTTAAAGTATTTTACGGAGGCATTATGTTGTTTAATAATAATGCATTTAAAAATTATATTTTAGTTAAACTAAAAAACACGCTTTAGTGGTTAACCGAATGTAACACTCGTCAACAGGAGCTGGACGAACCCAACTTGAGTGGTTTACCCGCAGCCACTGAAGATTTCCACTTTCTGGAGCCATCATCAGATAAGCTGCTTCAATTTTTGTACCATCATCTTCACTATTTATTTGTACATACAAAGGTCTACTTCAAATCAACGGTTAGGTTAAATTTAACTGCCTTAACATTTAATTAGGGAGTTACCATTAAAGATAATAAAAGTGTGTTAAAAAAGCTTCGAGAAGTAAATGAAAGTAATCGAAACGACATCATATTAAAGAACAACAGAAATGGCAGCGCACTTATTACTTGTCTTCGTTAACTTACAGTTATAGCACTTTAACCAATAGACCCGTCACACTTAACGAACATTAGAAAATATCTTTATTCAGCAATAAACAGACGTAGCAAACGAACCATTGAATGCATAAAAATTGACTCACTGTCAGAGAACGATTAATGACAGCAAAAAGAGCTAAACCCATCGTCAGTACTCGAACATCGAGTGAAGGTACTCGGTCATTGCATCAGTGCGGTAGTGGCGGGGTATCGATGACGGGATGACAGTATCACAGCTAAACCGATCGTCCACCAGCCAGGGCACTATATCAATCACATGGCCTACAATCGTACCGCACGCCACTTAAATAAATTTATAACATATTAAGTACGTTGAAAATAAACACTTTACGGTTTATGATTTATTTCGTGGTATGAAATATGGACGTCACTTATTTAACGCTAGACAGAGATGGCACGATCGATGTTATCTCAATCTGTTGCGATTTTACATGCTACGGCTACCGATAAACGTTTTATTATAGTAATTAAAGCGACCGATTAGATTTCGTACGTGTTATGCGTCCAAACATTTGATAAATGTGTCATTTTACACAGTTAATCTGTACACCATAATATATCTTTACTAACTGAACGTCACGCTATAGTGATGTCGTAATTTTAAACAGAAAACTTACGAAAGTGCAAGAAAAGAAAATGATTCTGAGGATTTTACTTAATCGATATATAATTAGATTATTTGACAGCCCTGTATAAAGGGATCTACATAAAACCATGCTGTGCTGCTATCATAATCATCATCATAGTAAACCAATCATTATGAAAATGTTCATATCCGTTATCAGGAGTACAGAAAACGAAATAGGATACCTCTGATTAGAAAAAAACTACTGTCCTAAAAAATAACTGGTAGATAGATTCTAGAGTAACTCTTTAAAAATCGCGTGCAATCTATACTAATATTATAAAGCTGAAGAGTTTGTTTGTTTGAACGCGCTAATCTCAGGAACTACTGGTCCCATTTGAAAAATTATTTCAGTGTTAGATAGCCCATTTATCGAGGAAGACTATAGGCTATAGTCTTCCTCGACTTATAGACTATATCATCACGCTAAGACCAATAGGAGCGGAGCACCAATGAAGAATGTTTCAAAAACGGAGAAAATTTATTACTATTGAGAGACGCAGACGAAGTTGCGCGGGTCAGCTAGTATACTTATAATCTTACCGTATTTTAGTGAACAAATAAATAACGACAAACTAAAACATTTATTACTAAAATATAAAGCAGTATAAATGAAGAACCTATGCCAATAATTATATAAACTTTGGTCAGGTTCTTCCATGACACTGGCGTATCGTACTCGTATTTATCTGAGCGAGGTCCCGCGGGTCGCCGCCGTTTCCACTTATAAATGCAATTTAATTTCAATAATTATAATACAATAAGTCTTTGACTGATAAATAATCTATATATGTTATGTTACAATATTACAGAGACAGATAGAAAAGTCACAGATCATGTTTTGTTGCTTTAACATCGCAATTCCAATTTATTTGCAATACGATAACGTATTTATTCAAACGTCATACCTTTTTAAATGACATATAATATAATAAAAATCAATTTAAAAAGTGAAATTGAAATTGCACGTCTTTACAAAGTCACATCCGGTGGAACCGAGAATGTGAAGACATCAAAGTTATTTTTTTAAATTGCATATCGGCCGCAACATGTCAACGCCTATTATACTTATTGTACGAAAAAAATTAAAAAACCCACAAAGACATGTCAGTATCATAATTTTGTAATAAATTACATGGTGTTTGATTGTCGGTTTTTACAGATTACCAGTTTTACGAAGCCCCGAATTGTTACAAAATGACTCTATTTTTCTTTTTTTGTGTCTTTCGAATAATAGGTATTAGTGTCTCGATATGCCTCGTCATGTTATTATAGGCCGCATAATGAAATATAATTTTTATAAATGTAGCAACACTTTCTATTTAGTGTTGCCATTTTATACAAGTGTCCTTCCAAGAAATTTCTTTCAATTTAAGTAAAGACAACCACTTTTTTTCACGGACAAGGGTTTTGAAGGAACCTTTTTTTTTGTTTCTACACATGGGGTCGTAAATCAGCTTTGTCGTTTAAATATTACTATATCAGTTTCGTCTCGCTCTCATTTTTATTACTTCCTTTGTTCTATTATAAATCTATTTTAACCGACTTTAAACAGGAGGATTTTTGTATTTTTGTGTTACAAAATATCTTCGATACTTAAAAAATTATGACACAATTGTTGTAAGAAATAAGTTGAATACCCAATCTTACATCTTTAGGAATTCCTTATCTTATCAAGTCCTTGGCTAGTGAAAATTAAAAAGAAACAACCCGACTCAAATCGATTACGATCATTCGAAATTTGATTTATAAGTACGCACAAATTCGATTTATCGGAATCAATAACAAAACGAGACCCGAGTGCGTAAACAATCGGTAATCTGTATAACTCGATGCCCATATTAATGTATTTACCATTACTAATTACAAGTTTATAGTTGTTTAAGGCATTATGGCGTAGAAATTACCGCTACTGATTAACTAGCCTCCATCTTGTATATGAATGACGTTTTATATAGAAAAAGTTATGCAGAATTTTCATGATGTGCATACTTAGATTTTTTTAATATGCATTGAACTAAAATTATTAAGAAAATAAGGAGACAAAATCATCTAATCATTAAATGGAAGTCACTTTTACATTACCTGAACTTTTGCTGTGCTTTTTGTTTATGGTCATGACCAATTTACTTTCCTATGTTAGTATGAAAACCCTCGTATCTACAAACCTAATTCACGCGCAATAGTCAAAGTCACGTATATTTTAAAACTGTTGTTATAAGACCATATATTACTGCAATGTTATTTTAATTTTATAGCATTATAATCACATTTTAATTTTAAGTTTCAACAGCTGTAAACACTTATTACAAAATTTACTTTTACAAAACAACTAGTGACATCAATACTACTAGGTACTAATCCTTTCACTAACATTAAATATTTGTTTTATTTTGTATAAAACCACTTAGTAATACATTTTTATTAAGGGAGATTTTAATTTGTAATATGGCAACCCAGTGTACTTTTTTTTCAGTTAGGCACTAGCAGCAGGTGTGACGATCCAACTTATGTATTTTAACCTTCACGGAATAATTTTCGTTCAGTCATTTTGAATACATTTATGGTCTGTATTGTTTAGAATATTTTTTTTAGTACTTGTATAGAACTTGATTTTTTTCTTATTAACATTTGAATTCAGAAACTGTTTTCTATTGAATTTGAATTTCGAATATCATTCTTACCTGTTTGCTGAAGACTGCAATGTCCTCATTGAAGGACTCTGATGAACATACGTCTCCCCCCGCCACGCCAGGATCCCGGGGGGTGCACGTCGCAAGTTCGCACTTTTCAAAGATGAGAGCCAGTAGGGGGAACAATGGGTGCCTGCAATGTGAATAAATAAACTGTTCAATGCACTTTTTTCTAATTTTTTTCCTAACATTAGTATAAAATTAAAGATTGTATAATTAAAATGTAGGTTTATAATAAGTAGGTTAGTGTTTAAAGTTTTCAATTTCAAGAATTTTAAGCTACATTTGAATAAATTATATTTTGTAGAGCATAATTACGTTAGTAACTTAATATTACAAAACATCATTACGACTTTAATGTGAAGTATCCGCCTTTTAAATTACATAAATAGCTTAACGAACGTACTTTATTTATGTACTTTTAGAAAACGCATTTTTACCTTTTCTGAATAAATAGTCATAAAGCTATACGAGTATATGACAAGATAAAAGCAAACTTATGGTCCAATTGACAGCGACCTTTGCGCAGATCAGGTGAGATACAGACGTGCACGTGACAGAGATATCATCAGCTTTATAGTTCTTTAAAGTATGCTACTGTATAGGGTTTGGTGTCACTGTCAGCGAGAATAGGAAGACTGCACTTTGAAACTTGTGTTTAACTCAAAACTTTATAATTCAAGAAAGCCTTTTTAACTACTTGTCTTCTGGTACGTGGTACTAGTATAAATATAGGTAAAAGTATCAGAACTTTTCTTTTTATTTAATGAATAATTTCGTCTCGTACCGTGGCAGACCCTTGCTTCAGCCTATTTGAGCCGGCTCGGCCGGAGTGATACCAAGGCATCCTATAGGCTTTCGTTTGCTTTTCATGGAGTGAGTGAGGTCACCGGAGACAGGCCAAAGTTTCTAAATTCTGAGAAGAAGGTCACTCAAAGGGATTCACTAGTATCTCTGAAGTCGCATGTGTCAATGCACTACTATCTTTGGAGTTGCAAGTCTCCATGGGTGGCGCTAGTCCCTTCACATCACATCACATCAACAGCCTTTAATAGTCCACTGCTAGACATAGGCCTCTCCTTAGAAAGGAGGTTTTGGCCTACTATACCACGCTGGCCAGGCGGATTGGTATAGGGTTTGTGTCAAGTTTTCCTTCTTTTTGCAGTGCTGCTAGTCACTTACTATCAGATAACCCTAGACCATAAAAAGTCTTTACTTGCACATTTCAAGTATAAATGGCTTTCTTTTACAAATATAATTACGGGTATGTTTTATCGAAGTTGTTAATACAAAGATAACATAATATTTATGATTATTAAATCCCTCAAAAAGCTATCTACAAAAACTAGTGCAAAGAAATAACAATCAAAAAAGGAACGCAGTGTTTGTAACATTTTTAAATTATAAATGTATTAAGTATTTGACCAACCGGGTGTGACGTAATAAATTGTTTCCGTTCTGCACATAACTAAGGGATAACAATGTTACCACGTGTAAAATGAATTTATATGTAAAATGTATAACGTATCGTGGTATCATTCCGTACTTAGTTGTTTAAAAAAAGGTGTGATTTTTATTACTTTTTCTTCACTCGATTGTATAGTAAATAAATGTTAGTACAGTTGCGTAATTAAAATTGAGCTCAAGGAACTTCGGTTAGAATGAGAGCACCAAAACTGTCTCTCTCTTACTGCATGAAGAAGATAGACTTGACCTCACGTTTCAGGCACATCTAGTATCTTAAATACAAGTAGAGAATGCTAACCGTTTACCATCAGTCTAGTCACTTTTTGAATCGTTAATATAATAAACTTAAGTCTCCTAGTAGTCTGGCATTGGAACATAATCTACTTTTTACACCTATTTTTATCTACAAGCGTTTAAGGGGTCACCTCACCGATTTCTACTAAACCGAGTGTTGTGGGTTCGATCCCCACATAGTACAACACTTTGTGTGATCATGTAATCCACAAATTATTGTTCTTAGTCTGTGTCCGTTTCGTGTATGTTTGCAAATTCCCCCGTGGCACAGGACATTATTAATACATAGTGAGGGAGTAGTCTTCAAAAAAATCATAAATGTCGTCTAGTCGTAAATAAAATAAAATATCTTAACTTCGTACAGAAAACGGTGTTCAATGCTAAGGAACTCTACAGCTCCAAACAAAAAACTAATAAACATATAAATTTTACTTTGATTGCAAACTGATCATGCGAACGGCGCAAAAACTATTTATCTCTATGTGTTTACTATTACGTTGGAATTACCTTCGGTTAATACTAAAAAAATTATCATAAAGAAAATTTATTTTTTATTTATTAGAAACTATATAATAACACTTGACGGGCCTGTTGGTCTAGTGGTTAGTGATCCTGACTGCTGAACCGGAGGTCGTGGGTTCGATTCCCACCCAGGACAAATATTGTGTGATGAGCACGGTCATTTGTTCTGTGTCTGGGTGTAATTTCTCTATAATATGTATGTATTTAGAAATATATAAGTATGTTTATCAGCGGTTTGGTTACCATAGTACAGGCTCTGCCTAGTTTTGGATCAGACGGCCGTGTGTGTGTGTGAGAAAAAAAAAACTTTTATTTAATGGTGTACACGTGAAATAATGCTATTGTATGTTTTTGTTTGTATTTAAAAATGACGCCTTTAGTGTGAATAATGTTTTTGATATTTGACAAAACAGAGATTGTTGCTAGTGTGTGTGTTGATCTACGACTTTACAGTCTACATATAAGAAGTTTTCAAACAATTTTCTTTTTTATGAAATTAAGATATTTTGCATGTAGATTTTGAATTTTTAATAGTTTTGTTTTCGCCATTCATTGATTCTCCCAAAACTCTATACATAAGTAATACTTTTAGAAATTAAGTTTTAATCACTTATGAATAGTCTTTTCAAGTATTGAATTTTCAAAACTTCAGTTACATATTACGCATCCATACACAACAGTCACACAAATGAAAACTGCTTTAGCACAAGTCATCTTTGTACTTCCTTAATTTCCCAAAATACGCCGCTCGCTTACAGTCAGACCAATCCCAAACTTAGCTTTGTCAGTCGCTAGCAATCGCACCCCATAACTATGATTGTCATTCCACCGCAGAGAGAATCACAGTACTCTCAAGTTTCTCAACTTTGGATCAGATATAACAAAGATGGTTAGATCAGTGTCAAGTGTGGCGCCTGGCCTATCTGCCATCTCTTTGAGGAGTGATAGAACTTCGACAATTGGTGACAAACAATATTGTTAAAATAAAATGAATAGACGACAATGCTTAAAGACTTACTTTTGCCCGCCGTTTTAAAGTTCCCTTCTTGCCATAACAACAGTACTTTTTTTCTAAATAAACCCTTTCTGTACCAATGTACAACATACAATATGTCTATGTAAAATGATGGTCGACTGAATAGTTAAGCCATTAAACGTCGGCATTTTTTATGGGCTAACAGTGCCAATATTGAAAATTACAAAGTTATCTGTCATCTTGAGATTGTAATTTTGACGTTTGTTATGCATTGCTTCCCGCTTTTTTTGTGTTATCATCCGTCAAACATGATAAATTCAATCGTAAGATTTTCTACTCGTGTCAAGTGGAAACTGACGCGATACCAGCCATTAATGTAATGCATGATTGCCTCTAGAGTTGGAAAATGTTTAAAGATCACGGTAACATCGGTTCTTATCGGTTGTTACGTTATTTGACAACTTTTTTTTTTTTTAACTGGCCTGTTGGTTATTTTATCAAAAGTTATTGCTAAGCTGGCGGCTATCAATTATTTATTGTTTCTGGGTAATAATACCCTATAAGTACATATTTTATCATTAACAGCCTTTAACAGTCCACTGCTGACATAAGCCTCTCCTTAAAAATAAGGTTTTCGCCTACTATACCACGCTGGCCAGACGGGTTGGTAAGTTTGTTTCAAGATTTCCTTCTCTTTGCAGTGCTGTTGTCCTGTTTAGTTTGCTCCCTTAGTCGGCTTTTGCGAGATCTAGGGGATGAATAGGGGTGGTGACATTCCGTATTCTTAATCCGTCACGACACGGACACATCCCATATTTTATAAGTAATTAAAAATATATGAGTATGTTTATCAGCAGTCTGATTAGTATAAAACAGACTCTGTCTAGTTTGGGATCAGACGGCTCTGTGTGAAATGTGTCAAACTATTTTTTTTTAATGGGATGGTTGGTATGTTAAAACCGTTTTTATAATAACTAAAGTACCTTAAATACTACGAAAACGTTTACATTACCACCGGGACTCACCCGTAAATAGCGTCTTTGTCTCTCTTGTGGACGAGTGGCTCTCCTGGTAGAGCGTGGGCTGGCGCTGCAGGCGGTGGGTAGTGCACTGGCGGAAGGTGCGGGTGGCTCAGTCTGTGCTCGTGGTACATTGCGCCCCCCTCCATATAGCCTCCTCCGTGGAGGCTTTCGTCGTACTACAGCAAAAAAGAACACGTTAATAATATTTGTAATGTCACAAAAAAAAACGTAACCCAACACTAAAAATTGAAAATGAAACAAATTTGAAAAAAGAACAAGAATAAACAAAAAAAAAACGTTCGAATATAATTTAAATTCAAGCTCACCCAGCAGTACAGTCGAATCACCAAAAAACATTGTACATGTACCTACAAGGCAACAATAAAACGACCACCTATAAAACCCACCTTATCACATCCAAAATCAGTTTAAAACTAAACACTTCCTATAGACATTCTCGACAATTAAAAATATAAAAGAAAAAAAAGAAGTTTGAATATTCATGAAAAAATGTATAAGTCATTGCGATGGCTATCTACATCAATGCTGAGCTTCAATTAAACACCACAGGCCTTTTAGAATGCGTGCCTTTGCTTTTAAGAAGATTAGTGCGTGAAAAAAAACTTGACAGGCCCTCTTGTGGCTCTATTGTGTACTACTTTTAATGACAGATCGTAAAACATATATGAGTATGTGTTTTAATTCTTGAGGTCATCAATTATGAAGTACCTGGATGATGGAGCTTTGCTCAGTATTTTTTTTCGTAATTTTTTTAAAAATGAAACCTAGCTAGATCGATTAATCGCCCCCAAAACCCCCTGCATAGTAAATTTCATGGAAATCGTTGGAGCCATTTCCGAGATTCAGATTATATATACATATAGGTATATATATATACATATATATCCAAGAATTGCTCATTTAAAGGTATTAGATATATTTATATATATATAGATAGATTTTAAAATGGAATATTCAAATAAAAAAATTCGATACTTCATAGACTTTAGAACACGTAGATATATAAAGACGTTGTAAGTGTGTTAAAATCCTTATGTTACGCATAATATGTAATCTTTATGTAAGTCAAAGGGTACATAACATTGAAATTTGTGTTTTTCTTTTAAACAAAGACATGTAGGCACAATCATTTCTTAATCTTAGCCTGTATAATTAAATTAAAGTGAACATTGACCTAAGTAAACGGCATTGAATTTATTTCTGGCATTTATTGTATTTTCTTGCGCCTGACTAATAATGTGAATAAGGATTAGTAATGAATTGAAATGAATGAATTTTATTCCTCATATAATTCATGAATAATTATATAAGTAGGCCAAAACCTCCTTTCTAAGGAGAGGCCTATGTCCAGCAGTGGACTAGTAAAGGCTGTTGATGATGATGATTATATAAGTAGCTTACTTCCGATGGCTAACTTTATATTTGTTTAAAAAAAAATTACAGTGAAAGTTTTTGAATTAAATTATCATAGATAAATTAGACTTTAAAATTGAAAGTCGCTATTTTGGCTAGATGATGAAATTATGAAAGTTATTGCGCCTAGTTACTTTTTTTTTATAAGTATATATGTATTAGCCAAAAATATCTTTCCGATTCGTTCCTTATCATCGTGGCCTACGTACTACGTGGCTGGCACCATTGCTACACAGAACAGCAATCCTAAATCTGTATGTAAGAAAAAAAAAACGCCTTTTGGTCATGTGAAGTGCTGATCATTCGCTTATAAAAAGCTACTTCTTACCAAAAACTGACCAGCAGACCGGGCTGATCATTTTAAGTACATTTATTCCTAAAACACATTTATAATTAAGAGAAAGAAATATATTTTTTGTATAAACCGTGTAACTTTTCTGAGTCTACGTTATAATATACGCGGCGGTAGCCTAGTGGTTAAGGTATTGGACTTGCGATCAAGAGGTCGTGGGTTCCAATCCTGACCAGAACACTACCAACGCGAACCCACTCCTAACATAAGCAATTTAGCTTGGCTGGAGGGGTTAACGGAAATACTAGTAATTTCGATTGCTAGTAAGCCTTTAAATATATATATATATAGTATAATATCACGTAAATAATAAACTCTTAAAACAAAGTGTTACGAGTTTAGATTTAACAATATTCAACAATCATTGTTTAAAACGATTTCTAAGTTCAATTCACTACTGCCACTCTTCATAAGCACATGTGCGAATACCCCACAATTTTGTGTCCTTACAACAAAGATGCATTAAAACCTTCATGCTCTGTATCAATATCGGCCATTTTGTGTTCCCTCCATCAAATAGGGTGACTATGCGTTTTGTTTCGATCGATAGACAGCCGGTCATTAACGCACCTTTGCCTTCTCCAATATATTTTTTTAACTCTGCCTTTTGAATACATTAAATGCTTTATTTGGTTGAAATATTGAGATGTTAAGGAAGTGTTTTAAGTCAGCCGCTAGTCATATTATGAGAAAAGAGCAAAATATACAGTTTTATTCATTGTAAATAAGTTAAGTTAAGTTAAGTTTAAGTTAAGTTAAGTTATCATATATGTTGATGTCAATAAAACGATACATATGCACGTACAGTTCTCTCATCAGAAAGACAAATGAGACGCCATTTTGTTTTTAAAAAATATCATATTATGAGGACATTGCTACAATTTAAGATTTTATTTCTGTATTGTAAATTTAACTAGGTAATATAGGTATTATTAGTAACTGTCTGAAAAATATTTTTCGAAAATTTTTTTTTCATAGTTAATTTATTTCAAAAGAAACGACGTATAAGAAGAAACTATAAACATTTTTGAAAATTGTAAACTTCGTATGAAAAGACAATATACCTGAGCGTAGAACATCCTACCATATAACAAAAAACCTGAGCAGAAAGGAAGAATGCTGAGGATTGATAGCAATGAAAGGAAAGTCCGTAGATAACTTTGGGATAGTCCTATATTCTTCAGCTCTATACAGTACAGTATATCTACTAGATAGGACATGTTTTCGAAAGTAACTACTGGTAGCACCAAGTTATTTGTCAGCCTTTAAATAAGAAGTACACTCTTTAAACACTCATTTTTAATACTTAAGTACTGTAATTTACTTTGATTTAAATATTTCGATGTCGATCTTGATTTTAGTAAGTAATAATTGTATATATTTTGAATCACTTGAAACATACCTAACTATATATTCATAATACCACTGTAACAGTGTTTTCTGCAAAAATAAATTTGATTTGATTTGATTTGAACTAAGATATTGAAGATAATTTGCCGTACCCTACCACGCATCACTGTAGCACATAGAAATCTTTGTAGCGGTTTGTATAAGGTTTAAATTTTTTAGTTCAATCGGTGCGAACATTAAGAATTTTTGAAGCGTACAAGCCAACTTAACATTTTTATTAATGACAAATCAATGAAATATAACAATAAAAATACATAAAAATAAAGATATCATACCTTAAGCAATTAATGGTTTGAATAAGTGTTTTAAAACTACACACTCCACAGTTTACAGGCGTACACAAATTTTCAAACAATATGGCCGAACACGTAATTGATATTAAAATACGAGAACAGTTCTAGGAACGAAGACTGCTTTACAAATGGATGTAAGAAATGTTTGCAAACTTTTTATAGTAAAATTCAAAATAAGTTGTTTAATATTTTGGCACACTTCATATGCAAATTGAAATTGTTTCCTTAACGGTCTGGTGGATCTTATTACACAACTCCAGCTTGTCTAAAAATGTTAGTTCATATAATTTGAAACACATGTAATACTCTAGGTGTCCAGAATGACATAATATCAGCTTTATAATTAAAAGTGTTATCCGTGTGGTGACGGATTAAGAATACAGAGTGTCACCACCCCTATTCATCCCGTGGGTGTCGTAAGAGCCGACTAAGGGAGCGAAATACGCAGGACAACAGCACTGCAGAGAGAAGGAAAACTTGAAACAAACCCTATACCAACCCGTCTGGCCAGCGTGGTATAGTAGGCCAAAACCTCCTTTCTAAGGAGAGGCCTATGTCCAGCAGTGGACTGTTAAAGGCTGTTGATGTGATGTGATGTGATAATTAAAAGTGTTAATATTTTAAAATCGAAACACAACACAGTAAAAATGAACTTAGCTATGAACCTTAAAAAAGTATATTTAATATTTCTAGGTTATTCTAAAAGCACCAAATGGAAGATAATTACTCCAAAATACATATTTATCAGTAGGTAAATTCCTATTGAAACTACCGCCGACCAACACCGGCCATTGACGCCTATAACTCGAGACTTACATGTGAGCTGCCACCTATTAAGATTCCCAATCTCCCAGAATCAGGTGAAGAGAAAGTTTGGGTTCCAGTGACCTCACTCACGCGACGAAATGCAATGAAAGAACTGCTTAACACCGGTTTTCTGTGAGGCTGAGGTATCACTCCGGTGGAGCTGGCCTATTTGCTCCGAAGTAGGGATAGAATAAAATAACAAACACATGTGATAGATCATATGATTTATAGATCATGTCTTCACAACTGTGACTGATTTACAATACCACTGTGACTTAATTATTATTATTACGCTATCGCAAGACTCGCGAAAGGTCTTAACCTTAAAAACGTAATTTTGGAAAAAAAAGTATTTTGATTGATTTTAATGTCATTTATCTTTGTCTATGACGAAATGACAATCACATGTGTGTCATTTCATCAAAGGAATATGATTTAAAAGTAGCAATATTTTCCGTGTCTGCTCCGAAGCGACTGCACGGATGGCGTAGTGATTGAACTGGTCGCCACGCCGCCTACTATTACGCTGAGTGTTGTTGGTCCGATCCCCATATGGGACAACACTTTGTGTGATCCACAAATTGTTGTTCTGAGTCTGGGTGTTCTTGGTGTCCGTTTCATGTATGTTTGTAAAGTCCCCCACGACACAGGAGTTCCAAATGCGGGAGTCGTCTTTTAAAAAAAAAAGAATGCCTCGGTATTTTCATAATATATTATAACTGGCTATAATGTCAGCCATTCTAGTGAAAACAAGGAACATGTATGCTTCATATGTTCTATATATGTAAAATGTATATATATATTTAGGTTTATTAAACTCGTTTGTTGCATATACTTTGATGTATATATTCTTTTGTATACCAGATCTTGTTACTGGCTTTTCTCACCACTTAGTGCCAAGTAAACAATACATAAAAGTACAGCCAGCGAAATAGATTTAAATAATAATAAGTATATTAATGTTAATGCATATTATTTTTTAGCGGTACCTATCATATTTTGATTGATCTGTCGGTTTATTGGTAAACGATACTGGGTACTGAATTAACGGTTTTGGGTTCAACGCAAATAATTGTGTGATGAACACGATTATCGATTAGGTAATGTTTATAAGCAGTCTGTTTACAACTTACCTCTCAAAAAAATTATGCCACAGTGAACGAATAACTCAGATACCATATACTTTTTGACACAAAAAGGTGTGTATTTGGATGAGCATCATGTCCCCCAACACAAAGGCGGAATCCTCCAACCAGGCGAGGGGATCAGGCCTGGCGGACCAACGGTTAATGCTGGAAGCTTTTATATTTACTAACCGACGTGAGAACTTCCAATATTGCGATACAGGATTATCAGTTGCCTTAGTTACATTAGTTCGGCGTGTCTTCGTTAGATGACACTAAATTATGTTTTAATTTCATTGGATGTAAAAGTCGTCACAGATGCATATAAACTGACTCCATTAACGGTCATTTAAAAAAAAGCCTATGTAAAATACCTATGATTGAATACAATTTAATCAAATGTAAACCCTTTTAACTACCATACTTACGTCGCTATCAATGATAAAGAAACAGAGTAATTTAAAAATTATTGCCAGCTATAAATTTTAACAACTAAAGCAAAACTCACTTCTAATCTCGATTATGATAAAAATTAATTATGCTGCTGACCGTACCAACAGGTTTACTGCGCACTCAATACGTCATTTTAGTAGTACGTTACCGATGTTAAGTCCATTGTAATTGTTTTTGTGGCCTGCGCGTGATCGACCCGCTATCGGCGCTGTTTTGCCGACCGTACTTACTTTTAGCGCTTGAGCACAGCTGTGAGACTATGCTTAGCTTTTTTTATCAATCTTTTAATTTGATGTAGTAGTTAAGTAAAATAAATAAAAGTAAGTTTTGTTATCTTGAAGTCTATTTTGAGTTGTCATTTTGACGGGCCTGTTCGTCTAGTGGTTAGTGACCTTGACTGCTAAGCCGGAGCTCGTGGGTTTGATTCTCACCCAATACAAATAATTGTTTGATGAGCACGAAAGTTTGTTTAGTGTCTGGGTATAATTTATCTATAATATGTTTGTATTTAGAAATTTATAAGTACGTTTATCAGCAGTCTAGTTACCATAGTACAGGCTCTGCCTAGTTTGAGATTAGATGGCCGTGTGTGAGATGTGTAAAGTTATTATTACGAGGCCTGTTAGGCCTGATTTTTTTTAAAGGTCTACCAGCAACCGAAATTACTAGTATACCCGTTAACCCCTCCTGCTAAGCTAAATTGATGTGTTAGGAATGGGTTCACGTCGGTAGTGTACTGGTGAGGTTTTGAACCCACGACCTCTTGATCGCAAGTCCACCGCCTTAACCACTATTAGGCTATTAAAGAGTATTCGAAATTTTAAAGGCGGTTTCTATTTAAGACCTATTTTATACAGAACTAAAAGAAGAATTGACAGTAATACTTGGTCACCCTCTGCCATAGACTAGTGCCGTTATAAAAATACTTACTATTGCTACTAGGTATGAATACTAAGTAATAATATTCGTATGAATTATTCTGATCCACCATAATGATTGCACGAGTCGTTTTAATAATATAATCTAATCAAATTGTTATCTGACAAAATTTACATGTCAGCACTAACGATGATACAGAACTAAAGTAACCGGACCTAGATATAATTATATATTAATAAAATAACTTCCTTTTATTATTTTAGTTAGAAATCTAATTTAAACTAAAGTCATTTTAAACTAATTCAAAAAAAGAAAGAACATCTGACCTCGGTTTTATTCTTTTTTTTTCTTTTTAATTTTTTTTTGTACTCCGTCGTTTGTCAACCGATTCTTATTTTATTTAGAAGGATATGTTTCCTGTTTGGTCCCATTAAAAATACAACCGTGGTGGAAAATTAAGCAAATTAAATGAAGAATATAATGTGTCTACAGTTTTTATTATTACTCCATAATCCCTGTAACTAACAGGGATTTTGGAGAATTGTCATAACATTTTACCTTTATAGCCAACAACTACCTCAGTGTTTTAAACTAATTGAATTCCTATTATCCATGAGAAACCTTCACTCCAGTTCTCATACAGAGATCCGCTGGTTAACGAAAAAACCAGTAATTAAATTATGTAATAATAGATAACAGTAAGAAATTAGGGCACGAATTGTTTTCTGCGAATGTGGGAATTGTTTAAATGTTCTGTCACTTCATACGGGTATAATGCATCAATATTGTATTTACTGAATTTAGATTAACACACATTCAGTTTCAGCATTTTTTGTTACGTATTTTGCATATCTACAATGTGGTACACACATACTACATAATACTTGGAAAAAATAAGACTTTATTAAGTAATACTTATTAGAATGGTAACTGTTTTTTAACTTTAAGTCTCAACCCAATTTTTTTCATAAAAAAAAACTTTTAATTCAGGGTATGAAAAGAATGTTCCTTTCTCTTTTCTTCTTAAAATTGAATGAATTTAACGTTTATAAGGTAATGCAACTAATTTTAAATCAATATTTAATGGTCACTAAAGGGTCAGTGGCCACCCTTCCAGAGCATTGAACCGTTTTATGATATCCCGTAGATAGTGTACTAGACCACTTCTAACGGGCCCTACTCTCTTTTCATCTCTGTTACATTGATAATTCGTACAAAACAAGGCGAATAGTCAAGTTGCTTGTGTGACTAATATTTTCAACGCAGAGATGTAGGTACCTATAAGATGTAGGTACTCACGTAGTCAAAAGCCTAGTTACCAAAACAAATCTAATATCTATTTCAAAGTATATTAGATATAGATTCAACCTGCAACATGTCTAGTCGCAGTTTCAACTGTACTACTTGAATATTGACGCCACTTAACCAAGATTCAAGTCTTTACTCGGTGTAGTCAACCGTGACGCTCAGGTGTTTGATCACGCAATTCCTTTCAACAGTGTTCGTTTAAAACAACTTAGTCATGGCCTGATTCCTATTTTGAAAATTTGCAATATTTGAAAAAGGAATAAAACGTTGTCAATTGTTTTTAGATACCTGTATAGAGAAAAAATATTTTTAATTTTATCCGTCTAGTAGAAAAGAGGTTTATTATAACTGCCAGTTATATGGTAATTTAATTCTGATACGATACAACCAAGGTTTATCAAACATGATCAGTGCAATACCCAGAGCATATCAAATTGACTCTCTGTATAGATTTGAAAGTTAATATACCTAACAGTTAATAAAAATCTTTAACATTTATTATTACACAACGGTCTTAATTTGTACAGATTATATAGCACGCAAACCATAGCAGAGAACCTAATACCTCTGTCTACTTGTGTTAGATATTTAGTCTTCTCGAAAGTGAAAACCAAAGAGAAAATGATGATATGCTTCTAAGCTGAAATATACCTAGTCTACATCAATATTAAAAAAAAACAAATTGTTCTATAAAATTGCGTTCAAAAATCCAAATCACAATTTTAAAAGTTCAGTTTAAACTGACAGGAAACGATCAAATGGAGTACTTATTGCAATTGGCCGTCGGATTACCAAAGACAAGTGACATTAAGTCATTAAAAATAAATCTGCACCATTATAGTACGTACGTAACATAGTGTATAGATTACAGGGCAGCAGACTAACACTAGGTTACGTTATATATTAGGTAAATTACACACTACGTACCTGTTTTATAATTCCCCTGTGATTACGACAATTCTATAGCTCGATCTTTTTATGGGGGAATTAATAAAATAGATGATTATATTGTGGGTAATTTTTGATTTTACATTTCGTGAGCATACGTCCCCGTGTAAATAAATACCTTTAGACGTAAAAAAAGCTAAGTTATCTTTGACCAAAAGGGATTCATAGGCTTCTATCATAATTATGTAAAAGCACAATAGCAGTAATGTAAGACAGACTGATAGTGTGAGAAATTATGACGTAAGATGTTATGGTGTATTGAGAAAAGAATTGAGATTGAGAAGCTGCGTTGGTTTGGACCTGTTGGGGTAGGCCCCGAATGATATTTACTGACTAGATCGGTAATAAACTGAAGAAGAGCCTTGTTAAAAGAGCCCGCCAACTGATGAGTGTGTGAGTAAAGTTTGAAGAATGTAATAGAACCGCTGTAAGCCTTGATTGTAACAATAGCGTTGTATCGTCGCTGTCTATCCCAGAAGAGAATAAGGCATGATTATATGTTGGAATGGAATGGCACAGATTATGTATTTCAAAGCTTTTTTTTTAGAACATATTATAAATTCTGAAAACCTAAATATAATTTGTTGAACACTATCGAATCTCTCATCATTTCTATTTGACATGCTTTGTTCGATTTAGTTTTAACCAGTATTACATTGTTACAAAATTAATACAATTATAATTTTATTAAAATATTATTTAGGTAACCTAAGCTAAAGATAATCAAAAAAATTAAATTGTGTCTATGCTGATTAAAAAAGGATTATTACGCGCGTAATCTATGATGTCAAAAATTACAATGTTTTTTACCCTAAGTTCCTCTTTAGAACAAATGAACTCATTATTGAAGATTGTCTAATGAATACATATGTTTTCAAGGATATTGCATCGTTAAGATGACTCGTTTAGCAATAATAAAATAAATTGTTTTTCTTAGAAACAAAACAGCTATTAAAACTTATTGTTTTTCTATTTGGATTACGTTTTACTAAGCAATATGTTTTTAGGTAGGTTGACATAAATAGTTATAACTATTACTAAATCTATTACTACTAACAAAATTTGTTGCCATTATGAAAATATCATAACAGATAGGTGCGTGTTACGTAAGCGCCAGGTATTATTTATCAGTGTTTACATGTATAACTTAAAGCAATTTTAATAATATCGCCACCGATCCCATTTTATCACACAACAATTATTGACGCTATCTAGGATTACAACCTAATCGTTTTTTTAATCTGCACACCAGTTACAAATAAGTCTGACATATGTCAATTATAATGTGAAAGCAAAAATTTCGCCAATTTGTTGTAAATAAAGTTTACTGTCTTTTTCTTTGAAATTTAGAATTATTTTTATGAAACTTTTTAAGCACTGTCACTGTGGTTCGCTCATTCTCTCATACGGTCTAATGCTTGTATGTCACCAACACGACATGGCATTTTTTTTTTTTTTTTTTAAAAAGACAACTCCCGCACTAGGAATAAATCCTGTGTCGCGGGGGACTTTACAAACATACATGAAACGGACACAAAGTAAAGTGTTGGTCCATGTGGGGTTTGAACCCACAACACTCGGCGTAATAGAAAGCGGCGTGGCGACCGCTTTAACCACTACGCCATCCGTGCAGTCACCGTGCAGGCATTGAATATGTCCATGCCATGACCATAATATACCTACTGTTTATGATCAAGGAGGATTGAAAGTAAGAATGTTTTAAGTGAGCAGTAAGCTGAAATAATATAAGTTTTCGCTGAATTTACAATCAACACCATTTAAATGGTTACAATTAAGCAGCCAAGCTTAACCAGACGTATATAACCGTACAAAATCGCAGCACTAACTATTTACAACCGCTCAACAATAATCGCCGTCGTAAAAGTCGCCTTAAATCATAATTACTTATAAACTGAATCGTATATATGTATAGAATATATTTTAGACTCTATTACAAAGTGATAAGGATTATAAAAATGTCCCTTATTAAACAAATCATAATAAAATACAATGTCAAGCGATTCTAGACTTTGAAGATGACTAAATAAAGATTACGATACGAAAGTGAGGTTATGTTTGTGTTGGCGCGTTATGAAAATGGCGGCTAACTTAGGTATTTTTATTGGAGCATGTTTGAAACAATGGATGTTTGTAACGCCTAAAATTATTTTGTGTACGTCGAAGTTCGCTTAAGTTCGTTGTGTGTTTGAGTTAACTCGTGAACTTTAAGTTTATTCTTAGTAATGGGATGAGAAACAAATGAGTAGGTACTACTTAGAGTACACATTTGATAATAGCAGCACTAGAACCTTAGTTCCTAGATTCTAGTATTTATTTAGTCATATTAGTCATACCATTTAGTGTACAAAATTATAGATTTCACAGAATTAACATATTTTTCAAAAAATAAGTAAAAAAACGGTATGAAAAAAAAAGAAATGGCGAAGAAATGGAAAAGAAAAATTGCTTAGGCATTCATTTTCCAAGATGGCTACCTTGAATTACATTCCATTCATAACAATTCGACAACACGCACTGATGTTACGATAAAATGGCATAGCTTCGGGGTTGATAGGGGGTAAAATTAGCGTTTATTTAATCGACAGAACTTTTGGTCGCGATGAAACAAATCGTTATATTAGGCAGTCTATGGCGGCCATATTAGAATTTTACGGTCTTATGAAAACTAAATATTTTCACAAAAGTAATGTTGTTTATATGTCTTACATGCATAAGGTTAATGATATTCAGTAAGTAAGTTTTATTAAAATACCTATACTAATAAAATATATATTTAACTACAATTTAAATTCATGGCTTTCTATATCTGAGCTCCAATCCCTATCATACTGTACCGTACACGTCCGGCACAAGATTTTAATATTATTAAGTTTGACTATACCTACCTGGTACCTAATGTTCAAATAAGTAAATGTTTTCAATTCATTTTGTGAAACCGCCGTCCTAATATATTTTCCTAACACCACAACACTATGGTTAACCAACACTGCGCTTAGAGCTCGATGGCCACACTGCAAAAATATGAAAATTAACATAAATAGGTGTGCTAAAATGAAAAAAAAAATATTTTAACATGATTTGAATTAAACTTTTACTAGATACTAATGTATTATAAAAGTTTAACCTAATACTTGACCATAAGGACCTGAAATAACATAGTCCGGGTCCTCACCAGAGTAGGACATCTAAGGCCGGCCGTCGGGGTGGTTTTTAGTGGAATCACCGTATACTCCTGACGCCTGAGTCCCCGAGGAGCAGGAGATCCGAAGGGATTTTCCACCCCGTCACCCGTCAACAAAAAAAAAATACTTGACCATAAAGTAAGGTACCATTTTTTAATAGGTATAGTATAGATGTGTTCCGTTACACTGTCACTGTAGTTTCGGTTTAACACGGCCCTGTCGAGTAACGGGAAGATAAACCGGATAAATTAAATCAATGTACATTTCCACTCGCCACGATGCAGGGAAAATGTTTTAATTTTTTACTTTTATTCGGTTTTGTCTTTGATTGTAGAGTTGTGGATGTGTTGCTCAAATGGTACTGATATACAACAAATTAATTGTTATCACGTAATTTAATATCGCTGATAATCCTTCAGATTGTTAATTATGTGTTGTCTATGAAGGTCATCGTCGCTAACGTATATTTAGTAAGTTTCTTAATCCGTAATTTAAAAAAAAACATACGCATTTTACTACGTTTTTAATTGAATAGGTTAATATATTTCGGTTATTTTTTTTTAAACATCTTAAATGATCAGCTGATTGCTATCAACCCTGCCCTGGTAACCTACAAGCAACGAGTCCAGGAGACTGCTCGAGTTATTGTCGATATCAATCAAGCGGTCCTAGGTGACGTCACTCGTGGGCGGCGGTCGACACCACACATGGCGGCCCTACAGCTGCTCACAAAAACAAATAATTTTCAATCTTAAACCAACGACGTAGAACACTAAAATTAAATTTAAGGTCACATACCATCACGCTAGGGATGGGGAAATTAAAATTCTGTCTTGATCATATTCACACCTCGGAGTCATTACAAGACGCGCAATTAATAAAGTAAATGTCATTGGAATGGCGGTAAAAAATGGAGGGGTGTCCGGTCCAATTGCACTGAGGTACGCCTTTTTGATCTCATAGATGTGCATTTCCTTGTGACTTAATATTATAAGTTATAATCATTACGATTCTTGTAGATACACAGGAACATGTTTATACTAAGTTTAAATGTGATGTTTAACGCAAACCGTTTAAAATGTTCTTACAACTTTGACTGTCATGATACTATCTCATTCGGCAAGTGTATACAATCAATCACTAGCTACTGAGGCCATTGCTTTAAACCCAATCGGTCTCTGGTTCACATTTTATAAATAACATTTTTGTCAATAAAGCCCATAATTCATAAATAGTTGTGTAATACGAAGGCGAGGCGAGGGCTAAGACTCGTCCGCCACAAAACGCGTAATGACTACCTTTTGACGGCTGAGAGCCGGTTCCAAAATTAAATGATACGTTTTAAAAATGGAATCGCTCTGTCCCGCCTTTTTTCCATCGAGATAACCTTTAGTCCATTTGGGTTGCCATAAAGAAAAAATAAACATCTTAGCGTTTTAATTTTTTAAATGACATTCTTGTGGTTTTTTCTCGCTGGGAAACTTTACAGTGTAATATGTTCAGGGCCGGTTTTTGCGCGCCATACTGTTTCTTCGATTTGTACCTTTAATACTATCAGGATTATGATTAAAATTTTCGACGGTCGTGCATTGTCGTCGGCTCACCGCATAAGTCTTGCCGTCAAACCTTGATGAGTTCAGAACCCTGTTGCGCTAATTAAGCTCGCTGTTATTAATCGCTTCAGTTATTTAAATTTTGCTTGAAACGCCCGTGGGGTTATCGTTTTTTACGACTTGTGGTTACGAGATTAGCGTAGGTTGATTCTGAGAAGTAAAAAATTAACTCTGTTGCGGCAACTTGTATGAGTGATATGTTCAAACGTTGTGGTGAACACAGCGTCTTACGTTACATCCACAACACAGAACGCTTTATATATAAAAGTAGATAAAATTAGACGAGGTTTTCGAACGCAGGCGGTTGGGGAAGACAGAACCGTCACTTGTGCCCGACACGGGGTGGGACATGATGAACGCCACCCTTAACGTCGAGCGTCTCTTTCTAACACCCGCCTGAACCATAGCGCCCTCTCACAGCCCTGTCATCTGGCAACCTATTCACACGACTGAGGGGGCACCAGAAACGATTCGTAACAGTGAATAATACATATGAATACCATACAAAATTTAATAATAATAATAATCGAAATTGCCATGTCACAAAAATGTTTTAATTCCTGACAATACTTGTTGATGATATAAAATTTGCACAATAAAGATGATACATTAGCGACATAGGTAGCAATCATTCAGGTGTGTTTTTATGTATTTTTTAAATTGATAGTGGTAAATCAAGAGTCGTTAGACGGGGCCAAGACGATCGTATCGAATTTTACTGCGTACCGTTTGAGCCGAACGTAATACGACCGTAAAACTTAGAAAATTCTTTATATATTAAAATCTTACACGACCAAATTGAAACGTACCAGTTGGTGATGAATTAACACCGCGACGGCGACCACTTCAATTTAACAGGAGATCAACGTTATGGCGGGCGCTAGTCATAAATTCCGCTTCATTCATGATACACACACCGTAAGAGACCAAAGAATGTTCCATGCGTTTGTTTCACGACCATAAATACTAATAAAACGGCCTCGTTACGGGGACAGTTCGAAAATCGGGCACACGACTTCTTAACGACACCTATTAGGGATCTTCTGTCTGGTCGATTTAATTGAAAAATTGTATCCAGAGCGTTGCAAGAGTTGTATCCGACTCGAGCGCCGGATGCGGGCCCAGACGTCCATTATTCCATTTGCCCATCCGCATGGGGACACGGCGGTACGACACCGACGCGACAACGCTAACACGTGTCAATAAACCAATCGCGGGACGGAGCCCTAGCACAAATACTGTGCACCTACCTACCTTAATTACTGGCAACACCTCACTGTTCTATATTTGAATTCAAATCCCGTAGGTCTCGTTCTAAATCCAAATGTAGTAGCAAAGGTACGTTCCACGCTCAGCCACCCAAACATTTAGAAACGTTCCAATCTACTGGTACAGTGTTATTCTTTGCTTATTCGTTTGCTTTTTTAATAATAGAATTGTGAGCGATGCGCGCCGCACGAATTTGGTCGATTCGCGAGCAGATTTATAGTTCGGAAAGTACTACGGCGAGAATGTTAACACTTGTTTTAAGGCCGCGAATGAAAGTTTTATATCCCATTTTATTTTTAATTTGATCTCCTTAAATAAAAACCGCAATAATCTCCGCTTTACCCGCCATAAATCCGTATCAGCTGAGTCGATACAACTTATCTGACATGAGCAATTAAACTTTTTATTGTATTAAAATTAATTTTAAGCGACCATTAACCCCACGGACCTACGATTAAATATACAAATTGAAACTAGGTTCGTATGGTTATCGTAATTTCTGCGTAATATTTATATCTTACGTCTCGTAATGTAAACAGTGAGGTCAATAGCTGGCACATGAACCGAGGACCGATAGCTGTGACCTCTTATCGTCTGGTGCACTCCAAGGGACAGTTCGAGACTCTCTCCCAGTCAGATTTCACGTAAATACGCGCTCGTTAAGATAACGATTTCCTTTCGTCGCGACGGCCGCTGTACCTTTTGCTTTTATTAAATATATTAAAATAAGTACATACTTAACTACTTAAAGGATTTCCATGTTAATAATAAAACCGAGTGAGCTTGCTTCGACTCGTTTATGATCTCTCTCATTCTAAGAACTCTCGAAATACAAATTTCGAGTGCCCAACAGTACGTAGGGAGTCGGTCCAGCAAAAAGTCCGAAAAAATGTACATGATCATAAATAAGGTTGACATAAAGCCGCCCACGCGCGTCTTATTAACGCGTCTGTCCGTTTGTCCGTTCGTTACCTCTATTGTGGCGCTGAATGCGAGATTAGCCACACCGACACTCGTGATTGACTATTTAAACTTCGAATTCTGTGAGTGACGCATTTCTGAACGGAGCGCGAGGTAGGTATCTTGTCTTTGTATGAGCCGAGTTCGGATGTTTAGTTTTGTATAATCTGTAAGAGTGCTCGCCTTCAGATTTATGTTAAGTGTGTTACGTTTGTCTTATAAATAAAATTATTTCGTCAGATAACATTTCTAAGTGAAGAAATGCTTTTATTTTCAATCGTGATAGTCTAACGCCGGCGTGTCATTGTCGTTAACTCCGACAAATATTCGAACGAAGATTTTATAATTTCATCTTAATGCTTTATCAAGATTTACAGATGGTGCGGGATCATGTGAATTAGGCGCCCGTTGGTGGCTGCCACCAGCGGGACTTGTTCTTGGCAATAATTTGGTCATCGCCCCGGTCGATGTCACCGTACACTGCAGCGACGAAAACAATCCACGGACTTTTAAACCATATTAATCAATAGATACAATATGAGAACCCGAGCAACACTAATCTATAAGAAATTCCTCACTAATTACCAGTAACAGCCGACTATACATCTCGCGGCGGCCATATTTCTAAAAAATGTCAACGAAGAAAAGCGCGCGCTAAATAGCCTAGTAACGGACCGTCGTGATTCCAATTTCAAACCTCGTTATCGCCTCCCAAAAAAGACAAGACTGAACGAGATATCAAAAAAGGATTCGGAAAAAACCGAACAAGTTTTTAAAAATGGAACGTTCGATTCGTACGTAGAGCGGGCGCGCTTGCGGCCAGTACTCGAGGCGCATTGTTCCAGCCCTCCGCTAGGAACCGCCGAGTCACATTACTTCAATTAATATTATTTAATCTGTATCTAGATCCCGTCGGCGTGTTAGAGGAATTATATCGTTTCGGGAGTCACCGCAGTAGGATTTGTTGATCGCGCGATAAACTAGTAGTGTTTGATCAGCGAAAGAAATAGCGTGACATGAATATGCGAGTAGGAAACATATTTCGATATGAGCGTCTAAATAACTGTCGTCAGACGGGATTGCGCTGATTTACGACACGGCGTTTGATGGTATATAGCATTTTGACTAGAATCATCGCGCATCAATCAGTAATTCACAGGGAGTGCGCGTAAAAAGGATGTCAGTCGCTCGGCCAACAATAAACCCTCAAATTAGCGATCGCGCGAATTACTGTTGAATCTAAAGTGCGTAATTAACGCACGTCTACAAAGAGCCAATTCGAAAATGAACAGCGATATTCAAATTGAAAATGGAACGCGCAGCGAATAAAACAATGAGGAGCGGGTACCTGCCCTCGGGTGCTCGGCTCTGCTCGGTATGCGCACCGAGCGGCCGAACATCTAGAGCGCACCCAGCCGCGCTTGGTCCGCCGCGAATCCCAATTCAAAAATGGAATCGAACAGTAAAATTTAAATAACAAATTAGTGGCTGCGTTTATAAAGCGCGTTGGCCATCAGACTGATTCGAATTGATTTTGATGTCGGAATTATGTTAAAATTTTACATCTGATAATCCGCGAATAGAACATTAGAAACAGTCTGGCAAAATGAAAATAGTATTGACATACAACTACTTACAGCTCACTACCTGCTAAGTAAGTAACTGGTACTTAATGTAATAGTAAATCATTTACAAAGTACGCTTTATGAAATATTTCTTCTGTCTATTCATTATATTAAAAAACATTTACAAACTACGTGAGTTCGGCATGAAAACAATCACACCACTATCTGACATTTTAAATTGAACACTAAAACAAGAAATAAAGCACGAACCGGCATAAAAACGGACACAACACACATTAACTTAATCTCTGATGTCTCCGATCATTTCCTTAAGTCCATTAAAAACAAACCCAATATATTTGAAATTCGAATACTAATCTACGCCCACAAATAGAAAAAAACAGTGACGTATCTATGAACAACATTACGATCCGGGCTCGAAAAATAACTATATTTTTCTAATCGACATTAAACTCGTAATGTCCTCTAACCAGTCGCTCCGGTTTTATTTTTATTTTTTATGATAATAATATATCATTTTGTCGTATACAAAGTTATATAATTCATCAATAATTATTTATACGGTCACACTGAGGCTTTTGACCGTTTTATATTTAAAGTGATTCTCATATACTATTCTTTTTTTAAACTCCGCATTTTGTAATGGCGTTTTTTTAATAAAAAGATGATAAAATTAAATGCTTTATATTTAAAATACAACATACATTTAGGTATTTGGACTTTCAGATAAATATTTTTTTTTAATTAAATGTACTACCACCGAAGTTTGGAGTTTAATTAACAAAAATAATAATAACTAGATGGACACGTCCAACGCACGGCCGTCTGAACCAAAATTAGGTAGAGCCTGTACTATGGTAACCAGACTGCTGATAAACATACTTGTTTATTTCTAAATATTGTGATAGATAGGACTATGCTCATCAAACAATTATTTGTACTGGGTGGTAATCGCATCCACAACCGTTGGCTTACCCATCGGGATCACTAAACACTCGTCAGTCGCTGTAATTATTTAGGTTTTAGGCAAATTATTCTATATACCTACTGAATTAATAGATTTTACTCCAATATTATTCAACTAGAGACCCGGCTTTTTACGAATGTAAGTACATCATTTTTACTTACTTACCTCTTAAGGTTAAGTCTAACTAAGTAATTTGAATTTCAGCTCTTTGGTTGCAAAGGATTGTTGTTTTTCTACTTAAAAACATAGGTAAGTTTTAATATAATGTATAAACTTTCTTTAAAAATTTTCAAAATGATTGTGCAAACCAACATTCTGTTTAGGAGTTAATTACACCGACGGACGTATTAAACGACTTTGTTGTAAACTGTGAATAAGTACCACATATTTTTATAATAAAATTACCAAATCCTTTGTATCAATTGTATTTATATTTGAAGAAATATCTATGACATATTTAAGCGAAATAAATTAATACATGAATTACCTACTGGCTTCTTCATAACTTTACTGCTTGAAAATTGGCATTGGTATTTTCTATATATTGTGATCAGAATCTATTGGAAAGACAATAGGCCCACACAAATGCAATATAATCATAATATAGGATTAAGATGACACAGTTAAATATACCTACTACAAGAACTTTTTTTATTTTTTTAAATTTATTTATTTATTGACACCGAGCACATTTAGTGCATTGACGGACTTAATGCCTGAGGCATTCTCTACCAGTCAACCATTGGGTAATGCAGAGAAAATAGGAAGTAGGTGCATTATGGTTACAGTTAATTAATTTTAAAACAGAAATTTAGCAATATTTACTTTATAGAAAATCACATATACAAACCTGACATACTATATACATATTACACAGAGTATTTTACATTACACATTACAATAAATAAATACAGTACAAAACAAATATAAATACATACGCAAACAGACACTAATAACTTTTTTTTTAAATTTAAACTCTAAGTTATCCCTAATAAAAAAACTACTCTACAGATCAGATGTAATTCTTATCATTTGAAAAAGGATAATAGCAACATTAAAACGTATAGAAGTAATTATAAGTGGTAACACTCAATTATATTTTACTATCTATTCCTATATTTAACGTCGTAACTTTACCGCAGTCGTTGCCAGCGTTTTAAAATTAAAAAAAAAACAGAAATGTTAGCCCGTTATCTTATTCCTTGTGCGATGGCAGGGCATTTTTCAACACTTTAAACATAAAATCGAGCGTTTTTTATCGCGTAATGTGAACAGAATTGCCTATACAATACTGGTGTTATCTTTACAGTTGAAATAAGTGCCAATAATAAGTGTTTTAATGTTTTAGGAGTGACCGTAACGCCCGTATGTTGGCGCCAAAGTTTTAGAAAAAGAAAACAATTAAATGTCATCGAATAATCGTTATATAAATTACTAAATAAATTTAATTTATTTTTATTTGTTTTTTTTTGTCTATCTACACATAATGCTGAACGTTTATTAGGATTTAAAAATAGTTATTTAAGTAAATCCTTTTAAAATATATATTCGGACTCACAAAAGGTTATTAATGTGTTTGATTTCTTTTTTTACTTTAGTAATTTTTAATATAATTAAATAATACCGATCAAGTTTTCACATTATTTTATAATCTATATAGTGCGTGAATAAACTTCTTTGTAATTATTTTTAAACAATTAATACTCACGAAAACAATATGTGTATTTTGATTACTTGATGTTTATGTAAGTGAAGTGCAGAGAGCTAATTTTTGAAACAAAATGTGGAATAAAGTTGAAAATTATGTAAAAAGGTCTATATAAAACTACTGGTCCAGTATATATCTTCACCCGTCGTGGTACAAAAGTAAATATAATACCAGCTCAAGTTACACCGGTCAATTAAATGATACAAGACAAACGCACTTTTAGGTATTATGATTTTTTCTAAATTAACTTTAAAGTTATTTTCTTGCATAAGTGTTGCTTTCACTTTTTCACCAATGGCGCAAATAAGTAATCTGATAATAAAATAATTATAATAAGGATTACTTGATTCTCATACTGTTTTTACAATTATACTATGAGATATATGAATCTGTGTTACAATAGTGCTCGCATTAGGTAATATTATTGTCCAATAAACCAAATGCAAACTTGTTCTTACAATCAGAAGCTATCTACATGAACTAGAAACATCCTAACCTGTTTAATCTTTTCAGTTTCAAGTTTGTTGTAACTTTAAAATGAAAATGTTTTCACTATGCTGCATTGAAAAAATAAATATTGCGAGTTTAATTACAAAACTTTAATGATATTTGCCAAAATTTTTATGGATCGTAACTGTTTTTACATCCCTCCGAGCGTTGGTAGATTGGTCAACAATGACGTAAATATATATTTTTTATTTTACCGCTTTTATTGCGTTTAAGATGGCCGTTTGAGTATTTCTTTCGTCTGGCAAGAAATTTGACTACACTTTTTTTTCTTTGTTACATTTTGTTAATTTAAAATATTTTGGATATTATATATCTCATGGTTGGTAGCATGTTATTAGTGTTTTTAAATCAATACATGTGCTATGATTGTGTCGTATCCACAGAGTAGTAAGAAGAAGCGTCAGCTCATATTAAACTTTGTCGGCCATATTGGTGACAATTTTTTTTCACAAATTGACCACTAAAACTTGTACCTACCCTTGGATAGTATGTAAGTAAGCTAGTGTTGTGCGGCAATATACTTAACATTCCTTGAAAACTAAACGAAACTTAAAAACAATTTTAAAATCATTGCTAGATGTCATTTTTACATTTGTTTATGTGTATGTCAACCTAGCGGGACCACAAACAACACAAGACACAATTTTAAACATGTTATTTATATATTTATTAAATTCTATCACACAAGGGACTTTACGTTAATCATATCGCGTAGATATACACAGATACACGTATAGCAGCAGAAATAAGTCAACACAGCGTACCCGGTACACATGTTATCAGGTTATTTAGTGGGCCACTGTCGAAAAGCACCATTATCACTGATTATAACTTACTATTAGGAGACAAATTGATATCCTTATCGATGTATCGTAAAATTTACGGTACTCGCCACAATTGACCGACAAGTCTTCTGCAAATATCATTAAGGTATAACCTGCGAATTAATTTCTGTTATATTACACCAATTTTTTTTAGCCAACTTCGAAAAAGGAAATTCTTAATTCAGGTGTATGTATTTTTAATGTTTGTTGCCTCAGAACTCCGTTATTTGTGACCCGATGTGGAAAATTCTTTAGGTAGGCTTACTTCCCATTCAAATTTGAAGAAAAAAATTCACCCGAAAATAAAAATTAAGTAATGATAAGTACAGTTTATTACTTATCCAAAACTAACCTTGGTCTAGACCCAACCTTAAGTAAAATGTATAGGAATTTGAATTCGTTCTTCTAGACTGTGCCTGAAACTGTCATGTATGATGACAGAAAGAACCAGTTTCGTGTAAAAATACTGAAGTCATTTGGCAAACCTTGAAATTGAAACTAAATTTTGAAATTTAAGTACGTACTAATCGTTAACACAACTACTAAACTCATTAGATTAATAAAATGTTACGCCATGTTTGTTAAATCTATATAACAATATGGTTTTGTTTTAATATATTGTCTAAACTGTTAATGCTGTGTGTTACCTCGTAAGTAGCACGTATATTAAAACCTTCTTACATAAATTTTACCATAAATTTTACATATAAATGCTGTGAGTTAACGAAATAAATATACCTATGTAGGCTCATTGAAGTCGCAAATATTTTTAAAAGATAAATTATTTCTATCGCCTAAGTTTATGACATTATAACGTTTGCAAATCATTTAAAAGTAAAAAATAATAATATAGTTACTGTTTATTGTCGTATGCGTTCTCTTTTATGAGAACATTTTTAATTATTGGTAAGCTTTATTATGATTTAAAGTTATAGTTAGCGATATTTTGTTAGAATTAAAAGTTTTGTTAATACTTTATGGTTTGCATAGAATTTTGCATTTGCTTTTATAATATTTTTCTAGAACACCTTAATCCACGTTTACTTTTAATTAATTTACTTTAAGGTTCTTAAACTCGAGTGTCAATGTACGTATGAATAAATAGAGGGAATACCGTGAATACTCAGTATTAGCATAGACAAAAATACTAGACAAATTATTATAATCGCAGTGAAGATTTCATTATTGTAGTTATCTTTCCCGTCGGTGATTCATATCTGGTTGTGAGAACAAAAAAGGCTCTATCTGATCTTTAAATAAATGTGCAAAATTGTTCAAAACTACTAAATTTTTTACCTAACTTAATTCAACGGCATGCTAATTACACTTTATCAAATTTTAATATATTTTTTATTTATTACGTCAATTCCTACTTGAAGTAAGAATTTTTAATCTATGCAAGTATAACTATTGTTTATCCTTAGTGTGTAAACGTTTTATCGTATTTACTACTACAGCTATTTAAATTAAAATTTATGTAAATTTCCATCATATTTATTTATAATATGTAGTTGTTCAATTTAAGTATAAATAATATATTAACGCTCAATCTGCATATACGCTCGGCGTGATATTATCTTTATATGGTACGTGTTCTACCATAATATAGATTGTGTTCAAAGATATTATATATATATATATGTTTAGTTTATTGTATTTAAAGAATAGACAAGAGTTAAGAGATTTGGTTTAAATGAGAAAGTAATGTGTGTAAAGATTGTACGATAACCATTAACAATTGTATTTATCTCTTACAGGCTTTTATGTACGACTGTAAATAGGCTTATATTTAGATATTTTGAACAGGAAAATATTATATAATAAAACTTTATGGTTTTACGCTTGGCTAACAATGTTACATTTAGACTAAGTAGATAAATTAAAGTTGAAATAAAAACAAGGAATTGCATTTGCCGTGTCAAAATACAAAAAATGTCCTACCTACCAAGTGGTAAGTGACCCTGACTGCTAAATTAGAGGCCGTGGGCTCGATTCCCACTTAGGACAAACATTATGTGATGAGCACTATAATTTGTTCTATGTCTGGGTGTAATTTATCTATGTGTGTATTTAGAAACATATGCACCCGGTTGTAGAACTAAATTGTAGTCCCCCTTCGGGGATAAAAAACGTAAGAGTATATTGTATTGTAATATACCTACACAATTTGTTCTTTTAGATAAAACTGTAGTTTAATCTCTCATATAATACAAGATATGATCTATAAACGACAATCGTAGTGAGTATTCGAAATAACACGATCTCAAAATTAATGGTGATCGTGTACCGAGAAAACTAGGCTAATGTAAAAAGTTTTGGTAGAATATAGTATAATAGTTTACTATATAAATACGGCTTTGAAAGCCGTTTGAGTGATTCCAATTAAACATGCGTTTATCCAAATATATTGGAATTTATAACTGCCTTTGTAAATGCTTAAAGTGTACAAAATTCTGTACAAAGTTTGAGTTATATCGTATTGCTGCTCAAATAACGCTGCAGCAAATAATCAAACAAAAAAGGCACTTATTGTCAGAAAAACAAGGTTAAAAGCTTGGTTAGAGCTACAAAATTAGATTCCAGCCAGCAGCTAACTTACTTATAACCTGTTAATTATTTAAACTAAAATCAAAAAAAGTAAAACTTAAAAAGTGGAACAAATTTTAAACGGCTTTTGCTCGACCATTTTATTTTTTTAATTGAAACGGTATTTAAGAGGAGGTGGGTTTTGTATTTATTTAAACACGTTTTTTACTATACCTATATTAATATACTACAAATGAATTTGTTTATAACCTAAACTATACCTAAATCTAATCATTAAATTTACTACAAAGTCACCGCAAAAGAATACTAATTAAAATATGCAAAAAATGACTGGTTTAAACGTAATACTATTTTTAATTGTAGGTAGTGTTGATTCACAGGAAGTTAACAAAAAAAGAAAACTCTAATAGAACCCAAGCTTGTTTTATTTTCTTAACATAACCTCTAAATATCATATATTTATCACCCAAACAGCATTTTTATTTCATTACAATTCTATATTTATTACTCAAACTTCAAAATGAGATAGATAAAGAAGCAACCGACGGAAAAACTCTAAAACAATTTTCCAGTTCCTTTCCTTTTATTACTAAAAAAAAACTAACGTAATTGATTCGACCTCATTATTTTACATTTAAATACGATTTTTAAGAAAAAAAAAAAGATTTGCGAGTCTAAAACACATTTGTGCAATATTTGTTTCATTGTAAATGCAATTAATTTCATATTCACACCGCGCATCGCGCCATTTGTTACTACAAGAATAAACAACATTTTATAAGTCATTGTTCTACGTCCTAAGATTATACCTAATATAAAGCTTTTATTTGAAACTTTAATGGGTTTGTACTTATTTATTTTTTCACTATTTAATAATACCGTTGTCGAACAATGAAGGATTAAAACTTTTATATTACTCACACCAAAAACAATACAACCCTAAATCTTTAGAAAGCTGTCCCCACGAATTCCGTTAGGGGCACATCTTTGTGGTACCAAAAAAAAAGTTTTTTCTTTTCATTGTCAATTGAATTTTATTGTCGGTTTCTAAGATACTCTTTTGTGTCAAACTGTGCGTTTAAAGCCGCTTGTAACTCCACAGACTCCACTGTGTACCGTCCCCATCGCCCGTAAGAGAGCATTCAACAATAGACGCCCCGCTGTATGCCATTCTATCCCATTTATTGTCCCGATTAAGCAAAGCTGGTATTCCGTCAGGTGGCCAAAATATGGATATGTATTCATTTATTCAACGATTGGATTTATTCTCGTGACTGTGTCTACATTTTAGGTAGACGTCACTGGCCAAAATCCTTTAAACCGATGTACAATCGCTCAATCATACGCGTCTAAACTGGTACGAGTGCGAGATACTGCCATGATTACATTATCACAGAGTGTTTCACGTTCATAATGCATTCATTTCGTTTTCATTATCACCGGTAATGCGTCGGTGGTTACAATACGCTCCGAACTGGTATTACGTATTCCGAACGCGTTTTACTTGTTAGAACAACTTCCCTGCTGCTGTAACATCACTAATGTACCTTAATAAACCTCTAACAACCTTTGTCATATGTGATAATCGTGATTCGACTCAGTTTTTATGTACCCAAATTAGTTATCACCTCTGTTAGGTTTTATGTTGAAATTATTGAAGTTTCCTAATATAAATTACGTTCTAAGGAGCGTTATCAAGTTACTCAATAATTATCTCTGAATTGTCGCCTAGGCCTTCGACTGTACTGCAACGGTAGGAGCCCTACTGCATAACGCATAAGTGTGCGATGATGTTCGTAACTGATGAACAGTGTACATACCCTAGGCTGAGCCATGAAAGCTCGGCCCGAGCCCGGGTGCAAGGCTCCGCTGGCCACCACGAACGTTTTCGTCACGGGCCCAACCTAACACAACACACAAGCACGTGAACACATACACATCAATTATTTGACACCGTCACAGCGGCCCGCTAGCTCACTAGTGTCATAATGCACTCGCGACGGATGTAAACTAGAGGTTTTGTATGGTTCGATCACGGGACGCGGCGTGGCCGAGCGAGGCGCGGGGAAGCGGGAGGCCCGGCGCGCTCGGCAGTCTGGCGGACACTGGCGCGGCACGAGCGAGCAGGGCCGACGCCGGGGCGTGGCGGTCTGCCCACTTAGGGCGCGCCAATGGGGATCAGCGCCGGAGGAGCTGGTCGCCTCCCGCTGCGTGCCTGTGTGCGTGAGCACCACCAGCGGTACCGGCGTGATGCTGCGCCGCGCCGCACCACACCGCGCCACGTCGCGCCACTACACGCGCGCGCCGCCACACACTCGGTCGTACGTTCCTTGTCGCTGTCACACCAGAGCTCTCCTATCTCCGAACTCCTGTTCTATAGCTAACTAATCAACATTTCTAAATTCCTCTTACAACGAAAGCGTAACTTGCCTAACGGGTCCGCATCTTATTCTTACCTGTGTATGTTTTCAGCACCCTCTTAAGAATGATTTTGTATTTTTAAGCTTCTTCGACTCGATCATCACTGAAAATTACCACTGTTTATATCATAATAATAGTAACTAAAACCTTTCTATTAATAACAAGTGTGTTGTTGGGAGGAGGGCGCATGCGCTGTCATCTCTAGGATAGTCGTACGTAAAAGTGTCTAATGTGAAAACTTTGTAACGGAGACAGTCAATCTCCGACCATTCATAGTTTTGATTCAATCTTTGACTTTTAAAATAATGATAAAATACTACTACACACATTTACATGCTTATCAACATAACTTTTATCCAAACGAATTTTATCGTTAAATAATAGATTTTAATTTAGTACTTAACTAAAGAAACAAGGGTTCCCGCATGCGTCGCCCTTTTTTACGCACCCACCTACATACCTAACCCTACATTTAAACATAAAAACATACATAAAACGTTTACGGTACCTCAAATGCGATACTAAGTCATTATCATCAACAGCCTCTAATAGTCCACTGCTGGACATAGGTATTTCCTTAGAAAGGAGGTTTACACTAAGTAATAATGTGAAATAATTAATTAAATTAAGATACATGGGTGAACACTGAATGAGTTTACGAGTATTTAGTCTATTGAGCCTGCTTGTTAATGTTTTAACTTTAACATTTTTGGAATAGGCTTTTTACATATTTGTGTAAAACATATCAGACAACTTAGGATTCAATAGACTATATAAATATCTTTAAATCTATATATATTTAATATAACTTGCCCTCACTGACAGATTCAGTAACGCAGAGCCTAAACCGGGCCACAAACTTGAAATTTAGGAAGCATATGCTTTTTATGTTGTAAGCACCCACCAAGAAAGGGTTTTAGGAAATTAGGAGGGGCAAGGGCTTAAAATATGGGATTAACGGTTGTATGGAAGTTCATAATTTTCAAAGTTACACGAAACAAGAAAGAAATAAGAGATAGGTAATCATGCGAGCGAAGCTATGGGCACTAGTTGAAAGTAACAAAGTTAGAAATTTCGTTTATTAGATGAATATTCTGCAGTTATACATTTAACCGTGTGGTGACGGATTAAGAATACGGATTGTCACCACCCCCAATCATCCCGTGGGTGTCGTAAGAGCCGACTAAGGGAGCAAACTACGCAGGACAACAATACTGCAAAAAGAGAAGGAAAATTTGACACAAACCCTATACCAACCCGTTTGGCCAGCGTGGTATAGTGGGCCAAAACCTCCTTTCTAAGGAGAGGCCTATGTTCAGCAGTGGACTGTTAAAGGCTGTTGATGATGATGATACATTTGTAAAATTGTGATAAATTGTGTAGGTATTTGAAATATATTGAAACCAAGATTATTAAATAGCTTTCTGGTAATTATTGTCGGACAAATTTTTACTTAGTAGTCTATAATGGAAGACCTTTTAAGCGTTTACACTATAACGTTTAAAAGCATTAAAATTACAGTTTAACAGACCGATCTTTATAAAGATTTTAGAGTAACTTACATACCTATTGAGATTAACTTACCTGATTATAATAAAAGTTACTTGACACATCACCCACACGGCCGTCTGATCCCAAACCAGACAGAGCCTGTACTATGGTAACCAGACTGCTGAAAAACATACTTATTTATTTTAAATACATACATATTATAGATAAATTACACCCAGACACAGAACAAATGACCGTGCTCATCACACAATATTTGTTCTGGGTGGGAATCGAAACCACGACGTTCGGATTAGCAGTCAGGGTCACTAACCACTAGACCAACAGGCCAGTAGACTAATAAGTCGTTATAAAAAGAAAATAAATGTAGGTATTTACATATATTATATAGATGTAGGTAAATAGCCATGAGAGAGACATACTTTGGCACAAATCTGGCGAATCGACTAAGCCACGGCGTTACATTTAAGTTGTTTTTGGGCATTGGCGCGTTGGGCATTATTGAACAATACACAAAATAATGTGTTTTATTTTATGGCTTTGAGATGAAACAATAACCCATTGAACTCGCGACATGTTACCGTTACCGACACCTCAGTATATAAGTATTTACTTCTGTCGGCACTCCCGGAGTACCAGTTTTTTTCGTTACTTTTCGTCGAGTGAGTTAGGTTACAGGAGCTCAACCACCATCCTGATTCTAAAAAGGGGGATCATACTTACCATCAGTTAACCCGCGTGCTCGTTTGACCCCTAAATCATTTATCATATATCATCATGTTAATATGAGGATAAAGGCTGATAAAATTTAGTTTAATATCCAAAATAACTCTGAGTAACTAACGTTCCTTTTAAGTAAATTTCTGCCATCTTGTCTTCATCATCGAAGGAAATAAAAACTAACCGCTATAAACTTTTTTTTTTCCTATATAGGTAGTTAAAATGCAGTTGTGTTACTGGTTAGGTTATATACTACGATTTGGACACCTTGTTTTACACCTTAGCGATTGTTGGTTGGTAATTGGCAAGTAAGTATATTGTATTTGTAAGCAAAATCGTGGGAAAACCTTTGAAATGAAATAAAATAAAAAACCATAAGAAACACTGTAGGACCTACAGCAGAGTTATTATCTATGAATTTAAATAAAAATCAATATTGGTATGTTTGCCCTCCATACCTTCCCAAAGCATTAATCAGATTGTGATAAAACTTTGGTAGGGTGTTCTAGGTATCACCCCTATCACACCCGAGATGGTTCCTGGTACAAAATCTACATAAGTATATAAAATATTACTTTTCTTGGCCACAGTTAGGTGTAAATACCTGTATTTCAGGCAGTCGCTTAGCTATGATGTTATATAGAAGGAATTTAAATATTTTAAAGTTCTAAAAGATTAATAATGTAGGTTGATTAATTAAGACTAGTTTGTATCACATCACACATCATCACATCAACAGCCTGTAGTAGTCCACTGCTGGACATAGGTCTCTCCTTAGAAAAAAGGCTTTGGCCAACTACACCACGCTGACCAGACGGGTTGGTATAGGGTTTGTTTCAAGTAACAGCTGTTCCCGGATCCCTCCTATTACAGGCGCAGAGTGGCACACCGTGTGGTTTTAGTCGGTCCGAATCCGACACACCACCCCGCCGCAAACCCCGGTGGGGTACACTCACGAAAACACACAGAAACAGAAACACGACATACACAAACACGAAATACAACACGACACACAGATACAAAAACACGACATACACAAACATAAAACACAACACGACACACAGATACAAATACACAAATCGATATACAAAATGTATAATAAATATACAGGAATATATCGAAACGCTTACACGAACATAAAAAGTATAAAATGGATACCAGCGTAGGAAATGGCCAATGAGTATATATTATAAATATATATACATTATTGTCTGATAGAGATATGCATAAATATATATAAATTGCTAGATAATACACAACATGACAAAATTCACAAATCCTGCAGTAAATGTTGAGAACCACGAATAACTAATATATAATAACCGAACAAATAAAATAAAGCATAACTATTGTGTAACTAAAGAACATAGAAAAGATAAGTAAAACATAACCTGTTATAAGACTCCAAAATAGATGTAAATAAATAGAACTGTGTACTTGCTAAAAGCTAGATCACGTTTTAAGAGTTATACCAATGTAAGACAAATGGAATAAAGATAGAATAGAAAAAATATGTATGATATAAATGTAAGAAATATATGTATAAGTTGTAAGCTCAGCCAATAAGTCACGCCATGTAATGACTGAAAAATAAATATTTCAAATAGCTGTATAGTATTAATACGGAAAATATGCATAATAAAAATATATATAGTAAAATATGTATAGTAAAAATATATGTAAAGTAAATATAAATATTAAAAATACGTATAGTAAAATATGTATAGTAAAACATGTACAGTAAAATTATGTATAATAAAAATAGATATAGTTAAAATATGTATAGTAAAATACATATGCACAATAAAAATATATGTAGTAAAATATGTATAGTAAATATATATAGTATTTATAGTAAAAATATGCATAATAAAATATGTACAGTAAAATATATGTAAGTAAATATATATATTAAAAATATGTATAGTAAAACATGTACAGTAAAATTATGTATAATTAAAATAGGTATAGTAAAAATATGTATAGTAAAATATAACCAGTAAAAATATCTGTAGTAAAATATAACCAGTAAAAACATCTGTAGTAAAATATAACCAGTAAAAATATGTATAATCCCACAAGGGGTATAGTGTAAATTAGAATATAGAATAACAATAGCTATAAGATATATAAGGTCCCGGTGTATTCTTGACTGGGGAAAAGCGAATTAAAAAAAAAAAAAAAAAAAAAAAAAAAAAACCCGGTGGGGTGACGGTCAGAGGGGATTTCCACACGTTAAAAAAAAAAAAAAGGGTTTGTTTCAAGTTTTCTTTCTCTCTGCACTGCTGTTCTCCTGCGTAGTTTGCTCCCTTAGTCGGCTGTTACGACACCCACGGGAAGAATAGGGGTGGTGACACTCCGTATTCTTAATCCGTCACCACACGGACCACTAGTTTGTATACGGAAATATTTATTAATTATTGTTTAATAACTTTTTTTTTTTTAATCTTTTTTTCAAAAAGACAACTCCCGCACTAGGAATAAATCCTGGGTCGCGGGGGTTTTACGAACATACATGAAACGGACACAAAGTACACCCAGACTCAGAACAACAATTTGTGGATCACACAAAGTGTTGTCCCATGTGGGATTTGAACCCACAACACTCGGCGTTATAGGAAGCGGCGTGGCGACCGCTTAAACCTCTACACCATCCGTGTAGTTGTTGTAGTTAAACTTATACCATTTTAAAATTGCTAATATGTTTTCTGTGTCTGCATAGTTAAGCTTACCGAAATATTCTACTACTAGAGTATGACATTTTGTAAATTTGTATAAACATAATTTATTTATTTATTTACATATCACGCACATTTGGTGCATTGGCGGACTCAACGCCTAAGGCATTCTCTACCAGTCAACCATTGGGTGATGCAGAGAAAACAGGAAGTAGGTGCATTGTGCTTACAGTTAATTTAGACATTTAAAATTGTATGAATACTTTTATACACACATAATAAATAATAAAAACAAAAAAATAATAATAATTTCAAACATCTCACACACGACCGTCTGATCCCAAACTAGGCAGAGCCTGTACTTTGTCAAACAGACTGCTGATAAACATACGTATATATTTCTAAATACATACATGATATAGATAAATTACACCCAGGCTCAGAACAAATGATCGTGCTCATCACACAATTATTTGTCCTGGGTGGGAATCGAACCCACGACCTCCGGATTAGCAGTCAGGGTCACTAACCACTAGACCAACAGGCCCGGCTAAATACACATTTATAATATCTAGAAGAAAATAGGAAAATTAATAAATGTTATTATAAGATTAAAAATGATACGAAAAGTAGGTATAATTAATACGGAGGATGATTGTACGAAAATTCCTTACAACGACAGTTTTAGTTAAAAGTACTATTAAAATGATGTAAAGTAAAATATTCAAAGTTTAAATTAATTATGGAAATCGTTGCATATCATCAGAGTGGATCAGGCGATCTTTAGTACAGATAAATTTAGAGAATTTCCAAATCAAATTCCTCTGAATTCTCTAAATGATCTCAATATGTCAAATAGTATAAGATTTTTTTAAGTGAAAACTTCTTTAGGGCATTTTTGAACAACAAACAAAATAATGTTTTTTATGGGAAAAACCATTGAACTCACTACACTGTTACCATTACCGATACCTCTGTTGAAGTGAAAACTTCTTTAGACGCGTTTGGCATTTTTCGAGATGAAAAAAACAATTGAACTCGCGACACTACGAGTATTACCGTTACCGACACCTCTGTACCTATATAAGTTTTCACTTCCGTCGGCACTCCGTTTTTTTTCTTATCATTGATCACTTTAATGTTTGTAACTGCCGAAGCCCATTGGCACCTACAACTCAGGAAAAACAAATGGTTACCCCCTCCTCTTGCCAGAATCAGGGAGGGAGGGGTTTTGGGCTCCAGTAACCTCACTAACCCTGTGAAAGCAACGAAAAAGTATTGGTTAACCACGTGAGGATCGAACCCACAACACTCAACACAGTAGAAAGCAGCGTGGCAATCGTTTAAGGCACTACGCTATCCTTGCAGTCAATGTACTTCGACGAAATCTTTTCTTTTGAAGACTTTATTTATTTCTATGGTTAAGCGCGATAATCTCAGAAACTAGTGGTTCGAATTGAAAATTGATTTCAGTGTTGGATAGCCCATTCATCGAGGAAGCTATAAACCATCAGTCTACGATAAATAAGACCTGAACATCAATGAAAGATGTTGCAAAAAGTCAGGAGTCACAAACGGGTTGCCTTCCTAAAAGGCCGGCAACGCATTTGTGACTCCTGAGTTGCAGACGTTCATGGGCGGCGATGGTCACTTTAAATCAGGTGACCCGTCTGCTCGTCTGCCCCCTCTAACATAAAAAAAACGGTGACAATTTATTCATAGACGCAGACGAAGATGCTCGTGGAATCTAGTATATCATAGAACGTTTAAATATCAGTATAATTCTCAAAAGTAAACATTTCTTTCGCAAGATTTTACTTTTAGATTGCTAATTACGATTGCCCTGGTGGTGTAGTGGTAGTGACCCTGACTGCTAAACAGAGATCGTGGGACCGTTTCCCACACAGAGCCAATATTGTGGGATTAGCACGATCTTATAAATATATTTAGGACATCTACACCATCTAGTTTCAAACTAAGCAAAGCGTGTATTATGAAAGCTAGATTGACTGATAGAATACTTTTTTTTGTAAATACATATTATACATACATAGAAAACACCGAAACAAATATCTGCAGATCATTCAACCATTTGCTGCTACCCGGGAATCTGCTGCACTGCAACACCGATTCAGTCGAGGTGTTCTGTGTCTTTGTGTAATTTATCTATAATATGTATGTATTTAGAAATATATAAGTATGTTCATCAGCAGTCTGGTTACCATAGCACAGGCTCCGTTTAGTTTAGACTCAGATGGCCGCGTGTGAGATGAGTCAAGTTATTAAATTATAACCGTACACTTCTTCATTTCCGAAATTATACATAGGTGTTAAACAAGGAACGCTAAAGGTTATAAGTTAGTTAATTTTATTACTAAAGACTAGCTGACCCGCGCAACTTCGTCTGCGTCTCTCAATAGTAATAAATTTTCTCCGTTTTTGAAACATTCTTCATTGGTGCAACGCTCCTATTGGTCTTAGCGTGATGATATATAGCCTATAGCCTTCCTCGATAAATGGGCTATCTAACACTAAAAGAATTTTTCAAATCCGACCAGTAGTTCCTGAGATTAGCGCGTTCAAACAAACAAACAAACTCTTCAGCTTTATAATATTAGTATAGATAAAAAAAATACGGATAAAAAACACGTTTCAAAATTAAATTGAAAATATTTGGCACATAATACTTTAAGTTCATTGTACCCCAGTACCATTTATAAAACCCGCTACTTAGATTTCAGTTTTTAGGCAAGCGGGCTTAGAAAAATAAGTTTTTATGACTCAATAAAAAGGTATAAACTTCACTTCGACGGATTCTCGTTACGCCGTTTTTCTACATACGTTAAAAACCGATTTAAAATGTACTCAAGACCTTGATAAACTCTATTACAGGTGTAAAATTGCAGACAATTAATGCCCCCTTGTAATATTAAATCGAATATACTCGAATCCAATCGAATAACTTTTTTCCAACTCGAGTTTGGGGTACTTGAACTTTAGTTTACAAAAGATGGTTCATTTTCTTTTAAATGCAATGTGAAAGTAGATATAAAAACTTTTTTATAAATATATAAAGTTTCTATAACGACATGAGACACACACGGCGGTCTGATCCCAGACTGGGCAGAGCTTATGGTAACCAGACTACTGATAAACATGTTAGGTTTAGGTAAATTAAAAAAGGACACATAGAAAATGAGCATGCTCATCACACAATTGACTGCACGGATGGTGTAGTGGTTTAAGCGGCCGCCACGCCGCTTCCTACTACGCCGAGTGTTGTGGGTTCAAATCAAACATGGGACGACACTTTGTGTGATCCACAAATCGTTGTTCTGAGTCTGAGTGTTCATTGTGTCCGTTTCATGTATGATTGTAAAGACACAGGATATTTTCCTTAAGCGGGACTTGTCTTTTAAAAAAAAAGAAAACGAAACGAAAACAATTGATAGGCTAAACTAACAATTTCTTGTCCTGGAAATCAAACCCACTACACATGCAGCATCAAAGCTATCTTCCAGACCAACAGGTATGTCAACTTTGGATAAATAAGTAACAAAGCCCTAATATAGTCCGTGTGGTGACGGATTAAGAATACAGATTGTCACCACCCCTATTTATCCCGTGGGTGTTGTAAGAGTCAACTAAGGGAAAAAACTACGCAGAACAACAACACTGCACAGAGAAGGAAAACTTGACACAAACCCTATACCAACCCGTCTGGCCAGCGTGGTATAGTAGGCCAAAACCTCCTTTCTAAGGAGAGGCTTATGTCCAGCAGTGGACTATTAAAGGCTGTTGATGATGATGATGAATATAGTCCGTATATTGACGTATTAAGAATACGGAATGTGACTACCCCAATTGTCATGTCCTAAGAGGCGACCAGCACTGCAAAGAGAAGGAAAACTTGACACAAACCCTATACCAACCCGTCTAGCCAGCGTGGTATAGTCGGCCAAAACCTACTTTCTAAGGAGAGGTCTATGTCCAGCCGGGACTATTAAAAGCTGTTGATGATTTCAAAATTTGAATTATACCTCGCTTTTCGTGTTTACCTGCATTTGAGATTAGCGATGTGATGTTTACTCCTCAGCGCCTCAGTTATTTAGGATAGTAGCGTTATCTTATATGTATTTAGAAGGTATTCACAAGTTACATTATTTAAGGTATAAGTGAACTGGTAATACTCACGTAAACATGATGAACATGTGCAAGCCTCAGAGAGATAGCAAGGTATGTACCTTCACATGTAGATGGTCCGAGGTACGTCGGGGTACCAGGGATGTCCTTTTTAGGGTACACCTGGTTCCACGGCAACTGGTACCCGGGATGGTGTGCGGATTTTGGGCGGTTGGAGTCCGACATAACCACCCCAGAGGTGGGTGCTAGCCGAGGGCACAGAAAAAAAAAATACACAGCCTTCTGATTCTAAGCAGAGCCTGTGTTATGGTAATCAAACAGCTGACATATATATTATAGATCAACTACACCTACATGCAGATGATAATCGTGGTTATCACTCAGCTATTTGTCTGTTGTATTTGGGTTAGTTCAGCATCAGCCCCTAGACCAATAGGTCAGAAACTTAAATAGTCAGAATCCACAATTAATACAATCGTTAGTAAATGGAAGTTGTTAAAAAATAGTTAATTTAGTTCTTGCAAAGAAAAATACCATGAAATGGACATTATAGTTAGCAACCTGTAAAACGAAGCGGTAAGGCGTCATTTACAATAAACAAACAGTACCCATTTAGGTATTTTATTTTTCATTTAACTTTTTGTACCTATAACAAACAATATTCCTATAAAATGCACAAAAATAAAAATTACGCAAAATAATTAACTAGCTAAAGCTACATTACGGAATTCAAATTTTGCAATTCAAGCATCTGATTTTGGTTTTTTATGAATTTGACAATCGAATTTACGCTTACGCAAAAACACGTTAAAAAAAACAAATAATTTTTTAACCGTATAATTCGTTTCAAATGAATAGAAAAGTCAATATATTTTCACGGGGCTGTAATTATTGCATGCGATTGCATGTCGGGTGTATCACCACGCCCCGCCTTCAAGGCACCGACAGGATAATAGGTTAGAAAGAAACTAACAGAATTTAAACCTTATTTTAAGTAAAATTGAAGCGCAGTTTACCGTAAAAACTGTTTGCCGTGGGCAAATATAGTTAATATGCATTTTCGCGATACTTTTTAAGGGAGTGAGAAAATCGTAGCACTTCGAATGTGATTTTTTAATCGTTGAAGTGGTACAGCCTTCGCGTCGGGTGATGTTTTATGTTAAATATAATCAGCTCTGACTGAGCTTACAATGTAGTAGCTACGTACAAAAATAGAGCAGATTAGCGAAAACATTTGTGGTTTTGAAGGGAAGCTGAGAAGCGGTGTTTTTTGCTTTGCTTTTTCTAGTGGTATGTGTAGATACATTTTTTGGTCACGCTTTGTAGTCTGAACTCTGGACGTCTGGATTCATCTGGATTTTGAAAATGGCACTGAGTGTATAAAGATTATAAAAAATAAAATCACCGGTTTGCAAATTTTAAGTAGGTACTTATATATTTTCACGCTTTCAGTGTTTTTTCTTTTTCAAAATTAGCATATTAAGTATTATTTGTAGATTACTTATTAACAGTTCTTCTTTTTACACTTCTAAATGAGCTAACTGCATCTAAGTTACGATTTTCATTCGCAGTGTACTTGAGAATCGTAAGTGTAATTATTCAATCATAAGTTGTGCCTCCATACCTCTTGGCTTATTTCATTTTAGTGTTCATGGACAGCCTTTAATAGTCCACTGCTGGACATAGGCCTCTCCTTAGAAAGGAGCTTTTGGCCTACTATACCACGCTGGTCAGACGGGTTGGTGTCACGTTTAGTGTTACTTCAATATAACTTTTATTACATTAAATGCATGGGATACGGAGCACCAGTTCTGACAATCTTCTCTTGGCTGCCATTCTGAAACTGCCTGGTTTCTGTATTCGTTATGGTTCTATTCATGGCTAGAATTTTAAATTTAAGAATAGAAAATACGACCCGCGGGTTTTTCGCATTTTTTTTAAATTTGCTTTTCAAGTAACTTTAACAAGGAGATCTGAAATTTAAATTATTTAGGTATTACATTATCTGTGCAGGTATGTCATGCTATATTTTTGCTATCTGGAAATCGATTGGCTATCTATGAAATGTTATATTTTTAATGAATTAGTTTTATAGAATGTTGGTTCCATTCAAAGAACAAAATGTTCGTGGACTTAAAGCCGCCTAAAAAGGATCCACAGTTTAAAAATAACAAGCTCAATTTTAGGGCTACCTTTAAAGGGACTAATCCCACCCACACACCCGCCACTGTAACTCCTGTACACCAGGATCCACAGCAGTGACCCACGAACACACCGAGTTATGACACTCGGGAAGTCCCAGGAAGAAATTAAACTGTCTTGGAACCCGCAACGAAATTAATCAGAAGAAAATTGGAGGAGTTGGAAATACAGTAAATCCACTTCCCTCCTTAGCAACTTAGGGCTACCTGTTAAAAATTTCCACTTATCATTTCTGGACTTCACCATCGGGCTAAAAACTATCTTAATGATAAAAAATTTCGCTATTACCATGTTCCATCAATTTATAAGTACAATAAAATTTAACAACTATAAATTTTATTCACTAAAGAATAAAAAAAAAACAATTTAAAAACATATTCATCACCATTTTAGAAGCTAATTTTATATGCAAATGTTTATAAATTAAACTGATTTTGGTGCAATTAATAATGAAATCATTATGGATACTATGACCTTTGAAATAATATCATTTATACTAAATCTTTACACCAGAGCGGTAGACAGAGTCGTATTAAGCGCTCATACTTTGCCGATTACTTATAACTTTTAGTCTCAGACTATAAGTTTAGTTAATACAAGCCTCTTGCTGACAACAGGACACATATTTCTAAAAACATACATATTATAAATAATATATAATATTGTACCACATTCACACAACGCCATGTAGTCCCAAACTAAGCAGAGCTTGTACTATGGGTACTAGACAACTGATATAAATACATATATACTTTTTTTTTTGTAAATAATACATAAGATATACTAACACGAATTATATTAAAAGCTTTTAAGAGTGGACACACTGTTATTTTCGTACCTACGTACATATTAGCTGTGTAATTACTGACACTGCCACACCAGGACGTTTCGATCCTCGAAATAGAGCCCCTGTCGGGTTCAAAACCAGTCGAGCGGCCCGAAGTACACACGTGAATAAACCCCTTACCTTTAATAAGTAACAACGCATATACGAAATATCCAGTTTTTTTTCAACGTTTTTCATTTTTTGCCACTTCTTGTAAGTTTTATAACCACACATTATTCTCTTCTATAGAAGTGCACATTTAATAAATGTATCCTTAATCTTATTTGTTTATGTTAGAGGGGGCAGACGAGCACGGCAGACGGGTCACCTGAAGGAAAGGGACTATCACCGCCCATGAACGTCTGCAACTCAGGAGCCACAAATATTACTTTCTAAATACAGGATCTTCTTAAATTAGGTGTTAGAAATGTATCTGGCTATTCAATTAATAAAAAAAACTGTTTGTTTAGTAAGTATTCAAAAAATTCTAAAACCTGTGTGGCAATAGTGACTGATTTTGTCGCGTCAGAACATATTTTAATGGTTGTAATTCTGTTTCCACTCTATATAAGATACGATTTCGTACCCGATAAAAAACTGCAGACAAAGTAAAAAAAGTTGTAGGCAATTTTATGTTTTTAATACTTATATTTACATAAACAAAATTAAAATAATTACTTTTTACATTTTTTATTGCTAATGTAATTGCTACGAAGCTAATTCTACGAACTTAAAAAAATATAGATATGTACATCAGATCAAATTTGTTATTAAATAATAAAATTAGCGGTAATTGCGTTATAATTTAGTCATACAACTTTCTGCTTCACAAAAGTTCAAGTCACATACCTCTAACGCCATCTGTGATCGAGTAGCAAGACTACTCTTAGAAAGACGTCTAGTCCAAAGTAGTGTTTTGAATAATACAATCATAAATCCTTATTTTATATACCTAATGTATTAACAAAAACATTATTTTTTTAATTATGTACAATAATTGTCAACAAAATATAATAAATACCTACTTACAAGAAAATATTTTGATTTTTTTGGTACTTAACCATTTTTCTTCTACTCTTTGGATTTCTACTACCTATTCAAGCTGTAACACTATAGATCTAGGTATTAATTTTGTTATAGTATTCACTCTAACACTATCGTAGTAAATATCTGTCAGAAGAACCAGAAGTACAGTTTCTGTCAGACAGTAATAAATTAGGAAACACATTTGTATATCCTTACGCTCTTGAGTGAAATTACCGGAGTCGCAAACACCGGCCCTCCCTACTTCTAAGGGGGTTGAGGGGGGGGGGGGTCCATAAGCGGCGGTATTCACTTACCACCGGTAAGACTGCGCCATTTACTCTCTATACCAAAAATAAAGATACACTTTCTCATTGCTCTTTAAGTGCTAATCGCATTAATTCCAATAGCAATTCCGGTGGTATTCATTATTTCGTGCTAATTCCATACCCTGCGTAACGTTTATGACTGTGGTTAGTGTTTTATCGAGTGTGTATTATAGATTTTGTGGTTTTGATGATAAAATTGTTCTGCGGTTTACATTAGATGCGTAAATTAAAATTTGTTTGAGTAATATTTTAAACCTCCTTTCTAATGAGAGGCCTATGTCCAGCAGTGGATTATTAAAGGCTGTTAATTATGATGATGATTGATGAATATTTATAAGACACTAACTGCAGTTAGTTATTGTTTTTTAACAGTTTTTACTAGTCCACTGATGTACATAGGTCTCTTCTTACAAAGGAGGTTTTGACCTACTACACCACGCAGGCCAGACTGGTTAGTATTGGGTTTCTGTCAAGTTTTCCTTCTCTTTGCAGTGCTTTGGTCCTGCGTAGTTTGCTCCTTTAGTGGGCTCTAACGACATCCACGGAACGAATAGAGGTGGTGACACTCCGTATTCTGAATCCTTCTCCACACGGACTATTCGTTCGTTCGTGAGATGAATTCTTTATATCGTGCTAATTTAATACCGTGAACCGTTTATGACTGCGGTTAGTGTTTTATCGAGTGGGTATCATAGATTTTGCGGTTTTGATGATATACTTATATCTGCGGTATAAATTGAAGCTTGATTTAGTTATATTTATAAAGCACTTGCAGATTGGTCCTTATTGTAGTGAGGTTATATTGTATCTGGGTGTTTAATACTTAGTTGGGAAAACGGGCGTGAGTGTGCGCATTTATGTGAATTATTTGACGCATGACTTTGATTTAGGTAAACCTACTAACTTTTATACTTTCTCGTACCATGAATAAATAACTTTAAATTACAATTAATAATAATAATAATAACTTACACATTTCACACACCGCCGTCTGATCCCTTTTTTTCCGTGCGGAAATCCCCCCGGATACCACCTATCGGTGGCATGTCGGACTCGAACCGACTAAAACCGCACGCCGTCTTGGGTACTTATAGCCGGGGAACCAGGTATACCCTAGAAAGGAAGTCCCTGGTGCCCCGACATACCTCGGGCCATCTACAGACGAGTAGACGACCCCCCGTCTGATCCCTAAAATACCAGAGCCTGTACTACGATAACCAGACTACTGATAAACATACTTATATACATACATATTATAGATAAATTACATCCAGACACAGAACAGAATAATGATAGTGATCGTCTCACAATCACTTGTCCTGTGAATCGAACTCACGACCCCCGCTTAGCAGTCAGGGTCACCAACCAGTGGCCCATCAGGTCTGCCAATTTACCTTAACACAACTAAAAGACACTGATAAACAATATGGTCTATTTTGCTCTACACTGATCAAGGGTTAGAGTCAACATTGTATATATATACAATTTAAATTAGGTATTTGCCATGACTGACGCATTCATAAACGCAGATCTTAAACCGCTGGGGCTACGAACTATGAAGTTTTGGCAGTTGATGCTTTCTATGTTGTAAGTTAAGACGAAGGAAGGAATTTTCTAAATTTAAAAAAAATAGTAAAATAAGAGACGGATTAAGAATACAGAGTGTCACATCCCCTATTCATCCCGTGGGTGTCGTAAGAGCCGACTAAGGGCAAAAACTACGCAGGACAACAGCACTGCAGAGAGAAGGAAAACTTGACACAAACCCTATACCAACCCGTCTGGCCAGCGTGGTATAGTAGGCCAAAACCTTCTTTCTAAGGAGAGGTTTATGTCCAGCAGTGGACTGTTAGTGCTGTTGTCCTGCGTAGTTTGTTACCTTAGTCTCTTACGACACCCACGGGGTGAATAGGGGTGGTGACACGCTGTATTCTTAATCCGTCACCACACGGATGAGAAGGGCATTGATAACCATTTATCGCGAAAATAAAGCTTGGAGATGGTGAAATAGGCGGAGACAATATGTATCGAAGAAACCACGCAGGCGGGGTCCCGGCCCACAGCTGAATACGTCTCTATAATGTTCTCTAACAGCTATATGATAACAACATAAGTAGCAATACCAAAACACCGTGGGCTGTAGGTTGATACCCCATACGTCGCCCCACGGCATCATAGCACCGCCATGTGTTAGCACACATGTGCCAAAGACAATATAGAATGGAAACGGCTTTTGTACATATTATTATTACAAACATTTCTGTAGGTTTTTCTTTGTTTTGTAGTTTTTTTCTTAATCTATATTTATATAAAGTAGCTCTCGCCCGCGTCTCCGTCCGCGTGTCTCTATTTCGGTTATCGTGGTAAAAAATAGCCTTTGTTACTCGCTGATAATGTAGCTTTCCATTGTTGAAAGGACTTTTAAAATCGATTTAGTATTTCAGGCGTAAAAGCGTAACAAACAAACAAACGTTCACATTTATAATAAATATAACTACGAATGTTAAGTTGGTTAGTATTTGGCGACGATACGAGCCGCCGACGGGGCCGCGGGCCGCCAGAGAGTGGGGACCTCTGGTGGCAGATTGATTGCTGCGGTAGGGGATAGAATGGCAGCCTGATTGCATTAGGATGCAATCGGGCCGCCATGCCGCGATTGATCTGTGAAGTGTACTTCCCTGGGATAGGGCCTGATTAGGCATGGTGTCAATTCGGGGAGGACCTGAAATAACATGATCCGGGTCCTCCTAGAGTAGGACACCTGAGGCCGGCCGTCGGTTTGGTTTTTAGTGGAATCACCACAGACTCCTGGCTCCTGAGTCCCCGAGGAGCAGGAGATCCGAAGGAATTTTCCACCCCGGCAACAAAAAAAAAAAAAAAAAATGGTTAGGTTAACGCTTCAAAAACTCAAAAAGTTCCAATTGAACCAAACTCCACTGAGCTCACATTTTTACACGATATACAGCCCGGTTCAAAGATTGCTTTCTAATATTTTTTTCCGTGGGTATTGTTCCTCATTACCTGTCAATGCAAATACAATGTGCCACAGCGAAGCATGACAGAGTACAGCTAAATATAGTTTTATATATTTCTTTTGTCATTTCGTCTCTTACTGTTTATAGACATCGCCATCCAATCGGTTTTATTTCTGTTTGAATTTGACTTTCAAGACACCTTAGGTATAATCGAAGTTCTCTGACCATCAAGTACGAATAACAGCAATAATAAGATATACCTATAAAAGACTGTAAGGTACTAGGCAGGGTTTAAACTATCAACTAGAACTAAATTTTAAATGAAAGATTTAAGAACATATTAAAAAAACTAAACATTTATCAATGAAGGATATATAGCATCGAAAGTAGAAAATGTATTCCTTTTGAGAAATGCAGGTGAAGTTGCATGGGTCAGCCATTTTTTATACGCATTTTAACCACGCATAAATTCACCTTTTTAACCAACTTCAAAATGAGACGATCGGTATATCTACAATGTAGGTAATTATGCATATTTATGTCCAAATTCTTTCTAATGAATGTATTAGACCTTCAACAAAGTTTGGCAATAACTGCCGACAATTATATCTGCCTAGTCATATTGTGAATAAACTTGTTTACGTAGTTTTGATTAACAAAAAGGGTTTCTAATAATATTAAGGCGTTTTTAAGAAAAATGATAAATGCAGATCATTTTTGACAGGTTAGCATCACCATTTCTGCACAAGAAAATCTATGTATTTATAACTAAAACTGTATATATATAACCATAGCGTCGCTGAACAAATCAGGTCATGTAACAATATAAACAGAGCCTTCTCCATACCTGACCGCCATATTAAAAATCAAAACTGACAAATGCGTCCGCAGAAAGCCCTAAGTTCAAATCATTATTGTTTTTTATCCAATTCCACACGAAATTAAACTTAAATGTTATTAATGACTAAAATTTCGTTCATTTTTAATTATAAACGTAACGAATAACTTCTTGGATTCGTTTTAGTTGTTAATAAACGATATTTTGATGATAATGGCCGACGACAGAGATTTAGATCGGTAATAATGAGGTCAAAAATATTTAAGTCCAATTTAGGATTGTAAATTAAAAAACCAACGTAGTGTGTAGGGAAATGTAATTAGTGATTCGAATTTTGTGTTTCACACACCATATTTAAATTATATGTGTATGTGTGTGTGTGTGTGTATGTATCTTGTAATCATATAAACCTAATTAGGTACTATGTTTGTAGCGAGTATTATGACGACCCTAGTGGCTTACTGGTTAGAGATTCTGACTGCTTACGTGCGATTGCGTGATGACCGCTTTATTCTGTAACTTATCTGTAATATGTATGTATTTAGAAATGTATCAGTATGTTTATCAGCAGTCTGTTTACCATAGTACAGGCTCTGCCGAGTAAAGGATCAGACGACCGTGTGTGAATGAGTCAAGTTATTAAATTATAACCTTACATTACTTCGTTTCACGAACTTATACATAAGTATATATTCATTTACAAGAAACGCTTAGAGTTATAAGTTAGTTTATTATATTAGTAAAGATAAAAAAGGTTCACTCGCGACGGGCCAAGGAGCGCCAAGTATCCTGATCTTAGGCAGTCCGCAAGTGCATGTTTGTGTGTTTATTGCACTAGCATTCGACCCATTCAATCCGATCATCATCAATTTTTGCTTATACATTACCAGGGATTCAGAGAACACACTCAAGACAATTTTCATGCAGAAAAACTGTACTCTGGAGTAAAAAAAGACTTTTACGTAAGCGCTTACGTACGTTGACGTTGCGCACAAAAACTAGTAACGAATTTTAGTAAATTATACAAACAAATTACAACGGGAGAGCCATGCTTTGGCACAAAATATATGGCCCACGACCGGAGTGATACCAGGGCTTCACAGTAAAACTGGTGATAAGCACATTATGAAATCAAACTCACCTGTATTTATATAATAATAAATAATTATATTAATTTATGTGTGTAGTTGTATTAATTTATCAATAGGGGTGGTGACACTCTGTATTCTTAATCCGTCACCACACGGATAATGTCATAGTCTACTAAATGCGGGCGTTTATGTAATATTTACGTTTCTGTATACCCCTTCGGGGATTTAGATGTGTATGTAATGACAAACATACAACCCTATCAACGTTCTTAATACAATAATATGCAATGCATATACCTATGCAAAAATGATTATAAAAACCATAACAAAAGCTTATTTAAAATACGCATTTTAAGTTTTAAGACAAAAGATTAAGTTATAACCAACTGTCCTATGATTTACTACACTTAGTTAAATAATAAATTTGCTGTCGTATGAACAACATTGTTCTCTATGATGTCAAATTTAATAATAATGTAATAACTTATTTATTGACGTGTTTAATTATGACATGTATGTTTGTATATGTGTGTAGAATGACATGTCGTTAAATTATTACCCGTTTCGTACAATTTTTATTATGGAACTGTCAAGTGAATAAATGTATGGTGGTCTGGTTATGTGTTTGAGCATTGATATTGTTATTGTCAGCGAATCTATTCAAGATTTCTTAAGGTATGTATGTTAAGTATATGTTGGAACTCCTAAAATCTATATATAAATGTTTGTGTACGCTTCAAAACTCAAAAGTTCCATACCGATTTAGCTCAAATTTTGACACGATAAAACTACAACCCGCTTTAAACATGGTTTTTATCTATTTTTTGTGTCAGTTTTGTTATTTATTTCGCCACATCGAAGCGTGGCAGGGTACAGTTAGTTATTTATGATATTTACAATTCTATTTATATATTTTTATATTGATTAACTCCTACATGTGGGTTAACGTCTATTTTTCTGGCTCCAAGGATCGCTAAAAGAAAACGCTACTATGGGTTTAGTTTACATATATGTTTGTTTGTTCTATCCCGTGTATGATATGCTATATTCCTTTGGTGTACAAAAAAACACGTAACAGAACTGTCAGTCATTTAAGAAACTCCCGCTACTACGGCTGATATTTTCAGAAGGCAAATACCAAAACATAAGTATTTATAACCGGATACAGAAGGATACGTTATAGTGTTCCTCAGAAGTTAGGTTCTTTAAATTCCTACATTCCTAATTGTGTTAATCATAGCAATCTGAGCCTGCCTTAAGTAGTATAAAAAAAAACAGACATTGAACGACATAACCTCCTAGTCATCAAAATGGCCGTGTTCTTAAAAAAATAATAAAACCTCCTTCCAAGAATGAAATTGGTCGGTGTGGCAATAAAAGTCATGTTATTAATTAAAAAAATAAAATTAGTCGAACTTCAATTATATCTTTAAGGATACATATTGTTATAGTTTTACCTAATTGTGCATCGATAACATCTACTCATTAATTTTCTAAGAACGGTTTTATGTGTCATAAATTTTTTTGTAGCTCTTTTATGCTTGTAAATCGACAATTATTTAAGTCGTAAAATAATCTAGAATATTATAATTGTGTAAAATATTTTAATAATGTTTTAATTTAAAGTTTTTCTCATTATGTTCTTCTAATGGTTGTCTATGCATCTTTTTTTTTTTAATTTGTCTTCTTTAGGTACAGACATTTATGTAAATCTATAAAAATTTTATAGAGTGCCTATGGTAATTAATTAAAATGTAAAATAGTTTATTTTAGATGTTAAACGATTCAAATACATGATCATTAACTTTATAATTAGTTCACTGCCAATATTATAGAGATATTAAACAAGAGAGACAAGACAAGGTTATAGAGATATTAAATCCATCATAAATTTTATTTTTTATTAATTGACATTATAACAAAAAGTACTTTTCATATTGTAATTAATTTTCGAATTATTTTAATGAAAATTGGAAAGAGATTTGAACTTCTTACTCAAAATAATAATATTAAAAACATAAAGAGAAATTCTATATTTCTTTTAACTTATAAATTCTAGATTCACTTACCTCACGTAAGTATTTTGAATGAAATACTAATTAACTAAAGCTTTAGGTGTTATTTTTTTCCAGAATCAAATAAACAACAAACATTTAAATAAATCTTGACTTGATCTTGAAACACTTGAAACAAAAAACTTGAAAAAAAATATGAAAAATAGCTTGTTTTCAGTTAGTTTATATAAAATATGTTAGCGCTTACGCATATTCAGTATATTATGTAAAATATGCCTTATTATTTTATTTTAATTAGTAATTAGGAGTAACGTTTGTAACAAAATGGCCGTGATTTGTTGTTTGAAAAAAATGACATTCATTTAAAAAAATTAGCGAGGCATTAGTGTTCCGGTATCTAGGTATACTTATATTTTTTATGGAACGGTCAGAGATTATGTTTTAATTATATTGAAATAAAAAATATTAATGTATCAAATTTTTTTAAATAATCCGTTTATTTATAAAAGTGTTTTTTAAACATTTCCAGTAGTAAAATCAATTATAACAAATATTTGCTTTCATCAAATCAAGATACTGATAAAAAAGGAGTGAAAACATGAAGTTATTCGATGTCATCATCATCATCATCACTAGTCCACTAGCCTTTACTAGTCCACTGCTGGACATAGGCCTCCCCTATCTACATAATTTACTAGTTCACTAGCGTAACTTACGCGTCTCTCAAAAGAAATGTAGTTTCCCTGTTTTTGTTACATGTTTCATTGATTCTGGGCTCCTATTGATCATAGCGTGATGTTATAAAACCTATATCATTTCTCTATAAATGGGCTATCTAATACTGAAACAGTTTTTCAATTCAAACCAGTAGTTTCTGAGATCAGCGCATTCAACTCAACAAACAAACTTTTTAGCTTTGCAATATTATTATAAATATTAGATTTAAAAAAAGAACATTTTAGACTTGTCATGCTAACAATTTGGCGCCGTACAAACAAGAGTACGCATACGTCTGTCAAACATAATATGTACACCCGCATGAAAACAACAGTGTCACAGATATTAAACAAAAATATGGCGGCGATGTTCTTCAAATATCTGCTTATCATTAAACTTACACTTTGAACACAAAAATCCTCTGACTTTAACATAAAATCATCACAATAAACTATTTATTATATTTTTTACTTACACTTATTTTATGTTTCTGCTAATATTTACATTTAAAAAAAAACATAACACTACGTTTTAAGTAATGTTGAATTTATTTCAACTAAAACACTACAAAACAAAACACACTTGCAATTTTAATTTAAAGCTTTTATCTACTTTATTTTAATTTGACAACGAAATTATGTGCCTAATTTTGTAGAAGTTTATTTTAAACATTATTTTATCTGTTTTAGTAAAAAAAAAACTTGATATTTATAATTTAACGTCTAAAGTGACTAATACAATTCACTTTTACAAATTTTTGAACACACTTTCGCACAAATCAGTTGAAATGAAAACACATCTGCCATTTTGGCCGGTATCTTTCGAACGAGTGCTTGCAGTGTTTGTGTACCAAAACATTTTGAGATCTCTTCAGATCCAGGACGTATCCACTTGAAATTGATGTAAATGTTAGCGTTCTCAAAGTTTAGAGAAAATATATAGGTAGTTTATGAACTGTTTTTATGGTATAGGAGGGGAACCGGTCACCTACGACTTAAGAGTAGGTACAAGAAGGTACGCTGACATTCTTTGAGTCCCTTCCTTCTTTTTTCTGTTATTCATCATTACCACCCACCGGTGGTTATGTCGGACTCTAACCGATTAAAAACCGCACGCTATCTCTGGTATCAGTAGCCGGGGCAACAAGGTGTACCCTAGGAAGGAAATCCCTGTAACCTAGACGTACCCCGCGCCATCTACGGCATGTAAATGACCCCCTCGTGTGAGACCCTTCTCCTAGAGTCATTGTTGGTCCCTGGCAACCTCACCCGCTCGCTGAAAATCAAAACTGCTTACCACCGGTTGTCCGTGAGGCCGTGGCATCACTCAGGTCCAGCCATCCATTTGTGGCGAAGCATGGCTCTCCCACGCGTATTTTGTTATATATATTTGCCTGTTGTACTTTCAGCTGGTTCAACTGTTTTAATTCGGATTGAAGAGACCTATCGTAATCTTATTTTTTCAAGAAAATACAATAAGTGTTTAGAGTATATAAGCATATTTATCAGTATTTTGATTGCCAGTGATAGCTCTGCGTGGTTTGATATCAATTTGCCGCTATCAGGTGACTCAGCTACATTTTAACCATAACTAATATAGTTTTTGTTCTACTTACGTGTTTGTAAGTGTCCCTTAGGTATCATTAAACTTTAAGTGTACTAAAAACCTAATTAATCTAAGTGACCATTTGTTTAAATAAATTGGAACTTAATGAAATATTCATACAGTTAAATATATGTTGACAAAGATTCTGCAGTATTATAATACAGTATTTGTTGAAGAGGAACATTCACAATAACATAAGACTATATAAATTTAGGCCTCTCCTTAGAAAGAAGGTTTTGGCCTACTATACCACGCTGGCCAGACGGGTTGGTAGAGGGTTTGTGTCAAGTTTTCCTTCTCTCTACAGTGCTGTTGTCCTTTCTAAGGAGAGGCCTATGTCCAGCAGTGGACTATTATAGGCTGTTGATAATGATGATGATGATATAAATTTAAAACTAGACTAAGCTACTGCAATAATGCCAATTTTAATATTTAATAAAACTTTTGAATAAAATATGAGACACGCCAGTATTAAATTTTCATTAAAAGCTAGATTTTGGTTTACGACTTGTCGAGAAATGTGTTTATATCGACATGATAAGTAGGTAATATAATTTTATTGATTTATTTATAAATAGGACGTTTTAGTAATAAAATAAAAATTATTGAACAGTCAGTAGTTATTACCTACGTTATTTACTAAAATCCATAGCATGCATCCATTATTTTGAGATTAATGCACAACATTTTAAGGCGTCACATCATTTTTTCTCTCAGAAAAAACCCTATAAAATTTTGCCTGGTCTGGGAATCAAACCTACTAAGGCCGCGCTTTTCAAATTCCATTTTTTTGTTCGTTATTTTTATCATTCCTTTATTCTGTTGTCGAATCAATAGGCTTTTTTAATCTTAGTCTGAACCTGAACTATGGTTATTTCACATTACTTATAGGTTGTATATCGTTCAGTGCGTGTGCGCATCAAATAAATGATTATAAATTTTATTTAGTAACAAAAACGTAATTATTTCTAACTATTGCAATTAATGTTTTGTTATACGTATCTAAAGTAATAAACCGACACATCAACTTAAAAAATACTTGTTTTTACAAGAAAACATTAAATATGAATGAATTAAATAACATTTTTTTCCAGCATACGAATAAAAACAGCAGGCATATTATAATATGACTATGCTAACGAAGTGTAATGTTATTTGTCGGCCATAAAGTACACAGATAACCAAATATATAACATAAACAAGTAACTAACATTCATTTTTTTTTTTAATTAAATTAGTTAATTCAAACTTCACACTTTAAACCTTTAGCCAGCGAGACGGGCAAATTCTGTTGTGTTCCGAGTGAATTGAATGTTATTTGTTAAAATATGGACCTGAAATAAGACAGCTCTGTCGGTCTGGTGGGCCGGGGGTCGGGGGTTAGATTCCCACCCAGGACGAGTAGTTGTGTGATAAGCGGGTTAGTAGGTGCTGTGTCTGGGAGTGGTGTGTCTGTGGTGTGTGTTTGTCGATCCGACTGCCGTGATGCGGGCGGGATGAGTAAGGTTGTTAAAATTGTTAATGTAATAGGTATTATTTATTACTATACATGTCACTACCCCAATTCATCCCGTGGGTGTCGTAAGAGCCGACTAAGGGCGCAAAACAACGCAGGACACCAGCACTGCAAAAAGAAGGAAAACTTGACACAAACCCTATACCAACCCGTGTGGCCAGCGTGGTATAATAGGCCAAAACCTCCTTTCTAAGGAGAGGCCTATGTCCAGCAGTGGACTATTAAAGGCTGTTGATGTGATGTGATACATGTTTTTAACAACGGATGGCTACACTGTTGTATTAGGTACATAACCTGTAAAAATAGTTGTTTTGTGTGTCTTAAATAAATAAATAAAAAATTAAACTTGAAAGCGTAGGTCTTATGCTTGTTCGAGGAAAAACCGTTATTTTTAACACTCTTTTATTCGCTTGGTGAGTATGTATGTACTATGTACGTATGTAAATTGAAACTTCCCACACTTATCAATGACAATGATATAATAATTTGATAAATTTAGTCGTTTATCCTGATACCTAAAAATACGGTAGTGTCTTTTTCTACGTGCTAAGAGGCGTGTTCTGACTTAGGTACTTACTTGTTACTTTTTTAGCCTTAATAAGAAAATAATCATCATTAATGGCTAAAAAGCCAAAAGAAATTATTAAATAATATAAATTAATATTAAAATTTTCTATACGTTCAAAAATAAAAATCATTTTACCGTAAAAATGCGTGGGGTGCGGGTTTTTTTTTCTACTTTTTAGTTCGGCTAGTTATAAAAGCGTGTTTTTGTTTTTTTTTTAACTATAATTAATTAGGTATATTTCCAGAAAACTATAAACTAAACTTTAAGAACCTCAGACTAAATAATCTCTCCAAGACCCGACAATTTTTTCTCCACTCTGCACTTTTCTTTCTCCCTTTTTTGTTGCCCTTCGACCGCGCCGGTCACCAAAATATTTTGAAAGAACAACATTTATGAACTGCGAAAGTCGACGCTGAAGATTGAAGCTTTGTTTCTTTTAATCACTTCAAGTTTGAAACACATGTGTTTTCGCTTTTGGATGTTATGGAATATCATGGCCTTTAATGCGCATTAGTTTTTATACAAATTGGCAACTAAAATATAAACTGTCAGAGCACCTGACTTTGCATTGTATTGGCTTTGTTAATTAAATCAGGTTGTAGGTAGGTATTTTAGATGTTTAAAATAATACTTATTACGATAATAATCACAGCATTTTAGGTTAAGAAGTTAAAAAATAAAAGGTAACAAACAAACTATGTAGCATTCACATACCTATCATGTAAGTTTGAATTGACAAGATATGACGTCGATTTGAATAGCTGGTTGCAAGGGTACTGTCTAAAATAGTTAATCCCATGAACCTGAAGTTCCTTTACTTCGGAGTAAATTAAGGCGAACTTTTAGTTGTACTGTTTGATGTGATCATAATATTCTGTCTGTCTTCTTACAATCGAGAAAATGCCACTAGTTCTGTCAAAAGAGCAAGCAGATCCAGATTTTGCAGGTGCTTCAAACAGGATTTATCAAGAGAGCGTCCTTTGCCTCATGTCAATAAAAAATTACACATAAATGACTTAATTCTAAATTTATTTATTACTGGATATGTGCATAGGATTTCTACCTACAAAATTATTTAAATATGGCTTAATACTACAATGTTGGTTCACATGTCGTTTCGTGCCCCGCCTCCGATGTTAATATCCGCCGCCCGCGCTTTTTGTAACAGACGCCATCTTGTTACGTCAATATATTCTGCAAATAATATATCTATTATTTCTATGACGTATGCTGCTAATTAAACAACATGCCTACGTGAATGTACTTTTATTATAAAACCTGATTCCTATCAGAATGCATGGTGTTTATATTACAATATAGGTCGAATTTGTGGTGTTACCTAATCAAAATCTTGAGAAAAATCTTGTTATTTTAAAAAGGCTTTAAAAAGGGAGGACGTTGTCATTTGATAAAACTCATTCCGCCCTTTCAGTCGCCTCTCCCAGAATAAGGAGAAGGGTTTGGGCTCCGGTGTCCTCACTCACTTGGTGAAAAGAACGAAAGAACTGCTTAAAACTGGTTTTCTGTGGGGTCGTGGCCATATGTGCCGACTGCATGACTCATGCATGACTACCAGAATTGAATCGAGTGTTTACGACCAATGTTCCACAAAATGTTTCGTTTTTATGTTTTATAGAATAGAGTAGAATAGGATAATCTTTAATGTGCCCCAGTTCAGTACATTATACATAAAATAGTATTTCAAGTTAATGAACATGGTCATTAACAAATGGCGCCTTTATCGCTAAAAAGCAATTTCTTATAGGCAACCTTTGGATGGACAAATAGACTGTAAATTGGTAATTTCATGGGCAGGTTTTACTTGAAGTTCGATAGGTAACAGTCCTCTTTTTATTAATTACTTGTGACCTAAACCTTTCTCCGTATCCCTAACACATAATTATGCAAAATTTTATAAATGATTACATGAAACGTACGGAAGCGTTAAAATATTTTTTTTTTGTGTACGGAGTTATTTTTTTATATGGGACTAATCCCACCCACACGCCCACCGCTGTAACTCCTGTACACCAGGATCCACAGCAGTGACCCACGAACACACCGAGTTATGACACTCGGGAAGTCCCAGGAAGAAATTAAACTGTCTTGGAACCCGCAACGAAATTAATCAGAAGAAAATTTGAGGAGTTGGAAATACAGTAAATCCACTTCCCTCCTTAGCAAAGCGGGAGACAAAATGAAGTAAAATAGGCATACACCCTTTTAAACAGGTAAGCACCACGGCCACAAAATATTACGGGTCCTAGGTGAGCTATATTTGATTTCTATAATATGTATGGCAGAATTGCCTAAACGCACGGAAATTCACCCTAGTTGACACAAGATCCCCATAGTATACCGCCCCAGATGTCACCTGCAAACTATTCAGCATTATATTACGTTCATTATCCCAAAGACTACATTCCCAGAGGATATGATGAGCAGACTGTTCATAGTGAGAGTTAGGTGTTGAGCATTGACACAATGGTGACTCGACTAATTTAAATGAATACAGCTTGCTCTTAAAGTTACCATGACCCGTAAGAAATTGTGTGTGTACGGAGTTAGCGAGTCACTTTATGAAAGTCACTACATCCGCCCATGAACGTCTTGTCAGAATTGGCAAAAGCTTATTATAAAAAAAATAGTCTATAGCACTCAGGGATAATATGCCTTTCTAACAGTTAAATAATTCATAAAATCGGATCAGGAGTACCGGAGATTACCCCGAACATACAAACTCACAAACTTAAACCTTTTTATAATTTCAGAATAGATTATGTGAAGTCAATATTTTCCTTCATACAAATAGTACGTACGCTGTCAGTCATTTCCACGCGGCACGGCTAAGTTTTTATATAACAATAATAAAGCATGCGCATTTTAACGCCTAACAAATAGTTATATAATTGACATGTCATCAAAAAACTCTTCAAATATCAAGCACCATTGTGCTAAGTCAAATAATAGTTCCACAAAATTAATATAATAATCTTTGACCATAGTGATTGATTGCAGTGAGTCAGCCATATTAGTTTTTGTCTATGGTCCTGAGTGAATGGCGGGAACGTTTGATGGTGAAGTGTCGATTTTATTTTTAGTGTTTAACGCCTTTTCACTTATGGCGGCGTTTCGGACGTGTTAAGCGGTATTGTCTTGCATATTTGGATGTAATTGTGTAGATAAATGCTGATAAATATAACTTAATCAGAAATTAAACGAATCTGTATTCAAATCTATAGAATTAGCATTGATTTATAGAGAATTACGTACATTAGTACTTAGTTTTTTTTGTACATATTTTTATTAACCGTCTTTAAACAAGGCCCGTGTGGTGACGGATTAAGAATACATAGTGTCACCACCCCTATTCATCCCGTGGGTGCCGTAAGAGCCGACTAAGGGAGCAAACTACGCAGGACAACAGCAGTGCAGAAAGAAAGAAAACTTGAAACAAACCCTATACTAACCCGTCTGGCCATCGTGGTATAGTAGGCCAAAACCTCCTTTCTAAGGAGAGGCATATGTCCAACATTGGACTAGTAAAGGCTGTTGATGATTGGTACGTACTTTTCTTCCTGTAAGTGGAATAAACAGATGTCGAGGTCAAACGGCATATCAAGTACCTCAGCCTCACTCTGGACTGTCGCTAGAGCTCCGAGGAGCATTTTGAGATGATAATACCCCGAGTTCTTGGGGTGGCGGGCTCGCTACAGAGGCTGCTGTCCACACACTCAGCTCAAACACGCGCTGCTAGCTAGTTGCGAATATTCGAATCGTACGAGGATACCATACTATCTCCTCCTGGCACGGTTGGTTCCATTAGATATCCTGGCGGATACGGACACGAGGGTCTATTACCAGACTTGTGCGATCCGTTGACGGGGAGGTTGAAGACGAGCTCGAAATGCGGCGAAGCATTCACTCACAGGCACTGATGCAAAGGCGCGCGCCTGGCCCAGCTCGAAAAGTGCGCCAACGCGTTTTATGGTGTTCAGCGTAACTGTGAAGAGTGGGTAAGTAGGGATGCAGGTTGCGTCAGCTACCAGTTCATGCACGTACTCCTCGGGGGCACTGCGCGGCCATCTGAGTCTCCGACCATCATGCGCAAGAGAAATACCCCGCGTGGGTTTCTATACGGGAGGTCCCCCCCAGAAATTGTATCAAAACATGGCCGGGCCACAACACATAGGTAGTGATTAGGCCAAAAGGAGGGGGAAGCCTGGGGCTTCTTTCGGGATAGGACCTAGTTGAGTGCGGCGTTGATCCGGGATAGGACCTAGTTAGGTCTGACGTTGATCCAGGAGAGACCTGAAATCACATGGTCCAGGTCCTCCCAGAGTTGAACGCCGGGCGAACGAGGCCAGGACGTCGGGCGGGTTTTAGAGGAGACATTTCATTCTCCTAACTCCTACGTCTCTAAACCCGTCAACAAAAAAGGTGTCCCAGGCGTGAGGCCGTGGGCGACAGCCCACATCGCTCACGCCTAGCTACGCCACTGCATCGATTTTCCACGCCGGTATTTTTTCTACGATCTACTAACACCCCACAATACTTACAGAGATGTTTGAAAGTAAGAACAATACATTGTTACAAATAATACATTGTTAATACTATGTATCTTGAGGCCGCGTAATATGCAATTAATTTTACGATAATGAAACAAAAAATTTAGTATAAACGAAAGCCAATTGAATCTCGAAATGCACTTGCATAAGGCCTATCTCCGTGATGTTGTTTACGACATCATAAAAATGGAGGTTTTACTTTATGACTTGTGTTTTAACAATTCAATTTAACTAAATATCTAAACGTTAATATGTAAAAGAATTTTCTATTTCGTATTTATTTATAAATGAGTGAAGATAAAGCAATTCCGTCTCTACTGACGGGCCTCTAGTCTAGTGCAGGGATTCCCAAACAATTTTAGGCACAAAAAAGGAAAACTGGCCACCTGGCGTGGTATAGTAGGCCAAAACCTGCTTGCTAAGAAGAGGCCTATGTCCAGCAGTGGACTAGTAAAGGCTGTTGATGATGATGATAAACCTCACTCCTTCGGAGAAAAGCAACAAACTAATAGCTTACCACTGGTTTACTGTGAGGCCGTGGTATCACTCCGGAGGAACCAACCCATATGTGCTGAGATATGACACTCCCACGAAAATATATAAAGTATAATAATTACAGGCAAGATACAAAAGATTCTATTGCTCCAAACGAACCGTAAACACAATTGGCTCAGTTTAAACAAAACGTTGGTTAAACAAAAGGCTTTACGATACCTACATTTTGTACTTTATAACGTGATTTAATCGCATCTAACAATGAAAGGCATCCTATCTTGCGTCTGTAATGATGGAGTAACAGTACTTTAGTTGTAGTCATTAATTAGCATAATTTATCAAGGATTGTCGGTATCGTAAGAGCCGACTAAGGCAGCAAACTACGCAGGACAACAGCACTGCAAAGAGAAGAACTTGAATCAAACCCTATACCAACCCGTCTGGCCCGCGTGGTATAGTAGACCAAAACCTCCTTTCTAAGGAGAGGCCTATGTCCGGCAGTGGACAAGTAAAGGCTGTCGATGAGATTTTGATTGGTGACGGTACTTAACTGAGAAGACAACAACAAATAGTTTCTATTTATTATATAACAAAACATTATGTAAAAAACTGTAAAATAACAACCATGTTATTAACGTTATAATCGTTCTATAATTTTCTTGTGTTCTGTGTTGTTTGGATTTGCATTTTAGAAATAATAACAATCGTAAAAATACTGGTACCAAATACTTAAAGAAAAGTCTAGTACGAAATCTTGCTACTGTTGCGTAAGCTTTAATAATCACCATTTCACACGTCTCACACACGGCTGTCCGATCCCAAACTAATCAGAGCCTGTGCTATGGGAACCAGACTGCTGATAAACATTCTTAAATACACAAACATACATATTGTGGATAAATTACACCCAGACACGGAACAAATTGTGCTCATTACACAGTTATTTGTCCTGGGTGAGAATCGAATCCAAGACAATCGGCTTATAAGTTAGGGTCACTAACCACTAGACCAGGCCAGTCAATAATGGATATTTATTACACCATAACGCTAGAACAACTGAACGAGTCAAGACAGTGACGGCCTTAGCCCTTGCGAGGCCTCGGCCAGGTAGATCGTTGCGAGGGCCAGGGCGGGTAGAGGATTGCGAGGCCCCTGTCGGGTAGATCGTTGCGAGACCCCGGGCGGGTATTTCATTGCCAGGCTCTTGTCTTTGTGGAATGCTAGTTAAATAATACATATTTAAAACAATCTGTCTATTAATTTTATTATTCATCCTTGTTAAAAACAACTTACAAGAGACTAGAACTACTTGACGATAACTGCACTTGTCTTGGCTTGACTGCACAGATGGCATAGTGGTTTAAGCGGTCGCCACGCCGTGTTCTACTGCACCGAGTTTTGTGGGTTCAAACCCCACATGGGACGACACTTTGTGTGATTCACAAATTGTTGTTCTGAGTCTGGGTGTTTTTTGTGCCCGTTCCATGTATGTTTGTAAAGTCCCCCGCGAACCAGGATATATTTCCAATGCGGGCGTTGTCTAAAAAAAAACTGATGTAACGATTTCAATCAGGAACACAAATACATAAATTGTCCGCATTATTTCCAATTGCCAACGCTAATAATCTTATCAGACCATTATGGTTTGTGGTTAGGTAATATGACATCTGTTATAGAGGGTAGAGGTAAGGAGAACCATCTCTGTGAATGAAAAAACGCGTCTAATAAGGCTTAAATAATAGTAGACACTCTGTATTACACTGCGAAAATAGTCAATGAGTTTTACAGACAATCAATTAACGTTTAATAAATTTCAGACAATTAAAGTATTATAATATTTTAACTCACCACACTTCACTCCGTCTACAATAGCTATGTTCATATCGTAGTTTTTCATACACCCGCGACTTCTATTTTCGGTATACAACTGGACACTTTTTCATTTTTCCCCCATATGAGATGTTCTCTTTGGATGGACTACATAAAATCTGCTTAAAAATTTAAAAAAAGCTGTTCTTATAGTCTATGCTTAAAAAACAGAATATAGCAAAGACAAAGTAGATTATTATTGATGTTTAGGTAGTATGACATCTGTTTAAAAATTAAAAATAATTGCACGTATAGTCTATGCTTCGATCATCTTCGAACTAGCAAAGACAAAACGGTTAATATAAAAGCTTTTCATAAGTAAAAATAAATAAAATAAAAAATCAAATTACGTGTTTACAATGGTTCATGGTATCTGATAGCTCATACTCGTATGAGGCTGATAGCATCTCGCCCCCGTGTGGAGTGATTGTGATGGATGGTCGTCTACTGGCGGGCATGGCGCGTGCTCTTAGCTCGGGGGAAGCCTTATCATAAATCTTATTGCGTCAGAGATTTAGAAATGTTGATGTGTTAGATTTTTATGAAGCGTTTGACACCGTTTTAATGGGACTGAAAATGGAAATTCATAGAAATGAATTGATTATCTGAGTAGAGATGTTTCTTAATTTTTATATAGGCATGACATTTTCAACCAGGGAATTCCTTTCTAGGGTATACCTGGTTCCCCGGCTATTAGTACCCGGCGACGGCGTGCGGTTTTAGTCGGTTCGAGTCCGACATGCCACCGACAGGTGGTATCCGAGGGAATTTCCGCACGGAAAAAAAAAAAAAAAGGCATGACATTTTCAACACATATCGAACGCGGCAGTCTAATCCCGAACAAGGCAGAGGCTAGTTACTTTGGTAACCAGACTGCTAATAAACATATCTATATTTCTAAATACATACATATTTTAGATAAACTACACCCAGACACAGAAAAAATGATCGTGCTCATCACACAATTATATATCCTGGAGAATTGAAATCACGACATCTGTCTTAACAGCCAGAGTCACGAACCACTAGACCAACGGGATCTTTAAATTATTTTAAATACAAGATTATAAAGGAATTTAGACTAAACGATTTAACTTTAGATGAAGACTTTTCGGCAACAGTTAGTTATTTTCTTTTTTTAACGGTTTGAAAGATCCCCACGGATGTTCTTCGCCCATTGAGGAGGGAGGGCTTAGAGGTTTGTCGAACTCTGACCCACGAAAAACCACCCCAGGGAGAGCTCGAATCCGACCTTAACCTACTCGAGCCATTTCTTACAATGTGAAAGCCATTCACATAAGCATTAATCCTTTTCACTACTGATTACCCATCTTACGAACTTTTCCTTTCATATTTTTTCCGATTTTCTCATCTAATTCCCAGAGCGCTCAATTTATTGACGGCAATAGGCCTGTATATAAGTATTCTACTAACATAAATTCACAGTGTCAATAGACTGTCGATATAGTAATATAGGTCATCAATGTTGATATCAAAAACATTGCCATACCTGGAAATTACCAAACTATTACAAAGACATCGACGACATTTGTATCAGTGACAAGTCATCAGGCCATTGGTCTTACAAAGTTAGTAGAATAGGAAAAGTGCAAAACTATTCCGACGACATTGCATCGACAGTCTATTGATACAATATTAAAATAGCAGAATTGAGGTCCTGCCCTTTGGTATATGAAAATGTAATACGCTTCTTTACCCCTTCATGTATTAAATTTGACTAGAGAAGGTTCATAATTTGTGTGAATGTTTTTTAGCAGACTTCGAAAAGATAAATTCTACGTTCTGTCTTACTCTTTATAATAAGCGGTTGGTATGTATACCTGTAATGTGTTGTGATGAGCAAAATGAAGTAAAGAAAGTTTAATGTGTGGTAGTTAACGGATATAAGAATAGCCTCCCTATTCTTACCAAAGAAAAGATGGATATATTGTGTGAAAGAGGATATGGCTAGAAAGGGAGATAGCAGTGAACTGACGCGTGATAAAGGAGAATGAAAAAGAAAACTCATCACGTACCCCAAAGAAATTTGGGAAAACGGTAAGATGATGATTGTGACGTATTTATATCTATAAATATAGACAAATGCATAATCTGTGCTTCTATCCATGTATTTTTGTATATGCGTTATATCTACGATATGTAATAGAATATTATTATCCTTAGAACGGTTATTCGAGAAACTGTAAAGCGTGAATGACTTCAATTGCGTCATGGCGTCACGGAACGGCCATTATTGATCATAGTTTTCTAGGAACGACCCACAATTCACATAGTTTAAACTGGCGTTCAGAAATTATTAATTTTCATCATATCATATCTGTAACTACTGGTCTCAAAACTCATTTATTCGACTTTATAATAAAGACACAATTAATAAATATTTTATTCAAGTTTTCTTAATATTTTATTCATTATAAAATATTAACGAAATACAATCCAACAAAAAAAAGAAAAAAAATCTTGTTAAAACATTCGTAGAATTTCATTACCTTTGAACACCATAAATTAAAAATATTCAATAATAGAACACAGTTTAAAAATTTAATGCGTTCGATTGTCACTTAAAATGTTGTAACCGTAAAATAAAAATCTCTCATTTTATGGGTAACCAATTCAAGAAATCGATTTTTAAACGGAATAAAAGAAAAAAATTACCCTTAATTACAAATATTCTACTCGGAATCACAGGTGTAGAATAATAGACTTTATATTAGTTATTAAGCAGTTTTGACTATAATATCCTTCTTCTGTATCGAATTATGGAGTAATAACTATAAAAAAGTAATAAAATATTGGCTATTAACTAAATGTCCAATCAAAGCAGGTTGTATATGGATTTTACGATTGGTACACATTAACGATACAATTCAGAAAATGTGGATAAACCAATCGTGTCGCGATTGGTCAGGGTGCTTTTGGACATCGGTCGGGTGGGAGGAGCTATCGTCTGCCGTCTAAATTGATTTTTTTCGTTATTGATGTGTTTAGATGTTTTAAATACGGAGTCTGTCTAAATTTGATTGTTTCCTGTGGTACCTGATGGTAAGTGACTACCGTTGTCCATAGACTCTCAACTCAGTCACGGTTGTAACTCTCGAGTTACAACCGTGTTGCTACTCTTTGACTGTCCTCCTCCCTTGTCCACTGCTGGACATAGACCACTCCTTAGAAAGGAGGTTTTGGCCTACTATACCACGCTGGCCAGACGGGTTTGTATCAAGTTTTCCTTCTCTTTGCAGTGCTGTTGTCCTCTGTAGTTTGCTTCCTTAGTCGGCTCTTATGACACCCACGGGATGATTAGGGTACTCTGTATTCCTAATCTTCACTCACTGGGTGAAAAGAATTTATTCTTGTTCTTTTAAACTTTCGCGTGCCATAATATGTTATAAATTTTAACTGTTCTGTGGTTAGAATCAATCCTCGACACGGAGGCACTAGGCAATGTTCATTAAAAATCACATCATCATCATCACATCAACAGCCTTTAATAGTCCACTGCTGGACATAGGCCTCTCCTTAGAAAGGAGGTTTTGGCCTACTACCTATACTACGCTGGCCAGACGGGTTGGTATAGGGTCTGTGTCAAGTTTTCCTTCTTTTTACAGTGCTGGTGCCCTGCGTTATTTTGCGCCCTTGGTCGACTCTTACGACACCCACTCGATGAATTGGGGTAGTGACATTCCGTATTCTTAATCCATCACTACACGGACAAAACAATTACCATTAAAAATAACAACTTTTAAAATCGTCTTTCATGTACTTTTGATGTAGGCAGGTAGATTTTTGACGTATGTATCTACACTGTTCTAATGTGTTCTTCCCTTTTTAGATCGACGCTTACGATTTAGAAAATCACATTTGTCCTTATTCAAATAAATAAATAAAAAAAGTTTTAGAAAGCCATTTCGTAGCCGTGCTTATAACTAAAGCTACCGACACAATATATTCGATTTAAGAGTCGTAACCTCAATCAAAATGACGATAAACTTTGACAAAACTCCATGTTAAGCCGTCTTATAATTATCCATATATTACTAAATCCCTGGGCCAAACTACCTGGCTGTAGGGTCACTACCCTGATCGAGAAACGTGGGACAGTTAAATATAGTATAACAAATCAAATTTGTATAAGCTGTAATCATACTAGTGTTCGAAATATTATGATGTCCGAAATTTAATATTATCCGAAATATTAAAACTGAGATGATTGTTAGGTATTTTCTAATTTCCTTAAAGGCGAATTTGTAAGATTTTAACTGACTTCCGATTTATGGATGTAGTGTAGTTCTTAAGTTTGAATTTCAAAAAAAACAGGTTTAATGATTGTAACGTTTTAAAAATATAACATTGCAAAGAATTTTGAAACTCGAACTGAAGATATTGCCTTACAAAAACACAAAAAACAGTCGAATTGAAAACCTCCTCTTTTGTGTTATTGAAGTTACTTATACTTAGTTTAAATAGACGAAAGTAATTTAAAAAGCCATTATTAAAAGCCTTAGTAAGACGATGCAGACTAGTGTACGTACATTTTACACGTACGTATATTTCCACAATCTAGAGGCTCAATTCTAGCAGAAATCTTGCAATGGCTTTGCATGGTACTCATTCACATAAAGTAATATAAATCTCCTAAAACTATTTTTGATATACAGTTAACGCAAGTTGCTTCAAAAGTTCATGGCCTATCTCAATAAAACTGACTAGTTGGCTCGAAAGAAAATTTTATACAGAATTAGGACGTGTCCGAAAAATTAAGGAATCATATGCCACCATCTTGAGAGCAATTATAAGCGCGCTCACCCACGTCAAAAGCGACCCGCTCACTGACGTTTATGAAAAAAATAAACCTTTTAACAGAACTGGCCGGCGATAACTCAAGCGAAATGTCCAAACGTGTATTGAAAAAAAAAAAAGATTTTCGAATTTGAACATAGAAAGTGTTAGCGACAATAGGATATTCAAAATCTTGTTAATAAAGAATCTGGGTTGCCAGATCACAGGTGTGAAGGCCACTTGGAGATCCTTTTGTGAAAAAGGATATTTAATACATAGTATTTGTCATAGGTGCCACGTTCTACAAGATGATCTGGTATTCAATCAGATAGTAACAATGCTTACTTATGTGTATTTACTATTTCATTATCTTTGCGAATGTAGGAATAAAATTTTGAAAAAGAAAATATTTGTGAACATCAGTCAAGTTACTTTATATTAGTCAATCCTATTTTGATTACAATTTTTCCTGGACCTAGTTCTCTAATAAATTGGCAATCCAATTTCCAGAGCTTTTCAGCATTCCCAACCAGAACTTGACCACTTAAAAATCATTAAAACGAATCTCTGATTCGTAATATAAATAACACATTATCCCACAGTAAATTAGAACTGGCAATACTAAGCGTTCATCCGTGACAATGGTAAGAAAAAAGAATGTATTTGAAAAAGGAATCAGGCAGAGAGTTTGAATGATTTTTTTTGAACGCACAGCGTGAGATCGGTTTTGGAGAGAATTTTGGATGTAAGGCGTCATATGCGGATCGGTTTTTTTCGATTTCTTTTGAAACTGTTCGGACATGCGGGCAGCGGGAGGTGCCTCGTCAACTGTCAGAATAATATTATTATTTCAGCTCAAAACAACCTATAATTATATCTGACTGTAATTATCGTGACCACGATTAGGTAACATGTGGTTTATTTTATTTTTAAAGGAGAGTTCATCTACATAATTTTTTTTTAAGAAATCAATCCCATGGCTTTCTTGAGGATTCTTGGCTTAAATATGAAACACTATTTTAACTTAACCTGGTAGTATTACCAGGTTGTACTGGCCCTGGTCACACGCTGACAGTGCAGGTCACGGCCGGTGCAACCTGATCGAAACGTCAGCCATTTTAAAGGTATGTTCTTAATATCTATTTTGAGTGCGTTAATTCCCGTAAACATCATTAATATATTATGAAACGCGATAGTTAAAAAGTTATGCTGTATTTAAAAGTTAGTTCTTCAGAAAAACATTCTGTAAAACAATTTAGACTTTGAAAATAATACAAGATACCTTGTTCTAGTTTAAAAAATCTTATTAGGATAATATTTCAGGCCGTTAACACAATCCAAATGTTGTATTTATAAACGATGTTTACAGTTAGTATTTAGATCTAGTCGATATTAAATTTTGTAGTTAAACTATTCAATTTGTTTTAGGTACCATTTTTTATCTGTTTTATGTTATTTACAGTAAGCTTCAGTTAGGAACAGGAAGCTTCAATACGGACGGCAGCGCGCCGTCTTGCACGACTTCTTTACGTAACTAAGTTTTAAAAATCAATGTTTTAAGTATTGCTATTGAAAGTTTTTTTTTATGAACATTCATATACTTAGATTCAATTTAAAAATTATATTTTCAACACAATATGAACGTGGCTAGCGGTACTTTACGGTGCCACTTTTTATTTAAAGTACATACATACATACAATTACGTAAACAAACACATACAATACCCTAAGTTATGAAACCCTAATTTACTAATAAATATGATATAATTATTTTTGACAGCTGATTGAGCCTGATTGTATTATTTTAGAAATCCATTTTGAAAAACGTGGATATTAATTTTCTATCTTAATCTCTAGACTATTATTTACCTTTTTTGTTCTTCAATAAATATAAATTTAAAGTGTTCTGATACATTCCAATTACGTTAATGTTTACCTTAGATTTACTACTGTAAGGAAATTAGGTTAAGAACTTGTAGGTATTTAATTGATAAAACTGTAAAAATAAATTAACGATCCCTAGACGCACTTACCGCATCTGAGTGATATACGCTAATACATGCATGCTACTCACATTGGGAAAACGTGTTCTCATGCTACAATATCACATTTTCCCATATTTTATAGTTAAAAATTACACTAAACTCAAAGGTTTTAATTCGCAGGATAAACCGTTTATTACCAGGATAACCATTATTATTTTGAAAAATCCGTGAAACGAAGTCAATTTAATACACACGTAAAAATTGCTTTTGAATGCAAGCAGCAAAATACTTTAAATAATTATTGAGTTCCGGCTCAAAGTTGACAAGTAACATTCTGACATTTCTACTTCTTTCGATTTACATCACACAATCAAAAATAAAATAAAAAGTACTATGTTCCGTTCTAAGAAATCAATGAACGTCCATTACCTATTACAAAACTTCCATGTCCAAAAACATTTAAACGGTCTAATATTTTAAAACTAACTTTCTAAATACACACATAATTTTTACACGAAATGAATCGGAAACAAAACAACCAATCAACGTTGGTTAAAATAACAATAATGCAATAATAAGTTCAAGCTAATTAAGCATAGCGTCCGCCATTTCGAAGTACGCCATCTTGTTGAAATATTGGAACGTAAATTAAAATTCAAATTGCTCTTTCAGACGTCGAAAACTAATCGAAACTTACTAAGTGTCCTTTGTTCTGTAAACAAAGTAATTATGTAAGAAAACATTGTCTTTATTAAATAGGAGGATACGGCGAATGTTAAATTTATTGTAATTTTATCCCACGCAGTTTTAACCGTTAACTGATTTTTGGAAATATTTACTTTTAATACAAAACTCAAATATCTTACACACGGCCGTCTGATTCTAAACTAGGTAGAGCCTGTACTATGGTAACCAGGCTGCGGTTAAACAAACTTACATGTATCTGGCGACTGGATGGCGTAGTGGTTTGTGTAACGGATTGCTATTCCAAAGGTCGCGGGTTCGATTCCCGCTCAAGTCAAACATTTGTGTGCGTGAACATTTGATGTTTGATTTGGTCTGAGTGTTTCTATGTATAATATGTATGTATTTACAAAAAAAAAAGTATATATGTATTTATATCAGTTGTCTAGTACCCATAGTACAAGCTCTGCTTAGTTTGGGACTAGATGGCGTTGTGTGTATGTGGTAGAATATATTATATTATTATTATAATTATTATCTAAATACATAGTAATATTATAGATAAATTACATCCAGAACAAATGAACCTGTTCATCATGAAATTATTTATCCTGGGTGGTATTCGAACCCACGGCCCATGGATTAACAGGCAGAACCACTAACCACTTTACCAACAGGCCTGTCATATTCACATCAAATTTAGCAATCAGTTCTAATCACAAACATTAACATCTGAAATAGTTTTTTAAGGCAGATATCTCTCCCTTGACTATTTTTGTCCAGAGAGTGCCTAATAGGACAGACTCAAATAAAATCTAACAGAATTTGCGTTGAATCTTAAAAGTGCTTATGGCCTACTTACTGTAGTTGATAGATACCAAAAATAATCTCGCATCCACACATTATAAATTTCGACGGTTAGTAAAAATTTATTGTAATTTAAATTTATTACACAACCAGCTAGTTACATTGCTGTTTTTAAATGCTGTTTCTTGTAACTTTAGCACTGTATCCAATAAAAACAAATAAAGAAACAAAAATCAAAAAGGTTTCGACCACCGCTTTTATTCGATAAGATTTGTTAACACATTCCAATGTCAAATTTGAAATTCAGAAATGGCAAATCAATCGAATGTTGCCATTTCTCCCGCGCCAATTTGACGAAAGGTTGAAGGCAAAATAACGAGTTCACATTAATTTTGTTACTTTTAGCTATTCCATCTTACTTTCAGATACAATGTATTCTGTTACGTTATTAGATTTTTGAACAGCTTGTATTTGGCTGAGGTTATTATTTACGTTTAGTTTTTGCAACATCGTGATGATGACGTACACCTATAATGCCTGCACGGAAATGTTTTTTAATGCCGCCTTTTTATAGACAGTTTCAATGCAAACCCAGTATTAGTTACCTATGACTTTTTTTTTGCACTGCTAACGTGCCAAGCAAACATAAGTTCCGCCTGATAGTAAAAGGTCAGTAACCTAGTCAGTCCGTCTATGGGTGAATTGAAGGGTCACTCAGTGTTGCCAACTTGAATTTTTCCCAAACAATTAGGGAAAGTAAGACGTTTTGTAACTACTTGTTTTAGCGCTAGTTAATGGCCTCACATTTCATCACCTCACAGAAAACCCGTTCCGTATCCGTGTGGTGACGGATTAAGAATACCAGAGTGTCACCACCCCTATTCATCCCGTGAGTGTCGTAAGAGCAGACTAAGGGAGCAAACTACGCAGGACAACAGCACTGCAAAGAGAAGGAGAACTTGACACTAACCTTATATCAACCCGTCTGGCCAGCATGGTATAGTAGGCCCAAACCTCCTTTCTAAGGAGAGGCCTATGTCCAACAGTGGACTAGTAAAGGCTGTCGATGATTGGTACGTACTTTTCCTAACAGTAGTTCCTTATTGAGCTTTATCGTACCCTGCATACCTACGTAGCCTACCCTAATATTGTAAGATAACAAAGTATAAAATATTCCTAATTGTAATTCCAATTATTCAGAATAATTAAAAATTCAAAAAATATTACTTGCTATCAACGAATTGTTATGTAGTATGTTTGATTAAAAATAGAATGACTATTATTCAAATGCGTAAAATTACAATCACATATAATAATGAAACTATATAAATTGTTATCAAAGCGTTTACAAACCAAACTGTATAATTTTAAGCATTTCTCCGTCATGTATTTATGTAGATGACTTTGTAACGACGTAAGCGATCCTTGAAGATCAGAGTGCCAGCGATAAGCCTTTTTTATTGCTCATAAAATTACAGCTGGCCACTACAAGAACCTGTAGCGGTTATGTCTAATACAACACCTTTTTTGTAAACATAATGCTGGCCAGTAATACCCAATAAACTATAAAAGAATTTATTTTTATCTTTACGGTTGCCAGTCGTAAAAATTATTTATGATATAGTAGTTATTGCATTGGCAATTGTTATTAAATTAATTATTATAAGCAGTATGTAGTCTATCGTGTCTATTTATATAAATTATTGGCTTATGAAATTAATGCTATAACAAAATATTATGTGAATATAAAAAGTATTAGTAGCTTGCATTCCTGTAAACCCTTTAGAGTTCTGTTCCTAAAAAGAAAAAATAGAACCTTTATGAGTTCACTTTTTTGTTCACTCGTGTCTGTCAAAGCTATCTCTCAGGAACGTGTTTAGGTATTAAGTTAACTTTAACTTAACACTTGAAGCTGTAAGTAATCAAGTTTCTAAATCAAAGCAATCAAAAAGTACAGCCTTTTGAACTTTCAATTTGCTTATCAAAACATACTCTTCGCATAAACTTAAAACTATAAAATTTCGCTAAAAGCAAGGCCTCTCCTAAAGTTAAGGAAAAAGTCAAAGGTCCGTTAAGTTATTACACGATAAAAGAAATACATACACACCCATACAAAAACATTTCATTTTGTCTTTGAGCAATCGAATAAAAATATTGAAGACTTCCATCGATAAACGAATTATATACATACAATTTTTAGGACATCCTCAGTACGGGAATCATACCCCGAATTGTCCTTGATGATTATAATCTATAAGTACTATATTCTTTTTTTGTTGATGGGGTGGAAAATCACTACGGGTCTTTAGCTCCTCGGGGACGCAGGAGCCAGGAGTATGTGGTGTAAACTAACGAAATACCACCCCGACGGCCAAAGGCGGATTAAGTATCAAGAGCGCCCTAGGCAAGCATCTTACCGCCGCCATAATGGCTTGGGCAACCAAATTTTCCGATCCACTCCTCCTCTACTGGTCCTCGATTTCTGGAGTCCCACGATCCCGACCCAGTAGGCGCGCGCCAGCCACAGAGCGTTGACCACTGTGTGCTGAGCCGAGTTCAAACTGCACTGCAGTGGTGACAGGCGCAACTCAAATCACTCCTGGCTCGGCTCATTTGAGAAATCCGGTCTCTGGGGAGAACCTGGATCATGTTATTTCAGGTCCCCTCTGGATCGAGTCCTTACGATCCAAGGACTTATTATACTTTTCTAAATTATATTTCTTGATTATGTCAGTTCTTATCACGTACACAAATTTGTATACATTGCCCAGCTTTTTTTAAATTTAGGAGGTTTAACAGGCTATGTAAGTAATAAACATTTTTTTAATACTTAGTTTATTAACAGTAAATGACCAAATAGACGGCCTGATAGCAATTTATTGCCACTAAGGCTTCCCCTCCTTCGAGTAACTAATTAACCTATTTAGCACACTACTGTGTAGTTCTCTATTTTGGCTTTAAATTAAAACTATAAAAGTGTCAAAAGCTTATCTCTAATCTTGTAGGTTTAGGCACACATATTGCGCCTATAAAAAAAGGAGGTTCTCAATTCTTGGTTGTACAACAAAGGTTGTACTATTTTTATATTTCTGTTACCTCAAAACTCTGTAGTTTATCTAGTTGTAGCTGTGACGGATTAAGAATACGGAGTGTCACCGCTCCTATTCATCCCGTGGGTGTCGTAAGATCCGACTAAGGGAGCAGACTATGCAGGACAACAGCACTGCTAAAAGAGAAGGAAAACTTGACATAAACCGTGTACCAACCTGTCTGTCCAGCTTGGTATAGCAGGCCAAAACCTTCTTCCTAAGGAGAGGCCTATGTCCAGCGGGGTACTTGACCACTGTACGCTTTTCAAGACGCTTTTTGCCTCGTACAACCAATCTGTGGAATAAGTTGTCGTCTGTGGTGTTTCCGGTCCGATACGACATTCAAACCTTCGAGAAAAGAGCGTACTCCTTCCTAAAAGGCCGGCAACGCGCTTGTGACTCCTGAGTTGCAGGCGTTCATGGGCGGCGGTAGTCACTTTCCATCATGACCCGTCTGCTGGTTTGCTTCTTGACAGTCATTGAGGCTTATGTAGCAACAGAAGAATCTTATGTTTAAAATGATTATGTTTAAAGACCGATTCTACACTACTTCACATTTTGTTTGCTATGTTATGTGATCCTCCTTAGTAGGAGGACACTTTATAACCCTCGATCATCTTTGTAAATTACGGGCTTATTATAAAAGATTCGAAGCAGAGAAACCGTAAAGCAAAATTACCAACACAAGAATTGAATTCAAAAGTTCGGGCCACGGAAATTCAGTCGAAAAATTGCCCTAATAATAAAATGTTTAATATTTTAAACGTATTTTTCTTTTGCAAGATGAAAATGACCATGTCACACAAATAATGGCGCCAAACAAGACTTGCTATCATTAGCGCGGCACCAAGATGGCGGCATGTGGGTACTGCGTCTTCACTTGCAACAACGCAGTCATTAGTTTCACCTTATTGCTGATTGTTTCGTTTGTTTAATGCTGTATTTATAAGAAATTATGACAGTTATTTGATTACTTCATTACTTGGTGCCTTGAGGATTTGACTTCGACAAATCATTAAATATTTATTTTAAAACAGAAATAAAAGTAAATTTGTTTGATGGCCATATTGCAAATGGGTCTTTTCAGACCCTAAACGAAGACTTGGAGTGTTATTAATGATAACATACATGCATACACTCGTGACTTTGTCCTATATCCCTGTAAAAATGTAGGAAACATTAAGCTGTTTTTTATTTGGTCCCACTAGTTTTAAGTGGCAAGCTAATTGCTGTTCACCGGGGCTCTTCAGGGATAATTGATAAAAAAAACTGATAATATATTCGCAGGGAAGCAAAAGGGATATTGCTTCTACTGATAGGCTAAGGATATAATAAGGCTAATAGTTCAAACAGTAGGTTGTAAACCTGTGATTAGACTTTGTGATTCTGGTGGGTTAATTCAGAACCACAAATCACAATAAAAGCAAAGTTTAGTTATTTGTTTTGAAGACAATATAGTTGAATTTCTTAATAATAATATAATAGCTAGTTTATTTCCCTATTTCTATTGGTTTTAGACGTGTTAAAAACGTGAGTTTTGTATCTTTGTTATTATTTAAGACGATTAATACAAAGCCATTTGATTTTCAATGCATTTTATTAAGGTAATGTCTATCAGACAGGCGATGTGGTGATAAACGAACGTTTAACTAGAGTGCGAACACACCTGCTAGCAAGTCGGCGCGCGGTGTACTACTGAGCTATAATATATTATACTAGCTGACCCGGCAAATGTTGTATTGCAAAACAAAAAAAAATTAGGGATGGGTCACCCTTACCATTTAGGGGTATGAAAAATAGATGTTGGCCGATTCTCAGACCTACCCGATGTGCACACAAAATTTCATGAGAATCGGTCAAGCCGTTTCGGAGGAGCACGGGAACGAACATTGTGACACGAGAATTTTATACTCGTATATAAGATTATAGTTCATCGACGGTCCATGTAACTTCATACCTACAATAACGAGCGGGCCTCAACAGGCCTCAAAATATGAAAATTAGTATTTCTATTATTTTATTTGTTAAGCTTACGCGTATTAACTACTCCACAGTTGTTATGAAATTTTGCGTACACGATGACAAACGTACTAAAAAGGACCTATAGTATCTATTATCAAGAAAAAAAAAGCACTTTCAAAAACCTACTTTATTTAAAAAAAAGGTTTGTGGAAAAAAATGTAAAGATAAATTTTACATTGAATTAACTTTATTATACGGGCAATGCCAGATTTCGCAAAAATTGTGCATCAACGCAATACTGCAATTGAGAGACTAAACTGAAACAGCTGCAAGTCAAGAGTGCGTTAGAATTAAAATTAGGAAAGGGTGATACACAACCTAAAGGAAATGCTAACACTGGCTTTCTGTGAGGCCGTGGTATCACTCCGGTCGAGAAGGCATATTAATTTCTTTTCTTTTTAAAGACAACTCCCGCATTAGGAATATGTATACTATCCTGTGTCGCGGGGCTTTACAAACTTACATGAAACGGACACTGAGAACACCCAGACTCAGAACAACAATTTGTGGATCACACAAAGTGTCGTTCCAAGTGGGGATCGAACCCACAACACTCAGCGCAGTGACCGCTTAAACCAATAAGCCATCCGTGCAGTATAATATATGTATATGTATCCGTGTGGTGACGGATGCAGAATACGGAGTGTCACCACCCCTATTCATCCCGTGGGTGTCGTAATAACTGGCTAAGGTAGCAAACTACGTAAGACAACAGCACTGCAAATAGAAGGAAAACTTGTAACTCACACTATACCAACCCGTCTGCCCGTCTGGCCAGCGTGGTATAGCAGGCCAAAACCTCCTTTCTAAGGAGAGGTCTATGTCCAGCAGTGGACTACTAAAGGCAGTTGATGTGATGATGAAGCATGTTTAATGGCTCGTCACTGCAACCACTTTACAAATCTTGCAGTCTCTTTATATTTCAACATTCTATACATAATTAAAGATTAAATATATAATTTGTATATAGAAGTCATTTTAAATAAACAGTCATAAAACCATGTTATATCTTAACTATGTATAAATAAACTTAATAGAAGGGTAATAAAATCAAATGTTATTTATGTTCTAGTTTCATAACACTCAACGTATGAATTATTTATAAAAAATATGAAATAAAATACTTGAGTTCACTTTAATCTGACATTTGTTTCATATCAAACGTTCTTATTGATATCTTTATCATTTATAATCTCAAGTAGGTATAATCTAAGCTTCGAAAACATTTCGTCTGCTGATTACATTTTATCATTAAAATCAAGTATATCATTTGAAAACTGTTTCGTAACCTTCTCGTCATCATTCTGGCAACGATTTTGACCAATAAAGTGTTATGACGAAAGGAGACTAAAACCTCACAGGGCTTTTTTTATGGCATAAGGGGGCAAACGAGCAGACGGGTCACCTGATGGTAAGTAACTACCGCCGCCCATTTACACCTGCAACTCAAAAGTCACAAGTGCGTTGCCGCCCTTGGAGTCCCTCTCGCTCGAGTCAGCGGTGAAATTCACCCAGTGAAAGGCAACGAAAGAATTCCATTCGTGCCGAACCATGGCTCTCCCACGGTAATAGGTTTCTGTGTTATGTGGGGTATATTGCAAGGAACTCGGGTATATTCCAAAATTATCGGGCAAACCTATTGTCCTTTCTGCACCTTACCACTAAAGGGCAAGTGCTCAGGGCGACAGGTCTTTAGGGCCGTCAGGTCTTTGTCTATTAATTATTTGTTATAGTCAGTTTTTCACAGTATACACCTTTCTAAAGAAAATTGAAGAAACTACTTGATTAAAACATTAACAACAACGAGTTAGTTACTTTTAATATTAATTAGCGGCCTTAAATATTTACTTATTTATTTCAAACTTAATTTACATGTTATACAAAGGTGGAACTAATGCCATTGGGCATTCTCTCCCAGTCAACCTTCAGGTGATATAGAAATATGAACGTGCAAAAATAAAATATTAAATCAAATTCAAATATTAAATATTAATATCATGGTTTTGTTAATAATTTAGAGGAGAGGGTAGTTTTATCTGCACACGGCGCCAAATTAAAAAATAACTAGGCTATAGTTGCTTTAAAGGCCGCTAGTCTGAAGCCATTCATCCTTGCGAATATAGTCGTTTACAGAGGAACAAAGAAGTTACGTGAATTCGGTTGGGGTAAGTCGAATTATTCATTCTGTAATTGGAGATTGCCACTGTTGTCCAGTCATGTCTACTTTTGTCTTCGTACGTTCTACTAACATACGTCGTGAGTTAAATTCCCACCCAGGACCAACAAATGTGTCATGAGCAAGAGAATTTTTAGTTTGTTGTTAGTGTAATTTATCTACAATATGTATGTATTTAGAAATATATTAGTACAACTTTTGCCCGCAGCTCCGACCGCGTGTGTGTCGGTTTTCGGGGTAAAAAGTAGCCTATTACTCGTTGATAATGTAGTTTTTCATTTGTGAAAGAATTTTCAAAATCGGTGTAGTAATTTATAAAAAAACAAACTCACACAAATATTTATAAAATAAGTATGGAAGTCTGTATATTTATCAGCAGTCTATAGTACAGGCTCTGCCTAGTCTGGGATTATACGGCCGTGTGTGAGATGTGTAAAAAAATAGCAAATTTAAAAGATTTGAAATAAAAACTTAAATTTATAAAAAGTTATGTTAACTTAGTTATGTTATGCAACTAATATATGACTATTCTAAAATGTACAAGAGTGAGTAGAAAAAAAGTAAAATCAAAATATTACAAATTCTTTCGAAAACCGCCCGGTTTTGACTACCCCAGACTGCTGATAAACATACTTAAATATTTCTAAATACATACATACTAAGTATAAATAAATTATATACAGACACAGAATAAACATAGGGAATAGAAGTCACGATCTCCGGCGTAGCAGTCACTAGACCAACAGGCCGGTCCGACGCATGTCCGCTCCTAAATAAGAGTTGGTTTTTGAATACTTTTTTTTAAATTTCGTTTTTTATTAGTTTAGGCAAAGAAAACTCAAACAGCAGCCAAGAAGAGAGGAGGTTTTAAGCGCTTTAAATACAGTGCGATGTCTGTATTTGGTTGGTAAACATAAGATAAGATTATCAGGGAGTTGGAGGCATGATGACTAGTTTCACTTGTTATGATTGGTAGCACAGGAACTTCAAAATTTTATAATTATAAAAAAAACACAGACTTATTGCTATTTCTGGAGGAGAGGGACTCAAAGAGCAGTCCAACCTTCAATGATATGTCAATCTTAACCTCTTTTCTTCATCTCTTAATTTTTCAGGGGTTTTTTTTTAGTTTATATGTGACTAGTAGTTCGTTTTTTCAAACTACGAGCTGTACGTATATTGTGCAAATCGTACAAAATCCTTTTTAAATAAATTGTATTGTATTGTGGCACGAATCGTCGAATATATTTTTATTTTCTTATTACTGCGTTAATTCGCAACATAAGTGTGAAACACCAATATCTTTTTCACTTACTTGATTCGGACCAATCAAAATCGAACAATATTCAGTTGAGTTTCGAACCCCCACGTTTATGAAGTCAATTATACAAAATTTAATAGAAGTTAATAGACATTGAAATATGAAATACTACGATAATAGAAATGATCGCCTTTTCTGATAATATTCGTAAGAAATTTACCGCCCCACTTTTGAAACACGTAAATATACTTATTTTTAAAAGTACGTTTCTTACAGATATAACTAGTAAATCTATCGTAGTTAGGATTTACTAACGGTATAAATAGAATGATTAGAATCGATATTTTCAAATAAATTCATACCTATTATGCATATACAAACACAAATTTGTCTATCTATGTTGGCACTTAACCTATCATAGTCTGTCACACTTTTACTACAATTTAGTAATGAAATTTAATTTACATGTACCATAAATATCGAAATACTGGAACAATTTAATCATCGTGTGTGGTTTTTTATTGCGTAGATTATGTGGCGGGAATTGTAAATACGGATGCAAAAAGAAATTAAATTTGACATCAAAAATACTTTGTTAATATTGTTGTAGGTTTGTATTATTTGTATCAACGAAGTAATAATGATTTTATTTTTCGTTTGGTGTTATTTAATCAAATGAACTACCTACATCCGCAGTTAATAAATCTTTAGACTTTTCCTCTGTTGCCTTTAAATACTTAATTTGCCATTACTTTTATTTTTTTTATTATTTTAAACGTGCGTGTATATTCAGTTTTTTTTATTTCCATTTGATCATTATGTCAGTTAGAATTCGAATTTGATTATTCATAAAATATGAAATGTTTATTTTTTCATAAAATATGAATAAAAATAGTTAACATTTATTTTTACTGGCAATGTTTTATGATAAAAGATAGACACAACTCCTTTTATTTAGTTAATCAAATAGAGTTTTTTTTTATTCCTGTTATGGACTTGCCTGTTGATCTAGTGGTTGACGATCCTGTCTGCTAAACTAAACGTGGGTTCGATTCACACCCAGGATAAATATTGTGGGATGAGCACGATCATTTTTTTGTGTCTGGGTTTAATTTCTATCACATATGTATTCTATAAAATTCCAAGTATCTTTTTTCGAAATTCATGTGCCCAGTTGATGGCAATTAGGCTTGCATAATAGCGGATTACGTTAGTGGGACTAAAATTAGACTCTGTCCACTCCTTCGGGGATAACGTCATAATTCTATGTATTCTTATTATACTAAAACTGTGGCTAGAAGCTAAACATACGTATAATACCTACGTTTAGCTACTAGCCTCAGTTTTTCTTTACTTACCTTCCAGCAAATAAAAAAACTGTAATTTTTTAACATGTCTTAAGTTATTTGTTTTCCTATAACTTTATCAAAATCTTTGCTAGGGTTAACCATAGAACAGTGCCTATCTTTTTATTTGCTTTGCCATCATCACCTATTTAAACAAAGACAAAGTCAGTTCTTCATTTAAAAAAATTAAAACCGAACCAAATCGAAATCAGCTTATATTTTAAGAATGAATGCCATAAAGGAGTTACAACTATATTTAAGTGAACTTTATGTTTTAAGAACGCCAGTTCGCGTCGGCGCGCGCCCAGCTTCATAGCTGAGATAATGTCTCCGCCGAAACGACGCTTACCGTCGCTATCTCGAATCTCCTCAGCCTCTTGTTTCACATCTTTATCTAAAGAGTTTTAGTTTTAATAACAATATTGTTTGCCGACTAATCCCTACATCCTTCGTTTGTTAGCTGATGCCAAACGGTAGCTAAAACATGACATACGGCTCTATCTTATCACACCCACTTTACAACATATGTTCACTATACGCTTAATGGACTTATTATAATTCAACCATTTCCCTAAAATCCGAATCGCTTACGCAAATGTTAAAACCAGCGAACACAGTATGTTTTATTATCTGTACACAAGATATTTATTAAAAATATTTTTAATCTATATCAATGAACTGTAAATTTAATGAAGGAACAATGCCGGCGTCTAAGAATCATTCGGTCGACGACCGCTCCGCTAATTTCGCGCCCTTTCACCTGTCAATCAAACGTCAGAGCGCGCGTAAACGACTGCGAGAAACTGGTATTAGCCTTAAACGAAAATGTACATACAGCTATGTAAATTGCGTTTTATTACACGAAATAAGAAACGAAGGCTGTGATTTATTTAGCGGACGATAGGAGAATAAGTGAAATTACCTGTGAAAGTCGGCGGTCATTAAAGTTTTCGCGCGTTAATATGTCAATACGACATTTCGTTTGGCGCGCTTAGTCAACACCGTGCTCGGCTCCGTCGCTTCGCTCAGATATTTCGCGCTCTAATTAAATTTTAAACAAGATTAATAACTAGAACGAAACAATTATGATGCCAATATAGCTTAATGTAGACTTTTAGACTGACAAATGGCGTTATCAAAATGTTCAAACCACATTTAATAGCAAAACCATAAATACGTATAGTTATTTTCTTAATGGCATCATTGCGTGTCGGCATGCAACGAGTTTCTATTTCAATTGCATTTCACGTACACTTACGAACGGTTTTCGCAAGATTTACGGATTTTCCCCTCAATATTTTTATTAAACGCTATAGAAATGCTTTGAATTAACTTTTTTTATTTTGCAATACTACGCAGCTATTAACGCTGGTAATTATCAAACTTTTTAAATTCACTGTAAAAAGAGTTGAAACGTTTGCCATTTATCACTCAAACTCACTTCCTCGTAATCAATTTATCATTTACGTTTCCATAGCGACCACACAAACAACATTTTCTGTATAAAAAGTATTAATTACTAACAAAAAGAATTAATGAAGACCGTGTTCTTTTTACAAAACCGGCCAAGCTCGTGTTGCTTTTGCACACAGTTTGTTTTTGCGTATTCGATGTACATATTACTGGGATGATATTTATCAGTTTCTTGCTTAAGTAATAATAAGGTATAATGCTTAGGTATAATGTACAATGCCACGTTTATCCTTTAGGTACAGTAGAATTGAGAATTTAAAAAAAGTATTAACGGATGAGAAAAAGGAAATATTGCCACTAGAAATGTTTAAAACTAGTTCATTTTGTTAGAAATTTGAAATCTACGAAATCTAAGACTAAATTTAAGTTAATAAGAAATAATTACATCACCAGGCTATTTATTTATTAATTAAATATTTATTTATTTATTTAATGGGACATTAAACAGTTACACGTTGGGTAATAACTAGTTTAAAATTAGAGTAAATAATCTGTTGAGTGAACGTGCAACCGACACCAATCTCCACGAAATAATATTTGAAGGAACGAAGTGTAAATCGTGCGTATTTTATATAAATATATTATAGCAGTTTTAAATTACTCTTTTTAGAGAGTTGGTTAAGTTTCCAAGTTCAAGTCGTTCAAGAAGTGATTCGCACATCGACTTTTGGTGTTTGTACATTTTGGTTTCAAGAAATGAGACGCATAGCAATATATTACAAATACTGAGATACTCGTAAGTAAAGAAAATAGTAAATTAGAGACACCGCGATCAATATTTGATTTATTTATTTATTCTTTATGCACAACTAAAAATGGCGGGCTAATGCCACAGCCATTTTTTCCCGGTCTGCCATAGAGTGGTGTAGAAATATGTGACTAGATGCACTAGATAGTAATGTTTAAAAAAAAATTGAGAATCATTACTGTACAATCGCAAATTAGGTAATATGACGGATGAAAGCTGCACTAAAATAATAAAATAACATTCGTATTCACCTTCTTAAATATACCTTCAACCAATAATAAAGTCGATGGATGGTATGAGAAGTAGATGTATGAAGTTTGTCAAGCTTAGCTTTAGTTGACCAAAGCTAGGGTTGTCAAACTTAATTCATCGTGTGTTTATTCTATCTAATAAACTGGTTGAACCCTGCCACACTTCTCTGTCGCACATTGTGGTTGCTAAGATGTGTACCTAATGAGGAATAAAACTGACGCGAAAATTGGATAAAAACAATTTTTAACGCGGTTTGTATTTCGTGTCAATTTAAGATGCAGGACATTTTGAGTCTTTGGAGCGTACGAACTAACTTACATTTTTATATGTATAGATTATGTGAAACTGCGTTGTTACTTTCTTTGGTGGGACGATAAACGGCCGACAGGTGAAAAAGAGGAAACGGCAGTAATTTCTCAAAGACAATAAATGAAAATTCCACCATCTCAATTTCTAATAACATGGATGATAGAGTCATGTTCTACTAAAACATTAAAATTAATTTAAGTTATTACTAGCTTCTTTCTTTTGATTAACTCAATTCAGATTTCAAAGCACTAAGAAATCAATGACTGGTCACCATAGTACAAGATCTGCCTAGTTTGGGATCAGACTGCCGTGTGTTAAATTATTATTGTTGTTATGGTTACTCATTTTATGACAAATGAGTAGAAGAGTCTGATGATGAGGAAACAAGACGATAAGTGACTACCACCGCCCATGGACACTTGAAACTCGAAAGTTACAAGGCTGTTGCCGGCTTTTGAGTGCCCATCAGAAACGGTGTGAAGAAGAGTTATTGGTTAGACTTCCGATCAAGAGGTCGTGGGTTCGAATCCTGACCAGTACACTACCGACGTGAACCCACTTCTAGCACAAGCAATTTAGCTTACCGGGAATACTAGTAATTTCGATGGCTACGTTATAAAATCTTAGTAACTCAGTGAAATGAGTCGAAAGAATTCCTCAGCACCGGTTTTCTGCGAGCCCGTGTTATCACTTCGATCGAACTCACATATTTGCCTCTCTGTGTTTTTTTTTTGTACTTTAGCTACGATCATACTAATTTAATGAGTTTCAGAGTGTCAGATTAATACAAAAACGGCAGTAGGTAAGTACCTACCTCACGTTGGCAGGTACTGTCATTTCCCAAATTAGTGTGTTCCATAATCCGTGGAAGTATGGACAGAGATATATCAAATCTTTATACATATATGTGTATATATAGCTGTGACCTCTAAATTTTTGCTTGTAAGGGGTTCCACTATGTTCTAGTATAAGTGTGTTATTATACCGCAGTAATAAGGGCCTTCATAGGACTACCTCTTCGCCGATAGCTTTTACACATATTAGACTTTATTTGGCGTTGTAAATACCTTATAAGTCCAAAATGTGTCTTAGAACCCATATGGGACAACACTTTGTGTGATCCACAAATTGTTGTTCTGAGTCTGGGTCTTCTTTGTGTCCGTTTCATGTATGATTATAAAGGATTTATTCCTTTTACAAATATCAGACTTTCTTTGGCGTAGTAAAAACCTCCTTAAGTCCATAAAGTGTCTTAGAACCCAACCCAAAAAAAACAAATATTAATTGTCTTTCTATCTGTTAAGTATATACTAGTTTAGAAGACAGTAAGTTTCATGACAAGGTCAATGATAGCCACACAACACAGTGTTTGGTCCAACATATACTATAAACATTACTAACAAACAGAATTGTACTCAAGAACCTTACCATAATAAATACAAAAGTGTCAAAACCATGGAAGGATTTCACCTATTGTGGGAGAATTATACGGAGATCTGCAACTAAACTGGTAGAAATGACATCTGACGAGCGATGAACAATAAACAATGTCATTGTTTTTTTAAATGTGGAAACTGCGACTTTTGTCCTCAGAAACTAAACACATGTTACACAAAAACATATCAACTAACAACAGAAAACAAAACCGAACCACTAATCAGCCTATTCTACATCGCCTTAGGGTTAAAGATAATTAAAACTGACTGAATTGGTTCATTGACCCATCTGGGAGATAAAATTTAGGCGCATACATTTTAGTGAAATATTTTTTTTAACAACTAAAGTTTCAAACAAACACACAGTCCACATAGTTACTTGTAAATGGTATTAATGAACACAATTAAATATGACACTTTTGCCTTGCTGTAATTAGAAATATAAGATAACTTAGACTGACCTGACTAGACCTGAGTCTCGTGGTGAATGGACCTGACTGCTAAGCCGGAGGACGTGGGTTCGATTCCCAGTCAGGACAAATAATTGTATGATGAATACAATTATTTGTTCTGTGTCTAGGTGTGATTTATCTATGCCTGGATTTAGAAATTATCAGCAGTCTAGTTACCACATCACAGTTACCTAATTGGGAGTCAGACAGCCGTGTGTGGGTTATTATCTATTATTATATCATTTATAGTTTAGTAAAACTCGAATTGCACTCTCGCTCTGGAATATATAAGCCATGAAACGCAAATAATATGAACCAACAAACCTTAAGTTTTACATAAAACCAGCCTGTACCCTGCTATGCTTCGCTGTTGCACAGTGTGGTTGCTTTGATGAGAAACGAGGAACAACAGTGACGTATAAAATAAATAAAAACAATCTTTGATGCGGTTTGTAGGTATATCGTGTGAAATTTTGATCTCAATCGGTACAGGGCTTTTTGAATTTACAAAATTACAAACCATTTACAAAATTTGCAACTAACAGCGGTTTCCGCACTAAGCTTGTAGCTTATAAAAATAGATAAAAACAAAATAGTTTGAGAACATGTTTGCCGCGTTTTTACAACTTATTTTTCGTTTGAAAAGTTATTATAAGCAGGATAGTAAATAACGGTAAACGGTTTCATCGTTCATGGGAAATAACTGATCAAGTGAAAAAGGACCATGGTGTTTTATATCAATACACTTGACTGCACAAACGGCGTAGTGGTTAAGCGGTCGCTTTCTACTGCGCTGTGTTGTGAGCTCGATTCCCATATGGGACAACACTTTGTGTGATCCACAAATTGTTGTTCTGAGTAAAGTACTAAAATTGTTGTTAAACTATTCCATCTGTAATTTGATGTACCTACATTCATAGCAAATAAACTTTGATTTGATTTGATTTGAGTCTGGGTCTTCTTTGTGTCCGTTTCATGTATGATTGTAAAGGATTTATTCCTAGTGCGGGAGTTGTCTTTTAAAAATAAAGAAAAAACCCGGTGACCCGTCCGCTCGTCTGCTCCCTCTAACATAAAAAAAAAGGAACGATACTAATATAGAGCACTAAAAACCTAGCAGCAATCGCGGTTGATTTGCTGTCGTTTTTTGAAGAGTAAGTACCGTTATCTATCTCTGAGTCAACATCAGATCTATATGAAATTTAAATCCCACCATTTCAGAATAAACTCCATTCAAACTAAAAAGAAATTTGAAAATCCGTCTATATATGACAAAGTTATACCCGAACATACAAAAAACTGCCGAATTGATAACCTCCTCCTTTTTGAAGTCGGTTAAAAACAAGCAAAAGCCAGGCTATTCTTGTTGTTGTCACTGTGTTTAGATAACATTAAAGATTTGCTAGTGTTTCAAAGTAAATTGGTTAAGTTAAAAAATGTATGTTCTATTTTACCCACCCCATATAACACTGCATACAAATCGCATAGCTAAGCACTTGATTGTAACTGACCAATGACATGTGTCAGGAACACACTTCAACGTGTCAACAACTGCTAAAAGGCGATATGATAATAACATTTATTTTTACTCTGTGTCGATGTTGCCAACATATGGAAAATGTGTCCGTGATTAGAGATGACGTGGAAACCAAATTCACTTGTGTTTTTTTTTGATGGCATGGTCTTTATCTTTAAAAAGAAAACCAATGCGTCCAAGTTGTGTCAAAACATATTGATATATTGCAACCCTTAAAATGATTTTTTAATACGCTGTTTTGACTGTGAACTATTCAACTTTAAATAATTTAACAGATAAAATGCGTTTAAATCACAAAACTTGAATATCCTTATCTATTGAAAATTCATATCGTTCCTTCCACTTTCTTAATTTGTCAGGCACGGCACTAGCGGTAAAAGAAACCGGCCAGCTTTTTCTATGTATTTTTCTTTTTTAAATTGTTCCTTTTTTAACATTTTTACATATTGATAATGGTATTAAGTTACAAGCTGACATTCAGAATCGTAAATATAATTATAAAGGTATTATGGAACGCGATAATGTAAAAGTTAATTTAAAAAATAGATACTACTTACTGACAAAAAATGTTAAAATTTGCAAGGAGTTTATTTATATACCTACAACATTGCCATTTATTCGTTTAATTTGGAGATTAATTGCTTTGAGCTTGTCTCGGCATAATCTTGGAACAGGTTTACACAACAATCGTAAACAGGTCTCAAAACAAGTTTTTATCGTTTCAATGTATTTTTAATAAAACAAGTAAGCATAATGTTATGTTAATTTGCATATTTTCTTGAAAATGAAATGTTTGTGTTTAATGCAAAAACCATTTAGATATGTAATTAAATTTTGAATAAGTACATCAGATTAACAATCAGACTAGTTTTTTTTTATAATTTTCATATAGGTAGCTAAATAATTATCATATGCCAAAATCCATCAAACCGTTTAGAGTTCAGGGCGTGCAGAAGAAATATACACACATAAACACGAAAAACCTAACCCTCCTTTTGGTGCCATCGGGTATAAAAGAATCTACAAACTTAGGACGTTAAATGTAATTCTTAAATACCTACTTATTTAACTTAGGTACTCCATATATTTTTTAAATAGAAAATTAGCTAGGTATACAGATATACACTCACGCCTTTATCCCGAAAGGGGTAGACTGAGGTGTATCAAAGGTCCACATTTTCACATCACACATCAACAGCCTATATATACTAGTCCACTGCTGGACATAGGCCTCTCCTTAGAAACATTTTGCCGACTACAATTTTGAGTCTCACACACTTGTTTTAGGTATATGAATTTTTGGTTTCAATAAGTTACCTATTTCTACTTGACTGTACGAAAATAATGGTAGATAAAAAAAATGGTTGTGGTCCCAATCAACTACGTCAAAATGAGTACTGCTATGGTTTGCACCATGGTGCGAATTGACCACGTAAAAAAAAGATTTACACCATGGTTCAACACGCCGTTTTCAAAAAGCGTCCGTGTGTGATTCCCACCGTGGTGTAAACGGTTCGTGGTGTCAATCGACGTGTTACCCATAGGGGCAGAGCTTATTGCCGTAACCATGCCTCAGGTAATAATATATGCGCACAATAACACAGTGACATTTAAAATTCATAGGAATACAAGTAGGTAATAATGTAAAAAATCAAAAACCCAACTGCAAAACTACAATTTAAAAGTAATGCATTAAAAAGATCGAATCAGCACGAGGTCCGACATAAACATTGTCCATTTTAACGATAAAAAGCTTTTTAAATCAATTTATTTTTCCTTATTTAATTTAAATACCTATATAACTTGCATATATTACTGAAATTCCCTTTTAATTTTCTTGATTTTGATGGCCTACTCGATAGGGTTTTTTCATTACCTAACCTATTGGATACTATTTTGCGCCAAAAATACGCCATTTTGAATTCGTCTATCTACACTCTAAAGTCATAGATCAACACACAAAAGAGCAACAACCTCTGTTTTGTCAAAATATTTAGCAAAATAAATAAAATGAAATCATATCATCATATCAGTGATGCTTGAGTTTTCATTATTGATTAAAATTCATGTGCATTTTTGGACGAATGGGTCGACTTGATCGGAGTCGGAGGTTTTCTGTAAGGTCGTGTTGACCTTTCAGAAAACCAGTATATTCTTTCTTTTGTTATCGCTTTTCACTGAGCAGGTGAGCTCACCGGAGGCCCAAACACTCTCCTCAACTCAATTCTGTGGGGGAGGTTAAAAGTGCGTCTATGCACTTGTGTGTCTTGAATTACACTTACCATGAGATGACCCGTCTGCCCTTTTGCCCCTAAACCATAAAAAAACAAGCTTTAAAGCCTGAGTGCACCCACCTAATTGTAGCTCTTAGATCAATATATATAATGTACAAACAAGTGTTAAATACGCCTCCAACGCACAAAATACGAGGGTCCTGATTAGGACCACTGCGAGCGAGCGCACGCGCACTAATTAATTCGTGAAACTTTCGTAAAATATTTTTCTGTGTATTCTAAAAGAGCACAAGTTATGACAAAAGGGTAAATAAAGCTGAAGGAATATCATACCACAGGTAAGTGTATGTTTTTTTCTAAAATGCATTAGAAGATGCACGTTTACGGAACAAATTTTTAATATTTTGTGCGTACAGTATGAATATAACGTATCTTCCTTAAAATATCATTGTCTTAGATATATATTGCCATAATGACACTTTATAAAGGCGGGAAAGTCATTTACAGACCTGCAATGTTATAATGATTAAATAACTGTATTAATATAGCGATATCTACTTTAATGAACTTACCTATGACACAACGTTTGATACAGCTGTAGACGATGACTTGTTTAGAACGGAGCTAAGTAGTGAAATGTCATATTTTATTTGCACCATTACGTCACCTGCATGACTTAGCTAATAATAATTAAAAACTTACAGATATTGTGTAAATTTTATGCAATATATATGTAGATAAATTTGGATAAGATACATCTTACAAGTCGTTTCATAAGAAAATTAAATACAAACACAGCACAGTATCAAAACAGATTGGTATTAAGAATTTTGTTTTGATTGGCCCCTCAATTTATGTAAATTTGTTTCTAGTATTATAATATTCTAAAGTTAATAATTCTTTTTGTTATCAAACAATTTGATAGTGCTCTAAGACAGGCAACAAAAGGTTTATAAAAAAGGTACTTGTGTTGTGTTAAAAAATAAAAGTACGGTTAAATGTCGCCATAAAAGTCACCACATGTTTAACAGGACGAGCAATTTTGATCGAAAAGATAGTTTTTTTTTATACATGTTGACCATAAACATCAGGTACAGATAATTTATGTGATTGATATGTACTTTCTTGTCCAATTATTATTATATGTAGGTATTAAAGTTAAACGGTTATTGAAGGTTAACAATAACTCTGATCGAGATGTAATGATATTTTTTAAACTGCGTAACGGCTGCAATCCCGAATACGACCTACCTTGGCCCTGTGCAAATGAAAAAAATTCTAATCACTTCTCTATGGTATGCAAAAAAATCCTTATCAACTCTGTGGTGTGTCGAAAAAATTAGAGTAACATTACCCAGAAAATAAGTCTTATTAAGAACCTACCATTGAAATAAAAATAAGTCAGACATCGCCATAAATACTTCACCTTACCGGCAAATAAATATATCAATATCCATCTTGTCCTATTTGTAACATTTACATTTCTAAACGGAACATTACGCAACACCTTACATTAAGAGCATTATTTTAGAACGATACATTTTTCATCAGAACAAAATGGTCAATTTATAGAGGGATAGCAACCGCCCACAGACCAACAGATTTATTGGACAATTTGTTACAAAACAACTAATAAATCCATCAGGACGAACATCAAAATGTGTTAATTCGAACATCAATTCGGTGAAGATTTACGTTATGTGAGCTGCCAATGCGGCCAAATGTTGATGGTCTTATGATTGAAGGCGATCCTTCTCAGACAGGTGTCATCGAGACTTGTACGAACTGAAAAAATATTTACTACAAAAATAGACTTTTGATTCCCGCGCTTAATTGTGTTCCCGCCAATGAGAGAGCGTTGTGTGCGAGCAGGAAAACCGTTGTTTAGAAAGAGACGAATGTTTTTTCGTTTGGCGGCTCCGCCCCGCAGGCAATATGGCGTTCGAAGTGATTGGTGCAGCACCTCCTACGGGAAAGCGTTTGAAAATGGGGGCGGCGGGAAAAACGTTTCGGATCTCGTTCGTTTTTAACTCGTAATGGGTTATTTAATTAGCTAGATTATAATTTAAATGAGCCTGTTCTTGTATCGCAAAGAGGGCTTTAGTTAATTTTTTGTTTAGATTACTTGATTTTGCTGTGGGTTAGTTAATTATTTGAAATATGACGTGGTGTGTTATATTTTTTAGAACGTATTTTAAACGTATCGCTGATTTTTTAATCATATTTTTTTTACTGAAAATAGTTTATGTTTTAATATACATAGGAAGGTATATAGGGTTAATTGGTATAGGCATGCTATTCTACTTAAAAACAAACAGCCATTAGTCAATGTACTATTAACCTAGATGTGTAGGTACTTAGATACTATCTTCTCAAAAAGAACGATTTAAAAATAACCATAACTGCTCCGTATAAATAAAAATAAGTTAAAGAGTACCTAGGTACTAAATCCATACTAATGCTAAATAAATAAATGCCAAAGTGTCTGTCTGTCTGTCTGTTACCTCTTTACGTTTAAACCGCTGATTTAGATGTACCCATTTAGATGTAATTTGGTATGGAGTTAGTTTAATTCTTGAGAAAGGAAATAGGCTACTTTTTAAAGCTAAACTAGCGGGTTCTAAGAACTAGCGACATTAAATAGCAGTTTTCTGACAACACTCAGAAACAAATACCACTTTTAAATCGATTCAGCAGTTTTCGATATGTATAATTACAAGCATACCTGTTACATAATAACTTGACACATTGCACACACGGGCGTGTGACCCCATAATACGCAGGGCCTGTACTGTGTCAACCGGTCCGGTGAAAAATATACTTATTTTTTTTCTAAATAGATACATATATATATAGATCAATTACCTACACCTAGACATAGATCAAATGATCATGCTCATCACACAGTCACCTCTGGATTACCAATTAGTAACTAACCACTTGACCAATAGGTCAGCCAAAGTCAGGTCAATCAAATCAATTGATTTTTTCACAACTCTATTTGTCTGTGGTAGGTACTGTTCTGTAGTAGATTGTTAAGAATCTTTCTAATTTCGTTCCCTTTTTAAACAGAAAAAAAAAATTATTCGATCCCTTCCTTTTTTAAAACAGAGTTAAATACATTACTGAACTCTGCAAGTAGGTACTAGGTTTGTAGAAAACTTAAAAAAAATGACGTTCAGTAGCTCAATTCGCAATGAAGTTTCGTATGCGAACTTAAAATCACTTTACGAAGCAAAAACATAAGTATTAATTGAACTGCTAGCAAAAATATTTCTTTTTCCTAGTCTTGTTAGTCCTTTCAGAGTCGTCTATCATCCGGGCATCACCCGCCACTTCAGCCTGCTGACAGTCGAGCATATGTAAGTACATATCTACTTGCTTGATATTTTGTACTTTAAAAACTTACCCACTAAATACTTATACCTATCTTGCACATAGTACCTATTCATAAAACACTTGTTAGGACTTTTAAATAAAAACATTTCTACAGAAAAAAAAAAGTAGACTGTTATCTCTCGTTAAATCTATTGTTAGTAACCTTTTTTTATCCCTTCCGGTTTTTTATAGCCGTATAAATTATAATTAAAACCCTTGTAGTATGTACCTTTCTTGACCGCTAGGAATAGTTAGACTGCCGTGGTGGTACAGTGGTAGCGTATACGACTGCTGTGCTGAGGCCTCGGGTTCCATTCCCGGGTCCCACCAAATGTTTGTATGATCTGCAAATATTTGTTTCAGAGTTTGGGTGTTTTCTATGTATAATATGTATGGATTTACAAAAAGTATAAAATTCTTTGGACACGCGTTCTTTGTGAAGGAACCCGTGTCATGCCCTTCTGCTTGGATGCTTTTTTTTTTTTTTTTTTTTTTGTTGTGTACTGCTATATGGCAATCTGTTCCTTCAACAACAATAAGCCATTCCTCTGTTTGACCATTCGGTACTTTTATTGTTTTTTATGTAAAGCGGCTGCTCAGACTAGGAATGTCGCTTCGCTTTAGCCGCGTGTGTTGTAGGCCTCCCTTTCCACTCAATGCTGTTACTAGTTCGTTTTGATGTTCGGTTAGTCTATTTTGATATAGGATGCTGTACTGGCTTATTTCCTGTTTGACTGTTTTTATGTTATAATCCAAATACATGTATTTATTGCTTATGCAATTCGGGATGTTAAACATAGTTCTCAGTGCCTTGCTTTGGAATCTTTCAAGTATGTCTATGTTGCTGTTACTTGCTGTACCCCACAGTTGGATCCCATATGTCCAGATAGGTTTTATGATTGTTTTATAGATCATCATCTTGCTGTTGTTACTTAACTGAGAGTAGCGTCCTATTAACCAGTAGAGGCTTCGAAGCTTACCATCGAGCTGTTTACGTTTGGCCCATATATGTTTCTGCCACGTCAGTCTTCGATCAAGGTGCATTCCCAGATATTTTGCATAGTCCTGTTGAGGGATCTCTTGGTTATCCAGAGTTACAGTTGGACAAGTCTCTTTCCTAAGAGTGAACGTCACATGGACTGATTTAGTCTGATTTGCTTTTATTCTCCATAGTTTAAGCCACTTGTCTACCTCATTCAAATGAGCCTGCAGCTGTGCCGAAGCAGTTTCTGGATCGATGCTTGTAGATAATAATGCCGTATCATCAGCGTACGTTGCAGTCATTGTATTTTCATTAGTTGGGAGGTCTGCAGTATAGATCACGTATAGCACAGGCCCTAGTATACTACCCTGAGGAACGCCTGACTTGATCTCGTAGAGTTGTGAGTATTCATTATTGCATTTCACCTGAAAGCTTCTTTTATTGAGGTATGAGATAAGAATTGGCAGAAACGAATGAGGTAGCCACCTTTTAATCTTGTATACCAGCCCATTGTGCCATACCCTATCAAAAGCTTGGCTAATATCCAAGAATACCTCAGAACAGTACTTGCGATTCTCTAAACACCTGCTGATAGTGTCAACAGTGCGATGAACCTGTTCGATTGTACCATGATTTTCACGAAATCCAAATTGATGGTTTGGGACAATTTTGTTTAGATGCTCCTTCATTCTGGTAAGCAGTATCTTTTCTAAGAGTTTTCCAACCACAGGTAGTAGGCTTATTGGTCTGTACGAGGTGGTTTCCTGTGGTGGTTTCCCTGGCTTAGGCACCATCACCACTTGCGCTATTTTCCACTGTGCAGGAAAGTGCCCAAGTCGCAGACAAGCGTTAAGGATTTTGACTAGTCCCATAAGTCCCCTATGTGGTAGGTGTTTTAGGAGTGTTGCATCAATGAGGTCATATCCTGGCGCTTTACCCTCTTGGAGATGTTTTATTTCCCGCAGTATTTCTTTGGGTGATGGGGCTTTTAGGGGCAAACACATTTGTATAGCCGTTTTCAGGGATTCTTCCACTGCGTTTGTGTGGTGCTTACACGAGTCTTGAAAAGGTTGGAAGACCGTGCTTAGGTGCTCGGCAAAGGCAGTTGCTTTTTCCTGGTCAGATCTGGCCCATCCACCAGTGTTGTTTCTTATGGGTGGATTATGTGTTAAGGGTCTCTTCATTTTTTTAGTTGCTTTCCATAGTGAGTAATTAGTGTCTGAAGTAGGAGATAAGGATGCTAAGTAATTTTGCAGATTGTCATTGTTAAATTGTTTTATTAAGCTCTTTAGTTCTTCAGAACATCTATTAAAGAGTCTTTTATCTCTTGGGTATCGTGAAGTCTGCCAGGTTTTGCGTAGTCTACGTCTCTCCAGTATTTTTTCTTTAATATTTTTAGGGTATACGTTTTGTTTAAATGGTCTTCCCCTGTTCTTAGGCGTGGATTTATAAGCGGCTCTATGTATAGTTAAGTTCAATTTCTCCACTTCATTTTCAAGGTCTTCTACTGTCTTAATCTTATCTTTTAGGTTAATTGCTTGGATGCTTTTAAAATTGTTTTTAGTGAAAAGAGATTTTGAAATAATGTTAAAACCTGTTGCACGCAATTTCGTCACACGTTCTCGAGAAAGTAGAGAGTCTAAAACTTACGAAACAGCAAAAATCTTAAGCCCTATGTACCTTTTCATGTTTATTCAATAAGTGTGAAGCTTACCACCGTTTCTGCAGGCCCCTTTGCCTCTTAATAAAGAACTATGTCGGGCTCAAAACAAGTTTGACACACGTGAATAACGAATGAGCGAACACACATAAAGTCGAGCAAAGATTTGTTTTATTTGTTACGCTAAAAAAACTTGTGAAAGACAGTGTTAATAAGATATTTAAACGTTGAAGAAAACAACACAAGCACCATTTTTAAGATGGCTTTGTAACCACCGCTGTCAATCGCCGATGATGGTTTAAAAACAATCTATTGGCGCCAAATATTTGTGTGTTGCCCACTGTGTCAGATAGATAAAAGAAACAACATTATGTGTATAACAATACAAGATACATAACCTTGATTACGTGGTAATCTATTTGCACAAGTGCTAAACGGTGTGTTGTACTTTTATTGACTATGGTTTTGTATAGACAATATCACGTACCTACATAATATTTAATAATAAAACTTTATTTATCTATATTATATTACTAGAATATTAAAAAAACAACCTAGAGTATAAAAATGGGTCATAGCATATTTGCGGATGAGGTAGTTTTATTCTATTGCTCACTGAGTGAATTCACAATTACAGCATTAAGAATTATTTCATACACAGAGATATAGACAGTGTAACACTATCGCATTGGGTTAAACGTGTAACGATAGTTGTTTTGAATAAATATTTTAGTTTATTATCAATTTATTATCAGGCAGTGGACTATTAAAGGCTGTTGATGTGATGATGTGATGTGATAGGCTTACAAACGGTAGGGTTGCTGTCCTTCAAACAGGACAATCCTGTTTCTTGAAGGTCAGTACCTACATGATGTTATGAAGCTATGAAATTTTGAACAATAGCGTCATAATATAATATAGTGTGATTATATAATATATAAATAAGACTAGATATAAGACTTATGATACATTTATTGTTTTTCAAAGTATATCTATACTAATATTATAAAGCTGAAGAGTTTGTTTGTTTGTTTGTTTGTTTGTTTGTTTGAACGCGCTAATCTCAGGAACTACTGGTCCGATTTGAAAAATTCTTTCAGTGTTTGATAGCCCATTTATCGAGGAAGGCTATAGGCTATATATCATCACGCTAAGACCAATAGGAGCGGAGCACAAATGAAGAATGTTTCAAAAACGGAGAAAATTTATTACTATTGAGAGACGCAGACGAAGTTGCGCGGGTCAGCTAGTATAGTATATATTCCCTCGCTATTAATGCATTTTGCGGAAACCACTGTACAAAGCAGTTGGACCAGTCTTAAAATACTGTAAAAGTAAAGTCATGCGGTAATTTTTTTGTCAGTTTCAATAAGTTGTCGTACAATATTAGAGTCTGTAACCGCAGTCGCCGGTCGACCTTCACGTACCTCGTCATGGAGATAATCACGTCCACGTCTAAATACTACAAACCACGAATACACAGAGCTGCGACATGGTGCTTCATCACCAAATGCCAATTGAAGTCTCTGACAACTCTCTTGTTGACTTAAGCCACAACAAAAATCATAAAAAATAATTGAACGGAAATATTCACGAGTCTAATTCATTTTGATAGCGACACACAATTTTCGAAAGGACGTCACAACGAAAAAACAAATGACAGTCTCGCAAATCAAAAAGCAACATTTTCCCAAAGAGTTCCATTTACGAATTCCATAATTGTTGACTCTCAGTATGCCCAACGTATACTTAGCTGAAGTTAACAGCACTTGGAATACACACACACATAGGTATACGTTACCACATATTCACGTTTATATCAATGAAGGGGTGGACACAGGGCTTTCAAACACGGGGCGGGGGTCGTCTACTCGTCTGTAGATGACCCGAGGTATGTCGGTGGCACCAGGGCCTTCCTTTCTAGGGTATACCTGGTTCCCCGGCTATAAGTACCCGGCGAAGGCGTGCGGTTTTAGTCGGTTCGTGTCCGACATGCCACCGACAGGTGGTATCCGAGGGGATTTCCGCACGGAAAAAAAAAAAAGGGCTTTCAAACACCGATATTTTAGCACATATAATTTTAGTCCCACTTATATAATTAGGTGCACTTACATAAATGACTGCACGGATGGCGTAGTGGTTGAGGTACATAAGTGGTCGCCACGCCGCAACGCTTAATGGTACGCTAAGTGTTATAGGTTCGACGGGATGACACTTCGTGTGATCCACAAATTGTTGTTCTGAGTCTGGGTGTTCTTTTTGTCCATTTCATCTGTCTGTAAAGTCCCCCGCGACACAGGATATATATTCATAATACGGATAATGTCTTATAGAAAAGAAAGAAAGGGGCAAGTCTGTTGCCGTCATATAGGCTTTGCCGGCTTTGATTAAGAGGTAGGTGTGAAAGCTGCGAGTATAGCGAGAGAAAAAGCAGATGAGAAGAGGAGGCTGTGATGGGAAAGGAGAAATTGCATAAAAGAATGGATTGGAGAATATAAGCAAGAACTCCTGCAGGTCAGGTTCGCATATCACTATTAGAATGAACAAAATCAACGAATCCCATTAAAATTATAATCGCGAAAGTTAGTGTGGATGAATATGTGATCTCCACCATACCAGAACGGCTGAGCGAATATACATGAAATTTGACACAGAGATAGTCAGGAATAACACATGGGCAGCATACAAAATGAATCTCGTAAAATATTTTAATATATTGAAAAAAGTTGATATTTACTACACTCACACACATTTTGGCAGTTACTACACTCAAGTTATGAGTTTATGATTCAAAATTATTTTTCCTTTATACACCCGGGACTCAATGTTTACGTCAATACAAACATATTCGTATACCTTTCTAAATAATATACCTACTTATCATTAAGTTTATTCTTCTTTTGTTAATCCATACTTATGTGAAACTGTTTGTTTGTTACACTTTCACGCCTAATCTTCAATTTCTTTTATCAATGGAAAGCTACATTTTCAGCTAGTAACGTAGGCTGCTTTTCACCGCAATAACCGAAATACACGCGGCCGGGGCAGCGGGCTAGTCCATACTTATAATAAAAATGTGAAAGAGAGTTAATTTGTTACGATTTAATACGTACGTATCATCATCATCATCATCATCAACAGCCTTTAATAGTCCACTGCTGGACATAGGCCTCCCCTTAGAAAGGAGGTTTTGGCCTACTATACCACGCTGGCCAGACGGGTTTTTATAGGGTTCGGGGTGCTAGCTAGAAAACCTCCCCGTGGTGCACCCTGGAAACGCTGGCGATGGTACTGTTTCCTCCTTGTCCTCTTGGAGGAGAGGATTATCGCCAGCGGCCAATATTCTAGCAGAAGAGGCAGCCGTTCATCGGCTCTCGGGCAAGGCCTGGTCCAGCAGGGTGGGCGTGTCTGCCGGTTGCCCTGCTGGCTCTTCGCTCTTCGGAGCATGGAGGAGGAAACCTCGGTAAAAAACCTGATGGCGGGGCCCTGTAGGGGCCACAGTTTCTCCGCTGATAGCGGTGGAGAAAGGAGGACGGGCTCGGCGTGTACTGACACTACCACCGAGCAGGCAGGGGGACGTAGTCTCCCTGTCAACCGTCGGCATATCGCAATCCCGAGAAGAGCGCTGTGGTTAAGTCTCGCGGCTCTGATCGGGGGCGAGGGTCTTGGCTTAACCGCCCGGACCGCGAGGAAGATAACCTCTCTAAAAAATTCCCCGAATCCCGTGTTCTGGTGCGTGGCCAGGGGATGCATGGCTGATGGGAAGTTCAGTCGCGGCCGCGGGTGGATGGGGTGGGTTTCCCCTCCACCCGCATTAGTTTGGCCAGCCGCGAGGGGGCGGCGTCCGCGTGTGCCGGACGTCGCCTAAAGAGAGGAACAAAAACATTGAGACGGAGCCCGCACCAGGAGCGGGCTGGCGCTAGGAGGGGTCCGGATGTCTTAACAGCAGCTGTTCCCGGATCCCTCCTGTTACAGGCGCAGAGTGGCACACCGTGTGGTTTTAGTCGGTCCGAGTCCGACACACCACCCCGCCGCAAACCCCGGAGGGGTGACGGTCCGAGGGGATTTCCACACGTTAAAAAAAAAAAAAAAAAAAGAAAAGGGTTTGTTTCAAGTTTTCCTTCTCTCTGCAGTGTTGTTGTCCTGCGTAGTTTTCTCCCTTAGTCGGCTCTTACGACACCCACGGGATGAATAGGGGTGGTGACACTCTGTATTCTTAATCCGTCACCACACGGACAACGTACGTAAAGTAATCCTAATTAATACTTGCAAAATGTATCAAAGCTTTCTCAAAAAACTTTAAGTTGCAAATAAACAAATTTAAAAGTGCACTTCCACTTCCTTTTTTCGTTTTAAGTCACTTCTTTAGCAATTTGTAGGTTAACGGCATAAGTATACTAAATTGTAGCTAAAACTAAATCATATGCATCCTTTTTATTTGTTTTCGTTACGAACACATCAAATTGGAAGATATACAAAACTTCTGATGCTTCTTTTTTTATGGCAATGAGTATGTGTTTATAACGTCATCTACAACTAGAGACAGAGGAAGAGAGAATTAATAAATTAAGTCATCAACAGCCTTCACTAGTCCACTGCTTGAGGATAGGCTTCTGCTTAGAAAGGAGGTTTTGGCCTACTATACCACGCTGTAAAGAGTTGGTAAAGGTTTTGTGTCAAGTTTTCCTTCTCTTTACAGTGCTGTTGTCCTGCGTTTTTTTTTGCTCCCTTGGTCGGCTCTTACGACACCCACGGAATGAATAGGGGTGGTGACACTCTGTATTCTTAAACCGTCACCACACGGACTTTGACATCAAATATAAATATTGTAGCTACTTAATACTTAGTCAGTTTTTCTGTTTCTTGCGTACGGTGCATTTCCTGGCCGAAGTAAGATTATAGAAACATTCTTATTTGGAAAAAAAGGTTCCATCTCTCGAACTTTCTAATTTATGGTTTGGTATAGACTACAATATAAGTCCCTTAAGTGGTCTAGAATTAATATATATTTATTCGAAATTTAAGGTTTTATTTAACTTTAGAACGAAGAAGTACTGCACTACTGGTTGCGAATCAGAATAACATTTATCTGATTCTGATTCTACTGGTTGCATATACACAATACATATTCTGTTCAATCCCCACGACGTTTCCGTTTCCGATCCCCACGTTTTTATTTTTTTACTTTATTGATTGATTAATTATGTAGCTATCAATAAAACTTACTTCCTTAGTGTGTCCTAAACTAATTAGACTTAAGATGAACTCCACAGACCTTGAATCATAAAGGCGTAAGAATAAGATGCTTCTTTAAATCTCGTCAAAACTAAATAAACTCTCCGAAACTGCGTAATAAGAATCAAAATATATGTATATTTTACCCTATAATATTTTATCGAAAACGTTAAACTGTTGAAATATTTAACGGAAAAAATCGTGTTTATAACTTTGTAATGTGTACAATAAATCGTAAATGCTTTTAAAATGGCGCCAGTTTGCGGTACTTACGCACAGACAGATTAATCAATAGTGCAGCAAATGGATAATTTTATGTATAAGACATTTAAATAAATAACAACTCTCCGAATAAATTTATAAAGTTTAATCTTGATCGCCAGAGTGCCCCTACATGTTTGTAATTTATCCGATTCCAGTGTCTTTGGAGAACGTCCCAGATAGCGCACGTGTGTGGCCCTACTGAGTTAGCCGCCCATGACGACGCGGGAAGAGATAATAACTTACTGCATTTAATAAGTTTGCACCTTTAATACGCGCTATATACAATAACACGTGTAGGTCGGCAGGGAGGACTCCAGAAGCCGCCGATGCGTTCCTAGAGCTCCTCCCGACTTCCGAGGTAGACTGCCGCGGGGTTTGGCGGGTAGACCGGTTCTCCGGGAGTCCCGCACACGCCCTCCGTTGCCCAACGGAGGGTATGGTTCGAAAAGCATTCCTCGCGTAAAGTACTAGTGAATAGTCTATTGGTCTAGTGGATAATAAACGTAAGCCAAAGGTCGTGGGTTTGAATCTGGGTATAGTTTATCTATAATATGTAGGTATGTATTTAGAAATATATAGGTAAATATGTTTATCAGTAGTCTGGTTACTATAGTACAGGCTCTGGCAAGTTCGTTATTAGTCGACCGTGGGTGAAATGTGTCAAGTAAAAAAAAAGAAACGGAAAGAAAAAGTAGCAAATTTACAAATTGCTATTATGGTGGGAGAGCCATGCTTCAGCACAAATGGAAGGACTTGACCGGAGTGATACCGCGGCCTCACAAAACCGTTGTTCAGCAGTTCTCCCGTAACTATTCACTAAGTGAGTGAGGCATCCGGAACCCCATAATTGTGGGGGGAGACTCAAAGGGCGACAATATAATTGAGACTGTTCAGTTGTCTATGGGCTGCGGTAGTCTCCTACCATCAAGGAACCTGTCTGCTTGTCCCCATACCATAAAAAAAAAGTTTAGAAGTCAACCGGGAACTCTTGAGTCTTCCAATTTGGTCTGCAATTACCTACTGTTTAAATGAAGAACAGAAAGGACATAGTTTTTACTAGTCCTATTGTTTTATTTATTTTTTGGATATACTTATAAAATCTATATTACCTCAAGTGATGCTGCGAAGCTAAAGACAAAGAATAATCTGCAGTGTCGCTAGCTGTTTTACCACAAACGCTATCACAGAGACAAAAATCAGGTGGATTTTGACGTAAAATTTACAATAATCATGCAGCATATTGTAGCATTAAGACCGCCGTTGTACAATTTGCATTAGAAGGTCAAAAAATAAATAAAAAAATAATAGTATCCTAAAACTTCAATTGAGACTCACTTTAATTTTTGTGTTAATTGGTAACTAAAAAGTGATCCTTGGCCCCCGGTCCATAAAAATTAAAAAATTAAAACTGGCGCCGTCATTTAAAAGTCACACACGCGCCAAAATACACTTGTTGCTCCGCGTTAGTAAATACCGAACGCCTACAAAAATAAACACAGCAATAACAATAAGTATACATTGCAGATTCAAGCATAAACATTTAAGAAAATATTATTAATGTAAGTATTCTTATTCTTGTAATCTGATTAAGAATACGGAATGTCACTACCCCAATTCATCCCGTGGGTGTCGTACGAGCCGACTGAGGGCGCAAAACAACGCAGGACATCAGCACTGAAAAAAGAAAGAAAACTTGACACTAACCCCATACCAACCCGTCTGGCCAGCGTGGCATAGTAGGCCTAAGAAGAGGCCTATGTCCAGCAGTGAACTATTAAAGGCTGTTGATATGTGATGTAATATAAAAATGTTAAGTTGGTTTGTGTACGCTTGAGAAACTCAAAAAGATCTGCACTGATTAAAAGATGACACTATAAACAAACCTCTTCAAAGATAGCTTTTATCAATTCTTCTTTTCTCATCAATGCAACCAAAATATACCACAGCGAAGTGTGGCAGGGTACAGCTGTTAGAATAAATTATTTAGTATTCACTAATAGTAAAGAGACCAACCACATAGTAAAACGACCACTCTTAAGTCTAAATGCGAAAACCGAAGCCCACAAACAATACCAATAATAGTAAATAGAGGCATATCGTTGGACCTTTTTGTCTGAGCAGATGGCGTAGTGGTTTAAGCGGTCATCTCGCCTCTTCTTACTGCGCGAAGTGTTGTGGGTTCTATCCCCACATGGGACGACACTTTGTGTGATCCACAAATTGTTGTTCTGAGTCTGGGTGTTCTTTGTGTCCGTTTCATGTATATTTGTAAAGTGCCCCGTGATACAGGATGAATTCCTAGTCCTTGTCTTTTAAAAAAAGAACAAAAAAGAAAAAGGAACAAAATAATAAAAGTGTATTTTTATCTATATAATTATGAACACTGTTATTAATAAACAATTACCAACAAAAAAAAACAATAAAAACATAGACACATTTTTAAGTCAATCGACAACTTAGTGAAACTTTTTTTTATTCCAAAGACAAATAGTATTTTTTTTAATTCTCGTACAATCCGTGGGTAAGGTAAACTCAGTAAGTAAACGGCCCATCTGCTCCTCCACTAATTATATACGACAAGTCCAGTGTGAAGGAGAAATTATCTAGGTTGTAATGGCGATGTTATCACTCGAACATAAATAATGGTTATTAGTTCGATGTTGGAAGGGTGATAGGGTGATATACGAACATGTTCTGTATCACTGACACTGGTCAATTCTTTACACTATACGTCAAGTTTTTTATTACCACAGATATTTAAATGGTGCTACAAAAAGCGTGGTATTTTATGTAATCTATGCGTGGATTAATACGTGACGAGAATTTGGTGTCGCAGATGTTATACTAACAGTATATTGTAAAAGTGTAAACAGCCATAATGTTTTATCAATGTGTTTATGGAACGATGTTCCTTATCGCGCGTTACACTGAGTGGACGGGAGTGAAACCGAAAAATGTGTAACAAGACTTTGTTCCGACACTTCTTGTGGTACTTCGTTCCGACCGGGGTTCAAAAACTTGGCTGGCCTGTTGGTTTAGTAGTTAGTGATCTTGACTGCTAAGCCAGAGGTCGTGGGTTCGATTCCCACCCAGGACAAATACTGAGTGATGAGAGCGATCATTTGTTGTGTCTGGGTGTAATTTATCTATAAATATATATAGTATGTTTATCAGCAGTCTGATTACTACACGGCTCTGCTTAATTTGGAATTAGAAGGCCGTGTGTGACATTATTGAAATTTTTAAAAAAGGGAACACGTGGCTAAGTATACATATTAACTTGTAATAATACAGAGTATAGACTCAGTATTATGATAGCACTATAATTTTACACTTTTTTTTTGTAAATATAACAATATAAAATGTATAGAAAACACCCAAACGCCGAAACAAATATTTGCAAAGCATACAAACATTTGGTCCGAGTCGAGAATCAAACCCGAGAACTAAATTAACTAAAAAGTAGTTAAAGGAATTATGTTTTGATGCTTTTCACCGAGTGAGTGAGGTTACCGGAGCCCAAACCCTCGCTGCTTCTGCCTCTAGGGGGAGGGACTGAAAGGGCGGCTACGCGGCGACTCTTGCCTTGCAGGTGTCCAGGGGCAGCGGTTGGCACTTACCACCAGGTGACCCGAACAGTGGCATTCCGGGAGTGCCGACAGAAGTGAAAACTTGAAAATTGAAACACTTTTGATTATAACAGGTTTTTTTTCGATACCAAAAGTTCCTTGTGTGGCACTTGTAGTGCCACTCATCCTCCTCCCTGAGGAGTGCTGGAGCTCCAAAAACCTTACTAACTCGGTGTAAAGCAAGGAAACAACTACTTAAAATCGGTTTTCTGTGAGGTTCTGTCACTCCGTTCACGCCGGCCCATATTAGTCGAATTTACCATTTTAATAGAAAAAGATCTGCTTAGTTTATGTCTAAATAGCGATGATCTGCCGAGGTTCACAGGGTTTTGATTTCTAGGGCAGACCAGAGACCCTGGCTGTAAGACTTGATGACGTAATACTGTGTGGTTTTAGTTGCTTCAAGTCCTACATACAAAATTGACCATTGAGTTCCCTCAAGTAATAAAAGGATATCGACGATGTAATTTCAAGTACTCGTATTAATATTTATAAAATTGTTAGTAATTGCGTAATAATACTCTCCACATGTTGGGACACTGCAAGTGCAGCGATTATCCGTTACGTAAGTATATAAATACGATATTACTTCCGTTTCATTCACACTTAATCTCCACTTTCATAAACATTACGTACTTTTAACAACTGGAAACAATTTCTTTCCCTTTTGTCAGTAACTCCCTATCAGGTTCCATTGGTCTTCTGTAAGGCACTTTAGAGGTTGAATATTTTGTAGCGTAACTTTAAAAAAAGAGTAGGTTTCTTCAAAAAGGTTCGATCTTAGGTGCTAACTTGCTTAAATGAAAAATAAAGATTCAGTTAATTTTTTAAAGTCAAATCAGCATTAAATTTCTATAAACGGTCTTCGTATCTATAAAGCGGCAGGTTCTATAAACGTGTAAAATTAAGGCCCAGTCCGCACAGCAATATTTTTTCGCAAAATTCTCGCGTTCATTTTGTATCAAATCACATATAGTCCTATATAGATAGCGGATAGTCCTATATAGATCCCATGTGTTACAGAATGTTGCGTAATAAAAGGCGCGGTAAAATATCGTTGTGCGGACGGGGCATTGGATTTGTGTTGTAACAATTTACTAATTTCAAATCCCTTTCAAATACGGTATTGCCATTTCAAAAGAACTAAAAAAAGTATGCGAATACTAAAGTTTAAATGGTCGTCTTGACAAATATAAACAAAACATTAGTATAAGCACATGTCTGTGCCACCTACAGCGCTAGAACAGAAGGTCAGCGATAAATCAATCCCTCTCCTGATATTTTGACAGCTACGCAGCCATCTTGAATTGTAGCACATCACTTGTGTGGTCCAACTTACTAAAAATTAACCCCTGAAGTATAAACACCCTTTAAAAAACTTTTAAAACCAAAATTTTAAGTAAAAAATATCTTTAGAAATTAAAGATAGATTATGAGAAATGACAGAGATAAGATATGGAAAACTTTTTTAAACGTCATGCGTATAAGAGGAGTCTATGGTTCAAGTGTTGACTTAAAAACCGCCAAATATTATAAAAGCGAAGAACGTTTCTATGAATGGCGTCAAGATTTTTCAAGCTAATCAAAAAGTTCTTTTTGTGGTAGTTAAGTTGTAGGTTATAAAACCTGAGGCTTACCGGGCATAGGCTGGGTGATGTTTTTAAAGCCTCAAACAGTATTTCACTGCGGCCTTCTAAAGTAAAGACTTTTTTATTTGTTATTACGTGGGTCACACTAAAAGTTTTCAGGATAGGCCAAGATAAGACAAAAATCCTATGAAAAATTTATTTGAATTTTGAATTAGGAACAAATGGGTTATGACTTCATATGTTGTTTTTACAAGTTTAAAAAGAGTCGTAAATTATTGATTGATTTATTAGATTTGACCATAGAAAATTTTCTTTCCATGATTTATTACGCTTTACGGTCTTTTGTTTTTTTTTTAAAGACAACTCCCGCACTATATATCCTGTGTCGCGGGGACTTCCAGACATACATGAAACGGACAAGCTAGATTGTGAACAACAATGTGTGGAACACACAAAGTGGTGTCCCATGTGGGGATCGAACCCTCAACACTCAACGCAATAGGAAGCGGCTCGGTGACCGCTTAAACCACTACGCCATCCTTGCAGTCATGCAGTCTTACTCAACAACAATGTTAAGATAGTCTTCGACTGAAATATCATTATGAAGGTCCATCTCGTGCCACTGTTTACTGAGCTAGTGAGTCATCCTCCTTACAGTCCCAACCTGGCTTCTTGTGACTTTTATTTATTTCCAAAAGATAAAAAATAAACTTAGGGGAATTCGTTGTATGAATCCTAAAGATGACTGCATTTGTAAGAGGTGCGCAAGGGATGGCTTGCACACCTTTTGCGCAGTAAAAAAGAGTGGGCTTACTGATTCATTCGATGGGTCTATCGCATGTGGAGGTGCTTAGAAAGGAAGGGAAACTACTTCGAAAAGTAATAATAATTTTGCAAGAATCTTAGGTGTCTAGAGACTTAAGCTAGTCCTTCTTAATCTCTGTGTAAGTATAGTTTCAGTCAATAGTAATTGAAATACTGAAAGATACGTTGAAGAAATTCTCATTGAACACGTCGGTCCTTTAATGGTCAATATGGGTGAGAATGCCATATTTATGCATGACGATGCATGTCTATATACAACAAGGATTGTAAATACTTACCTTAAACAATCGTGTTCCATCTATGTATATAAAATAACTTACCCTGACTGAGAGATTCATCAATCTGTGGAAAGGGTCATCGTCTGCGGTATTTTCGGACCGATACGACCTTCAAACCTTGAAGAAAACAGCGTACTCCTTCCTAAAAGGCCGACAACGCGTTTGTGACTCCTGAGTTACAGACGTTCATGGGCGGCGATAGTCACTTTCCATCAGGTGACCCGTCTGCTCGTCTGCCCCCTCTAACATAAAAAAAAACGCAGAGCCTAAACCGCTAAGGCAACGAACTTGAAGTTTAGCAGCTGATGTTTTTCATGTTGTAATCTATAACTAAGAAAGGATGATTGAAAACAGTGATATGGAAGTTCGGTTTTTTTACTGTTAGAAATACAAAATAGGAATTAATCACTCGAGCTTAACCGGTGTTAATAGTTAGTAATATTATAATTATGTTTATGGCAATTAAAATTCGAGCACGCTTGGGATAAACTCGGACGGTTTGCCAAGCTCTCAGATTGTATGATCTCAGGACCTAATATGAGTTTATTTTACATTGACTCAATCGTCACGGTTCTGCGTTTCATTTGAAACCGAAACGAAATCTTCACCAATGGCAACGCCAAATGCGGTCGCCGTGACGATTGAAAATCAACTATGCAGAGATCGATAGCCTTACAGGCCCTCTGAGAGCGAGAGAACTCCCACTCCGATGGCCGCCACGAGGTCTCGCCTCTGCTCAACCCACGCCGGGCACTCTGCCAGCGTGTGGAGAGCCGTGGACGGTCTGGCCATTGCAGTGGTGGCACTCAGGCAGGCCCTCTGCCCCCTGAGGTCAAGCTAAATAAGGAAGAACGTAGTCGTTGTCCGTAGGTTCAGTACAACAACTAGTTTGGTATTGGTATTGGTTGTAGTCTTCGGTTGCCACATTTAGACTCATAGTGGTCCTTTATGCCTTTATGTCGAGGATTGGTTGACTAGGTGAGGCAGCCAAGCTCCTTCCAGAAGCGCAGAAGCCTCTTGGGGCGTTCACAGACTTCTAGGAGCGACTTTTTTTTTTTTTTTTCTTATTTTAAAAAGACAACTCCCGCATTAGGAATAAATCCTGTGTCGCGGGGGACTTTACAAACATACATGAAACGGACACAAAGAACACCCAGACTCAGAACAACAATTTGTGGATCACACAAAGTGTCGTCCCATGTGGGGTTTGAACCCACAACACTCGGCGTAGTAGGAAGCGGCGTGGCGACCGCTTAAACCACTACGCCATCCGTGCAGTCTAATTTATATCGGGAATGATACTTGCCCGTTGTGTGGCCAGTACAACAACTATATAAGACTAGAATTGTTCACATTAATTTGCTCTCATCATATTAGTGCCAATCTTTATTTTATCATTTGAAAAGTAATAACAAATTGGATTTGTGATATATTTAATTTCTTGCAGACTGGAATATTGGTCTAGTGGTTAGCGACTGACTGCTAACCCAGAGCCTCAGGCCTGAGCCTAAAGAGGACAGAGGAGGTCGTTCAGCGACCCTAACTGAGCATAACTTGCTCGCAGAAGCAGTTGAGACACTGTCACATAACATCACATCAACAGCCTTTAATGGTCCACTGCTGAACATAGGCCTCTCCTTAGAAAGGAGGTTTTGGCCTACTATACCACACTAGTCAGACGGGTTTGTGTCAAGTTTTCCTTCTCTTTGCAGTGCTGGTTGTCCTACGTTAGTCGCCTCTTACGACACCCACGGGATGAATAGGGGTGGTGACACTCCGTATTTTTAATCCGTTATCAAACGGACTGAGTGAGACACTGTAAACCCGGCAAAATATTTAGTGTTTTATTGACCATTGTTGTACTAAAACACATACTGAAATGAATTTATCTAATAAACACATTTATTAATATTGAGATTTTCATGTTACACGTATAAATTGTTGCAGAATGCTTTACAAAACGATTCAGACGCAAGTAAATATAACAAAATGTTAAGTTAGCAGACCAGTAATTGCTACACAGTAGTTCGTGGCTCAGTAAGTGCTGTACGAACAATAAAAACGAGATAAGTGAAACATGCGGAAACCGCTCTCCGGAAGATAGCGTGCGACCAGTACGCGCTGTCCGACGAGGTGGGGCCTTACTGTGCGCGGGGATGCAGACACACGCTAACCTAACGCTTTAATTTAAATACTTACGCAGGTAGGTACAGAAGGTACAGAGCAAATGAATAGACGGTGGTAAGTGACTACCGCCGCCCTCTACAGTTAGGCAGGGGGGGGGGGGGCACACTCACTTGGTGAAAAGCAATGAAAGAACTTTTTTGAGGCCGGTTTTCTGTAAAGCCGTGCTACCACTCCGGTAGTGCCGTCCCATTTGTGCTGATGCATGGCTCTCCCATGACATATGAATAAGAATGTGATACATAGAAAGAGACACGAACGTAGATAGAATGTTACTCAGCATTTTCCCTGTATTTGTACCTCTTAAGATAGGCAACCAAAAAAAGGAAGAAAGCTTGAAATGAAAGCGAAGGTATCGCAAATACAAAAAAAAAGGAGGAGATTCTCAATTCGACTGTATTTCTTTTTTTTTTCTTCTTAGTCGTCGCTCTTATCAGAGTTGTCATGGCTATCTTGATGATGGTTCTCTGACAGCAGCCAGGGTACGCCTCACAACTGCTCCCTCTTTTCCCTGCTGATAGTAATCCTTACGCAAATTACTAGTAGATATAAACGTAAAAAAGGTAAGCTTCTGTGGTTGAAGTTCCATGGCGGTCTATATTTTAGGATTTTTTGAATATCTCGCTGGCACTTAGTATGTTACAGATCTACGCAAGCGGAAGGTGAAATAATGGTGCCAATTCTGTTGCTTGAAAACTCTCTAAAATAAAATCACAAACGTTTCTTATTCTGAAAACCTAATATTTGATAGGACAAAATTTTTTTTAGCGATTTTTAGTTTAGTCTAGAGAGTTTTCGAACAACAGAATTGGCACCAATATTATATAAATTAACCTTTGTTTTATAAAGTTTTAGGAAAATACTTTAACTGAATCGAGACAAAATATTTTTGTTGAAAGAATCAAAGTTGTTTTAACAGTTTTTAGGAAGCTCACGCTCGACTGTCTGTCTGACATACGTCCGGTGCCAATCAGTAAAATTATTACTCACATTAAAGTGTACGGAAAAAATGTACACGACTGACCTGTTGGTCCGGTGGTTAGTGACCCTGACTGCTAAGCCGGAGGTCGGGGGTTCGATTACCACTAAGGACAAATAATTGTGTGATGAGCACGATCATTGCAATCTGGGTGTAATTTATGTATAAATATGTATGTATTTAGAAATATATATAAAAAGTTTTTTAGTAATTTATGATGTACAGGCCTATGATAGACATAGGTTAGTTAATCATCACGTTATTATTTCATCATTGTTGTCTAACACAGAAGTACAATCAAAAGAATTTAGTCGATTAATTCAATTAATGTGAAACTAATGTACCCAAAAAATCAATAAGTCTACTTTTAACACTCGGACCACGCGCATAAACGGATAGGTGTTTTTGCAACGGCTGTTATGTCATCATGGCGCTACAACGCACTGTACGCTACGTGGTTTTAAACCCATTTACATCGCATCAATTTCTATAATATTAACATATTTTTTGCGTTAAGATCCATTTTGAAGAGACTTACAACTGGGTCAAACTTGTATTTTATTTGTAGTGTCTAAAAATGCTGGAGAAATAAGGCCACTCTTCTTTCTGCAGACCCTATTACATAAATGTACAATTTCAAGTATTGACGGTTCAGACATGGGTATTCTATAAAAATAATAGATTGAAACGGTGACTCATTACAGACGATTCTTTGGGCTAAACTTAAATAAAAACCAGTGGAGAAGCTGGACTCGCTATCTCTAAATTCAGAAGTAGTAGACATCTTCAGGATCAGAATATCGCTTGTAACAATAAATGACAATAGACTTCCCAGCTGGTTTCTTGGACTTGGATTACTAAACACTGGATTGAGAATAAAAATGTTGTGAAAAATACTCTCAAATAAATAGAATAACTGAGTTCTCGGATCTTCAGTTAACATCTCAAGGGTCTTAAGTCACACCAAAATCTAGTATGTTTCTATATTTCGAGCTAAGAAAATAAAAGAAATGAAAAGAATTTCGGCGGCAGCGAGTAATTTTTTTTCTGTCGCACAAATAGCTTGAGCAAATAGCAATAGGGAATATGCACGTGACACCGAAATGGACAAAATATTTTTATTTGTAATTTTTGTTGCTAAAAAAAGATACCCATACAATTATTTTTGAAATTTATTATAATTTAATAGTGAAATTTAATCATCAAAAATTGGCTTTTTTAAGATTCCCTCGCAAATTTCTAAAACGCAACGCTATTGGTTGAATAAAACGTGACGTCAACCTACACTGTCAAAAGTGTCAACAAGTTGTGTGTATTTGTAATATTTGGTTTCTGGTGATTATTTGTTTCATTTTAAGTTAATAACTAATACGTTTTCAGTGTTAAATTATTAAATTCCCGCGTAGAAAGACTCAACACAATGACTGAATATTTAAAATTGCACTTTGTCAAGTGCAGTTTTGATATTATTTGGGCACAAAGGAACGGCACAATCGTTATAATAAGTTTTTATTGGCTTTTCCATGGTAATAAGTTAATTTTTATCACTCACTTTTTTAACTTTCACAAACTTTGTGAACTTCACTCCGTTGTTGACATCGAATTCGTCTGAAAGTGGAATCTGACGTCACAAAAAAAGCGCGCCAAAATGGACGTGTTCAAATTGCCCCAAAATGATAGTGATTTTAATTAATTTTTTTTTGCTTAACGGTTTATATTTCGGATGTGTTATATTTATTTTTGGTAATGTAATAACTAGTAGAATCGTTAAAAAAAAAAAAAAAATACATGCATATTCCCTATTATATAAGTAATTTTGACATTATTTTCGTGTATTCTACATTATATTGTTTCATTTGTAAATGTGTATAAAGTTTTACGACACCAACAGTTTAGATATTTATTCACATCACATCACATCAACAGCCTTTACTAGTCCACTGCTGGACATAGGCTTCTCCTTAGAAAGGAGGTTTTGGCCTACTATACCACGCTGGCCAGACGGGTTGGTATAGGGTTTGTGTCAAGTTTCTGCGTAGTTTGCTCCCTTAATTGCCTCTTACGACACCCACGGGATGAATAGGGGTGGTGACACTCTGTATTCTTAATCCAAATAGTACTCCGTGTGGTAACACACGGAGTACTACTCAAATTGGACGTTCATCAAAATGCGTCGCGAAAAGATTTCTATACTTTTAACATCCACGCTCAATTAACAAAGGTAGTATTACTCACTATTATAAATAGAAAGCCTTTGGGATTAACCTACATTTTCATTGAAATAAGAGTTCGTCAGCTTTCTTTACAGAGGGGCAGCTCTTATGAAAAGGATTTTTGATGCTATTTCACAACATAAGCAATGAAATGATGTTGGTAAGAAATGTCCAGAGGCGGTAGTTGCTTACCATCAGGTGACCCGTCTGCTCGTTTGCCCCCTTATACCATAAAAAAATGATGAAATGATATTTATTTCTGCAAGTAAATCTTTTCAGATATTTTTACAAGTCGGACTTTACAGCTAGTAGGCGCCGGCATTTCCTAAGACTCCACAGGAGTGTCTTCTTCTTTAAGTCCGTATACAATGTTACAGAGAACTATGTGAGTGCAGTATAGGTTCTGGGTTGGCCTTTTCAGGAAAGGACAATAGTTTTGGGTCGGCCCGTCCATACGGGCGGAGAAGGAGGTCGTGGGTTTGATTCCCACCCAGAACAGTTTTTGTGTGATTAGCACAGTCATTTGTTTTGTTTCTGGGTGTAATTTATCTATAATATGTATGTATTTAGAAATATGTAAAGTAAGTTTATCAGCAGTCTGGGTGCCATAGCACAGGCTCTGCCCAGTAATTTGGGATCAGACGGCCCTGTGTGAGATGTGTAAGCTTATTATTATATATAAAAGTAGAATACGAGTATATATATATATGCATATATGGCGAAAAAAGAGATTGTTATCGACTAGAGTAAGCAGTGAAATAACGAATGATAGAGTAGAGTCGTTCGAGGGTTTCCCGTCTACAAACAGTTCAACCTCCTTTCTAAGGAGAGGTCTATGTCCAGCAGTTGACTGTTATAGGCTGTTGATGATGATGATGATGATGATGAACCAGTTCAAGTTTCAGGTATGTGTTCAAAGCACAATCCGTTCGCATAACCAATATCCCTTTCCTATTGCCTTCTCTGTATTCATCTCTAACTGTGTGCCAGGGTTCCCTAGTACAGATGCCAGTCCACCACAACGGTCTTGAGCAAATTATTGTATTAACCTAGTATTAAGTAATCACTGATCTTCCTTTCTAAACTGCGTTTAATAAAAATAATATTTTCGGACTTCTGACACATAACGCCAACTAGCTGACTATGAAAGCTATAATGACTGATACAGTATTTTTATACTCTTTTTCGTAAATACATACATATTATACATAGTAAACACCCGAACTCCGAAACTAAAATTTACGGATAGTACAAACATTTGGTCCGACCCGGGAATCGAATCTCAGCTCGGCAGTCCTTTTCCTTTGATATTGAACTCTCAACTCTCCATCTACTTTCTATAGCGACCAGTTTGCCATATTACATAAGTGGAACTAAAATTATAGTTTGTAAAATGTACACTTTTAATACATCTCCGTCTACCCGTTCGGGGTAAAAGCCTGAGTGTATGTACGTAGAGTAGGGTATTAAAGACAAATTGCACCGGCACTGAATGCGGCAAATTATAGATATTGTATACGTCAATCAACAGCCTATAATGGCCTACTGCTGGACATAGGCCTCTCCTTAGAAAAGAGGTTTTGACCAATGGGTTGGCCAGACGGGTTGGTACAGGATTTGTGTCAAGTTTTCCTTCTTTTAATAGTGCTGTTGTATTGCGTAGTTTGCTCCCTCAGTCGGCTCTAACCCCACCCACGGGATGGAAAAGGATGGTGACATTCCGTATTCTTAATCCGTCACCACACGTCATTATAGTATAGCAGGTATAAAATAGGATTTATTATTAAGCTATTTTTTTTTAAACAGAACTAGTGATTACAATTACTTAAATATAACATTCGACGACCGGATTTCATAGTGGTTTGTGTAACAGACTGCTATTCGCTCAAGTCAAACATTTGTGTGCATGGACATTTAATGTTTGATTTGGTCTGGGTGTTTCTATGTACAATATGTATGTATTTATAAAAAGAAGTATAAATGTATTTATATATCAGTTGTCTAGTAGCCATAGCACAAGCTCTGCTTAGTTTGGGACTAGATGGCGTTGTGTGTATGTAGTAAAATATATTATATTAAATATATAACATGATACAGACATTTCGGAATCATGATACAAAATTGTCTAATTGGTTTTCGGTCTAGATAACTAGCGTCTACATAACAAAAACAAAACAAATTTACAAGCACTATTTTGTGTTAAATGAAGAAAGTGTGGCAACATTCTATACAATCGTACATAGATTATTTACAAAGATAAATTTGTAGATTTCTTTATTACGCTAACATCCAGTGTTGTAACATATTTGACTGCACGGATGGCATAGTTGGTTTGATCCCCAGAAGGGACAACACTTTGTGTGATTAACAAATTTTTGTTCTGAGTCTGGGTGTTATTGGTGTCCTTTTTTTTTTAAGACAATTCCCGCATTAGAAATATAACCTGTGTCTCGGGGGAGTTTACAAACATACATGAAACACCTAGGACAGGACACCCCACCCAGGACACCCGAAGGACACCCAGACTCAGAACAACAATTTGTGGATCACACAAGGTGTCGTCCCATGTGGCGTTTGAACCCACAACACTCGGCGTTGTAGAAAGCTTCGTGGCGATCGCTTAAACCACTACGCCATCCAGTGCAGTCCTCCATAAATGTAAAGTCCTCGGCGATTTAAGATCTTTTCCTGGTACGGGAGGTGATATTAAAAAAGGTATCGTGTATAAATGGCCCTAAATTAGGCGCTATCTTACAATGTTGCCAACAAATTGTATTTCTATGTCTTCTATTACCATAGATTATATAATATATTGCTCCTAAAAACTCAAACTTATTTTGCAATTTTACCGCATGATTAATAAACAGAGCAGGTCTTAAATTTCATTTTATATTAAAAAATATGACAGAAATTTTAACAATTTTGTATGAAATAACAAGGATTGACGTCACACCTCAGTAAAAGGAAACTTGATTGACACATTGCATGGAGTGTAATCCAACGTCATGCCTACTGGTTAATGGAGATATTTTATTAAAGTGATCTTCATAGAGATCGTTTTAGCGCTAAGATTGTCCACTGTTAAGTACATTTGTTACATTAAGTGTCTTTTCGACTGTTATTAGTTATATGTAACATAGAATATTTTTTCTGCCAATATTATAGTGAACCACATTCACTAGCAAGAAATGCTTCGATTAAGTTTTTTATTTGCAGTAATTGAAAGATTGATTTGGATTCGGTCAAAATGAATCTTTATAATCTGATTTGCGTTTTTTGGCAGTTGTTTGTTATACATACAACCCTATCACGATGACAGTGTTTTTTAACGTTTGTCTCCTTATTTCGTTGTCACAGGCAGTACCCCTGAAGGCCCTCTTATCTTGACCTCTACATATAATCCTTCGGCCTATCGGTCTCCCCTATTGAGGTCCTCAGCAGTGCGTATGGCTTAGCAAACCCTTTCGTTGACTGTGTTGCGAATCTGATCTGTCCACTGCATAGGTTCTTCCTCTTTTCTTCTGTCCCTGTATTTTTCCTGTTACCAGGAGCTGTTCAAGGTTGTCGCTGGTTTTTTCCTGGCAATGACATCAAAGAAGTCCAAGATCTAACGTAGGCACATGATCCAAAGTCACACAGTGATCCCTATACAAGCATTTACCATAATCACCGTTTTATCTAGTTCAACTGAGGTTTGAAGATCAAGGGATGAGAATTAACAATGAAGATATTGGTCTTCCCGTGTTAAAAAAATTATTTATTTTCATTTCTAGAGCATAGAGTCTTACTTTGAAAATTATCATGCGCTATTATTTTTGAGTTTTTATTAATTTACAAATGTAAATTTACAACGAATGCTTTGACAAGACTAAGGTCTCCAATTCTCACTGGAGTGGGTGCGAAATGGGCATTCGACGTAGTTTTCGTCTTATCCAGGTTCATTTTAAGACCTTCTTTTAGAGACTTTTAGAGACCCTGTATCAGTGGCGCAAGGAGGCGCGGGAGTTGGGTCGGTGTCCCGAGATTCGGGAAATCGATGATCGGAAATCCCAACTCCGCCAGGTCATCATAGGGGAGTGGAGGGAACGACTCGGGCAACCGGGCACGCCGTCAGCGGCGGTAAGACCCGTTATGGAGGATTGGCTCGAGAGGCGTCACGGGACCCTCTCATACCGACTGACGCAGGTGATCACTGGGAAAGGATGTTTCGGGGATCACCTGTGTCCGATGGCCAGACCGTGGACACGGCTCTCCACGCGCTGGCAGAGTGCCCGGCGTGGGTTGAGCAGAGGCGAGACCTCGTGGCGGCCATCGGAGTGAGAGTTCTCTCTCTCGATAGCCTGATTGCAGCTATCGTGCGGAGCGAGAGTGCGTGGAACTCTGCCGTCTCCTTCTGCGAGCAAGTTATGCTCGCGATGGAGACAGCGGAACGGGACCGGGAGAGGTTTAGAACTCTCCCGGCCCGTCAGGCCCGGGAACGGGCCAGGTACCGCAGGCGACTCAGGCGCCGGAGGTCGCAGAACGACCTCCGTCCTCCATAAGCGCAGGCCTGGGGGTGACAGGTGAGGCCATCTGTCACCCTAGCAGAAGCAGGCCGGGGTGGCGGCGAGCGCTCGCTTCTAGGGAGCAGAGGGAACATGGGGTTCCCATACGGGGGGGGGGGGGGGGGGGGGGCCTCTACTCGTCTGTAGATGGCCCGAGGTATGTCGGGGCACCAGGGTCAATTTAAATTTCAATTTCAATTTATTGCAGGTCTTCCTTTCTAGGGTATACTTGGTTCCCCGGCTATTAGTACCCGAGATGGCGTGCGGTTTTGGTCAGTTCGAGTCCGACATGCCACCGATAGGTGGTATCCGAAAAAAATTAAATAAAAGGGTCACTTTGTTTTTATGTTTTTTTTTATATACGTCACACATCTCACACACGACCGTCTGATCCCAAACTACTATGGTAACCAGACTGCTCATAACCATACTTATATATCTTTAAATACATACATATCATAGATAAATTACACCCAGACACAGAACAAATGATCATGTTCATCACACAATATTTTTCCTGGGTGGGAATTGAACCCACGACCACCGGCTTAGCAGACAGTGGCAATAACCACTAGACCGTGAATTTTATTTAATGTAATTGACCTATTTAATTAATTGTAAGTTTTGAACATAACTTACAATTAATTAAACTAGGAAGCCACGGAATGTAATAACCATCGATTCCCGTCACCTTCTTTGGCTTGTAATAATACTGTCATACTTTCTAGTGACCATAATAACTTTAAAAAATTGAGCACATGTAGATAAAAATAAAACAAAATTTGTTATTCACTCTCCTTGCTGCGCCCGATAGTACAATCGAACTGTACCGTCACACTTCTAACTAATCTATTAATTCCACAAACACCACATGCATTGCCGTTTAACAGAAAACTGTTTCTTATTTCCCCTTCAAGAAGCCGCAATGCAATTCAACTTTACCAATAACCTCACTCTAGATTTTCTGTTAGATAAGCCAGTTGTGCGAAGACCCTATCACTGAATGGAAAGGTATGTTGTACATTTCACCAAGTATAAAATGCTTGTGGGGATCACGAATTGCACCAGTCAATACTTAGAAGTCGACAACAGCATCTAAACATCTCAACATGATCGCTTTTGTAAGTTTTTTACTAACATTATATAATTTAAGGGTGATATTTAATAGGCGACATATTATATAATCGAACTTTTGATAGTACCGGCTGATATGTGTTTCCATGGCCTAAAAAAAATAATTGTGTCTATTACAAGGATTTCAAGTGTCATGACTTGAAATATACTTAATTTTTTATGTGATTATGTTAATTGATATTACACGCTCCGGATGTAATGAATGTGTAATTCAACATAATATCGGTAATGTTTAGTGACATAATAGTAGAGTTATGTTATTTTTATTGTAATATCCTTTTAGAAAATCCCGACAGTGTAGTGCTTTTTTAATTATGTATAAATCACAGAACCAAAGCAAGTGTCCGGAAGAAAAAAGAATAGATTTTTTTTTTAATTATGACAGATCTCTAAAATTATAAAAAGATTGTCTTTGTATTTTATGATTGTCTAGGAGCTACCTAATTATTTTTTACAACACGTTATATTATTTATTATCTACACTGACGATTTAAAACACATGTTAATTAGTTATGATTGGGGTATACTACTGTATGCAACTACGCATGTTATTTATAGCACGGTAGACCGAATATGACATTCCGATTACATCTTTCGAAGGCAGACAGTATTTTAAAAAAAGAATTAATTCAATAATGCGTGTATAAGATACATATTTAAAAATAAGTATTTGTTCGTCGATATTTTTTGTAACCTGCAGAACAACATTTTTAATTTGGAAACACATAATCGTTTCAAGTCGTCACATAGTGTTTGTTGTTTTAAGTTTTAAACGAGTAAGTACAGGTGAAATTTTACCTACATTTAATTTTTAGTCGATTAATCCGTTTGTATTCATAACACTCTCAGTGCAGAATATCAATAAAAATGCTATATTTAAGCACGCCGTTAGTGAGTTTTTTACTAATATTTTTTGATTAAAATTAAAAGATGTTTTATTTTTAAATAGTGACGTTACGACAGATCCGTTGACATTTTTTTTTTACTTTATCCTTGTAAACAATCCTATTACATCTTTTCTTTTATTTATTTTATATCAAAGATTTTAATTGTTTAATATCCCACTGTAATACGGTATCTGTACAAAATATATTTACGTAACAACTTTACGTAAGTTCTTGTAATGTGAGAGTACCTACTTCCAAAGGGTCATTTCATAAATTTTAAATATTGTGATGATTTTAATAATGCTCACACAAAACTTGACTAGCTAAGGTTTTGATTTAAATGATCCCACTTATACTTAAACAAAAATCACTCGCTTCTTAAATACGTGTAATAAGGACTTTATGGATATATACTCATATATATGCGAATATAATATAAATAATATACCGGACAGTACGTAATATATTATTTCGGATTATCTAATAGTTTAATATATATAGCTAATACTAGGACCAAAAACAACGGAACACATTATGTATACATACTTTTTTTTGTAAAACAATCATTATACAAGCTTAAAATCCATGCCATCCATTAAAATCATTACTACGAATAATATTTGTATTGGAATACAACCCGAGAATCCCCGATGTCAGTCGAATACATGGAGAACTAAAACATATGCTCTCTTTCAATATTATAATCCAGTACCGTATTAATAACAGCCGCAATAACCCAGTAACATGTATCAAACTAGGAGAAATCAGATTCTTAGGTTTCTGTGATCCGGTTTTCGCTTTGATAGGTTTAGTCATTAGATTTAAATCACATGCAGATTATACGAAGCTAGCTAACGCGCACAATTTCCCTCCCTCCAAAGGAATAAATTACCCGTTTTTTAATCTCCTATTGGTCGTAGCGTGCTGTTATATAACCTATATCTTTCTCGATAAATGGGCAATAATTCAACACTAAAAGATTTTTTTCAATTCGAGTCACTAGTTATTAATATTAGTATGTCTGCTTAGTATGTTGCTGATATATGATTGTAGTAGTCATATTAGTATGGGTTGCCTGTTTATAGAATATGTTTGATACATTATTCGTATAAACTAATGATTTAGCAATCATTAGTAATAACCAAATCTATTTAAGGCAGGTCTCCTTACTATGTGTGGCTTGTAAACTTATAATACGCAATTATTTACTAGCAAAAAAAGATGCTTTGACACAGTTTTCGTCTTTATGTTAATCGGTTTTAGAGCCATTTGTCTTTGAATAAGTCAATTAACATAGATTTACTTTGAAACGTGTACCGCTTCTGACCTGAGCCTCTTCAGGATTTCATTGGCTTCAAATTAACCAATTGACATAAAGAGATTTTGACACTGCTTTGTCTGTATATGAAGTTTCTTCAGCAACCGTATCTTACAGAAATAGTAAAGAAAATCAGTACCGAAGCAGTTTTATCTGTCTCCTAACAAAAATGGCTTTATATTATATAATTATATTAATTCTTTTCCAGAGAACAGCAGCCATCCTCCTCCTCGCCGCATTCGCCAGCGGTCGTCCTTCCGAAGAATGGGAACCAGAAGGTCACTCCCACTCGGAGCATACAAAACCTTACCATGTCACTGTGGTGAAGAAGATCGGTGTGCCGGTGCCCCATCCTGTTGCTGTCTCTGTCCCGCAGTACGTGAAGGTGCCAATACCCCACCCTTACCCTGTTCACGTCACCGTTGAGCAACCGATCCATGTGCCAGTCTACAAGGTGAGAATGATCATTTTTGTATGGTTCTTCTGTACTCCTGATAGTAACACACTTTTAGATAGACCCAATCGAGATCCAAATTTTGCTTTTTCTAAGATATTTTGTTTAAAAACAGTTACACAACTGGCGGAAACATAAGTAATTTCGCCAATATTTTAATTTCGTTTTAAATCCTGTAAGAGAATGAAGGTTTTTATCATTTATCAAAAAGAAACACTTTCTCAGTCTTTTTGGTGTCTATTTGGTACTTATTGTTAGTGTAACGGTTTTACACCGACTCGACGTTGGTAGTCTCGCAAAAAACCTTCGGACAATAAACACATCTAATTTTGTTGTAAGAATCTTTTATCTATCTTAGTAATACAGAGTACACCCATAATTATATTATAAACCATACAATAATTAGATAGTTAATTGTTAATTTCTTCATTACTTCTTTCGCGTTTCATCTACATGTTCGAATACGATGACATCACAATGACAGATTTCTGATCATATAATTGGTAATTACACACAAGTACGATCATAAATCACTCAGATCTTAACTTGATCTAAGATAGAACTGAGCATAATAATCTTAAAGATGTTCATGAGAGTTTCTAATATGTGACTTTAAATGGCGAAAATAAAAGCGAACGTAATCAATAAATAATTATTAATATACTATCATAAGAAGCGATATTTATTTGAAATTAAAAATCCATTTCTTTCGATAGAAACCGGCTAGGACAGTTATTAGCGAATCTTAGTTTAAGATTGCCCTAAGTTTAAGCTATTTTTTCAATCACTTATAACTTTCTTATTAAACGTAATATAAATCTTCAACACAGTCTCTTCACTCACAGATTCCATCAAACCGCAAACTTAATAACTTAAAAGAAACTGCACAATCTCTCAACGTAGAAAAGAAAATAGTAAAACATAAACTCCATTACATCACAGTTACTGTCGATGTGTTTTTTTGCAATTATCTCATAATACGCCATCATGAATACCGTTGCACCAATTTCGTTATGTAATGCAGTCAGCCATGACAGAAAGTGAATAAGCTCACTCGAGCGCGATCTTGAAAAGAGAATGTTCCCGCGCTTTGTGACAGTAACTTGTGTTCGGATACACTCATCGGAAAATAGTTTCCGGTTCAATACTCGTATGTTGTGGCGTAATATTTTAATAATATATTCGAACCTAAAAAGGGTTTGTTTCATAATCATTTAATCAAGACAAACTTTTACTTGACTTCAAATAATAACCACCCGTGCAATCATGACAGACGTTTGATAAAAACGCAATTACAGCTTTCCCTGACTTGAGGCCCATATGCTTTTAGAAGATCACAAAACACTACCATATACTAATAAGACACGATTCTTCCGCAGGTTGTACCACAAATTGTGGAGAAGCCAGTACCCTACACTGTGGAGAAACCCGTCCCGTATGAAGTAGAGAAGCCCTACCCCGTCGAAGTAGAGAAGAAAGTCGAAGTCCCCATCCCCAAACCTTATCCCGTCCACGTACCCGTTTACAAACACGTCTACCACTACAAGGGTGGCAAGCACTAAAAATAATTTAACCTAGGGGTAAGGGTGTATAAAGCTTATACTTATAAGCGGGGTTGCCAGTTGTAAATATACAAATTCCGTAGATCTAGTGGAGATGTAATTCCACTAGTGTTGACTTATACATATAACGTTGTTGTGATATTTATTGTGTGTATACAATGTTGATTTTGTTTGCTGTTGTTAGCTTCGTTGTTGACTATTGTGTAATTGTTGTTGATTTTTTGTTAATATTAAGTGTTGCAGTATTAAAAAAATGATTGAAAAACTTTTTTTTAATTTTATTTAAATATCACTGCTTCATATGAATACGAAAGATTTCTTTTCGAAAATTACTACCTAGACGCTTCTTGAACTAGAAGGTTCCACGGTTAGTACGAACGCGAATGTTATGTGTATTTATTCTTACTGTGTACAGTGTCATCCGGATACACGTACTTAATAACGTTACTCCCAAGATTCCTGATAAACATTTTTAGCAAGACAAGCATGATATTGAAAGACAATTCTACTACTTCACATAAAATTATTGGCAAGCCAATGTTCGAATTCAAAATCCGGTTTAAAACCCAGGTCTGTACAATACTAGTAAAACCCACTGTCAAGACAAATAATTAACTTAATTGGTAGGTAAAATTGAAAAAAAAATGCAAACTAGAAGTAACTCCTTCGTCACATTTATTTAAAAAAATTATTGATTAATCGACTTCCGACTTAAATTCGCAAATTGATTGCCCATAAAACCATGAAGTACTTAATTTCAATCGATTTGATTGCGAATCGATATCTGATCAACTTTCACTGTAAGCAGTCAAGGCTCCGGTCAATAACCTTCACTTAAGCAACGTATACTCCACTTTGTTTACCATACATTGCTTTATTTGTTTCACAAACAGATCACTTAACCGTTATAAATCAGTAATGGTTCCTTAAAGGCTTGACTTATTCTTCACCTGATTCTTGTCAATAAATTAATTGTATGTTTATTTTATTTGTTTCAACGTTACGAACGTATAATATGGTGTTATTGTTTTTATCTTGTAATTATAGAATCTGATTCGCTAAAATGCAGGTGTTCAATAAATTAAGATGAGTCAGAGTGAAGGAATTTGTTATGTCTTAGTTAATATACCCAATCGAAGTTTTATCACAAAAAAAACTTCACTCGATTAATTATTCGTTCAACAATCATGCTACCTATTCGTGAAACCAGAAAACCTGTAAAGTAACAAAGAACAAATCATCAGTAGGAATACAGAATTTGATTATTTAATTAGGTATTTGATTCCAGTTAAAGCCCAACTGACTCCTGTACCAAAAGTGATTTCAACTGCGGTTTTTTTTTTATAAAGACAACTCAACTCCCGCACTAGGAATATATTCTGTGGCACGGGGGACTTTACAAACATACTTTAAACGGACACAAAGAACACTCAGACTATGAACAACAATTTGTGAATCACACAAATTGAACGCGAGGTGACCGCTTACACCACTACGCCATCCGTGCATTCTGATTCTGCATGTACTAAATGAGAATCCTTATATCTAAGAACTTTGCGAGTTCTCTACGAATCAATTAATGATTTACCATTCTCCTGGGTCTAGAAGTCTGCTTAAAAATTGAAACCTTCAGATTTCAGCGGATTTCTAGATCCAGAGGTTCTAACCATTCATTATTGAACACCTAGAAAAAAGATTTGGCAACACAGTTTTTTTTGTTAGTGTCCTAGGTCTGGACTGTCCGCTACGATTTTTTCAGACAATTATAATACTGGCATTTGCATGTATTCCTTTAGATAAAGTAAATTTATATAAAACGAGTTAACTTTATTTCATTAATGTTGTACCTATGTGCTTTATTGTACTGACAGATTCGTTATCGTGTTTAAGTCAGAATAATAATAATAATAATAATAACTTAAACGTTATAAATCAGTAATGGTTCCTTTAGCTTGACTTATTCTTCACCTGATTCTGGTTAATAAATTATTTGTATGTTTATTTTGTTTGATTCAACGTTACGAACGTATAATATGGTGTTATTGTTTTTATCTTGTAAATTATAGAATCTGATTCGCTAAAATGCAGGTGTTCAATAAATTAAGATGAGTCAGAGTGAAGGTAATAAAGTCTATTAATGAAAATGTCATGCGGGCATATTATCGGGCTACAGAGGTGGGAACGAACCTTACTGCGTACCGTGTTCGACTAGTCTCTTTGTTTCAGGAGCTTGAACCAGCTGTCAACGTATCAGCACAACGATTGTCGGATCAAGTACGAGCTATACAGCGCTGTCATCTGCTGGATGATGCAGTACTTGAGAGGATACGCTCTGACATACGGAATAGCTTAATTATCCCTTCTTCGTCACACACTGTGGATTCGGTAGCCAACAGCACACCTCAGTTGGCATCATATACTGATGATATTGATGAACTAGTGGAAAGTGAAGTTATATCCGTAAGTACCCAATACAATGATAGGATAAGGAGTGCTTTGGAGGATGCGATTCTGGAATACCGATATTTAAATTGCAATGATAGGCCCCGGTTATTCCGTTTTCCCATTCATAAACGAAATTTAGCGCTGGTGGGTGCCCTGGATTCGTTATTGCCTGAATATTTAGATAATAGCGAAGATCTTAGTGATACACATTCTATTCTATATTGTGCGGCTATTGCAGTTTGTCGAGTAGCTGGTGTTAAAATAGCTAACAATGTCGCTACTACTCGACCTAAATCTACTGTACCAGCTTGGCAGTATAGAATTGAGCGTCGTATTGCTGAGACCAGGACACTCATCGGGAAGCTTATTAGCTACCGATCAGGGAATACGCGGCCGAGAGTGATGCGCTTTGTGAAACAAGCATTCTTGGGGACTACCATTAGTCCTCAGCAGTACATGTCATGTGTCACAGAGCGCATAGACTTTCTAAAGCAGAAAATTTATGCATGGGCAAATAGGATAAGACGGTATAAAAAACGAATAGATCGGTATAATCAGAATCGGATGTTCCAAAGAAATGAGAAGTGGGTGTACCGGAAATGGGAGGAACCGGATCCATGTGTGGGTGATAGGCATTTGCCAGATGAAAATGTCACAAATACATTTTGGCGTAACATCTGGTCGGTGCCTGTCACTCATATAGAAGGTGATTGGTTGCAGGATGTCAAACGCTCATGTGAGTCAATAACACCTATGGAACCTGTTAAAATTGATAAAGATGATGTAAGTTGTGCAGTTCGTTCATTACCGAATTGGAAATCACCTGGTCCAGACGGACTGCGCAACTTTTGGCTTAAGTGGTTCCGAAGCTCACATGCGCGTTTGGCATCTCAATTCCAGGCAGCTTTGGATTCGGGTTCATTACCCCAATTTTTAACCACTGGCATAACCCACTTACTCTATAAGTCTGGTAGTGTCATGGATCCCAAAAATTTTAGACCTATTACATGTTTACCTACCATGTATAAACTAACATCTATTCTGAGACTCAAAATTACTTTACATATTAATAATAATTCGATTATGTCAGTTTCTCAGAATGGATGTAGAAGTGGGACCCGTGGCACTAAAGACCTCCTTATCATAGACATGACCATTAGCCAACAGGTACGTCGTAATCGTAAGAGTTTGGCGACGTGTTGGATAGATTATAAGAAGGCTTATGACTCGGTTCCACACACATGGCTTTTGAAGGTGCTGGAGTTGTATAAAATTGATACAACTCTGTGCACTTTCTTGAAGTCATGTATGGGGCAATGGAGAACAGCACTTCGCTATCCAGGATGTCGGCAGACGGCGATACACGATGTACTAATAAAGATCGAGCGGGGTATATTTCAAGGTGATAGTCTGAGTCCCTTGTGGTTTTATCTGGCTTTGAACCCTCTTAGCACTTTATTAGAGGGTTCAGGGTTAGGCTATAGGTTGCAGAAAGATGATAAAGTTATATCTCACCTTCTTTATATGGATGATTTGAAACTGTTAGCCTCCAACAAATTACAATTGACAAAGTTACTAAAGGTGACGGAAAACTTTAGTAATTCTATCAAAATGGAATTTGGTGTAGACAAGTGTGCAGTCATGTATGTAAAGAAGGGTGTGATAGTTGAATCTGAAGGAATAGAGCTTTCAGATTCAACAAAACTCAGATCTCTGTCTGCCACTGAAACTTACAAGTATCTGGGTATATCACAGTCGTTGGGAATACCAGAATCTAACATGAAACAAACATTGCAGGAACGCTTTTTTGGCCGCTTGAAAAAAGTACTTAAAAGTCTTTTATCAGGGGGCAACAAGGTGCGAGCCTGCAATGGTTGGGTCATGCCGGTTCTGATGTATTCCTTTGGTATACTTAGATGGACTCAGACCGAATTAGATGCCCTTGACAGGAAAGTCCGTACACTGCTGACTGCATCCCGAATGCACCACCCACGTTCATCAGTTATGAGATTGTATATCCCGCGAAAGCTTGGGGGTCGCGGACTATTAAATATCAAGACCCTACATAATCGCGAGATATGCAATCTCAGAGAATATTTTCTACATACCGACGTGGGAGTGCATCGCAATGTAGTTGCAGTGGATACCGGCTTCACCCCGCTCGCTCTAGCTAAAGAGAATTGGCGCAGACCTGTAGTACTTAGTGTTAATGATCGCAGGGAAGTATGGAAGGGCAAAGAGCTCCATGGTCGGTTTTATCGGGCCCTAAACGGGTCCGATATAGATTTAAAAGCATCTACGACTTGGCTACGGTATGGTGACCTCTTCGGAGAAACTGAAGGTTTTGTTTGTGCGATTATGGACGAAGTTATCATGACGAATAACTATCGGAAATATATCCTGAAAGATGGTACGGTTGACATCTGTCGGGCATGCCACCGTCCTGGCGAATCAATCAGGCATATTATTTCTGGTTGTTCTCGTCTTGCTAATGGAGAATATTTGCACAGGCACAACCAAGTAGCCAGGATCGTACACCAACAGCTTGCCCTTAAATACCATCTTGTGAATCTAGAGGTGCCATACTATAGGTATGTGCCCGACCCAGTTCTCGAGAATGGTCGGGCCACGTTGTATTGGGATCGATCTATTATCACAGACAGGACTATTGTTGCCAATAAGCCTGATATTGTGTTGATAGATCGATTAGAGCGCCGCGCAATGATTGTTGATATCGCCGTTCCTCATGACGAGAATCTCGTGAAAGTTGAAAAAGAAAAACAAATTAAATATTTGGATTTATCTCACGAGATTGTCGATATGTGGAATGTTGATTCAGTGATCATTGTTCCGATAGTCGTATCTGCTCACGGATTGATAGCCAAGAGCCTCGACCAACACCTTAAGAGGCTCACGTTGGATGGCTGGATCAAGGGTCTGATGCAGAAGGCAGTCCTCCTTGACACGGCTCGTATAGTGAGGAGGTTCCTATCTTTGGAGTCCTAACCACCGGTGTCTTGGTCCCTGTACCCGATGTCGGTGGTCTACTATTTTTTATATTTTTAAATGTATTTTTTTATAAAGTGTATATTTAAAAATGTAAATAATATGTATATAAAGTAAATAAAGAGAATAATAATAATAATAATAATAATAATAATAAGCCCCCTAAAAATCCAACCACACGTCCTGATCGACCATCTGATCACGTGGGGGGCGGACACACGAAAGAGAAATTACTGGCGTGGCTAACGTGGCACTGGTAGGTAGGGATTAGAGTAGGCAGGCAGTAGAGCGACAAAATAGACGGTTAATTAAATGGGTAGATAGGTAGATAAGTTAATGGATAGGTAGGCTGGTAGACAATAGATAGCTAGTTAAGCAGGGAGGTAGGAATGTAAGGAGGGAAAACCCAAGCCAAGGTGGAACAGAATATGCCAAGGGCTGCGTGGCTAAGGGGGAGCTTAGTCGATAATATTCGAACTCTGAAGAAAGGGGGACCTTCAGTTTAAAGTACCCTTGCCGTGGTGAACGCGGGGCTATGCCGCGGTGGACCGTATGTCCCCAGCTACTCGTGGGAACGAAATGATAAAAAATGCAAAATAAAACCAATAAGTATAATTTAAGGCCGCTACCCGGGGGTCGCCGGGACTCAATTAGAAATAATAATATTAATAACCAAACTGACAGACAGACTGACAATGACAATATTAGCGTAAATTCTTTGACATCGCTATCAGTAACTGAACCATATAGTCCCTCAACTAGCTCGTACAGACCTACACCGGTGTCTTTCGTGGATGAAGATTCACACGAAACACCGAATCCAACCTTAGCTGTTACGCAGGAGGTGAATGCCTTTTTACCTGCGTCCACTAAGAGTGGAAAACCTAGAGTACGCATGAGGTGGAGTAAAGAAGTGAACCTATTCATCATGCGTACGTACTACCAAATCACTAAATTAGAGACAGACATGACAACATATAGGAAACAATTACACGAACTTTTTACACGACACTATCCCGATATCAACGTTACTGAACAACGAATTGCCGATCAAAGAAGAACCATTGTTAGAAATAAACTACTAACCGAGGAAACACTACACATATTAAAAGAAGAAATACGAATGCAACTACAGCAAAATGAACACATCTACGAGTATATAGAAAATAATTCGAATCCTCAACTTCACAATACTCAATCAGTAACAACAGCATTACCTACACAGTCACAACCACACACAATCACACAATCTTCACAGATATCCACACAACCTGAGACTATAACTTTAACCCTTGAGAATGATATAGAGATTATGCAAAATGTTAACCCCTCATCAGATAATATACAAAAAATACAAGAAAAATTTAGAACAGCATTAGCGTTATATTCTAGAATGGATCCAATCACTCGACCAAAATTGCCTAAATTAAAGTACAGTAGGAAACTTAGTGAATTAACACACGTTTTTAATCATAACATACTACACCAATTTTTATCCGAAGATACACAATTAACAGATATTCATACCTTAATATACTGCACAGCGTTAGTTATAAGTGAAGAACTAAATTATAAAATAATAGATCACCCTAGAAATATAAATAAGACTAGAAAATAAGACTAGAAAAAGACATTGAACAACTTAGAGCAGATTGCGGCAGACTTACCCAATATATCAACAACAACAGGTCAAACAAAATAGTTAAGAGAGTAGAACAAATTTTTAGAAGACAAAGCACTCACACTAGACACGAAAATAATAATAGAAAACCCGAAGAATACCTAGACACATTAAAACAAAAATTAGCACTTAAAGTACATCGACTGAAAAGATATAAAAAAGCACAACAGCGTAAAAATGACAACATGTTATTCACCCTCAATGAAAAATCATTTTATAGAAACCTAACGAAACCACAAACTGCTACAACTAGACCCGAAAACATAGACATTCCTACACAGACACAACTTGAAACATTTTGGTCAGGTATTTGGGAAGAACCGGTACAACACAATGATAAAGCAGACTGGATTACAGAAGAAGAAAATAAATGGAATTCAATAGAAGAAATGGAATTTGATTGTATTACAGAAGACGATATTGCACACGTAACAGGTAAACTACACAACTGGAAATCTCCTGGCATAGATAAAATACATAATTACTGGTACAAAAAGATAACATCATTTCACAAACCTATAGCCAAAAACTTAACATATATAATTCTGGGGAAACAGAATATACCTGAATTTATAGGTATGGGTATAACATATATGCTGCCAAAAACCGCACACTCACCACAGCCTCCTCAATACAGACCCATCACATGCTTACCTACTATATATAAAATTCTTACATCAGCAATAGCCCACAAAATTAATATGCACATTGAACACAATCACATAATAGCAGAAGAACAAAAAGGATGCAGGCGGGGACACATGGGATGCAAGGAGCAGCTGATCATAGACTCTACTATCCATAAACATGCTACTACAAAAAACAGAAACTTACACTGCACTTACATAGACTATAAGAAAGCGTTTGACAGCATCCCACATTCTTGGCTTATAAAAATTTTACACATCTATAAAATTAACCCTAAAATCACAGATTTTATGCGCGATATTATGAGCCATTGGAAAACCACATTACATCTAAATATGAATGATAGAACAGTCACGACCCGACAAATCTCTATAAAAAAAGGTATATATCAAGGTGATTCCTTGAGCCCCTTGTGGTTCTGTCTTGCCTTGAATCCCTTGTCTCATTTGCTGCAGCGATGTCAGGCAGGATATCGTCTGAGGAATTCTACAGAAGAAACTATTATTTCTCATCTCATATACTATGGACTGATATTAAACTATATGCAAAATCCGATAAAGAAATGACAAAACTATTACAAAATACAACAAAGTTTAGTAAAGATATAAATATGGAATTTGGACTGGATAAGTGTAAAACGTTACACATAATCAGAGGGAAAATACGCCCTGGGGACTACGCAGTGGATGAGTCAAGTACGATAGCAGCTATGGAGTCAACAGATTTATACAAATATTTAGGTTATAAACAACTTAAAGGGCTAGATCACACCTCAATCAAACAAATATTAGCTACTGAATATAAAAGTCGAACTAACACTTTATGCAAAACCCAACTTTCTGCTAAAAATCTTATAAAAGCATTAAACACATACGCTATTCCAATATTAACCTACTCATTTGGCATTATAAAATGGACAAAAACTGACATAGAGCAAATAGAACGAACTACACGCACTACATTAACCAAACACAACAACCTACACCCTAAATCCGCCATAGAAAGACTTACTATCAAAAGAGAAAATGGTGGCAGGGGTCTAATAGATATTTATCATCTTTGGCAAAAACAAGTTTATAATCTAAAAACATTCTTTCGCACAAAATCACACACAAGTAACATCCATAAAGCCATAACTCTAAACGACTACAATTTCACACCACTAAACTTAAATGATCACACTGGAATACACAACCCTAATAACATAGACCCACAGGCAGACAAAATAGAAAACTGGAAAAAAAAGGTACTACATGGAAGACACCCTCATGATTTAGAGCAACCCCACATTGATACAATAGCGTCAAATTCATGGCTTAAAATTGGTAACCTATTTCCAGAAACAGAGGGATTTATAATAGCTATACAAGACCAAATAGTTAATACGAAAAATTATAGAAAATATATAATCAAAGATGCAACCGTTACAGATGATAAGTGCCGAAAATGCCACATTCAATCTGAAACCATTCAGCACATTACTGGAGCATGCATTACCCTCACACAAACGGATTACACACATAGACATAACCAAATAACTAACATCATCCACCAAAAATTAGCACTCAAACATCATCTTATACAAAACACAAACACACCTTACTACAATTATACTCCTCAATCTGTATTAGAAAGTAGCTCACACAAACTTTACTACGACCGCGCCATCCTCACAGATAGAACCATCCACTATAACAGACCAGACATAACCCTACAAGACAAAATTAACAAAACCACCTACCTAATTGATATTGCAGTACCGAATACACACAATCTACAGAAAACCATCACAGAAAAAATTAGCAAATACACAGAACTAAAAGAAGAAATAATACGAATCTGGAGACAGGAGAAAGTTTACATAGTACCCATAGTTCTATCTACAACAGGAGTTATACCTAAACATCTTCACCATAGCCTTAAATTAATCAATTTAAATGAATCCGTGTATTTTAACCTACAGAAAGCAGCAATATTGAACACTTGCCGAACAGTCAGAAAGTTCATGGATATTGAAGAGAACGGAACAGCACAACACACACAGCAACCACCATCTACATCTACATAACAAAGACACACACCTCACTGTATTTACTTGGTTTTGGCCCGTAAATACAGTTGAAACCAGCCTTAAGCTGAGAAAAATTAAGATTACAAAAATAATATAATAATAATAATATTCTACCACATACACGCAACGCCATCTAATCCCAAACTAAGCAGAGCTTGTACTATGGGCACTAGACAACTGATATAAATACATATATACTTTTTTTTTGTAAATACATACACATTATACATAGAAACACCCAGACCAAATCAAACATCAAATGTTCATGCACACAAATGTTTGACTTGAGAATAACCTGAATAAATGTTTTTCTTTTGCGTCACTTTTTTTTTTCACAAAAGTTTTCTAATAAGTAATTTGATGATACTGTGTTCTTTCTACACTAGTTCTTGAGAGTTTCTGTTTTTTAAATAGGTTTTACCTTCTCCAGACCCTCAAAAACAGAAATATTTAAGGCATCTGACTTCTTTTTATGTATGTAGATTTCTTCTGTTCAGTGTCCTAAACCCTCACTTCTCCTCCATACATATATGTTATAAATCTGATAGTAAGTTTGTTTATTTGTTTGTTTGTATGCTACGCTCTCACGCCTAAACGACTAAACGAATTTTAAAAATTCTTACACCCATGGAAAGCTACATTATCAGCGAGTAACATAGATTCCTTTTCACAGCGATAACCGATACACACACGGGCGAATCCGCGGGCAAAAGCTAGTAATAAAGCTATCGTCATCTTTCGATGGACACCATAACAAAATTAACAGCCAGACGAGTGCAGAGTATGTTTACGTCACTTTCATGTAATTGCGCCCACAGTTAAGTTAGCACTTTCTCTTAGAACGCCGTCCGGTCTAGTGTTTGTGTATCTAGTCCATTTGCAGCTGACGTAAGCCCAGCGTCATTACGGACCAATTTAATATAAATTACCTCTCCAGCTTGTGATGAAGATTATACTGCAATTACTACTTTAAGTTTTGTGAAGTCAAATTTATATTTGGCAATGAGGCTATCTCTCTATTGTATAAGAAACTAGCTGATTTGCTCAACTTCGTCTAGGTCTCTGAAAGGAATAAACTTTCTCCGTTTTTTGCAACATTTTTCATTGATGCTCGGCTCCTATTGTCGGTAGCGAGATGTTATATAGCCTATAGCTTTCCTCGATAAATAGGCTATTCAATACTAAAAGAATTTTATCAATTCGAACCAGTACTTTCTGAAATTAGTGCGTTCAACAAAACAAACGAAATATTAGTATACGGAAGGAAATACCTGACTAAGCCAGTGTATTAAGTTTACTTAAAACCTCTTTTTCTTATTTCTTAGTGTTATAGTTTTCATAAAATAGTCAGTGAATTGGAACTTAGTTGTTGTAAACAGACTATTAACTTATAATTAGGGTGATGCAGAAATAACACGGTTATAACCATCATTGTAACGATTTTTGTCACAACCATACTTATATAATTATATTATTAATAGGAAATTGAGTTTGTTTGTTTGTTACTTGACTAGAACACTAAACTGATTTTAAAAATTCATTATCAACGTCAACGAGTAACATAGGATACTTTTTACACATACACGCGGGCGGAGCCTCGGGCAAAAGCTAGTTATTGTACAGACAACTATGGCATAGTTGTCTGTACAATAACTAGCTTTTGCCAGGTCTTTGGCTTTATACCACATTCCTTTAGATTTATGTAGGCGTTTTTACGTTATTTTTAACTTCATGGAACATATATTAGGTTTGTTCACTTCTTTTATATTATAAATGTTACGTATTAAAAACGGGATATGCTGCCGCGTGCCATGTTTATTTAAAAAGGGAATACGGTATTTTCTTCTTAACAAATAGATGCCGCAATTATGCTTTATGAACACTTGTCTATGGAATACTATTATTTTCTACAAATAAGTATTTATTCTGTCTCGTTCGTGTCAAGAAGCACTTACGTGAGTTGTTAACGCTATCCTTTATATTGCAATCTCTATTTAAGACAAGCCAACAGACTTTATCACCACTTGCAAAGACATGTCTGATACAAAAATCACCTGTTGACAAGTACAGGTGATTATTTATTTACTCCCAACATTACAAGATGTACAAGACTGTATCTTGGTTGTATCTGTGCGGCGCGTAAACAAAACAGAGAAATTGTGGATCATCTTTCCCTTGTTCGATACAAGGGATCGCTGTTAGGGAGGGGAATATCGAAGAAATTTCAATTATTATCGATTAAATGTAACATAGAATGCATAGAGAAACCTGATATGTAAATTCCGGCACCGCAATTTTGCTACAATGTAACACTTATTACCTCAATAAGCCAATCTATCACTGTACTGTGGCTAAGAAGCATATAGCAAGCCTGATTTTAAGCTTTCCCGTACCTTGTGAGTGCTTTGCTCTCCCTGTGCTCTCTTTCGTTGGTGAAACCTTTTTTCAATTTATCGGAGCGTTGACTGCGCTAGTGAGGAGTTCCCAATAATGACTATAGATTACTTTTCTAAAGACTTTTCTTGAGTGCGGCCAACATAACTAATTTGGTCGTTAATTCGTCCCAACTAATTGGGTGAGATTTTTCGACCATTCCAATTAACTCTATAAAATAACTCTCAAAACTGGTTGGTTCATGTCCTAGGTCCAAGATGGCAACTTGCAAATGAAACACCGATGCCGCAAGCATCCATAGACGTGGTGCACTCACTTTTAATAATCAAAAGAATCATTTGTTTTGCGGCTGATATTTTATGTATTGGGATGGTAAATGCTTACCGCTGTCCACTGACACCTACAACTCAATAGACACAATACACACAAGTACATTTGTCCCCCTCAAAGTTAGGGAGAAAGGGGGAGTGATTTGAGAATCACGTAACCTCACTCACTCTATGAAAACAATTGCTTAATAGTGGTTTCTTGTTAGACCGCGGTATCACAACATAGCCGGCGAATATTTGTCGAAGTATGGCTCTCCCGCAATTTAAAATTTATGTTTAATTTATTCATAATATACGCACATAGAACCATAGCAATGTGTCTAATGTAAGTTTGTTTTATTTTGGTTAATGTGTTGCTGTACTGTGTGAGAGAACCATAAGTTATTAGATTTGGAGTGTCATGTATCGATGCCGTACGCCACATCACTATTGCCAAGGCATCGATTAGGCGCACCCGCTGTGCACGAGTCACATTTATAGCGTTCTCTTATGTAGTTTTATTTGTGTTGCCATGTAAAAAATACCCGTACGTCTCATAAACTATCATATTAAATGGGAAAATGCGAATATGGTATAATAAATTAATTCACAATATCAATGGATTGAAGAGAAATTGAATTTCGCAGGAACATGGACTCAAGTATAAAAAGGCAGATTAAAGAATTTTTATAAGAAATAAGAGTTTTTTAGCATTTAAATTAAATAAGGTTGTTGAGCTTAGTAATTGTATACGGCCGATATAAAATTATTTTTGCTTTAAATTTTTAGTGTGCTATGTTATAATTCTACCTATAATAAGTTAAAACGTGAAAATAAAATACTTTGTACCTCTTTTTATCAAATATATTCTACGTAGGCATTTCATATGTGGAATAATGAATATGTATCAGAAGTGCAGGTAGCAAAAATGGTTTAACCACGTATGATTTAACCATTTTTAGTTATAAAGTTAAAAATATTTTATACTATATGGTCCGGTATATACTGTAACCTATCCTTTACAAAAGTTTATGCAATGACAGGCCAAGTTATATTAGTTAATCAAATAAAACCAGACATTTAAAACGGTCGCGATACCGTCATTAGGTCTTCTAGTATAAAAGAATAGTCTTATGTTTTCTTTATTATAATAACTATAATATTTAATAACGCCAAATAAAGAACAACTTTTCTAATACAACATAATTTTCTTAGGTTAGTTAGGTACACAGTATTTTTTCATTTTTTTTCTCCCATCATTTTTACCTTGTACATACATAGTATTTCACCTTATTGATACACTTAGAACAAAAAAGAAACAGAATACACACAAAATCATTGATCAATGACCCCATGCTAGGAAAATCCTGTGTTCTGGGAGTCATCCACCCGTCTGTAATGTGTTCAGGTGTGCTTTAAATGTGATCGTTGTTTATATATATTTATTTTTAATTATTTTTAACTAACTGAGACCCGCGGTGTTACCCGCGTTTGTTGTTATGACCGCGGGCAACGCCGCGGGGCGAAGCTAGTCTAGAAAAGTAGCCTAAGTTACTCCTTACGTCATCAGCTATCTGCCAGTGAAAGTCCCGTCGAAATCGGTCCAGCCGTTCCAGAGATTACCCAGAACAAACAGACAGACAGACAGACAAAAATTGTAAAAAATGTTATTTTGGCATATGTACCGTGTAAACATACATATGCATTTAGTAAAAAGCGGTTATTTTAATATTACAAACAGACACTCTAATTTTATTTATTTGTATAGATATGTATAGATATAGATGATACATACAAGACAAGGAAGTAAGAAAAAATAAAAAATAAAAAGACAATATATATACATAAATACACACATGTAAGAATGTGTGTTTTATTCGCCATTACTTTCTGTATTGTTAGTGTGTTTTTGGTTTATAATAATATCATCATTATTTCACTGACTTTTTTCAATTTTAGACAGATTCACCGCAATATAAGAAGCCGCCAAGATCCTTGTCTGCGCCTTGTTACAGCTGACCAGCTGTCGTAGGCAAGCAGTCGTATGCCTGACACCAACCTTTCTTGGAAAGCTTAAAGCTTAAATATTATGTAAGTAGGTACTAGGTATAGGTTATTGTTTAAAAAAAGATGTAATTCGATTTTTTTATACAAACTACGAGATCTATCACGAAATATATGATTTCTTCATCTACAATTTTAAGGTTGCTTCAACCCCTCCCCAAAATACGGGATCTGCGGTCAATTGCATACTAAATTGTTTAAAATAAGGATCATCATCGCCTCTCTGCCCTTGTGGTAATTACTTAGAATTGGTGCAGTATGTCTCTTGTCTCCACCCGCTTCAGTCAGCTTTCATCTTTGTACTCACTCTCTTTTTAGTCTTATCAAATTCATCCATCGTTTCTTGGGATTTCTTCCATCCTTAAAAATTTACACAACCATAACACATAATCTTCTTTTGTTGTCTAGTTGATGTATAAAGTGATAATAAATTAAAAAAAAAATTACAAATTGGTTTTAAAACAGGCAATGCTCTCAAATACAAAGCTACCGTCAAAAATATTTAATGTACAGATAATCTGCTTGTGAACAATAATCCCGAAATCCTTTCCAACCGAAGCTCGAAAACATGTTATAATAACTGCACCGTGGACACCATGCACAAAGGATTGGTTCCGCCTGTACGCCGCGAGGGGCGCTACGGGTCATACTTCCTTTTTATTTTACATCACTTTTAGAGATCCTTATTTATATTATAGTCCCAAAACCAAAAAATAGTTTAAAATTAGTAGTAAAAGTTTTTTTTGTGGTTTAAGTGGCAAACGAGCAGCTGGGTTACCAGATGGTAAGGTAATACCACCGTCCATGGACACCGACGACTCAAGAGTCACAAGTGCGTTGCGTCCCTTAACCCCTCCTGCCCCCCCAATACATTGAAGAGGGTTTTGGGTAACCTCACTCAAAAGGTAAAATTTCTCTCACGACTGGGAATATAGTGCACCATTTGTCACCACTGGCGACATATGGGATTTTTTCCATTCGTCACCAGTTGGAACAAAGTCAGTGGTGACGACTGGGAATAACCGAGATTTTCCTAGCCTTGCGACGGTTCTCACAAGCATGATGTCGTTATCCAATAATAAACCATAAAGTAATACGACGGAAATATAAGAAAAACATTTTTTTTTTGCACATTCACCATTTGCATTTTTGTTGCATGCCAAAAAACTAAACATCATTTGCATATCAGTAACAAAGTCATGCAAAAAAAATATGATTAGTTCAAATAGTAAAAAAAACAACTAAACATCCGCGGTTCGCGCTTATCCCGACAATTTTTTTCCCGATCGCCTACCCCGCGCATGCACCTGCCATCCCCCACGGGGGGCCGCTCGGTCTCCTTTCAAGCCGACGGATTAATGCCACGTTTTCTTTGCCCTTTTTTAATAACAAAATATTATAACTTGCGGTTATTGTATTGAATAAGTTCATCAACCGATAGTTACGTATGCTTAAAAAAGGTTGGATATGACTAACGTTTTAAAAAATAAGTCAGTTTAATGATGAACGCACTGTTCAACCTGCCACACCTATTTTATATTAAACGCCGAAATAACTTTTTATGTAGTACAGAATGAAACGATAGGTACCCCTTTACTATGTCTAACCTACGACTGCCAGGCGTGGATATTCGGTCGCAAAACATGTTTTAAGTTGAAATTGAAGAAGCATTGAGCGAAGTTTTCTGGGTATAAAATTAATAAATAAAGTCAAAAATATAGATTCGTAAGAAAACCAAAGTATCGGATGCGCTAACTTACTCCCTGGCTAGGAAATGGAAGTGGGCCGGGCACGTAGGATGGTAGTAGGTATAAGGATGACAGATGGACTATAAGAGCTGTTAAATGGTCAGGACCAGAAGCAAAAGGAGGGGAGGCCTACCAGGCGCCCGATGGGCGGATAAAATAGTAAAAATGGCCAGTCGAAATTGGCTATCCACAGCCAAAAACAATTTGATCTGGAATGCCTTGGAGGAGGCTTTTACCCGAAGGGAGTCTCCACAATTTTTTTTAAATATATAAATAATAAGGTATATCTAATTTATTTTACAGTATATTATATAAGTACTTAGTACGTAAGTAAGTACTTAGTATAAAGTAGACTTTCAGTATATTATTTTATGATCTGTAGTGTAATTTGTGTTTAATTAAATTTATCAACAGTCTTCGATAGTCCACTACTAGACATAGGCCTCTCCTTAGAAAGGAGGTTTTGACATACTTTAATGAATTAAGTTAAAGCTTTTTTATACTTATTATTATTTAAAATGACGGTAAAATATGTATTTGTGTATTCTTCTATGTCTGTTCTGTATGTTATGTTATTAAGTGTTATTTTTATATTTATAAATGCTTAGTTCATAGCTTCAATGCACCTGCCATGTCTCTTACTGAACTATATAAAGGTTGACTGGTAGATAAGGCTATGTCGCAAAAAAAAAAATACGTAGACGGGTCACCTGATGTTAATTGAATAATCCCGTCTTTGGATACCTGCTACTTAAGAAACGCAAATTCACATACACTTAGGTACATACTAAAAATAAAAGCGATCATTCATTTTTGAATAATTAAATAGATCTACGCTCGATCTTCAAATACTTGACACACACATTTCTTCCTTATTCAAGTTTATGTGCATAGATAGGTAGATAGAAAACTCTTTATTTGTACACCGTTTCACAATTAGTATGGTACATAAAAATGTAAGAGTTGTACAAAAGGGCAGCCTTATTGCTAAGAGCAATCTCTTCCAGATAACCTTAGGATGGATCGAAATGTTTCGGAGACACAGTATAGTAGTTGAAGGTGTAAAGAGTTTTGTCAGGTTAATTATTAATAAAAAAAAGCCGTGTGGTGTCGTGGGACACCCGATAGGAACGAAGTTGTGACGATCGAGTAAAACTGATTCGACACGATTTTAATTACAACTCCATCTATGAAAGCGGCTATTACCTACATATTTTTCAGTTGGTTTCTAATTAAAACAATTTATACATTGGTAAAATCTCCTTCAGAAATGATTTCCTATCTATTCGATAGATGGCGCTGAATGACTGACATAAAAAGTGTCGTAACAACTTTTCGTGAGAATTTTTTCCGTCTAGCCCCCTTTCACAACGCGCGATAAGGAACTTCGTTCCAATATGAAAGAGGTAAAATTGGATAATTATTTACACACAAAACACATATTTATACATCTCAACAAATATACATACATACATTTTATGAATGAAAATAAAGAAAGTAATGTTTCCTTGTTGTTGCAAGGAAACATTACGGTGTAGGAAAATATCGTGAAATTTAATTAATAACTTATAGCTTTCTATAAGGTTCTGGTAGGTGTGGCGTAACAATAGACTAGGGTAGTGGTCTGGTTTTAACTGGTATAGTTTTCGATGACTAATGACTATTATACGATAACTTTCAGTAACTGTCCTAACAATATAGTACGCCGTTTTAAAGCTAACCACTTCCACCCATATTTCAATGTAACAAATGTATTTGTCAGAATAAATTACAAAGCCATTTACCCAAAGCGTTTAGAAAAAAAAAATAGCCTTCGTTAATGCTGAATACATCATATAAAAAGCGGTAAACGATCAATTTCTATTTACACCTCAACACTTTCAATGCATAAACAAATTAATATAACAATAACTACGGTAATACTAAATTTAATACCAAAATAAACAGATAAGCTTGCATCGTCTGCGGACGCATCCAACCCCTGAACGTAAACAACCATCACTTCGAAGTAAAAACCATCGACATATACATTATTTACACTTCTACAGTCTTCAACGGAATACAGTTCAAAATTATATAACGTTATAATTTCTGAAACGTTAATACGTGTTTTTGGCGGTTCATAAACAAAAATGGCGGTCGAGAGATTCGCGCGCGAAATCTGGATAATTTCGGGATCTCCGTCAACAAACATGGCGTCGTACAAACAGCTGAAACGTAGGTGTCGAAATATCGAATTAATTACGTCATATGGAACGTTAGATTAAGAACTAACACACAGTTATACCAATGTACTAGTTCTACTGATTATAATAAATATGTTGCATGCCTATTTATTATATAGTTCAGCCATATTACAACTGAATACTGAGTATACTTGAATTTATCTGAAGATAAAGTACTAATCTAGGGTTGCCAACTTTTTTTGAGAATGTAATCTAAGTATTAAACATTTTTTTCATAGAAAAATACGGATTGTCTTAAATGTTTATTTTCTTAGGTACATTTCTAGTGTTCGTTTTAAAGTTACTTAACTCGTTTAAAACCAGTTAAAAAAGGAGTAGGTTCTCAAATCGTTGGCATATGACCGTACCGTGCCTTACCCCAGCGGAAAAAGTTCGAATTTCATTGTTTGATTTTAACAGATATTTAGTGTATGACGTCGTGTAAATGTGAATGGTAAGTAAAAATTTGTGCATCCAACCATTTGGGAGTTATTCACGAGAAACTGAAGATGTAGAAGAAAAAAATGATTACAAAAATAAGTGTATGACGTGAGGTAATTGTTGTCTAAATGAAAATTGTGAGTCAATAAACTGCGAAGATATTCAAGTTTCCGATGCGACGTTTGGTTATTTGCTAGATTTCATATAAAACGCTTTTCTAGCGAGCTGTAGATTTTGTATACGTTGTTTTGAATTTGTTTATATACTATTGTTTTTTTGAAATAATTTTTACGAACTGTTCGTAAAAATTATTTCAAAAAAACAATAGTATTCAGAATATATCAATATAAACGTAAAATAAGGTTAATAGGTCCTAGTCAGTGTAGGATTAACCCTAAGGCAAAGTAGGCACGAGCCTTTTTTTTTTTCCGTGCGGAAATCCCCTCGGATACCACCTGTCGGTGGCATGTCGGACTCGAACCGACTAAAACCGCACGCCTTCGCCGGGTACTAATAGCCGGGGAACCAGGTATACCCTAGAAAGGAAGGCCCTGGTGCCCCGACATACCTCGGGTCATCTACAGACGAGTAGACGACCCCCGCCCCGTGTGGGAACCCCATGTTCCCTGGAAGCGAGCGCGCTTCGCAACGCGCTCGCCGCCACCCCGGCCTGCTTTTGCTAGGGTGACAGATGGCCTCACCTGTCACCCCCAGGCCTGCGCTTATGGAGGACGGAGGTCGTTCTGCGACCTCCGGCGCCTGAGTCGCCTGCGCTGCCTGGCCCGTGCCCGGGCCTGGCGGGCCGGGAGAGTTCTAAACCTCTCCCGGTCCCGCTCCGCCGTCTCCTTCGCGAGCATAACTTGCTCGCAGAAAGTAGGCACGAGCCTAGGGGCGCGCGCGCAGAATGTTTTAACAAAGAAAAAATATACGCCTAACATAAAAATAACTGTATCAGTAAGTATACATATAAGTAAGTATAAATATACTAACACAATGTAAACAATTCCTAAATTCTATAAAGATGCTTAAGGTTTACATCTAGTATGTTGTCTATGCAAGTAATCTGATTACTCAAAGAGAGCTGGATTAATTTATAAACTTCTATTGTAGTCAGATAAGAAAAAAATACTTTCTATTTAAATAGGTTTATACGTAGGTCATTTAGCTTTGTTTATTGTAATAGCGAATATTTCTTTCAGTGGGTAAGCTTGTGAGTGTCTTTCATTCCTTATACATAAATGGAAAAATCTACAAAATAAATAAACTTCAAATAAATTCCTTCCAAACGAACTTTTACGCAAGATGGCTGGCAGGAGCTGGATGCGAGAAGCCCAAAATCGCCTATGTCCAGCAGTGGACTGCGATAGGCTGATGATGATGATGAAACGAACTTTAATTCCCTAGTACTTACAAGTTTAGTTTCGCAAGAGCATCCTACATGAGTATGCCAAGCATCATATGATAATAAATATTCATTTATATTATAGGTATGTATAAAAATACGTGTGTATTAAAAACATTCCACTTACATATTGCATAATGATTAATTATTTTTAATTAGTTTTTTTACATACAAAAACAATATAAACAAGTAACAAAAAATGGCTTACACTTCAAAGATTTTGCGATTAATATGTGGAGATCTGAAATCTTCAAATACTTACCTTTATTATCACAAAGACCTTCATGATGACAAAAAGGAAGTAAAACAGGGAATAAATACTTCATAAACACAAACATTATGTTTTGAAACAAAAATAAGTTTCTAAAACGTCCATTAGTTCCTAATAAACAACAAATTAAATCTCTCTTAATGTTATTAAACCAGATCAGAAAGATGAATATGATGTCCACAATATCTTATCTTTCTGACACCTTTAGAACCTGACACCTTGAGTTTACTGCACTATAAAGACAGAAAATAAAGATTTTGTTTCTGTTTGAAAGCACTCGTCAGGAACCATTATCAATTAACCAAAAAAATGCTGTTGTTTGGTAATGGCATTTTTTTTTATTAAAGACGAAGGATAGCCCGGTAATTACAGAAGGTTAAAGACTAATAACCTTCATGGTTCCAAGGTTTCAATAAAAGATAAATTTGAAACGTAATTGTTAAATGGTTTAACTGAAGAACAAAGAATTTCTTAATTTACTTCATCACCTATAATACCATTACTATAAGTATAATACCCAAGTAATGCAGCTTGGAGTCACTCCAAGCCATTAAAGAAAGTGATTAATCAACCCTTGCGCTACGATTGCATGTGTTAACGTACTATTAACTCGATATTAGCGGGCGTTTGCGTGCGGTCAAGTTGCGGTGGCCGGACGATGCAAATTGCACGCGATAGCCGCGCCCGCGGCCCCGCCCCGTCCCACGGCTGGCCTCCTGACGATTAATAAGCCCTTAACAAAAGCTCTTTGCACGTCAACGACTGCATACTATGTGTAAAAGAGATCGGACGTAACTAAGACTAAGGTGGGCGATAACTCACTGTAATTGAGTTAAACATTTTCTTTAATAATATACTTTTATACCAAATTAATTGTATGAGGTCTGTTATTGTTGTGAAAGATGTTTGTGAGCATTAAATACATATTTTAAATTTATCTTTGTTACTTTATAATTACTTAAAATGCTTGACGCCTGATTATCGTTTTAAAGAAAAATAGAATGTCATGCCATAAACACTTATGCAATACTTTAATTTTGTTATAACAATTACTTAAACAGTAAGATTCACTATGTCCCATTCACTTCGGGATTCTATTTTAAAGAGGGAAACGATATGGGTATCTGTGTTGCAAATTTCATCCTAATTCACATTAATAGCATTATTAGAGTTACGATTTTTCAAAAATGAAAAAAAAAAACAGAAAACTTGACTTTGTCCAAAAAACTCCTGTTATTCTAACAATCTTTGCTTGTTTTACTATATTTACAAAATACTACTAATAACAGTATCCAATTAAACATTTTTTTAACATCTTCATTACATATTTATGTTCTTTATACGAAGTCAGTTTTCTTTTTAAATGGCTTCACTTAAAAAGGAAGTTTAAGTAAATAGTAAGGTAAGCACTGGCCCGTTGCTCTATTCGTTAGTGATGCCGTCTGGTGAGCCAGAGGTGAACTCATTTAGAGTATTAATTATGGACATAGATATTCAGATATTAGGTCTCAGTATATTTTCAACTGTCTCTTGTTTGTTCATAAAAAACAATATCTATTATCTAAAATGTCTGATCACTATCGCATAAACGCCAGAAGAACATTGGCTTGACATTCCAACTAGCGGGTTTCCTAAAAATGTGTAAGTTTCTTGTATTCTTAAATATATAAAGATTTTTAACAAATTGTTAACAAATATTATTGATTTGTCTTTTTATTAATTGAAATTACATATAAATGGTTATTCACTGACAAGGACTATCACAAAACAGAAGACTACAAGAAGAATTTGTAGGTAATTTGTTTGTATTTGTTTGTATTTTTTGTTTGTTTTTTTGAATTTGTACTGACAAGAATTTGTAGGTATGTCAAATAAATAACATGTCTGCCACTTAGCACTTGTAACCGTCTGGAAGTCGAAATATGTTTGCATTAACAGTAATATGGTTTGTATAATAATTGGTATTGATATTATAATATGTATAAGTTTATTTTAAAAATCAAATTGAAAGATAAATGATTTCATTTCAGTATTGCCATATGCCACCCTATGCCAATATCGCATAGGTACTCTCATATTTCGTCCACATAGTGAGCAGAGGCTATAGACATTTAAAAAAAAACTGAATGTGATTGTGAACACCGAAGGCAAAATAGTGCACCAACGAGATGGACAGACCTAGAGAAACACAGATGGTCCTTCAATCTTTCACGGTCGCGTCGTATAAGACGCACTGCACAGGAATCGCTGGAGACAGAGGGCCAAGTGCGAGTTTAATTCACTTCTACTCGATCGTGACGTTGATCAGGCCCTCTCGGCCCTCAGATCATCCGCATTACATGTTTCACATCAAAAGGTATAGTAGTAATCATATGGTTATAAACCATACCAGTCGTTATATCTATACACCGGCCGCTTAACATTTACAACTTACTTATACACCTGGGATATATTTCATTTTAGATAAATTAAGCAAATTTATTTTTATTTTGTTGTTTGTAAAATAAATATTTATCTGTTCGAATCAAGTTCAATTATTATTTTATTTCAAGTTATATATTCTAGCGCGCAGACTCATAAGTGTTACTAATACTTACATCTATGTTAGTATTTACATATCTATATAAAACCCATACTTAATATTATTTATTTATTAATACTTCCTGCAAATACATTGCATAAGGCGGTCTTAAGGGGTATCTTAAGTAAGTTGTAAATATTAAGTGGCCGGTGTATAGATATAACGACTGGTATTTCCATTTTTAACCTACAGCCATAATGTCTACCATTATTATCAATACTTTTATAAAAAAACAAATACATTTTTTTTTAAATTGATCTAACATAATCTATACTCTGAGTACTCTGGTATATTTATATACTCGTACATAGATGTTATAAAATCGCATTTTTAGTTTCTTTGCATCTACCATGTTTTAACTCTGCAGCGCCCTAAGGTCGAATAAGTAGTAGAAAATGCCTATGGCATGAAGTCCACCTTTAACACGTTTATATGTGGTTAAAGAATAAAAAATAACTATTATCATCTTTAGGATTCATGTCATGGTATCAACACTGGTTTACTGAGATAAATTCACAATTCGCCTGTCACTATTAAAAGGGTCGAATATGCAGTTTTCCTGATTTTATTTATTTACGACCGACGAAAGCATTGTTATTCATTAGCTTTGATAAAAAGTCAATTTTTCCTTATTTTTTAAAATAGCCGAGTTAACAAAGTCGTATATAAACAAGCCGTTAACAATGATCGATGTTACCTCTTACACATAAACATACATACATATTTAGAAAAGGCTTCTATCGAGGGCCTTGAGCGCGGGGACCGAATTCAGAAATTCCGTAACGAAAAAAAACCTCACGCTAAAAACAAAACAAAAAACAGTACCAAAATCAAATGCTGAACGTCAAAGGAAATTTCGTCAACATAATGCATAAAAATCTTACATGGATATGTAATTTGATTTAATATTAATATTTTTTATTTATTTATTTAAAAACAAATTGTAATATATGCTTCAATATTTTCATTTAATAAAAGAAAAAAAATTGTTTTCTTATCGGTCACCACGCTCAAAAAGTGTAACTTGAATTAATATCAAAGAAAAAGAAATACTGCATAAATAAAATAAATAAATAATTATAATTGCATAAGTTGATACAAAATGCTATGCAATAGCTTTACCGCGGCAGTCCCCGAGTGCCACACGTCTTTTTTTTTATTTATAAAAACAAATACATTCTCAATGATTTAAGAGTTCGTCGTTGACGACCGCACTAATGTAAATTGTGTTAAAGCCGTACATATTTCATTCCATGTACTTTAAACGTAAATTAATATTGTAGCAAATGTTTGTAAATTTTTTGTATAATATAAAAAAATATAAGTAATTATAAACTTTAACGTGCTCTCCAGTAATTTAAATTTTAAATTAATAATGTTACGAATACTGAATATAAGAGATTTAAGACTTTGGGTTTAGGTATGTACATATTTTATACACGTGACCACCACTCTTATAACCTGTCAGGCAGTTCTAGATAACATATTCAAACTATCCCGTTATTTTCTACATAATTATTTATAGTGGAGATTGTTTTTGTTTTTTTTTTTATGTTCGGGGGGGGGGGGGGGGGACGAGCATGCAGACGGGTTACCTGATAACGAATACCCACCATATCGGACTTGTTATAAATTTTTTCAAAATAGTAAACTTACAGTATTTTCAATATTATTTTTCAATTACAATTGCCAATTCTTATTTTAATTTATTTCCCTCTGATATCTTTTTTCTCAAAAAATAGCATTATCAAGAAATGTCCAGTTAGGTTCATAATTTTTTAAGCCTCATAATCATGTCGATTATTCACTCAAAGAATCATATGAATCTTACCAATACCACATTTGATACATAAACAACGAAACGACAAAACAGCGGTTGACATTCCAACCTCAGAACACTCACGCAGATAACCCATCTCCTGTCTAATCGAACTAACCGATCGGCAACCAATAACGAAACCACATTTACCGTCAAAAACTACAACGCACGCAATTCTAAAACCTACCCACAGCAACACAAGGGTTAGGTGTTAAAATGTGACATGTAAATGACATTGGCAGATTCAAAAACACTCGGCATACCTCTTTGTCGATGGTACGTCTCAATTCTTGGGAATGTATCTCTCATCATAACCCTGAATTGTTTGTTCGTTTTTTGATAAGAATTCGTGTGTATGACTCGCCGGACTTGCTTACGTGTGACCCAATGGCTTTTTAATTTTAAATTTCCTCGTATCCACATAGCGTATAAACACAACAAAACAAAAAAACTTTGGTACGTAGTTGAGTGTAATATCAGTAACATTGATCAACGACTACTATTAATTAAACAGCCATTTTTGCACAGAAACTTCTGGAAAGCTACATAATTTTTACCTCAATCTGATAAACTGTGGTAAAGAGACTGTTATGACGATCAAAATCTAAAATATTAACACTGTACACTGTACAATAACCTATCTTGTTTCCATTATTTTTAAGCTAAAAACTATATAGATAATAACGAGACTGCTATAAATGAAAACCATTGATTTACATATAAATGATATATATTTATTCATACAGAATATAAAGGCAGGCCATAAAGGTAAGTATTATCGCAATAGAAATACCTGCGTATCATGTCGGTGTAGTACTTCAGTGAACATGCTCAACTTCCTAGCCATATCGCTCCAAAATATATCTATTATAATCAGTTTATACAATAAACATATAATATACGTTATTGTAGACAAAATTCAGTCATTATTTAATATAAATGTATGAATATGTTGAAAACTTACTCGAAATAACTTATTCGAGTACATTGCACAAAGAAACAGTTGTAAAATTTAGGTCTGCATCCTGTAATCATCTTTAAATAGATACATCAATTCCCCCAAACTGAAAATAAAAGGATTACGTCATACATATTTCCATTAAAATCCGTGTTACTGACTTTGTAGGTACAGAGGCCCCAAATAACCTAATGTCTCAAATCCCTTTAAAACAGGGTAGTAGTGGTCTACAGCCTAAATAGCGTCAGGATTTAGCTTCTTTATTTATGAAGATTTGACCGCCTCGATGGTGCAGTGGTAGGGGTTCGACTCCCTTGTGTCCCAAATGTTTGTATATTCTGCAAATACTTGTTTCGGAGTTTGGATGTTTTTACAAAAAGGTATATAATTATAATAATATATCTCACACACTACCGTCTGATCCCAAACTAGGCAGAGCCTGTGCTTTGGTGACCGGACTGCTGATAAACGTTGTATGTTATATGTACGAAATATTATTATTATTATATTGTAATCACTACAACGTTTAAACTGCTTCGTGTACAGTCTACAAGGAAAATAGATACATGAATCTGGAGCTACTATCATAATGAATTTGACCCTGTACCTACAGGAACATTACAGTGTCCAGGAACATTATGAGAGGAGCAAAAAGCAAAGGAAGCTTTGTTGTTTTATACAACCATAAACTACTCTTAACTGACTCTTACCATGATATAAAACCCATGTCTCTTTATTAATTCTTTATCGGTACAGTATTTAGTACTCAAATAATATCGACAAATTGTTTTACGGTACATTTTTTTCATACATAGCTTCGCTAATGTTTAAAGTAAAAATCTCACACCTCCGTTCCACATCTAAAGAATTATCGCCACATCAATTCCTAAGAACATCAACAAGGTGACATTCTATTGTTAAGCGAGACCCACATATCACCTAAAATACCAGTCCACCAGCCAATAATTTAGTCCACCAACATCCATTTTACGTCACCGCAGCTATTCCCGTTAATAACACCGATGTCGACACTCCCATTCCACGTCTTAATTCACCTGTCAAAGTTGAACATCAACCATAGAGTAACATTAGTCAAACTGTCAAAGTACCACGCTCAAATGTCAATTAGTTTTCACAGAACACGTCAAATCGCCGGTAGCTAAACTAGAAAAAAATGCAGGTAAGGGTAGCATATAGATTAAATTATGGGTTCCGCGTTGCATTTTTTGAATGGTAATGATATTATGATGTTAATTGATAGTAGAAAATAATTAGTAGTCTATTTAATTCATGTGATGGGAATATATACCATTAAATAAATGCATTAAAATTCATATACTAGAAATGATATTATTGATATTTTTATATTTATGATATTATTATACGTGAGGGTCCTAATTGGGACCACTGCGACCAAGCGCACGTACTAATCAATTCAAGAAAACTCATAAATTTCCTTTCTGTATATTCCGAAAGTGCACAAATTACGACAAAAAGGTAAATAAAAATAAAGGAATATCATACCACCGGTAGATGTGTTTGCTCTAAAATGCATTACTCGTAATAGATGTATGTATGGGTACGGAACAAATATTTTGTGCGTGCAGTGGGAATATAACGTATCTTCCTTAAAACATCATTGTTTACTAGAGTCACAATTATTTTGTAGTAAAGATCAATAAATACCTATAGTGCATTTTTAGTAACAATAACGTTTATTTGTGTATCAGAACTTTTTACGGTCAATTTGTTTATTCATGATTGTGAATTTGACAATATTAATTATTAATTACGTACGTTGACTGTAGTTTGTGTTAGTTCAGTGTAGTAATCTTGACTGCTAAACCAGAGATTGTGGGTTCGATCCTACTCAGGACAAATAAATTTATATATAAATTATATGTTTTCATCAACAGTGTTGCCACCACGGGCTTTGCCTAATTTATACAGAATCAGACGGTTTGTGAGGTGCGTCATGTTATTTTTTTTTAAGAATCACGCTTGTTAATGGTAAATTTGATGAATTACAGCTTATTAATATTGATATCAGCAACTTAAAATAAATCACTGTGACCCATCTCCAAAAAAAAAAAACCTAAGTCAAATAAACCGCCTACTAAATATTATGACATCGCCTCTGGGTATTATCCGGATGATTTTGACAAACTACCTAGCCAGTGACATCCCATCAAAATCGATAATAGACCCGCTGATTTAAAACATAATTAATCGACGTCCGTTAGACGAATTACCGAACGAGTCGTTTATCAAGTCTGAAAAAAAATAAGCAAAAGAGTCTTTGGCAGACAACAATAGCTACATTTGAATTGAATCTTCTTCAGTTTTGTTTGGACATCTAACATTTTTCAATGGCAGTAGATAAATTAAGTTAATTTGCATGTGTTTTTGTTGGCCGGCTTTTTTCAAATAACTTACGGCCAGTAAAGATTTGACTGACTTTGTAGGAATGTGGGTATTTGTGAATGTATAATATTCAAATGCAAAAGGCAAGTTATTAATTTAAATTAAAGAAAACAGCCGCTAAATTGTTCTTTTTTTTAATTATAGACAGTGTCACTCTTGATAGTCTTAAGATTAGAGTAATAACATGTAATGTCATGTCCATGTTTTTTGGACAACTTACGTACAAAAATGTAACTGATCTACATACTATCAAACAAAAACAAACATCTTTAACATAAATTAATCAGAAGAAAATTTTAGGAGTTGGCAATACAGTAAATCCCTCCTTAGCAAAGCGGGAGACAAAATGAACGATTAGCAAATTTTCTAAAGACTGAACAGATTTTCTTGAATTATAGCCAAAAGCACACCCGATTAGGTACCTTTCAAACAAAGAAAAACCTAAATCAACCTCCGTTCATCGGTTTAGGAGCTGTGATGATGTACAAATACAAGCGTCACACCTATAACAGACCTCCATCTTGCGTCAGGGGTTCAAAATAGCGAAAATTATTGCTAAATCTTTATCTAAACTAATATAACTATATTATAATGTGGACTGTTTAGCAAGTTAACAAAAAATCAGGTTTGATCAGGTGTTTGAGTTCCTGGAATGTCCGAATAATTTGAAATTGAGTGAGTACATTTTCAAGAAGGAAAGCGTCTTGTCGCAATTCTTAGTTCATGCACTAACTCTGTCCAAAGAAGAAATTGCTTATATCAGTTCCTAAAACGAATATCACTATAACCGAATAATAAACTACAACACATAATTAACAATGCTTAAAAATGGTAAATCAAAATGAAACCGTTGAATAAAAAACTTATTTTCAAATGTAAAAATGAAATACCCTGTCCAAACAGCATTTCTTCTACGTATCTACATGCGCAAGACAGAACGCAGAAACTTCATTGCAATTCAAGTAGCTGCCTATAATTTCTCACAACATGGCTTCAGATTCCATACCATTCCATATCTGTCCGTAGGTTTTATTAATTTTATCTGTACTTCAGTAATGAGACGTTAATAATCTGTTACAAGCTTATTTTTATAAGCCAACTAACCAATTAAAAAGAATAATGGCGGTGGAGGATCGCAGGTGCTTCGATTGCAAGCTGCGCGAGCGCAACGTTATATTACGCACGATATAAATTAACGGTGGTATGTGCATCGATGTAAAGTCATATGTCATACTCGGACAGAACCAGAGAGGAGAGAGCTGTATTCGAAATTTAAACTTGTCTAACACGGATTAAATTAAATAATAACTTTGTACACATGACGGGGTACGTCGTGATTCTAAATTTAAATTTGTATTAGGTCTGTAAATATATCTTTGCCTATCATAAACATAATTTGAATAACACGGTTACCAACTTAAAAGTCACTTACGTAATGGTAATTTACAATAAATGCATTCTTGATCTCTTATTTAATAACCCTAAAAATTGGTATTTATCAAGATTACAAAATGCTCATCACGTTTTACGAAATATTGCTTTTCTTGACCCAGGGAAGTTAATCGTTTAGAAGTTTCTATTGTTCCTTCACATAAAAATGTCTTGAGACACGGCTGTTTGGCCCCAAACTATGCAGAACCTATAATATGGTAATCAGAGTGCTGATAAACATACTCGTATATTACTATCCTCTGAACTAATTATCGTTCTCATCACACAATTATTTATGTTGCGTGGGTAACATTTTAACCGAAATTACTAGTATTCCCGTTAACCTCTCCAGCTCAGCTAAATTGCTTGTGTTAGGAGTCATGTCGATAGTGTACTGGTCAAGATTCGAATCCAATGCCTTAACGACTAGGCTACCGCCGCTTTTAAATTTATTCCCATGATCTTTGGTTTAAGAATAAATCATTAACCAGTAGACCACCACAGACTCATCAATTGGTATTATATACGACATTACATTATGACATTACCTAGTATAGCATAGCAACCAAATTAAAGTTTTCGAATCATAGCCAGTAACCAAATTAGGGTTTTTTTTTAATAGGACTAATCCCTCCCACACTCCCACCACTGTAACTCCTGTACACCAGAATCAACAGCTGTGGCCCACGAACACAGTGAGTTATGACACTTGGGAAGTCCCAGGAAAAGTTAAACTGTCTTCGAACCCGCAACGAAATTAATCAGAAGTAAAGAGTTGGAAATATATTAAATCCACTTACGGAATATTGGTACAATAACCCACTAAATTAATGTCATCTAAGCACAGTCCGTGAGTTACGGTGGCAATCTATAGTCGTCGCCATCCCTTGCACTGCACCAAACAATAATTTATAGATAGTTCCACCCATTTATCCAACATCCTGTCACCGATTTCTGTCCTGATGAATATAGAACAAAATAAACAGTAAACCCTTTTGAAATAAACTATAGCACAGAAAGCTGATATAAATCGTGATGAACACAGTTCCTTGTTATTTTGGAGTCAGTGAAAAATTGTTTATAGAACAAAATGCTGACATATTATGTAAGGATCACTACCTCCTTCCGTTATTGGTAAATATAAATGTTCTTTTATAAAATTATACAAGAGTCTCAGCCCCCATCCCCCCCCCCCCCCGGCTCCCCTCGGTTTGACATCAGTAACCTCAATCACTCAATAAAAGCAACGAAACCAGTTAACACCAGTTTTCTGTGACGCCGTGGTGTTACTCTCGTAGAGCCTTAACTCTTAACACCACCAGGGCCCGTGCCCACGGCCAGTACAACCTTGTCAAAAGTCAGGAAATTTAAGATAAGTGTGATAAGAACATAATTAAATTCATCAATAAATAAAATAAATTGAAAAGTATGTAACAATTAATAAATAATTACATTTCTTGTTAATTATACATACGTAATTAATATGTAAATTAACTGTGAATACGAAACAAATTTAATTAAAATTATAAATATAAATTAATTCTTGTCTGTTAATTATTATAGGTTATTGATACCATGCAGTAAACACTTATTTAAGAGAGTTTTTGATTGGAAATTGTTTATATAAGCTGACTGTTCTGTGAAGCAGGACTATAGTTTAAAACAATTGTTTTTTTATTTATACAAAAATGACCTTAGGCCTATTCATCCTGTGGGTGTTCTAAAATGAACATCTAAGGGAGCAAACTACGCAGGACAACAGCACTGCAAAGAGAAGGAAAACTTGACACAAATCCTATACCAACCCGTCTTGCCAGTGTGGTATAGTAGTCCAAAACTTGCTTTCTTAGGAGAGACCTATGTCCAGCAATGGACTATTAAAGGCTGTTGATGTGACAATATAAAAGGAAAAGTTGCTAAGATGAGAAGGCAATGACATGAAGAGGATATTGCTTTTGGTGTTGAAGTGTTGTGCTTAAATAAATCTATTTTCTCTACAATACACAGCCCAATCGGTAACTTATTGTAGATGCTTGATGCCATACATTAAGCACTTATTATTTAGGTTAGCAGTTTTATGCTGACTCCAGCGTTTGTTTTTTTTTTTAAATACCGTGTTGCAATGTAAGTAAGTCGTCAAACAAGGCTTTAAACACCCAATTCCCAATTTTAATAGTAAGTATCAGTATTGTTCACTTGCAATTTTTTTTCTGACCCCCTACTTTAAGCTGTAGTGTCCTTTCTTACCTGCAGAAAAGTATTACCCAAATACCGTATCTACTTTTGGTCTGCTGCCTCTTAGGTATGCCTACGTCTACTGAAGTCAAACATAAAACCTAAAAACCTTTCAGTAATCAACAGTACCTAGAACTTCTGATTACAAATGAGAAAAGCATCACCAGTCCTATCTGCCTTTTTTTTTAATTAGGTAACCTAACTACGTGGTCTAAACTTGCCTGGGTTTAGGACATCTGCTATCCCTACTTTCTTACGTGTTTGAATTAAAATTGGTACTTCACTATCCAATCAGTTTTTAAATTGTCTGCTTAGCAATTAACTTTTCAATGCTGCATGGACACGCTTCACGTTATCATAATAAAGACAGTTTCACTAACTTATTTTAGTTACAAAAATATAGCTATAGAAACCAAAGTTCGTATGATTATATTAGGTACTTAATAACCACAAAGTATTAAAAAAAATCAATTTGTTGACTTAGTTTTGAAACAGAAAATTATGTTAAAATGTTATTATTTAGTATCTTCAACCCCATTTTAGCATCAAATAGTACGGCAAATCGTCGGCCATATTTAAACATTAAAAAGGGCGCGGTCGCGTTTAAAAATGCACATCAATTTGTCAACGGTAGGCGTTACGACCACAGATAATTGGTAACGAACAGCTGATAAAAACTTAGTTGTTTATTTCAAATTTATACAACACACGCCCTGTGTTATTATTTGGGCTGTCTTGAAGAAAATGTTTTAATAACGACTTTCATTATTGATTCGATAAAACGTTAACGTTATGTGCTAACCTTATTGGCAGTATAACTAATTAAAAGGCCTTTTAAATAATTATTTTTAATAAAGCAGCTGTTTTCTGTAGGTACCTATAATAACTGTTAATAAATTTTGCTGTACTACTGAGTTATACAAATACCAATTCAAATTATCTGAAACCCATTTATTTTAATTTCTTTCTTTTATGTTTTAAGTCAGTATTTTATTTTCTAATTAATTTCTTGACCATATTTATTGATTAAAAAAATATGTGATGTAATTTCTTTCATCTCTTATTTGACATTATAAGTAATATTCTACTCGATAATAATCACATTCGATTTTAATAGAAAAAAAAACGATAAAATGTATTGAATGAAGAGTTTTTCACGATCGATCTTACAGTAACTTGAATAACTAAGAAATCTATGACCTACTCAAAGATGAAACTATTTTTCTTTGACTTTAGTAGGTAGTTAGTCGTTAATTAAATATGTTAGACTTACAGGACTCATCATAGACATTTTTTCTAAGTATTTAAATTCGGTTTTGTGTCCTATCTCAATTTTATTTAGCAAACATGTACTTTACTACGTTTACTGTACGGAAACATGTCATTTTCTGTCATAAGTATCATACAAACTTGTTTTAAAAAAGTTAACAATTCGAATCGTTCTCATAAATCTAATGCCCAACTAGCAGTGGTATGTGTAGAAAAAATAATAACTCACTTTTTTAAATATAATGAAACAGTTGGTAGTAAATATGACATTATTTAATATATTGTTTAGAAGAATAGTGCTTTGAATTAGGATTTTGAATGTACCTTAGTGCCTATACAAAAGTATAGGTTTAGAGATCCTTAGCGTCGTTTTACTTTAGTATATTTTAAATTAGGCTCAGTGCTATCTTAGGGCGACATCTAAGCGGCAGGATCAGCAGTAAATTACGAATGAACTGGAGCGATGCACCATCTCATTGTATGCAGATCGGACGTCCGCGCGTCTACCAACTACCACCTACATTTGCATCAACTTTCGGAACAAGAAATTTGCAAATAAGCCGCCCACCTACCTAATTATAACCACAACACACCGTAAAAATATTTAGACCTTATATACCCCTCAAGATACTATCGCAAGAATACCGCGAATGAAAGTAGAAAACCTTTTTATCTTGCAATTTATAGTACGCAGGTGGCGCATCTAAACACCAACGTACACAAACGTCGTTATCGAATATCATTTTCAATTATATAAACAATAGCGATCGCAGCCATTGTTCAAATCACAATAGCATCGCTCATTACTCAGCCGCTCGTTAACTCACCGGCCGGCCGCCGCGAAACACTAACTTTATCAGCGGCTCACGTCAAAATATCTACAGATCTCAAACTATATCTCCTCCGGACACAATCGAAGTGAAATAAAAGCAAAGATTCGAACATGACTCCTGAACGCAACCCAGAAGCCAGATGCGTATCGACGCGCCAAAAAGCAAACTTCAAGTTTCGAACTTCACCATCGGCAGTGATATGACGTGTCCCGCGTTCCTTTTTCGAAATGCCCGCGAATTGTCAACCGTCGCATAGACAACGAGCCCATTTGAATACCCTCGATTTGAATATAAAGGTCGGCATTCACGTGTCGCCGCCATACATCAACCGGGAAGGCTTTAAGTCTTTCGAGCGCTTTTTGGACACAAATAAGCGTCTGATGTTCGACAGGACGCGCATAATACGGTCAGATTTAATTCTGCAGGGACTCAAGTTGCACCGCGGCACTGTTTATGAGACATATGTGATGAAAGTGCGTTAACATTGGCAGCTATTTTGCTGACTGGATGCGAATGTTTTAACTGCCTCGGAGCTGACTCCAAACTCACTCAGTTAGTGATTATGTAAATGACGATTTCAAATGTCACATTATAGTAATAATCATTTAAAATATTTATAGCGTGTAAACGTCGATATTAAGCGAGTAGACACCCACGACAGAGAGTCCGTATCGTCTGGGTCCATAATTCATTTGGCCACAATTACAACCATTAAACGGGGCGCAACTCTTTGATATTTCTTTTTATTTATTGTAGCAAAGTTATTAGGATACCGTGGCATTAATGATGACAGATGAGGCGGGGTATCGCAGCTTAATGCGCTCTGCGGCGGTTTTGTGCTCGCTCGGGTCACTCGGCGATAGTTTAAAAAAATGTAGTTAAATTATATCATATCGAAGCATAATTAGGCACCGTATTACTGCGGCGTCTGAATAGGTCTACAAATAAATGAATGGTTATTTCAGTGTTTTATCGTCCCGCATAGTTAGGCCTAAACCTACTAGCGTTAAAGCGGCCAGTTTTATATGTAAATGGCAAAGATATCTACGCTTAATTGAAAACTTTATCACGGCAGAACATTGCGTTATATTAATGTGCCGTCCGCGGAATCTACATAACAAAACTATTTTCACGCTTAGAGAAACACAATGGAATAAGTATTATTGTTCAACAGACAAAATAATGTCTAACATTAATTATTCAAATTTCATTATCTACTCATTAATTTAAGCGGTTGCCCTGTCAGTTTATCTTACAGCCGAATACTTAAATGCCACACTTTTCTAACACGACGTTTAGTCGCAAGCATTAACTGTCGTTTTTCTGTGAATTGGAAAACCTTCATTTCATTTTATCATTGTTTTGGAGTCGGTAATCGGGCATGAGATGCTTAATGTTTTATAAACTTACACAACTTGTAAATAATTTTATTTCTATTATTTTTAATGGTATTATCTAGTTATCGTTGATGCGTTCATTACTAAAGGTGTATTCATTGTGTACAATATACGACTATATTTTTTTTGAAGAATGTACTTCTAGAGTTAGTAAAAAAGTTAAAATCTGAGTACAAAAGTATAAAATTAAAAAAGTCATAGACAAATTAATGTAAATCTATCATGGATTTGAATAGCGAACACGCCGAACGGAAACACGTTGTTTTTACCGAGTTTTAATTTAATTTGAATTCGGAGTGTCGTTGCACGACCAGCACCCCGCTGCGTCTACAAATGGTGGTCATACATCAACCCGATGATATCTCTTTCAACTTTATAAGGAACCCGGCGTGGCCAGCGAATTAATAAATTGTGTTATGATGAAAAAAATGCCTCATATAGTGAAATATTACAAAGTAGTTAGAAATTATGAATTCAGTTTATAACTATGTAGACACTGGAAGCTCAGTTTTAGTTCAAAAAAATATCTATGGCACATTAATTATGTGGAATTTTATTTGGGACAGCATAACAGTTCATAAATTAACTTTTAATATAATTTAAAGAAGGTGTCTGAATGTAAGTTGATACCTCCCTATTTGGTTCGAAAGACGTCGAGGATTTAATTATAGGATCATTTTAGAAACAGCCAATAATCTTTTATAGTAGTTACGCCTACGTTACACGCCAAAATGTGAAGATGAAATACTTAAAAAAAACGTGGAGGCTCTCAAATTGGTACAAATCCGATAATAGTAAACACTTAGTAGTACTTGATTCGAATGAAATAGTATCCTATTTAAATCAGGTTCACAGTATTGCACTAAAACAATTAGTTAGGTATTTATTAAAACTTAGATCGTTTTTGTAGTATTTATTAATAGAAAACCATTTATACGAAACAAACCACACATACGGGGTAAACAGAAAACACGTAGTCTAGAGAGGCGTACCTTACTGCAGGAACTACAAAGTGACAGCAGCAGAGACCTTCTGAAAACCTAGTTATATAAAAGAGATTCGATCCTATTTGTGGATTACATTATTATATAAAGTATTTGTAAAATAAGCAATAAAAAATCTTGCTGAAAACAGATACAGATCTCCTGCCCTATTGTTATTAGCAAACGTGCTTATTTCAGGTTTGTTGTCTATCAAACATTCATGTTAAGCTACTGATAACCAAACGTAAGAATAACGCCTGATAAAAAATTAACAAGTTTTAAAACAAGCAGAGTCTAGTACGCCTTTTCTAGTTTTACGAGCAATGTATTGCAAGTAAATCATTTAAAAAACTAAGACTGTTTTATATTTTGCAGGCGTGTTAACTATTTCTTAGTACAAACATTAATTAAAACTTTAATAGATGCAACTTTAATTTGTGCAAATTAATACTACTTTCACTTGAATAATACTTAAATAATATTAGAGGTCTAAAAACAATTTAACAAACATTTCGATTATTCTTGAATGCATCGTAAGTCAAAATAAATATCTGTCAAAGTCAATGTCAAAGTCAGTGTGAGATAAGATAATAACAAACTGCTGTCATCTCTCAACCTTATGAAGTATAGGAGGAGGTTCTAACCAAAATTAATTCAATCCCCACCACGAAATTAAGCTTTCACCATGGTAATTGCTTTGCATCGTCACTGCTTCGCGGTGCGGTACTGTAGCTGCAGTTCCGGGTGTTCAAACTCAAGATAACTGTATTTTTAACAGGGAACTGCAATGTTCGCGCGAGTGACTTTCTATCCTACGCTTTTGTACAATGTAGTCATGGAAAAGGTGACCAGCAGACGCTGGTACGACAGGATAGATGACACGGTGATCCTGGGCGCTCTCCCTTTCCAATCCATGACGAAACAGGTATGTTGTTGTAGGTTATTTGGTCAGTGGGCCATTTTTCCTTTGAAGAGATTTACGTTGTTTATGAAAGGTCCATTTCATGCTTGTTAAGCACCGCAGAGGTAGGAATGATAATTTCACCTTATTAATAAAATATTATGAAGTCAAGTTTAGGTTTTGAATGAAATTAATATAAATCTGCATTAATTTGATTTCATCTTTTATATCTAAATATATAAATACATGTATATATCATTGGTCTGAATGTGGCATTTGCATGTGCAAACTGATAATGTTTTCAAAAGTGTCTTACACATCTTACACTTTATTAATTTTAAACTTGAATAATAACTAAGCTTCATAAATAAACACAAAAAAATATATATATAAACTAAATATTGTGCAGAAAAATTTAATTTGACCAAATTAGTAGTTACAAGGAATAACATGTAGACTGACAATATGATATTAATTTTTATATAAATAGATAATTTATTATGTATGTGGTTTTTAGGCCATGCATTGATTGGGTTCAACTGAAATGCTATACCTATTTTTTCCAGATCTAATTTACAGACTAGTTTCTTTTATACTGCGTAATTTGTGTCCATTGTATTGTTAAGTGGATTATTTTGTTGGGCATCATGCTTCCCAGTTGATTTCGGCTATGGTGACTATTACTAATTATTAGCAGAAAAGCTAGTATGATCAGCTCTCGCATGTGCCCTTTGACGGCTACAGTATGCAATCCTATGAGTAAATGTGTGTTAGCATTGGCTGCACCTGCGGACACCGCTGGCAAAGCTATAAGAGATGGCTGCTGGTGGTTTAGACTTAAGAGCATAGCATTTTCCATCCAGTTCGGATTTTCTCTGCTCTACATGAACTTTGAAATTCACAAATTGCTTCCACTCTGAGCGGCATCTGGCCTTTTCCTCCGATTTCTGAGGATCAGTATTGCAACTCTTCATGTGTCTTTTCTTAACATCCTTAAAGCAAAAAAAATGGCTACCTTGTTTCCTCCTGCCTCTGTTGAGTTCAGAGAAGAAGATGCATTTTGATAATATTTTAATGGTGTAGAATACTTATGATATACCTATAATTCTGTAAATATACAGGAATTAGCATGACTACATAATACATATTGTGTACCTTAAAATTGAGAGCATGGCCATGCTACTTGGTAGAAGCATTTAAGTGACCGCTGTAAATCCCATACATTTATTTGTGCAGATGGTGTAGTGGTTTGAGCGGCTGCCACACCGTTACCTACTACGCCGAGTGTTGTGGGTTCGATCCCCACATGAGACGCCACTTTGTGTAATCTACAAATTGTCGTTCTGAGTCTGGCTGTTCTTTGTGTATGTTTCATGTATGTTTGTAAAGTTCCCCATTACACAGTACTATTATAATACAGTATTGTAACTCGGCCGCATGATAGAAATAAATGCCTACAGCCGCGCGGTACGTAAACATGCGTTAGGGCTGCCCGTCTCCAGCATTTTAATTATATTTGCCTACTTTCTGTTTCTATTTAGATTTGTGATTGTAAATATCCTTTTTATATAAATAAATGAAATACTTTGTATATTGAATAGGAATTGTTCAATAAAAATGCGTGTTGTTTTTTGATTGGTAGATTAAATTAAAAAACATTTTTTTGTTTGAAAAACCAATCGGGCTTATAAATTAGCGACCGAAAAAATCCTTCTATAAAATAAAATAAATGTGCTTTCTCCATACGCGTTACAAAACTCCAATCCTTAGAAACTCCAACACCTACCACCTACTCAACTAGAATGCAAGAAACAGCTGACGAGTAAGTAACTTTTTATCTCAGCTAATTAACGTCTCTATAAATTACCTAACCTATAACCTACAACTCGCAACAACTCAAAACAAAAATTCTTTGGTCACCAATTAATTAATTATTAAAAAGCTGAACAGCTGACTACGAATGTTTTAAAATCACAACCCTCAAACATCTAAATATTATATATGAGTCTAGCTGTTGTTGTTAATACCGAGAAAATAAAACCAGTTTTTAGTGGTATATGTTGTTATAGTAGCAGCAGAAACACTTTGTGAAAATTTCGAAAACTGTCTAATGACACACAGACGGTAACAAATTTTTTTTAGTATTATTCATACACACAGATAATAAAGATATATTATTAATAATAAAATACCACGTCTTTAAGTAGAATTTTCTTTTTTTTGAATTATGCAAAGTAACAAAACAAACATGCACCGAAGTTTTAACACAAGCGTAAGTAGGTAGGTACCTACCGTATCATGATTCATTCAGAACCGCATGTAACTCCCTATTTCACTCGTCTCAATAACTTTCCGTTACTCTATTTGCTTTATTTATTCATCCAAACACCTTTTTTTTTCGTGAGATAAAAGGAAATACTTATCCATTAAAAAGACACACATTATGTACCTACGTACTAGTAAGTAAAATTATTTTATAGTCTTACTTTTCAGAGTTTCCAGGTAATTTAAAAAAACTTATGTCTGGATGCGTTATTGACGAATTCATACAACCAAAAACAGCACAATATTTCCTACTCGTCATATTAACTGATTTTTAGAGAAAAAATCGCGCGGTTATTGTTAAAAAAACAACACGCAGTCCGTTCGACACTGCGGTACAGCCGTGACTGTCTGCGCCCCGAGCGCACCCCGAGATCGAGGCGCGTAGGTATAGCTCCCGTTTCGTCCGTTTGTATGAAGTTGCAGTACTGTATTATAATAGTACCGTGCCCATTATCATCATCAGGCTATCGAAGTCGAAAAAGGCTGGACATAGGCCTCTCCCATTGCACGCCACTTAGATCGATTTTGGGCTTCTCGCATCCAGCTCCTGCCAGCCATCTTGCGCAAATCGTCACTCCACCTGGCCTGTGGGCGTCGTACACTACGTTTTCCGAGACGCGGTCTCCACTCAAGAACTCGTTTTCGCCAACGGTTGTCGGTTCTGCAGCTAATATGGCCAGCCCACTTCCACTTTAGCTTGCTGCTACGGAAGGCTATGTCGGTGATCTTGGTTCTCTGCCGGATCACCTCATTCCTGATGCAATGATGAAAAAAAAGATTTGTACTGCATTTTAAAAAGTTTAGTAAATCGAATCATATCAAAATAAGCATACTTAATATTCACTTTTAAAAGTAAAATTTCAATTCATACAGCCAAGCGATTTCTATTATATGTAATTAGTTATAAAATAAAGTTTATTTTTTAATATTTAATAAATAAATATGCACCAATATCAATCAAGTATGTAAAGACTAAAATTGTGTATAACTAATGGATATTTTATCAACACTGATAAATAATTACTTATCACAGAATCTACAAATAGCTCTAACTAACTAGACAATATGGGAATAATTGAATTAAATAATTTATTTTATAACTTTATGCCAAAGTATATGCATTGGCAGACTTAATGACAGATAGAGTTACTTTGTTATTTCTAATATAGGATATGTGTGTGTTTAGGGATACATATAATATTTATCAGCAGTCTGGTTACCATCCATGCTCCAGATATGTCAAGTTGCTATTATTATTCCGTATGGTGACGGATTAAAAATACGGAGTGTCACCACCCCTATTCATACCGTGGGTGTCGTAAGAGCCGACTAAGGGGTAAACTACGCAGGACAACAGCACTGCAAAGAGAAGGAAAACTTGAAACAAACCCTATACCAACCCGTCTGGCCAGCGTGGTATAGTAGGCCAAAACCTCTTTTCTAAAGAGAGGCATATGTCCAGCACTGGACTATTAAAGGCTGTTGATGATGATTATTATTATTTACTTTATTTTGGTACACTCTAGCTCTAGCCACTGTATAAAACTTTTAATGTAGTAGTCTCTGGTCAATTTATACTTACTACTACTTCAAACTCTGCTACGGGTTTTTATTCATTAAAGCGAATGATTAATTGAAATTGTTTTATTTTTCCAGTTAAAAGAAGAAGAAAATATGAAAGGAGTTGTATCAATGAATGAGACATACGAGTTGAAAATATTTTCCAATGATGCTGAGGTAAGATATTGCTTCTTTTAAAAAGATTTATTGTTGGCAATGCCAAATAAAATGATATTAAAATAAGCACTAGATTTGGACAAAAAAAGCAGATTTAAGTCTATTAGACTGTCCAAAACCCTCGCCACTTGTTTACTATCCTAATTGCCCCGAATGAGCTGTTAGTAAATCACACTATCTACGTGTCATGATTACTATTAATGCTATCTTTATCATCATAATTTATCTTCCATTTTCCCAATTTTAAATGGTGCCATATAACATGCCTGCCTGACGACAAAGGCGGCCTTAGAGGGTGGCGAGCAGGGCAACCGCCCGGGGCCTCGCTCAGTCGCGCAACGGGTATTTCCCGTGTCATTTTGACAGGCATCCAGTGTTGACTGTTGTCAGCATATGGTTATATATTATATCTTTCAAATGCCTAGCAATGGTCTACCCGCAAATTCCCTGCCCGGGGCCTCGCAATGATATACAAGCAAGGGCCCTCGCAATCAACTACCTGCCCGGGGCCTCGCAACGATCTACCTGCCCGCTACCGCAATACTCGGATGGTAAATTGAGTCTGACTTCAGCAGCTCGGAGAGATATCGTATACCCGTATGTCTGTCCTGTGATTGGAGAATACACTAGGACCTGGACATTTTTCTTTTTAAGTATGGGGCAAACGAGCAGACGCGCCAACGGGTCATAATTACCACCATCCATGGACACCTGCAACTGCCGCTATTTGCCCCCCTCGGTGAAATAAAATATTGGTTAACACCGGTTTTCTGTGAGGCTGTGGTATCACTGGTCGAACCGGCCTATTTATGCCTAAAAAAACAGAAACGGAAGAGCTATCTTCTATGGTTAATCATCAACTGCTGAATCTCTATGTTAATATTTAAGCTGCCGAGCATAAGTACTTATGTCGTCTGAACATCCTCTGTTAGCTTAACGGTAAAATTATATCCTTTGACGACTTCAATAACTATTATTAGATAGCCTCTATCATTTAGTTCAAGTGTCTAATACATATCTAAGTTACAGCGTAACAAAGACTCCTTTGTATTCATATCACAGGAACAAGAGACCATCTCATGAACTTTATTTGAAAAAATATATGTGTTGTCATGATAATATTATCTTTTGTCATGTAGATTTAATCTATTAGAATCTTTAAAGTGTCTTTTGTTATCGTTTTTTAAGTTAAAGTTAGATATTTTGGGCTTCGTTTACCGGGCTAAAATGTGTCCTCTATAGTCATAGAAATTCTCACAACGCAAAGTACGTTTTTGTGATTTTTAATATTTTGTATTATGCAAAATGAGCTCCGAATAAGTGAGGTATGCAGCCTGTACTATGCACCTGAACCAGACTGCTGATTAAAATACTTACATACACATATTACGAGTTAAATACTTATGGAAAAACTACACCCAGGCACACAACAGATGTTCGTGTTCATTATACATTTATTTCTAACGACTGGGAATCGTACCCTTGACCTCAGCAGCCACTCCCTAAGTATCTTTAAAGTAAATAAATATATAAAAACGTTACATAAAACTGTAAGGGTCCAGTCCAAATACATATTAGACTTTTAACTTGAACTAGCAAAATTAAATTTTACGTCAATTCAATTACATACTTAAGTATCTGACGCTAATATAATGGTAACGGACAATTAGTAAACAAGTCAATATTATAGACGTATACGAACAGTTATACTTAACACTCCTCACACATCTAGAAACTCTACGACATTTGAAAACCAAAATCAAAACTGCTTTTAGTTCACGGACGATGCAGAGCTGGCATAAAACACACAAGCATTCAGCTTAGCTGGAAAGCTGAAAATTACAAGCAATCTTAGTCCATCGAGTTTCTCGAATTACCTCATACCGAGACACGGAATTTAGAGGTTGATGGCAGCTCAATAGGAAACCAGAGATTCGTGTACTTTAAACATTAAAAACTTTTTCATTTAAATATTGTAAAATTCTAAATCCTCACAAGAAGACGCCTTTCGTTTAGAAATGTTTAGAAAATGAATAGTAACACGTCTGTAACTTTTTTACAGATTGTATTCAACGATATCCATATTTTATAGTCATTTTAATATCGTTTTGTTTTGTAATAGAATAAATTATTCACACACACATACCGTTTTAATACATAAATGTGTGTAGGTATTATAAAATTTAATGCCTCACATGCTACTCTCAGTGCATCCTAAAAAAACATAATTATATATACATTTATTTAAACTGTGTTTACTTTACTTTCGTTTTACCTCTGTGATATACAACTTTCATTACATATTAAGGTTTGAAATTAAAAAATCTTTATATATATAATTCTTCTGTGAGTGTGTATGTCACTGAACTTCTCTCAAACGACTGCACCGATTTTGATGAATTTTTTTGTGTGTGTTCAAGGGGATCTGGGAATGGTTTAGATTCACAATATTGTCCGCTGGACAATGTTTTCTTAATTAATTTTTAATTTATTAGTAGTTGTTGATTTTGGAATGTTTTACATTGGATCCGACAGACGGCGCTACCATCGCAGTGTCAAATTTGACAGGACAACGTCTGTCGGGTCCGCTAGTCTAATATATAAAATTCTCGTGTCACAATGTTAGTTACCATACTCCTCCGAAACGGCTCGACCGGTTTTCGTGAAATTTTGTGTGCACATGGGGTAGGTCTGAGAGTCGGCCAACATCTATTTTCATACCCCTAAATGACAAGGGTGACCCACCCCAAATTTTTTTTTAAATATTTCCTAGAAATAATGTATATGGCAAAACAACGTTTGCCGGGTCAGCTAGTAAAATATATAAGTAGGTATGTGTTACGGGAATCAACGCGTTGATTCCCGTAACACATACCTACTTACGTTAGTGTTAAGTACAACGATTCAATTGCCTGACGTTTCGACCAGGTTGCACTGGCTGTGGTCTCTGGCTCACTCGAAAAAAAGTATATAACAAAATGCAATAGTAATGTGTAGTCTGGTGTATCTTCGTTAGATGGTACTGAATTATGTATTTTTTTTTGTTACTTTCCATTGAATATAGAAGCCGCCACACCACACACTTATACCTTTATCCCAAAATGGATAGGTGATTTGGTCCTATCGACATCAAACAGACGCCTCGAGAATTAAAAATGGGAAAAGTTGAAAGTGCATTATAAGAGAAAGACAATTCAGAGCGAAAAGTATTGCTAATTGTATTGAATCCTTACACCTCGTAAGTAATATCACTTTCCATCAGGTGACCCGTCTGCCCCCTCTAAAGAAAAGAAAGCTACGCGTAATTAAAAGCCTTTCTAACCAATATTATAAATGCAAAAGTAACTTTTTATTGTTTGTTACGCATTCAAGTCTTAATTTATTATTACAGTTCATCGTGGCATTTTGTATACATTTAGCGAGGGTTGGAGAAAATAATATAAGGTACCTTCATTATGTTAATAATACAATTCTCAAGGGACAGAAAAATTACTTTGCAAACATAGATATTCATCATCATCAGCCTATCGCAGTCTACTGCTGGACAAAGGCCTCTCCCATTACACCCCACTTAGACCGTTTTTGAGCTTCTCGCATACAGCGATATTCTCACGCCTATATCTCTGAAGAGGTAGGCAGAGACGCATTACACGACTATATTTTTTTATTTATAGATTTAGTCCCACTTATTTAAAGGGGGCAAGACTATTGCTGTCAATCAGACACTTTGGCAACAGATGGGAAAATTGGTAGAGGAAAAGCAAAGGTAGGAATGGAAAATTCCTTGCAGGTATGGATTGAGTAATGTTAACAATATCCCGAGCAGGTCCGTGTCACATACCTGGAACTATTGCTGAAATACCACCCACCGGTGGGGTGGTTATGTCGGACTCGAACCGACCAAAAACAGCACGCCGTCTCGGGTACCAGTTGCCGGGGAACCAGGTGTACCCTAGAAAGGAAATCCCTGGTACAATATCTGGGCCCTATAATAAGATAATGAAGAATAAAATACTGTATTAATGTTCAACAGAAATGGCGCGAGCAGGGCGTGGAGTTCCTACAGTTGGCAACCACAGATATATTTGAAACGCCAGACCAAGATAAACTGTTTGAAGGTGTCACATTTATTAACAGGTATGTTTGTGTTTATATTCCATTCATTGAAAAAAAAATGAGGCATCGATCAAGCCCCGCACACTGACCAATCAGGTTCCAAGCTTTTGTACGAAACGATAATCTCTTGAAATCTGATTGGTCAATGCGTCACTATTTTCTTAACGCGAATGGACTGTAGAGTGCCTACAGTCTGACATCTGTCGAAGCATATATCACTACGGTGGAGAGCTAAAGCTTGAAACGCATCACACTGGCCTTGACTGGCTTGTTTGTCTGTTGGTTAGTTGGTTAATGACCCTGACTGCTAAACCAGAGGATGTGGCTTCGTCCCACCCAGGACCAGTAAGTGTGTGAACAGTACGATCAATTGTTCTAATTCTGAATCTAATATATCTATAATATGTATTTATTTAGAAATATATAAGTATGTTTATCAGCAGTCTGGTTACCATAGTACTAACTCTGCCTAGTTTGGGATCAAACGGCCGTGTGTAAGTTATAATTATATTATAGACATCAGATATATTAAAGGTATTATAACAGTCTTTTTTTTCCAGGTTCCTGCCAGCAGACAGAAAGCTGCCAGGTGTACCGGCTGACCGGGAGCAGGTCAACAGCGGCACAGTATACGTCCATTGTAAAGCTGGACGTACCAGGAGTGCTACACTCGTCGGATGTTACCTTATGATGGTGAGAAGCACTTAGAGACGATATTTGGGTTCTATTCCCATTCAGAGCAACTAGATGTAAGCTTATTTGGATTGTTCAGGGTGTTTTTCATGGGGGCCATCTACACGCCGTGGATGGCCCGACTACTGGTACCCGAGACGGCGTGCGGTTTTTGGTCGGTTCGAGTCCGACATAATCACCCCGGTGGGTGATATCCGAGGGGATTTCCGCACAGGAAATAAAAGGTGTTTTTCATACATAGGTCGTTCTGTGGTTTCACCGGCAATTATAGTCACTGTTCTGTTTCCAAGTGTCGTAGCGTTGTGTTATATTCCCCTCAAACTGGTTTCAATGAATACTCTCAAACTAAAACAAAAAACTTTCAGGTTTCTCGCATTAGTATAAATATGACCCTCTAAAAATTGAATATTATGTGTTTTCTCGTTCTAGACCCAATAAATACAAGCTATGTTTATTATGCGTCTCAAATTACTGTCTTATATAGCACAGAACATTATTATTACTTTTCCATACAAATTTACAAAGAAAGAGTCATGACTTATTCTCAAATTAAATCATAGGACGTCAAGTGAACATAGGTATCCTTTAAAACTTTCTAAACAGATCGCTTTAAAATAGCAAGCGTCCACCGAATACCTAAATTCGTTACAAAATGACTGACAATGTATGTTTGTAATATCATTATATAGAAGCACGCGTGGTCCCCCAAGGAGGCGGTGAGCCACATGCGCGCGCGCCGCCCACACGTGCTGCTGCACACCAAGCAGTGGGAGGCGCTCGACCTGTTCCACCGCCGACACGTCACCCGCACGTGAGACGCTCTCCCCTGCTGTACAACTCCTCTGCTCTACACGGCTCATAGTTTGAGGTGTTCCACTTAAGGTTGAAAATCGCTTGCAAGCCTCCATCATCTTTAATAGTCAGTAGTCACTGTAAACTTAAAGACTACAAATAAAAATAGTCTTAAAAACCGTTATACTGTCTTAGCTATAATTAACATGTAACGACTAGGAGAGTCACAATAAAGAGAGCGCTACTATATTTTAATGGGTAATGTTGTAAGAAGAGAGAAAGAATGCGAGAAAGCATTTTGGTTCTTATTGCACACGGAATAAAGAAATGAATAATATAAGAAACAGTCAAAATGGTGCCAAAGAAGGACTTTTGCAAGCCTGTAATGAGCTATTTGTCTATGGTATAATTTCTTTTTTTTTTGTAAGCCTATTATCTAAGAAGCGAACCAGACTGTCATTAAACATTTGCGATTCTTACCTAAAAGTGTAACACCACAAAATTTATTATTTTTAGTCTAATCGTGTGTATAGTGAGGCACAAACTAGTGGTGTGCCGTATCATTAAATACAGACTTTTTTCACTCTAGGATATCCGTTGATATGCATACAAATATTCGGCACATCACTAGTACGAACGTATATATATAGTTAGACGTTCATCCCTCACTATAACCACGATTATTTTTATTTATTTTGATATACACATTTTTTTTGAAGTAAAACTTCTGTACGCACGCTTGACTTGAGAGTAAGGTGGTGAATGCGTGACGAGAGCGTTACGAAAGGTGTGATCGGTCGAGACGAACGGCAGTTGAGTGGGAGATATAAGTTAGTGAAGATAGTAAGAGAGAGAGTTACGTTTCGTATATTACTGTAGGGGCAAGAGAGAGAGGTGCGAGCACACATTTTCTTTCTCTCATAGCCAAGAAGTTTTACTTCAGTCGTGTAATTTAAAGCACACTCATTTTTTTAATTATAGTTTTCTCTACCAATGTTATCCAACTCGAACCGCCGCACTGTATCGGTAATATGTAATACTACCCAAGAATGGTTTATGTAATCTATCCACAAATTTTTACGTTTAGTAAAAATGTGTAGGCATAGTATTTGTACCAAAATTAAATCAACTGTCAAATCATTCGTTTTAAACAAATTTCAATATGGTAGATCCTGTAAAGACCTATAAGATTATAATAATTGACATAATAATTTTATCAAATAATAACAGAATTTCATAATTTATCTATAGGACAGCATATTAAGTTTTATATAGGGTTGGCACACTCGGTGATACTACAAATGATTCTCACTGCACGGGTGGTTTAAGCGATCACCTCCCGCTTCCTACTGCGCTGAGTGTTGTGGGCTTGATCCCCATATGGGACAACACTTTGCGTGATTCACAAAGTCTGGTGTTCTTTGTGCCCGTTTCAAGTATGTCACAGAATATATTCCTAGTGTGGGAGTTGTCTTTAAAGAAAACAATGGTTTCGGCTAGCTTCTTATATGGGCGGTCACCTGTATGATTCTATCTTTACGAGTATAACCGTATTCTAACGGGATAAAGGCATCATCATGATGATGTGATGAAAGGCAGATGGTAAATATTGGTCAGGAACACGTATAAGGAAGAAGCTAGATGTGACTTGGTCCCAAGACCTGTAGTACCACATGCCCTCATCCCAAGAGATCTCGGATACAGAAAGAGATTGCAGTATCCTGAAGAGGCCATGGTCCCGTTTGACCATTTCCTGGTTATCAGCAGCCCCTGCTGGACATAGGCCTCTCCTTAGAAAGGAGGTTTTGGCCTACTATACCATGCTGGCCAAACGGATTGGTGTACAACTAGTGTCAAGTTTTCCTTCTCTTTGTGTACGTAATTTGCTCATTTAGTCAGCTCTTACGACACCCACGGGATAAATAGAGGTGGTGACACCCCGTATTCTTAATCCGTCACCACACGGGGTATGATATGGCCTTACAACCAGCTTTGTATTTTTGGGCGCGTATAGCTTTGTATAAATGAAATTCCCATTGTGTGGTACTGTTATGTTGTGCTCAAATACATTATTATTTTACATGTAAATGTCTTGTTTCTGACAGTAAGTAAGTATTTCCTGTACAGTATTATAATAGTACAGAGTAATTGTTACAATCCACAATGTTATATATTTTTGTTATGAATATTTATTATTGTTGCTTTATTATAATAATAAATTATTCTAATAAGTTTTTGTATTCTTTTACCTCACTGATTACATTCACATTGGTAACTAGTTGTGAAACCTTTATATACATATACTCGTAGGAACGGACGTTATGTCTCTCCAACACACAAAGTTTAACCATGGGAGAGCCATGCTATAAGCTATTCTTTGAATTCGTCCACCAGTATCCCTTAGCTCGATCCGCTAAGGCAAGGCTTCCCAAACTATTTTGGGCAAGAGACCCTTTTTCTAAAATAAACTGATAACTCAGATCCCCGTAACCAAAATCTTGTACGCTTATAGACTCGTTTAGTGACCGTGACCTTGTCAGTTCATCAGGATCCCCTTTAAATAAAAGTAAGAAAAGACAGTAACACAAGGAAAACATTACAGAGAAATGGTATCATTTCCTCTTCATCCAGTGGGCTCAGTCTTATTATTAATCTAATTATGATGAGTGCATCACAATTAGATTTTTAAAAAGATTAACGCCTGTGCAAATAAAATAGCAACAAAAAGTGTTTTAACTATTATGTAGTAGTAGTAAAATATTTTCAAAATCGGTCCAGCCGTTTTAAAGATTACCCGGAACAAATAAACAGATAGACAACTGGTTTTTAGGAATAGGTATCTTGCAAATAACCGTATAAGCATAAAAAACACCTATTATTTTGACATTACAAACCGATACTTCAATTTTATTTATTCATATAGATGAGTAAATTTGTGTTGCTGCATTGCAGTGATCGATCGAGTTGGTCAGTAATGCGAGACATCGTGTAACCGACTGTAGAAGACATAATATCAGATGCCAATGTATTGTCAATACAGAACCATCTGTTATTATGTCTTCTACAGTTATTGATAATTTGGGCAACAAGGTGACAACAACAAAAAATACGGTAAGTTATGTGCACAGTATTTTCTACTCAGTCTCCTATATCTCCTCTCTTAGTTAAAGAAAGAAAGAAAGAAAATACGTTTATTAGTCACAACACAAACACAGCCAAAAAAGGAATTACAGATATAACAAAGAAGATAAAAAGAAAAGAAACAATTTTCTCAACTGAAGAATAGCACAAACAATAACAAAAACAAACAAGTACAAAAGAATAAAATGATCACTTCTCTATATTGTATATTCAACTAGTAAAAAATAAGTCAGAGATGATGACTTTTTGTTGCTATTTTATTTGCACAGGCGTTAAGACGCCTGAGTCGCAGACGTTCATGGACGGCGATGGTCACTTTCCATCAGGTGACCCGTCTGCCCCCTCTAATTTCAAAAAAAGAATAAAAAGATATATCGCTTTACTAGAGATACTACGAATATTCGGCAACTATTCGGTATTCGGCCAAATATTCCGAACTCGAAAAAGCACGAAAAATGAATGCCTGCAATTACTTCCAAAGATTTTTATTGTACCCAAAATTTATCATATTAATACTTAAAACTATTTTTTCAGCATTTGTTGAAAGGAAACGATCGCGCTTTGCCTCAAATTATACCTCACTGTATGCAGTGAGCGGCTATTTTCAGTTCTGCAGCAAATCTTAGAAAATTTTGATAGGTAAGGATATTGTTTTGCGTTTGCTGACCATTTTATTGATTCAGGTTTTAACCCGCAAAAGGTACTAAGTGTTGCCATATATTCGTTATTCGGCCAAATCACTATTCGTGGCATCTCGACCCTATACCAACTAACAACACCGTAAGAGACACCACCATTAGTTTCATGGGGAAGAGATGATTTCCCATGACACCACCGGGATGTCAGTGCAGCCGTTATCATTTTGGGGTTTCACCGGGAAACAAAGTTTGTTTAATAGGCAATCTCCAACTGCACTTTTCAAATTTGTTTTGCCTTTCAAAAAACTATGGTAACAAAAATGTTTTTGTTTTTATAGTTTTCATTCTCTATATCTGGTGTTCTAATTAAAGTGCGCTATTCGTTTTGTGGTGAGTGTGAGTTGATAAAAGTTAGTTTTATCAACTCAACCAGAGTTGAAACGTAGCTATGAACATTAATCAATGATGCTGAGCAGAGCCTTTGTACATTTTGAAAATAATACAAGGTTTTTTCTAAATATAATTTTCAAAGCAGGTAACTACGAAGCCTCGTTAACTTAGGTGGTACATTTTGAAAACAGAAGTATAAGAAAGTAAAGAAGAATTAGAAAAACTTTCTAAAAAGTAATTTTAACCAAGAAAGAAAAGATGTATAGAAAAATCCTTTATCTTTTGATGTAACTTTATTTCCTGAAAGTATTTGTGTAGATATACATTGCACAGACAATTATCACATTTAAAACATAAGCTAAAAGTTCAAATAAATAATGATTCTGGAAATCTGTAATTTTATTGCAAAACTATCTCCTTTTAACATCTTTTTAAGGCTATATATAAAAGTTTGTTTTTCTCATTTCTTTCCTCAATGCTAGTGTTATTGCTATTTATATTTAAATTGAATGATAATATACACCACAAATTTGAGAACTACGTTCACGACTACGCAATAAGTTACTAAATATAAGAACGAACATAACATAAATATTAGGATTGCAACATAAACATGCTTCGCGTACGAGATACGAATAAAAAAACAATACACATAACTACAGTTTATTCTAATCATAAATTAACAATACCGACATCTTAACATCACAATATACACAGTAACAACTGAACAAAGAATTAATTCTTTTAATATATATATATTTAATGCCAAACAAAACAATAAAAAAACTGCATTAAGTACATCAGAATGGACCAGTTTACGTTGCCAATAAAATTTTTCAAATCACATTTATTTCAACAATTCCATAGATAAAATATTATTACTAAAAGAAAAGTTATATCGTTATGATAGATAAATTTTATTGAACAGTCGGTTTCAGAATTTCTCTTAAAATGATGCCAGTTTTTATTACATGGCAACATTATTAAAAAAGATGGTTGACAATACTGTGTTCAACACTCATGTTAAGCCTAACTCTATATGAATAATTAATAATTAAGCCTTTTGAGAGTCAGACTTGATTGACCAGAATTGTAGGATTGTGTTGGAAAGTCCATTGCCGTGGGTGATGATGTAAAATAGACCGCCGAGTGTAGCAATACAGAATAGGTACACTAGGCCTAAGGCCAATTTTGGGATTATGGGACCGAATATGCTTGCGCGAACGTAGTCTACAGCTATCGCCTCCAGGCCCCTGTAAAAAACGATATTAAATATTGTTATAGCTTGCAATAACATTAAAATATTTATACATATAAAGAGTTTTTTTGAATACCCTAAATATAAGATTGGCCGCATCAGGCACAGACAAAAAAGATACTAATGAACCGTGTAGTGCAGAAACGATTCAATCACAAACTGAACAAATTAATAATGCCTCTTCACTTTTTAAAACTGTCTGTATTCAGTGTGATGAGAAAGGAGTTCTAGTTATAAAAAGGCATTTTCTAAGAAGATTATAAATACAGATACTTCTTGATATAATTTAACATAGGTACGTCGAATTTGACCATTTTATGATTTGGATATTTTCTGCACACAGTGTTGAATTACACAAACAATGTAAAAATATCTTCAAGGCTGTAATTACACAATTTAAGTACAATTAATATTTAATAACACTCTGTATCGTAACTAGCGTTGTATGCGCCCGGTACTAGGCTCTGTAATCGCAGGCAGTCGAAATATATTTTCGAAAATATTAAGATACATACATTGGTTCTGCGCTGAGTTTAATTTAGTATTTACCCCTGAATATCAACCCCCGATCAAGCGCCGCAAGTGGAACTGGATTGGCCACACTATGCGTAGGGACCCCGAGCATATCGCCAAACAGGCCCTGGATTGGAGCAAGGTAAACGTAAGCGTGGCCACCCAAAGCAAACTTGGCGGCGCACTGTCGCACATGAGGTGAAGAGAATCGACAAAACGTTGAGTGAGGTCAAGTGCGAAGCTCAAGCCGATCGCGGTAGAGGTCTACTGCGGACGCCCTCTGCCCCATTTCGGGGACTTAGGCTATTAAGTCAAGTCCCTTCCCGTGTCAGCGCACTATGCTTGGAGTTTAATTTGCCAAAAACCGCCAGAACCGCCATTAATGAAGATTCATTTGCGCTACGTATAAACCGACACGCCAGGTCAAAAAAATGATTGACATATTGGTCACGTGGACAGGAAATAGTGTTGTTTTCACTGCAGCTAGTGAAACAAAATAATTATAAATCCTAAGTAGGACTTTACGATTGAGATCACACACGTTGGCTTTTTAATTTGCACAGAATTGAATGACATTTAGCCTAAGAATATACTTAGAATATATCTTTAAATGTCGTACATAAACACCAAACAACCTAAGCACTAAGAAGGAAAGGTTAGGAAGGAAAGTGGATATTTTTTTGGATTTAGGAGTAATAGGGATTTATCGTATAAAGCAGGACAGGGACAGCTCCTGGGATCTGTATGCACTTCTCGGCTTTGCCGAGAGTTGTAAAGCAAATACTACGGCAATTTCAGCACATTATAGTACACTCGTAATTGCTGTTACGACTGAAGTTTTGACGTCTCAATATATAAAACTCATTAGTTTTATTTATATACTCGTCATTAATGTCAACTTTAATCCCTAATGTCAACAATTAATGAGTAATCTGAGCATGAAGTAGACGTTTGACATTGACTTTTAACAAAACAAAAAAGAATCTGGAGAGTAAAAAAAAACTTGCGACACTTAATATAATTATATTGAAAAAATGCTGACTATTGTCTACGATAATAAAGAATAAGTAAAAAAAATATCTCAAGCTACTTCCAATTAAAGTCTAACCTCATTATTAAGATTTCTTATGCATATCTTTCTTCATATTCCGCCAGATCCTCCAGAATCCCCGGCAGAGGCCGATATCATTGAACACCAGGTAAAATAGGCCTCCCAAAATTGAGACGGATAGGAAGTAGATGACCATCATTGCAACCTTAGGAATAAAGGGCCCAAAGAGCAGCACCCGTATATACTCAACCACCATCGCTTCTAGACCCCTGAGGAATGGAAAGGGATGGAAGAGGGAGGCTACTATTACTGATAGTATGTCTTCGTAATACTCATCATCATCATTATCAACAGCCTTTACTAGTCCACTGCTGGACATAGGTCTCTCCTTAGAAAGGAGGTTTTGGCTTACTACACCACGCTGACCAGACTGGTTGGTATAGGGTTTGTGTTAAGTTTTCCTTCTCTCTGCAGTGCTGTTGTCTTGCGTAGTTTGCTCCCTTAGTCGCCTCTTGGGTGTCGTACCCACGGGATACACAACACGGACGTGATACTTCGTAATACTACTACGACCTTTTCAAATTCAAATTCAAATTCAAATTATATATTTGCTATAAATGGGGTGGTAGATGTTGTGGTATTAAAGGTTCAATATATTGCGAACAGGCCCATTTAGCCATAAAGATAGCATGCAAATTTAACATTATTATTATTATTATTAATTTAACATTATTATATATTATTATTATTATTATCATCATTATTCATCAGTGTTTGTGTATTGATTATAATTTCACTTTTATTAATTATACCTACTACTCTCCACCATTCAGAAAGTCTTTGACCGAATAAAATGTATTTGTAATTAACCAATCTTTCAGGGCTGGAATGAACTTATTTAATGGTAGTTCTTTAAATCGTTCTGGGATTTTATTGAAGATTTTAATGCACATCGCGTAACAATTTTTTTGAATTCTTTTCGACCTAGGTACCATGTCCAACACAAGTCTATTTGGATTTCTAATGTTGCTCCTTTTGGTGACATCCTTCGCTTGCTTAAATGTTCGAGGGTGCTGTCTTATGAATTTGCATACCTCGAGGATGTACAAGCACGGTAACGTGAGGATTTTTAGTTTTTTAAAATATGGCCTACAAGATACGTCCGGAGCGATATCACATATGGACCTAATGCACCGTTTTTGTGCTATAAAGGCCTTATCTATGTCTGTACCGTTACCCCATACCAACAACCCATACCTTAACACAGATTCGACATACGCAAGGTACGCTGTACATGCTGTAATTTGGCAAGATACTTTTGCCAGTTTGTACAGAGCGAAAGAGAATCCATTTATCCTGTTTGCGATTTTGTCTATATGTTCCTTCCAGTTAAGTTTATCATTGATAACTATGCCAAGAAATGTCGTATTGTTAGCCATCGAGATGCTTAGTCCATTGTAATTTACATGTATGTCATCGTCATTTAAATTATTAAAATTAATTATATGCGTTTTTAATAAATTAATTTGTAAATTATTATAATTCAGCCAATTTATAATTGATGTCAAGGTATTATTGATGTCATTTTCGTGTTGTGCAATTGTCAGATTTTTATTTGTAGTTACTATTACTGACACATCATCAGCAAATAGTATAGTGTTATGGTGACTAACTTCTGGCAAGTCGTTAATGTAGACCAGGAAGAGTAACGGGCCCAACACACTGCCCTGGGGAACTCCAAATTTATTTAAATCATAGTTGGATCTCCTTACTTCAATACAGTCTTTGGCGGTTAATTGTGTCACATCAACACATTGATATCTATCATCTAGGTATGTCTTTAGCCAATTCAAAGCAGGTCCCCTAACACCATAATGCTCAAGTTTCATCAGAAGCTGCACATGTGAAACAAAATCAAAAGCCTTAGACATATCAAGAAACATCACCGTTGTGTACATTTTTTCATTGACACTCTGAAGGATGTCGTTGACCAAAGAGAAAGCTGCATCTCTGGTAGATCTTCCTCTTTGAAAACCGAATTGGTTCCCCACAATAACACCGTTCATCTTGAAGAAAGATGTAAGTTTCTCATGCATAACTTTTTCAAATATTTTTGAAAACACTGGCAGTACTGTAACAGGGCGATAGTTACTCAGTGTCGTTTTGTCTCCTTTTTTGTGCAGAGGTTTTATAACTGAGTACTTAAGCTTTTGAGGGAAAGTCCCTGTCTCTAATGAAAGATTCACCAGAAATGTAAGCATAGGAGTTAGTTGATAGCTGCACATTTTTACAACTTTTGTACATATAGAATCGTAACCCTCAGATGTTGTATTAGAAAGAGACATAATTATTTTATGTATGAACGACTCGTCTACCGGTGACAAAAACATTGAGTTCTTTTGTTTGTGTTTAGTACATGTATTATGAATGTCGCTATTCAATGTATTAGTTGTTGATATGAAATACTGATTGAATTCTTTAGCTATTTGTAATGGATCTGTAGTTTTTTCACCTTTTTTGTGTATCTCAGTAATGTGATTGCCCTTATTTGCAGAGCTCGCTTCACTCTTAATAACTGACCAGGTCGCCTTACATTTATTTTTACTATTGACAACATAATCTCTATTTGTTTTTCGTTTAGCTGTATTAATACATTTTTTTAACAGTTTGTCATACCTTAGATAAATATGTTTATCTTTTTTAGATTTAGTGAAATAATATTTATGCCGCAATTTTCTTTTATAACTACAACTTTTACGTAGTCCTTTTGTCATCCAATTATTTTTTTTTGATAACCATATTTTTACCTTAATAATCGGAAAACAAAGTTGATACAATAAGCAAAAGTAATCATAGAATATGTTAAATGCTAGATTCAGATCAGTTTCATTGTAATATTTCAAATATTGAATGCTAGGTAGATACTGACAAAACTTAGTAATATTTTCGATAGAGTAACACCTTTTAAAATTAAATACAAACTCGGGTATTTTATTTTTATACATTATACGTTTTGTCTCAATAGACAAACTATTAAAATAACAGTAAGTCACTGAAAAATTTTACAGTTACTGAAAAATTGGCTTAAACCACGTAATTTCTCCTGGCATTGAAGTATATCGGCATAATGATCTGGCAGGAAATAAGAACACTGAAATTTCAAACCGGTCATGTGACCTAATTCCGATAGACTACAGTGACGCTAATTATGTTTAGGAAGTTATTTCAAAACCATAAACCATATTCGAAACTATAAATAAGGGATCGTCTATTAATCACGTTGTGTTCTAGCAACTCTTTAACCCCCAATCGCCCTCATGGTGAGATTATAGACAACCCCTCCTCCTCTACTCAAGACCACGTGTTTTTTTTGGTACGAAATGTATTGAAATTTTCAGAATATTATGTTTGAATACAGATATAATTGATTAAATTTTGGATAATTAGGCATCGTAAAAATGTCCAGACAGATATTCAAAGTTGCAGGTTGTTTTTGATTGGCATAAAAATTATATAGGAAGGTGTGGAAAAAATATATATTTGTACATCGACATGTAATGAATGAAAAATGAAATCATGTGAACAACGCAAAATAAATACACGTGATATCTCATTACATTATAAATCCCCCCCCCCCCCCCCACAAGCCTAACGTGATTAATGTACTATCTCTACCCTAATGATTATAGTTTCATCACGATAATCGCTGATACTCAAACACCGAATAAAATAATCTTTAGTCCGATTATGGTGCAACGAGTAAAAATAACGCACTGGCTAGAATGGCATAATATTTTTCACTTACCAGAATGCATGCGCGCTGATGAGGATCGCGAGGATAGAATCAGTAATCCTATTGGGCGCTAACAGAGCAATAGGTATAATTGGTATCATGGCGGCAGAGACCAGTTTCTCAATAATCCAAATTTTGGCGTGATCGTGCGGCTTCTCAGATAGTCGTACACTTGTCGTACTGAATGAACGCACCTGAAAATAGACTGTATATCTCACTTTTTAACTTACTAGCCTTTGCCCGCGGCTACGCCCGCGTATATGTAAATAAAATCTATGTTACACGCTGATAATGTAGCTTTTCATTGGTGAAATTATTTTTCAAATCGGTTTAGTGGTTTAGGCCTGAAAGCGTAATATACAAACAAACTCACTTTCAAATTTTGAATATAAGTATAGAAATATGGATTACATAGAGAACTTTGCTCTAAGAAATATTGCATAAATAAACCACCAGCATTACAAAACCAAGCAGATTTGGTACAAGTAAAGGAGAATGCAAGTAAAGATGAATGAATACTTTATTTTCTACATGACTGGGTTGACTCGGAGAGAATGCCTAATGGCATTAAACCCACCTTGGTACAACATGTGCATTAAGTTTTAAATGAATAAAAATAAAATGTTGTTTACCAACATGATAATATTCCACTGTTTCGAATGTGTAAACAATATAATGATATTTGTTCTGATGTTGATATATTTGTTGGGGGTCACAGCATATTTATGAAATCCTTGCGGAAATTGAATGCACCTTGACATGTACTTGTTTTAGCTACATACTTATGATATTTTTATCAATATTTTTTGTATTATGTTTGTTTTTATGTACCACCATCTTTTCTGAAGCTGTATAAATCCTGGAAGCTGTGTACTATAGTTAACCACTTAATGTGTAACCACTTTTATATAGACAAGGCAATATAAGAACTTGGTTAAAGCAGTTAGAAAGGGTTTCATTGTAGTTACAAATACAATAATGTAAGATTTAATGAATGCATAATGTATGCAAGGAAAAACAGTTGTTACTTCTAAAAAGTCAAACGTAACTATAGTAACTACAGCCATAGATAAGTTGTAGGAAGATATGTAGTCTCTTCACAAGATTAAAGAATGTTATCTTCATGTAAAAGTAAGTTTAAGTACTACTTGGTGTGAATTTTGTAACTGTACCTTTTATAAATAAATAAATACAGACTAACATCAGTTTAGCTATATGTTGTTGGCTACATAAACAAGATGTAATAAAATGACATACCGCATTTAGAATAGGCGTGGTCTTATTGTCTCCGACAGCAAGTACCTTGACCGGAAGGGTGCTGCAAATAGCACGCTGTGCAAGTGACTGTTGTGTCCCAAGCTTTATAACTTGCTGTAACAATGCTTTGTTTGTGCATACTGTAACAGAGAACAATACTATCAGTAGTTTTAAACAACATCTCTTTCATGATGATGATGGTTGTAGCTGGTGAATGGCTATTATTATTGACGATAAATTTAATGTGTATCAGTATTTTCCACTAATATCTTATGATATAGGCGGAATTTTGTGTGTTTGTTAATACTTCACTCCCAAATGGCAAGACTGATTTTGATAAAATTTGATATGGAGATAGCTGACACCCTAGATTAACACAGACTACATTTTATTCCAAATAAATGTAGTGTTCTCGTGGGATGAGCAAGGAATTGTAAACTGCAGGCAACACTACACTGTGCAGCTAGTTTTAAAAAAAATGTAGTAATAACAAGTGCAGAATGTTTATTTTCAAAATGCATCTGGATGTATGGAAGTGGCAAAAGGAGTAGTTCCAGTTGAAAATCCTTTAAACTCAATGCGTCATTTTATAACTGACTAATTTTTTAATGGACACAGGTATCTTCATCTATGTATGATTAGACTTCTTGCACAGAGTAGAACTAATTGAGCTTCTGGCATATAAAAAATGGCAAATACTGTTGATTTAGTGGCATTCTGATTTATTTTTTATTATTATATTTTTATTAAATAGAAAGGTACAATGTTGTTTGTTGTAGTGGGTATTCAATGTCACAATTCTAACAGGCCTGTGATGTAGTCTCACAATAATTAGACCACAAAAATAAATGTGATTCTAATTACTTCGCCAATAAGAAATGTTTATCTAGGCATTTATTTACTATTAATACGATAATCTCAAGTCGTATTAATAGTAAAGTCGTAGATAATGAGAAAATTTTTCACAGTAAATAAAAATATTCATAATAATAATTTCTCTAACCTATACTGTTTTATATCCAAAATGAAAAACTTAAATCAATTATACAGAAGTGTACCAAGTACACGTGGAGTGCTGGGTTTTATTGGAAGCTGTATAAACGGACGTGTTAAGTTACAAATAGCAGCGTAAAAAGTATGATACTAGTATTATGTAACTTCAAAACAAGAGAAAAACATAGGTATACATCTACCTGGTGAACGAAGTAACATTGAAAAAGCCATATTTTAATGTAAACTATTCGTTTACGTTGTAAAACAAATTTTCCAAAAAATATTTAGCACACAAACATCAAGTTTCGAAATTTATTAGACGTCAAAGTTGAAGGAAATTCGAAAATCGAATAGAACCTTGCTTCACTTGTCAAAATGTCAAAGCCTTTTTCGCACAGTCTCACACAGACCAATGAAACACTGGTTCTTCTGAATCTGAGCTAAAAAGAAACAGATTATATCTTGTGTATTTAAATAACTTAATCTTGTATTTGTATTTTTATAAACATATACCTTAGTTAAATATTGTACATAATCTAATGATTTTTAAATTATTTCATAAAAATTTAATTGGTTTCGAATAAATTCTAGAAGTTAACGTTTAGTTATACGTTTTTATTTTTACAAAGACAACCCAAAGTAAGGCAGCACTGGAATGACAATTCATTTTGGTGACTAGTATTTTCAATTTCGGTTTTTGTTTAGCATCATTATAAAAGCTATTCTTACTTTAAGTTAACATTACAATCTTTGAAAATGGCAACGACCCTAGAAGACAAGTCTATTTGGGAAGATGGTGAAGAAGCTCTGAGTGAGGAAGTGCTTCGCATGCCCACAGACGAAATCATTAGCCGTACTAGGCTACTAGACAATGAGATTAAAATCATGAAAAGCGAAGTAATGAGAATCTCCCACGAACTCCAAGCCCAGAACGATAAAATAAAGGAAAACACTGAAAAAATCAAAGTGAACAAAACTTTGCCATATTTAGTGTCGAACGTCATTGAACTCTTAGATGTGGACCCTCAAGAAGAGGAGGAAGATGGTGCTGTAGTGGATCTGGACTCGCAGCGGAAAGGCAAATGCGCAGTTATCAAGACATCAACGCGACAAACATACTTTTTACCAGTCATTGGATTGGTTGATGCGGAGAAATTGAAACCAGGTGATCTCGTTGGTGTAAACAAGGATTCTTATTTGATTTTGGAGACACTGCCAGCTGAGTATGACGCCAGGGTTAAGGCAATGGAGGTTGATGAACGACCAACCGAACAATATTCTGACATTGGAGGTCTAGACAAACAAATTCAGGTCAGTGTTTTCAGAACACCAACAGATTTTAACCTTTCTTTATTTTCTTTTCTTAAAAGACAACTGCACTAAAAGTAAATTCTAAAAAATCCTGCAATAGTAAATCCTGCACTAAAAGTAAAGTGTGTTGTGGGGGAAAAAAAAACATTTTTTTCTCAAACATACTAACAATAGTATGAAGGTGTGTATAATAAGGAAAAAATTAACATTCTAGGAACTGATTGAGGCTGTAGTACTCCCTATGACACACAAAGAGAAGTTTGTGAACCTTGGCATCCATCCTCCCAAAGGAGTTCTGTTGTATGGCCCACCTGGTACGGGCAAGACTCTGCTGGCTAGAGCATGTGCTGCCCAGACAAAGTCTACTTTCTTAAAGCTGGCTGGCCCACAGCTGGTACAGATGTTTATTGGTAAGTACAATACATGCAGACCAGAGAATATTTTTTTTTACATACATCCACTCTCTGATTCTGGAGAAAGCGACTGAAGGGTAGTGTTGTTGGGCTGTAACTCTAAAGTTGTAGGTGTACATGGGGGGCGGTAGTCACTTACCATCAGGTGACCGGTATGCCTATGGTATAAAAAAATGTGAATTACAAAAAACTCCAATTGTTATTCTAGGTGATGGTGCTAAACTCGTCCGTGATGCATTTGCACTTGCAAAAGAAAAGGCGCCAGCTATTATCTTCATTGATGAGTTAGATGCTATCGGTACTAAGCGTTTTGATTCAGAAAAGGCTGGTGACCGTGAAGTGCAAAGAACTATGTTGGAGCTGCTTAATCAATTAGACGGGTTTAGTTCCACTGCAGATATTAAGGTAAGACTTTTTAATATATTTAAAATATGTTAAAAGTCTAATCAAATGACAATAAAGGACTTAAAGTCTGAAGCCTCCAACAATGAAATATGTAGTTACACTACATTCATATTCAAAGGCACGACAGTGACACATATATGTTATTAGGGATGAATTTGAAATGATTGTGAAGATTTTGAGTTGTAAAATGTTTCAATCACATTAGTTTTATGTTATACTAGCTGACCCGCGCAACTTCGTCTGTGTCTCTCAATAGTAATAAATTTTCTCCGTTTTTGAAACATTCTTCATTGGTGCTCCGCTCCTATTGATCTTAGCGTGATGATATATAGCCTATAGCCTTCCTCGATAAATGGGCTATCTAACACTGAAAGAATTTTTCAAATCGGACCAGTAGTTCCTGAGATTAGCGCGTTCAAACAAACAAACAAACAAACAAACTCTTCAGCTTTATGATATTAGTATAGATTAGGGATGAATTTGAAATGATTGTGAAGATTTTGAGTTTTAAAATGTTTCTATCACATTAGTTTTATGTTATATAACCTCTCGACAGTGTTGCGTCCGCTCAGCTGACTATGCACATTAGTGCGCTTCTGTGTCAAGTCCGCTACGGGGATCCGCCGTAGAGGTGTATGCATAGTCTGTTTTGTCGATTACTACAGTTCTCGCTCTATGGTACTTATTAACAATCAACTAAGAATGAACAGGTTCTCAATATCAAATAAAAGTTGTCTGTGGTAAAAAAATTTTTGACGATCGTTTATTTAAACTGTGACCATTTCAGTCAGTGTTTCCCGCGAACTTTTCGGTTTGTGCAAAAACAAATAGTGTAATAACTTTGGTTTATTGGTCATTTGATTTTATTTTATCAAGTTCTTAATATTATAAGTACCTACAAAAAATATATAAATTTACATCCAGCAAGGTCTTTATTTTTTATTAATTGTAAAATAAAAGATAAGTTTTAGGTGACCCATTTGTTTTCTCATATAACAGTTGCAATGCAATTCAAAGTCAAGTGTAGTGTAAGAAATTACACAAAGAAATCTAATTGGAATATAAATTATTAATGGCTTTATTATATTTATTAATGGATTTAGAGAAAATCAGGGTTTTTAAACCTATACCCTAAAACTACGTTGTCTGTGTAAAGTCCATTTAAGGGACTCCACAGACATGAATATTTTACATTTTTACATGTCACTGGCGAGAGGTTTAACCAATCGCCAGTGACATGTCAATCGGCAGCAATTAAAATTAATATTTAATTAATTTCTTCTTTTCCAAAAACAGAATGACAACTCTAATAGGGTAGATTCCTGGGTTTAAAATAAATACCACTTACCGGTGGCAATGTCGGACTCGAACCGACTAAACGCACGCCGTCTCAGGTACCAGTAGTCGGGGAACCAGCTTGTACCCTAGAAAGAAAATCGTTGGTGCCCTGACGTACCTTTGGGCCATCTACGGCGGGTAGACGACCACCCCTGTGTGGAAACCCCCATGTTCCCTCTGTGCTCCCGGAAGGGCACGCGCGCTTCGCAATGCGCTCGCCGCCACCCCGGCCTGCTTCTGCTAGAGTGGCAGATAGGCTCACCTGTCACCCCAGGCCTGCGCTTATGGAGGACGGAGGTCGTTCTGCGACCTCCGGCGCCTGAGTCGTCTGCGGTCCTTCTCCGCCATCTCCTTCGCAAGCATAACTTGCTCGCAGAAGACGGCAGAGTTCCACGCACTCTCGCTCCGCACGATAGTGGTGACACTCAGGCGTTAGCTCCTTGCGGATCAGACACAGGTGATCATTTGTTTAAAATCCACACCTTTCGACCTCTGTGCTGCCGCAGTAATTCATTACTTCTATTTGTATATAACATTGTATAGGTATAGGTTATGTATAGGTTTTTAACAAATTGGGGCTTCCACAGTCTATACAATGTGTTCTGGAATATTATAAAAACAGAATATTATCTTCTAGGTGATAGCAGCTACAAACAGAGTAGACATCTTAGATCCTGCACTCCTCCGTTCTGGACGTCTTGATAGGAAAATTGAGTTCCCTCACCCCAATGAGGAAGCTCGGGCTAGAATTATGCAGATTCATTCCAGGTAAAACCATTGCTTATTTCTTTTTAATTACTATTTTATAGAGTATTTACACAGGGTAATCAGTTTTAATTTACCATTGATTTTCAAACACTAACTGACTGGCAGTCTAATTTTAAACTAGGCACAGCCTGTACTATGGTAACCAACTGCTGATAAACATAAGTCAATATTTCTGAATTCATACATATTATAGATAAATTACATCCAGCCACAGAACAAATGATTGTACTCATCACAGAACTTTTGTCAAAATTAGTAATTGAAATTAATACATATAAATTATTTAATTTCTAACAGGAAAATGAATGTTTGTCCTGATGTGAACTTCGAGGAGCTCTCTCGTTCCACGGATGATTTCAACGGCGCCCAATGTAAGGCGGTTTGCGTTGAAGCCGGTATGATCGCTCTCCGGCGTTCTGCAACTTCTGTTACTCACGAAGATTTCATGGACGCTATACTGGAAGTACAAGCCAAGAAGAAGGCCAATCTCAGCTACTATGCCTAGCCTGTTAGGCCTTTGTCCCCATTGGGTATTTTTAAGTAATTATATAATAAAAATTAGGTAAAAATGTTTTGTTGTTTTTTTTTTTAATTACGAACTTGTCTTGTCCCAAATACTTTAGGTATTTAAATATTATTAATAAAAGGATCTTTCGACATTGTCGTTGAATTAAAAAGCATATGCACCTTACATCAGTCTTTACACAGGGTAAACTTACACACACAGGACAAGACAGACCTCTCATGAAGCATCTGATCCAAGCAGAGAAACTTGAGTAATTTCGTATTCATAACCTCTCGCTAACATTATGCCCTAAAAGGTTTCCATAGGTACGAAAAAAGTACAGATTGTAGGTAAACCAATCTCTCGATACATTTATATTTATTTACCTACGTATTGCGCTCCTAGTCCCTAATAAAATCTGGGTCAATTAATTTAGGCAATTTAGAAAGTAGTTAAAATACTACACAACTAGTATGATGATGAATCAAAACGTGGATTTTGAAAAAATGTAACTGAAGGCATACAGGTAATTTAGGAAGTAATTTCATGTAGTCGTTTTATTTGATCCAATGTTGTGCTTTCTGTTTGTCATCTGCAGTCATTGCGGCTGATGAAGAGAGGCAGGGCTTTTGAAAAGTAAACTAACTTGAATAGCGCATTTAGTTTCTGGTTAAGTTTGTCGAATTACGTACATGGTTTTCAATCATTTGTTTGATGCAGTTAAGAAAGTTACAATAGAAAAGAGACCAAAATTTTGAAAAAAAAAATAATTCAAGAATGTGAACGCACCCAAGAATATTTCAACTTTTTAACGCGCGTGCGTATGTCAAATTTGAAACATGAAAAAATGAACTGATCAAAATTTTAGCAGACTGTTGCTTTAGTTGTAATTTATTAAACCAAATATATAAAAACCTAGAAAATGTGAAAATTTTAAGTGTTGAAAATATATCCTTGGCAGATACTACACCCGTCGGAGTAAATTTTGCTAATAATCGTAAGTAAGTACTTAACCTATTTTAGCAAATTTGCACTATGACATTGGCTGCAAGTAAGGTATAAACAATGATTGTGGATATTGCCGCATAACGTTATCGATTTGTGAATGTTTTTCCAGTATCTATATGGTGTGTATGCTTAGAGCTTAATTTATCCGGCTTGGAAATCCTTGTATTTGATTGGCTACTTCTACAGATAACTTATTTCGTCTATATATACTTCCCAGACTACTCTTATTTTGATTGACACTAAATTCTTACATACCTAGTTACTTATTGGTGTAGATTATAATAATTTTATTAGAATAATTTTTTGAGTCATTTGAGTTCCATAAATCTATGTCCCAAATTTTAGTTAAACCAAAAATTTTATTATTTTTTTATTCTAAAGCTTCCTGACCTTACATACAGGAGAATTATCAAATTTAAAGTTACAAGTTAAAACTAGGGTCTGCTGTAAACTAAGAAAAAAACTTTTTTGCAGTAAAATATAAGATTATTTATTAATTCTAAATTCAAACTATTTGTTTCACTGCATCCATAGAGCCATGGATCTGGAGGATGAATGTGAGCTTAGTTTTAAGTGTTCATCTGTCTCATCTGATGACATACCCAAAGTACACACAGTATGCAACCAACACCGTCCACACACCAGGTTTTTAATATCATATGTATTTTATTTATCTTTTCCAGTTTCAATTTATGCTTTTTGAAATGCTTTTTTTCAATACAAGTATAAATAAAAATGGTTCTTATTGTGCACAATTTTTAAAGGATTTAAAATAATACTTTTTTTCCAATTAGAATCTGATTATATAGTAAACCAATACATATTAAATGTATAAAGTTAAAATACTGTAGTTTCAGCTTCATATTTAAATTTATTATTATTTTTATGTAAATCTTTATAATTTTTAGTTATTTTTACATTACACATACATTTTAGTACTTATTACATTTAGATGTTTTTAATTACAAATTTTCTCAATAATCACTTTAATTGCACTGCTATTTTTTTCACTTCTGCACTAAGGAATACCCACTATAGAATAAAATAAAGGGTAACTGCCATATGTAATATTTACTCTATTTGTAGTTTAGTTTTCATTATCTCATGACATCTAAAAGATATATTAGAATAAATAGGTTCTTTACTAATGTAAAAGTTTGACATTACCTCTCTATGAAATATATTTCTTCTCATTTTATATTATATTATTCTGGGTTATTATCATTACAATAATATTATTAGCTGGTATCATACATGTAAATGAAAATACACAAAAAATACCTAATAATTATTCCATTTAAAAGACATAACCTAACTTGTCTGAAAAAAGCTACAAATGTTGTCATGTGAGTTTTTGTCATTAAGAAAATTAAAATAAAAACAAAAAAAAAATACATGATATTGTTTACATGAAATTAGAGAGCAAACTATGCAGGACAACAGCACTGCAAAGAGAAGGTGAACTTGAAATAAACCTAGTTATAGTGGGCCAAAACCTCGTTCCTAAGGACAGTCAATAGGCTCCAGCAATAGGCTACTAATGGCTGTTGATGATGCTGAAATGCATTTAATATTCCAACTCTCAGTGGAAGGTTGATTACTTTAGGTGTAATATATATACACTTAAATTAAAGCCATAGGCAGCGGTTGTTACTATAAAGACGATTTCAAACAATTTTATGAAGTAAAGATATTTTGAGTTTTTTAAGTGACCTTACTGCTTGTTTGCTCACTTACACCATTAAAAAAGTTTCACAGTTTAATGGCCTTAAGCACTTCTTACTAGACACTAACACGAAAATGTAAAAAGAAGAAACGAGTGAGCCCTACAGTCACGAGAAGGTATGCCATAAAAATAAAGATGCTTATGATGTTTAATAGCTGACATCTTCCTTACCATCTAACGCACATCTCTAGAACCGCGCGCGCATATTGGTCAAATCAAATTCCGCGCGCTTTCTCGTCTTCCTGTAGCACATTTCCGTCCCTTTTCAAGAAAAAACTTGCATGCATTGAAGGAAAACCAGATTAGCATTACACATCTAAAACAAAAATAATAATTGTCTCTCATAATTCTTTCGTGACGTTTGCGTGTTTGCTCAAGTTCGAAGTTCGTGATTTGATGTTTCAGCCCTTTTATTATAAAGTTGTCACAAAGTTCTTGACACTAATTTGTTTTAATCTTCGTACATGTGTTTACACTTGCAGATTTGTAAAAGAAGTTTTATTTCAACCACTTTTGTAGCATTATGATAGTAATATATCGCGGCAACGCGATTCTCGAAGTATCTAGTTCAAATTGCTAACCATTCAAAAGCACGCGTATTTCCTTTAACGTACTACTTGGTCTTGGGCCTCGTGAGATGTCTTTTCACGACCCTCATAAGACAGCCCTCGAAGCCTTGAAACGAAGGCAACTATTTTCATCATCTGCATCCAAATGATTGTCCTGAATCTTCAGGTATTATCTAAATCACTGTCAGGCCAGTTGAAGTCTTACTAACTTACTATAATAAAAACAGAATTCGAACTATGTAAATGGACTTATGTTATGGGTTCAGTTTTTCCAACAACAATCTGATTTGCTCGAACTATAGCTTGCTAACTCTATCTTTCTTTTCCCTGTCAATAAATGCCCAATATCGGGATACAAACGTGACGGTTATTTATGCAGCATGAATTGAGCTCACACAAAAATATGTATAAGTATATGTATGTAGCGAATCGTATAAATTTTCATTGATTACTTAATACATTATGACGTAACCTCTGCCTTGGGCATTAAGTCCGTCGATGTGCAAAAGTGCATAAAGTTAAATAAATCTATACTAATATTATAAAGCTGAAGAGTTTGTTTGTTTGTTTGAACGCGCTAATCTCAGGAACTACTGGTCCGATTTGAAAAATTCTTTCAGTGTTAGATAGCCCATTTATCGAGGAAGGCTATAGGCTATATATCATCACGCTAAGACCAATAGGAGCGGAGCACCAATGAAGAATGTTTCAAAAACGGAGAAAATTTATTACTATTGAGAGACGCAGACGAAGTTGCGCGGGTCAGCTAGTTAATAATAAAAGTATTCTATAAGTACATCGTGTCTGTTCGGTGCACAGTGAATCATTCCTTAGTTCGAAGTAAAGAACGTACCGTGACATCACACAAATGTCTGTACCTATTAGGCACTTATCTCATAGTAACTGGACAAACGATTAAATTCAGTTTTACACACTTAACTGAAGTGTGTCTTCGTCCAACTGAGATTAATGGATCACGTAGTATGTCCAATACTGACTGACTGACAAAACTGACTTAGACAATCTGATATGCTCACAACAGTCGAAACTGCAAAACTTTTGTAGGAATTCGTTTTTGCTTTTTCTTCTATGAGTCCTTGAGAGAGAACTTAGATATTTGGGTTTGACATTTAGAAATAGTATTTTAGAATAGTAAAACAAAATAAATATGCGTCCCTTTACGTAGGTATGTCTATTTAGTGGAAATTGTAGTTAAGGCATAGTCCTCAGTTTGATGTTTAAGATAAATCTATCCCTCGCACTTTCAGTTAACCGTGTCATTGAAGCTTTTGCGGCTATTTAGACGACATAACGGTTGTTTTCAGACTTTGACTTGATGAATTCGGAAAGTCACTAATGCAGAGCACAAGCACACTGTCGACGTCAAATGTACCTCACCATGACATTTAACCCATAAGCTTCTTACTCTTCTAGTCTTGTTTTTGTCCTCAAAATTATTTAAAATCGATAAACTCTGAAATTACCAAACTAATAATTACATTGTAAAGCTACAATACTTTATTCCAGTAATGTACCTTAGTCTATATAAATGCGGGCAACGCCGCGGCTGAAGCTAGTGTCGATATAAAATTAGCATCTAATACGTATTACGACCACCGCGTTTGTCTGTTCAGATGTGTATCGCCAACAACCCCCCAGGTAGTTGCATTTTTAAAAACAAGGATACAATAAACATTCTGCATTAAAATGTATACGAACTTCATACAAAAGGCAATGCGCTTTTTGTCTTCTCGTTTAACTTACGAATGAATACATTTGCTGAAATGTGGTTGAACTTATAATATTTACCTATTTTTGTACCTGAGCGAGGTAAACTGGTATTCTAAATTCTGTAATCAGTTTTAAACAACAGTTAATTTGTATTTTTAGGTAATATATAACTCGATACCAGAATTGTTTACAACACAACATAAAGAGCTACACAAACAAAACTCAACTTTCAATTTATAACATTATAAATTGAGTTTGTTTGTGTACCTTTTTATTTTTTACTCTTTCATGCTTCGATAACTTAATCGATTGTCATACAATTATGCACACGCATTACTAGGGGTACAGAGAAACATGGGTTTCCTATCACCCAGTAAAATTATTATTAGAAGCTTAAAGAATATTATTAGAAAGGCCATATAGTTTGTTTGCCAACTGAGTAACGTGGAGAACAATACAACAAACCTTTAAATCGTATTCTAACCGACTCCTAAATGGTTTCAAAAACTTCAAAAATAGTAGACACGAAACGTAAAACAAAAGTAATTTTATTTTATCGTTCTACATTAACTTTATTGTCTTTTTATAGTTTAATTACACATCAGTCGTTGTATAAGGCAGTATAAACAAAATACAAGAAGCAGGTTGCTTTAATATTTTTATGAAATTAGCCTGCAGAACAGGGAAGCACTGAATTACCAGCGTAGTGATACTTTCCTTTGCTGCTGAGTTTGTGACTATAAGAGTAGGAGCTATATAACGTTAAGGCTCTTAGTTCTTTGCCAATTCACTTGTACAAGAGATGGGCTGTTGGTAAAGTTTGTATCTTAACATCTTAAGAATAAAGCTGAGGTTTCTTTTGTATCATTGACTAGCATAGTATAACTTGAACAGTTGATAGACTTTTCCTACTTGTATGACACGACATCATATTTATTGGACCCCCGTAACTATGTTTAGCTCTTTAATTTTAAATGTGCGAAATTAACTTAAGAGTTGTAAAATTATATTACTTTATTTCTTTTGTAATTTCAAGTTTGGGCGCCCACTAGTTATATTTAAAAGGCCATCTACGAACTGTGAGCTCTGCGTCTCTTAATTTTTTCCAGGATTATTTAGCAACGATAAGTTAACCACCCTTCAAAAGTTTTATCGAATTCTCCTTACCCCTTCTGACACTGTGCAGCTCTACAACCCGCGATAAACTTACGAACAATCCCTATTGGCGTTGTGGTTGATGTGGTTCAGTCAACGCGCGTCAGTCAACCGTGGCTGACCTGACGTGAGCTCGTCCGGCCCCGACCCACACTCGCGAACATTTGTTTATTTACTACAATCGTATTATTAGGATACTGATTCACGCACCGACTCAATGGGCAAAGTTTTTGTGTGAGTATAATAACAATTAGTACGTTGAACATTTTAGGGTTAAGCCGTTGGATATTTTCTTTTTTCAATTTGCCAAAAGAGTTGCTTTATTGAACTTTTTTCTTAACGCAATGATGTTGTTTATTTATTGATATTTTGGTGGTGTCTTCGTAAACAATGTAATTTTATGGTTTTAGTTGCCCTCAGGAAAGTATACTTAGGTAATAAAGAATTGTGTTAATATATTGCAATAAGTAGTATCGTAGTGGTGTAGAATTATGTTCTATTGCTTATATCAGTATAGTCCTCTATTATTGTATTTTATAATGCATAAGTATATACCATAACGCTACGTCAGTAAAAACGGTTATTGAAATAAAAATTTTCATTATATGATTGATATTTCATGAGCTTTGGAGGGATTAATTAAAAATTAAATATAACAGGACAGAAATCAGCAACATTGACTGACATATTGACGTTCAAATGTTTATAACACAAGTTATGCTAATTGCGACCTTCTGGCTAACCCTTCTACTGTCAAATCTGTGAAAACTTTGAAATAATTGTATCCAACCGTTGGCCACTAAGTTGTTCCGATAACCTTGTGTGTGTCAGCTGTATTGCTATCGCTGTCAATATAAACGCCCTAACTTTGCTCGCACACCAACATAGTTTTGCATGTATAACAGCAAAATATATTGTTTCAGTGCTTTTGTAGTGTGAAACTCACTTGGCATTCTCTCTCCTTTATTATTCTCAATATTTATCAATCTCATCACTCCGAATCTTCAATGTGCGTACCATCATTATGCCCATGACTCGCCAGCTCTATTATCAAACCTCGACAAACGACATAAACGAGGGCATTTTTATGTTTAACAACGACTTGGAGGCTATTAACGGTTGGGCTGATAGGTTCGGTTTGGCTTTAAATCCAGCGAAGTGCCAATCCATCATCATAGGTAGTGAACGTATGACTGGAAGAATAGACCAAGATAAACTGCCACCCATTACTTTTAACGGCGTAGTAATTCCCTTCAGTCCCTCTGTTATAAACCCCGGCATATTTATCGACTCCAAGCTCAGCTGGCAAACCCAGGTCACCAGCGCTAGCCAGAGAGTTACAGGCACGCTACTGGTCTTCTATCGACTTAGGAACTTCCTTCGTCCCGAGACAATAGCGATGCTAGTACAGACCCTAATTGTCCCAATCTTGGATTATGGTGATGTATGCTGCTTTATGGTGATGACCGCCTTCTTCTCGCCAGCGCCGTCAACTGCGCGCCCTCACCACCCTCTATTTCATTCTCAACTCGGCATTTTCCCCTTCCTATCTTACATCCTCATTCCATTTTCTATATTCTAATCACAACTGAACCCTCCGTTCCACAAACAATACACTCCTGTTATGTCCCACTCATACTTCCGCGTGTGTCCACTCTTCGTTCCTAACCGAATCTGTCCTCCTTTGGAACGCTCTACCTTTCGAAATCAGGATAGCACCCAGCCGCCTCTCATTGAAGACGAAAATCCGAGCTCACATTCTTGACACTCCAGCAGATTCATCACAACCGTAAAGTTTATATATTATTTTGTGTATTTTATATGTATGTATGTAACTTAGCAAGTAGGTATATGTGTATGTGTATTTCAGTATGTATTTATGTATATCGGTACCACTGTTTATGTCCATTTCCTCAATTAAGTATAATTATTATCTTTTTAAAACAAAACTTAATACCTAGTGCACCTTTCAGTGCAAGTCGGTCATTGTACAAGTGAGTTGTAATTTATGCATAAAAAAAAACCATGTAAACATAAAAGTTATTTAAGGGTTAAACTATTAACAAATTATGTTTCTTTACTGTTTTGGGACTCGTCTCGACCCGAGTACTTTTCGAGTTGGCGATTTATACATATTTTAAGCATCATTCGTCGTTCGTCGGTTTATATGCAAAAACACCAAAATAAAACTGCCACAATATTGACATCTTTCGTGTTTTTTACGATCTGCTTTTACTTTGCTGTAATATTTCCTCGATAGTATGTGGTTTTTATACACACATTGCGTAAACTAGTGTTATTTATTGAATTTGATCGAACCTCATCCAAACTTCCACATTTATATTATAAATATGAAAGTGAGTTTGTTTGTTACGCTTTCACGTCTAAACCACTAAACCGATTTTGAAAATTCTTTCACCATTGTAAAGCTACATTATCAGCTAGTGACATAGGCTACTTATTACAGCGATAACCGACATAACAACAACATGACACCTCTGTCCAATTTCAATGCGCTTAAATCATTATAAATTGTAATAAGCTAAACTCTTTTTTCGTCCTGAGAGGTGGAATATTATTTGTGTAACCTTAAGTTTAATCCAGGTTAATTACATTTAAAAGTAATAATTTTCAAATGTTTAAAAAAAATCGATAATATAGAACATTTAAACGACAAAGTAGATGATTAATAAAAAAAACACACAAAACTTTGCATTTAGTTGTCTGTAGTTCTGAGATCAGACATCAGAAAAAAGTATTGTACGTGTGGAAAAGAAAAACAACTTTAAAACGTCAATCTCATTGAACGAATATAAATTAACTCCACAAAGCTGATTCTAAATACTGCAATCTAACTAACTATTATCACGGTGTTTATCGCCATTACCTCCGCAACTGGGTTATTTCATGCAGAAATAGACGCAAGTACTCAAGAAGGTATTGAACTAAGCATATTCCAATGGCTGGCAAGTAACTTGCATCCGAAATCAGCGCGACATATTAGGAGAATGATTCACTGGCGCGCGGAGCGATTACGAGTACGTTCAGCTGTATGAGTTATGGAAGGCAATGTTTGAACTGTACAGACTCGACTGTCACCTTGTAATAAGTCGTAATCCGTTCTCTTATAAACATACCTAGGGTACGATGGCTTTTATCATGAGCTCCGTGTGGTGACGGATAAAGAATACGGAGTGTCACTACCCCTTTTCATTCCGTGGGTGTCTTAAGAGCCGACTAAAGGAGCAAACTACGCATTACAAGCAAACTACACAATAAGGAAATCTTGAAACAAACCTTATACCAACCCGTCTGGCCAGCGTGGTATAGTAGGCCAAAACCTCCTTTCTAAGGAGAGACCTATGTCTAGCAGTGGACTATTAAAGGCTGTTGATGATGATGATGATATCATGAGCTAGACATTCTATTGCGTGCTGTGTATGGTATGACCAAAATCAGATCTTTTCTCCACTTAGATCATGTTTTCTATCTATCCAATGTGGGAGATGGCCTAAACTGATCTCCAATCTGGCCGAGTCTAGTAGTTCAGTGAACCTGAATACTCAGGCGGGAGTCGTGAGTTCGATTCTCACCCACAAATAATTGTGTGATGAGTATGATCATTTGGTCTCTATCTGTGTATAATTTATCTATAATATGTTTGTATTTAGAAATATTTTAGACGTTCATCAGTTGTCTGATTAGCATAGTACAGACTCTCCCTAATTTGGGATCAGATGACCATGCATGAGGTATTTGAGGTTATTATTATATTAATAGTTTCCAGTCCTCTTTTTGGATACCAATACGTTATCTTTTAAATTATGCACTATTTACCAACAACGAAAATGCTTACAAAGTTTTCGAAGGAAATTGCAATAAAACTTGTAGACAGTGCTGTGTACAATGTTAGCGCCCTAAAACAAGGGTGTCTCCCCCGACATGTGGTAATAAAACACGCGATCAATACGAGAGCACGTGTTGTTGCCACGGCAACTCCTTTACTGAATAATCCAAGGGGTGTCAGTCGTGGTTGCTATACTAAATTTACATATTTTTTCCACGATACTTGCTCTTTTGTAGGGGTCACTTCTTCCATACCTGTTATGATAAACAAAGACAATATGCTAAACTAACTATCGTCCGGAGCTTCGCTCGCTTGATTATATCTTATTTCGTATTTCTAACTTTGTAAATGACGAATTGCCATACAACTGTTCAAACCTTATTTTACCTCTCTAGGAGTGAAAGTACTGAAAATCTTTATAGTGGGTGCTTAGATCATAAAACGCATCAACTGCCAAAATTTTAAGCTTGTATCCCCAGGATTTAGGCTCTGCGTTAATAAATTAGTCAGTCAGGCAAAGTAATTTTATATGTATAGATGCAGAACACTACTTAATTGAGCATCTGATAGTGAAGCTTTGTTTTATGGCATAAGGGGGCAAACGAGCAGACGGGTCACCTGATGGTAAGCAACTACCGCCGCTCATGGACACCTGCAACTGAAAAGTCACAAGTGCTGGAGTCCCTTGGAGTCTCTCATACTCGATTCAGTGGAAGGGGGGATTTGGGCTCCGGTAACCTCAGTCACTAAGTGATCTTGGGTCTTTTACACAAAAAGAAGAATTAGATTGAGAGAATATCTCAGATATAGCTGAAGTCTTCGACCTGTCGCCGTCGTTCGTTTGTCTTTTTTATAACCATCAAGAGAGGAAAAAAAGATTTTTAAAATGACTGAGGTAAAATCTTTAACTACTCTGTTTCATCACATTTCTGAAACTTGTTTAGTACCGTCTCTTTTATAACAGCTCTGAAACAAGATGAGCAGCTGTTTTTATGACATCCATTAGCATTTTTCTACCTAAATTACCTTATGACATCGTTCACTACTACTGTACTAATTACTTCGTTACTTTAATTAGTAAGAATGACTTTGTAAGAAGACAATTTAAGCATAATTCCTTTACTTTAATTATTTAATCGACTTCGAAAAAGAAGGAGCTTCCGCTTCGTTATATTAAATGTATTTTACTTCTAGATGTTATTCAGAAACGGCCTGACTGATTTAGCAATTATTTTTTGGATAGAACCAACTATTGTAATCAGATCAGAATCTGACTGATCTCATCTCACAAATGCTACTACTTAACAGTAAAAGTATTGCACAAATGTCTATATGCCATTCTCTTATTGCTAATCAGTTTATGCTCGTCAAATATACTACTTCAGCCAATAGCCGTTTACTGCTAAACCTAGGCCTCTCCCAAAGAGCGTCAACCATCCCGGTCTTGGGCAGTTCGCATCCATCCACTGCCATCCATTTTCCTCAAGTCGACGGTCCATAGTGCCGCAGGGCGCCCTAAACTTCGTTTACCAAATCGCGGTCTCCACTCTAGCACATGTCGGCTCCAGCGACCATCGGTCCGCCTGTAGACGTCCGGCCCACTTCCGCTTCAGCGTACTGATTCCCTGTGCGATGTCGGTTACTCCAGTTCTCTGTCGAATCGTTTCATTTCGACTCATATACCATTGGTCAAATAGAGTTGATACTGATGTACGAAGGGAACTCTTCTATAATTGACATCTTTACATTGGGTACAGCAATATTTTGTTTGACATTAAGCTTTTCTAACTTTTTAATACTTTCGTTTTTAATCAATTTGGTTCTAAGCAAACGTTTCACCTAGGTGGAAAGTTAAGGGCTGAAGATGACAGCACAATTATTTATTACGAGCTTTTGCCCGCGGCTCCGCCCGAATAAATGTCGGTTGTCGCGGTAAAAAGTAGCCTGTCTCTTTCTTCAAGAATCAAAGTGTCTTCATACCAAATTTCATCTAAATCGATTCAGCGATTATTGATTCCCCATATAAACTTCCACCCCTTTAAAGGATGATTTCTTTGATGAAAACTACCTTATGTCCTTTCCCGGGACTCGGAAGATCTCTGTACCAAAGTTCATCTAAATTGGTTCAGCGGTTTAAGCGTGAAGAGATAACAGACAGACAGACACACACTATCGCATTTATAATATTATGCAGTATGAATGATTATTTAGATAGAAGCCTAACATACTTTATTCGAATAAAATAAATTATAACTTTAAAATTAATAACCATACATAACAAATGTACCTGATCCAAGTTTTTTTTAAATTCTTTATGCTTGAGGGACTTTGAGCCATAATTGACTATGTCAGTCCCATAAATACCTTATGCATAATACAAACAAGCTTAAATGCCTTATAAAACTAATTATCTGAATTATTTAACTTATCTATAAATTTATATAATACCTGATCCAATTTTAATTGGTCATACAATAAAAATATATAACAGCAAAAAATATATACAAACAGGTGACGAAATATCAATCAATTAAGAAATAACTTTTTTTAGTCGATAAATTTAAGTGTAAGTTAGGGTCTGTGGTTTCAGATCAGCCGTTGAATAAAATTGTATGTCCCATACGATAGCGTGACTACCCGCCAATTCTTTGTAAATTAATTCAGTGAATTTAGTCCATCAATTCTATACAGTTCGACATTAATAGCTGTTTAGAATACAATTTCATTTCAAATGTCTTCGAATGTATTTATATATGAATATTATTATGCTAATATCAATATATATTTGGTGACAAGTTGTACCATCTCGCACTGCCTTTTACGAAGATTTACTTTAAAGTAGAAGAGTATATTATTAAAAAACGACATCAACAGTATTCTGTTCGAAATCATGTGTCGCGAAAGTTTTTGACTTTCAACAACTATATTTAACACACATACGGAACTCTATACTAAATTGAAATAAGTAGCATGAACGCCATTTATAATCATATTAATTAAGCTTTTATGCTTTTCATTGTAAGGTAGGATTTCGTATTTATACTTGCAAGCTGTTACGACCGAGCGTCAATGGAGATGTCAGCTTTGTACTAACAACGAACTTCGCGTAGTGCCATTTATCAAATACCAGCTGCTGCTATCAAAAGGAATAAATTTGCCCCGTTTCAGCAAGATTTGTTATTGGCAAATAAGCATATATATAGCATGGTGTTATACAGCCTATATCCTTGCTTGATAAAAGGTCTATACAACACTAAAAGAACTTTTCAAATCGAACCAGTAGTTTCTGAGGTTACCCCGAACATATAAACAAACTTCACCTCTTTATAATAATAGTTTAGATAAAGAGTATTTACTGTGACCTACCGACGTTAAGGTGCCTTTACTGGACACACTGCACTCCTAACTTCATTTTGGACACTCAATTATTGTTTAAGTGTACTCGCGAGTACGAAATTGTTTGAACCTATTTCTATAACTTGTGAGCGTTTGCTCATAACATTTAAATTAAGTACTTCTGATTTATTCTCAAGTTTATGGTGCGGTTCACGTGCTGCTCATTTTAATCATCTCTGAGTCCGCGCCGTCTCGCTGCCGGAAACTTGGTAGTAAATGTGGCCAAATATGGTGCTATAAAATGAAATGTGTGCATACGAATTTAGTATTTAGAGTGATTTCCTATTAAGTGAAGTGGTTTGCTGGTAGCTAGCAAAGTAACTAAGTTAGCATTTTTTTATCTGGTTGTTATACCACAGGCTCTGCCTATTTTGGGATCAGACTGCCGTATGTGAGATGTGTGAAGTTATTATTATTATTTTCAGTTAGTTTTGGTTGGAGAAGATACCAAAGAAACGTCAGGGAGCACAAGAGTACATAGTACATATCTATAACCTTTGCGTAAACTCGGTTAACATATGGAATTTTACAATTAGAATTTCGCATATTTTTAACCGAAAGGAACCTTTAAAAATGCAGAGATTGTCGACTCGAATGTTTTTTTAGTGCAAGATAAACGTATCTACGTTGTTTTTGCACTGATTTCACATTTAAATTTGACGAAAAATCTAAGGGTGGAAAAATAATTGACAATAATACAGATTATTAAAATGTATCACAATTTAGAATAAATTTTAATTACCTAAATACAGCTTATTAAATGTATATACACTTGAGAAATGTGTTGTCTAAATTAGTTAATAATGCTAATCTCCATTTTACAAGACATAAGTAAGACCTTTTCAACAAAATAACATTAATATCTTACTGTAATTATTATTCAAAATTTCAGATATCTAGAACATCTGAAATAAAATTCAATTTCTTGAGAGTTTAAGTAGATGTTAGGATACGCAATTTACTGGTATTTTCTAGAAGTCTGTCAGTATCAACTGTTTACAAAAGAACTTAACAGAATACCAATTTACTTGAACTTTCAACTCTATACTACTAGTCACTGAAGGGCTTTTCTTGTGAATTTTCAACATAATTTTGGTGTTTTAATAGCGTTATGTGTAATACTATCAAGTTTTTCTTAAATATTACTTTGTACTTTAGATGTTATCTATAGTTTTACACAATTCACACACATACGACAACCATTATATTTCTTAACTATTTTGTAATTATTTAAATGTAGGGTTTTAAGATTCCTTAATAAACAGGCAGACACACATATAACGTCCAACTTGGGAGAGCCATGCTCCGGCTCAACCGGAGTAATTCCACGGCTACACAAAAACCGGTGTTAGGTTAGTAGTAGGTAGTAGTTAGGTAGGTAGTTCTTTCGTTTCTTTCACCAAGCAAGTGAGGTTAACGGAGCCCAAACACCCCTTCCCACTGATTCTGATAAATAAATGATACATGATATTTATTTCTGTGAGGAAATCTTTTCAGATATTTTTACAAGTCGGACTTTTTCGGTTCGGTTTACAGCTGGAAAAAGCCGGCATTTCCTAAGATTCACTCTGAGAAGAAACACCGAAACTAACCACAGAGGTGTCTTTTTAGTCCGTAAACAAAGTTAAAGAAAACTGCGAGTACAGTGTGGGGTTTGGGTAGGCCTTTTGAAGAAAGGACCATAGTTGTGACTCGGCCTGTCCATACAGACGGCATACGGGCCTCAGCCATCGTTTAGCTTAACCGATACTAATCAAGCGCGAGACTACCGCCAGCAGGACATTTGAATAGACACTCAAACCCACCAGAAAGTTACTTATTATGAACTAACATTACAAGCCTACACTATATTGAGATCTGAATGCAGATCTTCTCCATAAATTAGACCGTCTTCTTAATAACTGCATTCGATTTGTTCACAATCTCCGTAAATTTGATCATGTATCCGCTTTCCGTTCGCAGCTCAATTGACTACCAATTCATCTACGCCAAAAACTACGAGCTCTCACTCCCTTATACTCTATCTTAAACAACCCATCTTCGCCAACATATTTAAACTCCTACTTCCAACTTTTATGTAGTAATCACGACAGAAACCTTCGGTCCTCTAACAACCTTCTTCTTCGTTGTCCCCCCACACGACTGAGTTTGTTGGCTCATCATTTATTGTGCAGTCCATTCTTCTCTAGAATGACCTTCCTCTCGAGGTCAGGATGGCCACCATCACTTTCTCATTCAAAACTAAAATGAAGCAGTATTTTGCAAAACAACTCGCAGAATCAACTGACGTATGATTGTCATCTACTAGTAATGGTATTTATTTAGGTATGTATGTATTTATGTAAGTTTATATGTATTTAAGTATATGTATGTACGTATGTATTATGTGTATGGGTTCTAGTGTATGATAGGGTTATATACGCGTATTTGATATTATAACTACTATCAAACTTTAACCAAAATACACCTACTTCCTGTTCTCTCTGCATCACCCAAAGGTTGACTGGTAGAGAATGCCTTAGGCATTAAGTCCGCCAATGCACCAAAAGTGCATGCTGTATAAATAAATAAATAAATATTCACATTTACATACTCAAACTGGGGGAGGACTCATAAAGCGGCAACGCACTTGTAACTCTGGGGTTGCAAGCGTCCATGGGCGGTGGTAGTCGCTTCGCCGTAAAAAAATATGATATCAGTACTTTCTTTCTTTCATTAAAAAGACAACTCCCGCATTAGAAATATATCCTGTGTCGCGGGGGACTTTACATACATGAAACGGACACAAAGAACACCCAGACTCAGAACAACAATTTATGGATCACACAAAGTGTCGTCCCATGTGGGGATCGATCGGACCCACAATACTTTGCGTCGTAGTGATCGGCGTGGCGACCGCTGAAACCACTACGCCATCCGTGAAGTCATAGTACTATCCGCAGCCGCCGCGGCCGCAAAATTATGTATGAAATTTTCATGATATAGCAATGTTGTTGATACCACCATTGATGACCTATATTACTACGAGTATATCGACAGTCTATTGACACTGTGAAATTATATTAGTAAAATATCGGTATTCTATTAATGTAATTCTGCTATTTTATGTTAACGCCAAGCCACTGTCATTCCATTGAAACGCTACTGAGATGCCACTAACATCGGTCAAAATATTGGTATATAGAATGACAGTGGTTTGGCGTTAACATAAGATAGCAGAATTGATGCCCTGGATGGTTGGCGCGCCTTCGTTCAGCAATGGACGGCAAAAGGCTGAAGATAAAAAATTGTACCTGTCTGGCCGCAGAGTTCAATGCGCATTTTTATGTTTTTTATACCGGCCAATGTTACATATAAGGATATGGTGCGGTAATAGAATTTATGATTAGTTTCTTTATCTGAAAGTCAATGACCTTGATTTGGCGACGCAAACTATAATAAATAATCATTATGTTTTTATTGTACCCACTAAAGTACTGCTAATTAGCGTATATTGCGTTTAATATAAATGTAATGGCGGCTTTTTATGGCTTTCTCAGTTTTTTCTCCAAATTTTTGTGTTGAAAGTATGCGAAATTGCAATTATTGATGTGTGAAGAATCTCTGAAAATGTTAGGCAGTACCCATAAGTTTGACCTTGTATTGAGATTTATTATAATTATGAGTAAGTCAATAATTTTGTTAAATAAATAAAAAATTCGACCACAAACTTACATTTTGTGATTGAAATTTTCTTTCAATAAAAATGTGTTCAAAAATACAATTGCGTACGGAATCATCAGTTTACGAGTCAAACTCGGACTTATCCGGTTTTGTACAATACAGCACTACTAAGCTAGCAGTCACCACGGTACTCAACTTGAGCGAGAGTCAGAGAAGAATAAAATAAAAATAACTTCACGCATCTCTCATGGCTGCTGAGCCCAAATTAGGCCTGTAACCAGACTGCGGATAAACATATATATATATATCTAAATACATACATATTAAAGATAAATTACTCCCAGACACTGAAGAAATGATCGTGCTCATCACACATTTATTACTCCTGGGCCCAATCGAGCTTACGACCTCCGTCTTAGCAGTCAAGATCTTTAACCATTAGAAAAACAGGGCCTCAATTCTGCTATTTTATGTTCACGCCAAGCCATGAGGTGCCATCGAGTGACCATTGTAGACTACCGATATTTATACCGATGCCAATAGCCACTCGATGGCATCTCAATAGCGTGTCAGTGGTATGACAGTGGCTTGGCGTGAACATAAAATAGCAGAATTGAGGCCCAGGCCAGTCATTAAAACTACAATCCGATTTCTAAAATTCTAGCTGAAAAAAAATAAGAATAAGCATTCCTAGAAGTTATTCAATAACCGAGTTCCAAAGAACCTTGGCACTCGATAAGTTCACAGAACACCCGACCTTGCTGGTGTGAAATAGACAGTGGGGCGCAGCTGGACAGGCATTGAACACCATTTTATAATTTATTTTATCATCTATATGACTGTGAAACACGCAAGTGGTATTGATTAAACGGAATGTTAAAAATGTATGTGTAATTTTTTTAGCACTAGAATAGGAAACTTTTTCTGTTAATAGTTTTCATACATGAAGGTGGCTCGTGGCCAAGTGGTAACCAAGGAGGTTAACACATTGCAAAGTTAAGCAAACCTAGCCAGCTCAGTCTATGGATGGGTGAATATTCTTAACACATTGAGACCCCTCCGTGCCTCGGAGAGTACGTTATCCGTACGTTAGCCATCGGTCCCGGTTGCCATTTGTGGCAATTGTTAGGGGTAATTGAAGTCCCTAAAAATAGTCCACAACAGTCTTTCTACAGAATTTCGATATCGCCTAGTACTTGGGTTGTGGATGTCTTGATTGTCTGATGGCAGTCGCTCGCGTCAAATCAAAGTTCAGCCGTATCATAGTAGACATAAAGCCGACTCCAACCTAATTTGGGAAAAAGGCTCGGAAAAAGTTTTCGAATTAAAAAAAAAGTTTAGTTAAAATTTTAATTCTACACCAATTGAAGTTCTGGAAAAAGCAGGCAAACTATGATGATGATTTGATACAAAGTGTGCTACCCATTATTGTACCAGCTAATGGCAGCTATACCTACATAAATAAAATAACTTTAAATAAGACACAGTGGATCGAACTTGGCATGACCATGTATGGTATCATAATCACTCATTCACTGACCATATGTTTGCATGGCGCACAGCAATAGTTCGCGTTTATACTTGGCTAGTACTTTTTACACAACACATTCATCTGTAATTATATTAAATAATTGACTAGCTGTGGTCTCGATGGTATGCCTTTACGAGTGCCTCCTTACCTACGAACTTCCATACAACCGTTGTTTATTTTACCTCCTTAGGGATGAAATTTCCAAAAATCCTTTCTTGGTGGGTGCTTACAATATAAAAAGCATTAGCTGCCTAAATTTCAAGTTTGTAATCCTGGTGGTTTAGGCCATGCGTTGATGATTCAGTTAGTCAAGGCAAGTCATTTATATGTAAAGGCATACGGCATCCTGTTATTGTTGATTATGTATATTGCTTAGCAAATATTAGGCTCAAACAAATTTGTTTAGTTATTTATTTAGATACTTTTACAATATTCTTACAGGAATACTCCCAAGGCAATATTGCAAGCTTATAACTAATTATCTAAATTTAAACAAATTAATATTAATAAAATTAATTAATATAAATTATTTATGTGTCAGAAATAACGCAACTTTCCGCTACTTCTGTGAATTTCAGCAGGCTACAATTATAAATGTCTATATTTGTCGCAGTAACGTTACTAATACGAATGGCGCGCGACAAGGAAGCAAATTTGAGCATGTTGGTCCTCGCCACCGGCACGCTGAGCGGTGCTGGGCTATTATACATATTATACATAAACATGTCTTAAAAACATGTCCGTGTGGTGACGGATTAAGAATACGGAATGTCACCACCCATATTTATCCCGTGGGTGTCGTAAGAGCCGACTAAGGGAGCAAACTGCGCAGGACAACATAACTGCAAAGAGAAGGAAAACTTGAAACAAACCCTATATCAACCCATCTGGCCAGCGTGGTATAGTAGGCCAAAACCTCCTTTCTAAGGAGAGGCCTATGTCCAGCAGTGGACTGTTATAGGCTGTTGATGATGATGATACATAAACATTCATAATATACATACCGTTCTCTGCAGTTTTACCAGAATTATTAGAAACTTACTTCGTATATGCACTGTAACTGAAAACAGTATTTTGGGTTGAATTTCAGCCAGTTGGCCGATTGCAACTTTAACGAGCTTTAAGGATACAAAGTGCGTTGGATCCGAACCTATTATATGTACAAAGATTTTCCGTACCCAAATTTATAGTCGCAATAGTCGGTTTTATAGATCACGGATAGATTGCGGTAATCGCTTTTATTGCATTAAACAGGAATCGTGCCCGCGACCTCTGACTAAAGGTAGGTAAATTATTCTGTCGTGATGACAGAATGACACGACATGTCAAGTCAGAAGAATTGCCCGGTTGACGAAAATAACCCTACCTTCTATTTGCATGACATTAAACATTAATATTGACAATAAAAAAAAAAATTAAAACCCGACTGCAAAAGAACAATTTAAAAGTAATGTACAAAAAAACCGGAAACAGCACGAGGTGCGACATGGCCTATTTTTACGCTGATAAAACAATACTTAAACTGTCTAAATCCATCCAGCCATTCGTAAGATACGAGGTTATAAAAAAATACAAATAAACATACAAGAAACACGCGAAAACCAACCCTTCCTTGGCAGACGGGTAATAATGAGACTAAAATATGAGCGTTTGACACAACTCTCTGTACCTCTTCGGTAATGAGCATGAGTGTATATGTATGCCACGAGATACATGTGTTTCTAATCATACTAAATGTTCTAGCCAAATAGATCATCAATGCTAGAAGTGTATAATAGTGTAGTCTGGGTCAATGACTGACTGATGTCTGTGTATCAAGAGCATGCTGGCCTAGATTAATGTTTACATTGTTTGTTCAGACGCTAAGCATTTAAGTCTCGATAGCACCAAGTACGTCATAGACTAAATCCTAACTAGGAAGGCTAATTGCTCTTGTAATGTATATATTTTTTAATATTCTTAATTCTGTTTATGTGCCGTCAGTATTGCCAGTAGGGACCAAACAAGAATAACACATAGGTACTGGTTTTTCTATGATAACCTAAAATAAGTAGTTGATAAACGACCTCATTTTACTTTGATGATTAAAAAGTACAATCTCTACTTAAAAGTATTCAAAATCTAGGGTAAGACTTTTCTCGAAGCGTTTCGTCATATATTTTTTTTAACCCTTAGAACATGGTATTGGATTATACCAGATGAACAAAATTCTCGGGGTATGTACCTACATACCCCGAGAATTTTGTTCATTACTATCTACCTTAGATAGTAGACGTATTAAACATATAAAGTTTCAATGGCATATCTTTTGTACATTCGATTTTATCTATACTAATATTATAAAGCTGAAGAGTTTGTTTGTTTATTTGTTTGTTTGTTTGAACGCGCTAATCTCAGGAACTACTGGTCCGATTTGAAAAATTCTTTCAGTGTTAGATAGCCCATTTATCGAGGAAGGCTATAGGCTATATATCATCACGCTAAGACCAATAGGAGCGGAACACCAATGAAGAGTGTTTAAAAAACGGAGAAAATTTATTACTATTGAGAGACGCAGACGAAGTTGCGCGGGTCAGCTAGTTGTTAATAAAAGAAACCCTGATTTCGTCACTGACTCGCTGACGATTATCAAAATTCCTAGAAAGCTGAAATTTCGTATGTAAGCTAGTATTAATACACAACAAAAAAATCCAAAACTTGAAACTTTAACCCTCTACCCCTTTAACGAAAAGAAGTTGGTTTGAGACTGCCGAAAATTTTGATGTCAGACCAACACGAGACCATATGACTCGCGTAGTCAAAAAAAGCTTCAGAACTCCTGTAGAACCGAGCTTCACAAACTCAGACCTTAGCGTCACATGGGCGAAGGGTAAATAATTTATTCACTGTGCGTTACTTTTCTGTTACATAAAATAGTTCTTGTAATAACGAAACTGCCAAGGCATATTTTGACTTAGGTGTAGAGTGTGTGACGCACGGCTCTACATGAGATCTAATAACTTTTTGATAGTGCGAGCCATATGGTCTCATTTTGGTCTAAAAACTTTATTTCACTTGCTTTTAAGTACAAAATGTACTTTGTTACTTGCTATCTCAGTTTTGGTTGATTTTTTGAACACTGAAATACTGAAATACTGAATACTGAAAGTAGAGTGTGTGACGCACGGCTCTACATGAGATCTAATAACTTTTTGATAGTGCGAGCCATATGGTCTCATTTTGGTCTAAAAACTTTATTTCACTTGCTTTTAAGTACAAAATGTACTATGTTACTTGCTATCTCAGTTTTGGTTGATTTTTTGAACACTGAAATACGAAGTTAGCTGTTTCGAAATTCGAAATTTTAAATAATAGCATGCCTCATAATATTGTATAAAATTTCGAACTAAGTCGAACGTAGTTTCACCTACAGTACACATATCACACAAGACTTATTAATACTCAAAACCAAATTTACAATTCTAACAACTCTTAAATATACCTTAGGTACCATAGTTTGATTGGGGTCAAACAAGGTACGTATAACATATATTTAACACTGTAACAAATGATAATTTAAAAAGTCAGGTAATTTTGAAATACGTAGCTTGCGCACCTGTCCTTTTCACTCTCCAGCATACGCTTGGAATACGTACCACGAGGCTAAGGGATGTTTCACGTTACAACGAGTCGGAGTCAAGCCGGGCAAAACCGTTGATAGGCTGGCACACAGTCGAACATCTACAGAATTATTTTGTATTAAATAATTAAGGTTGACCGTGCTACTGGCGGGTACAGCCGGGGCACGGTGTCGTAATGTCGACGGGTATTCTTTTCCGGCTCCGGCCTTGCCTGAGCCCGTCAATCAACCTTAATACAGCACAGAAATATGTGGCACTATAGAGTGCCACGTGTTAACGCGTTTTTTGTAAGAGTTCGTTTATACATGGTATTCGATCTTATATCGATCGAATATTTGATTTTAGACACATCTACCGCATATACTGCTTTAGTTTTTTAGTATATTTTTTTATTTAAAACTGAACACAAAAAACATGCTTGCCAGTATTTTTTATTTAAAAATTTGTTTATGCCCAATTACACTCATTTTTAACACTTACTTCACCTTATATACCGAAATCGGAACAACAACTTCTTAACAATATTTTTTCATTTCTAGTCCATATGTATCATCAGACACACCGAATCCGTCTACATCAGGCCTTCAATCAACAGAGAAAGGAGACAGCATGAGAAAAAATGAAGACGACACGCCCCTTCAAGATAAAGAAACCGAAGGATCCATCACCGACTGGATCTCGGGAGGACCGATGGGTTCAAAAACAGCCGTACTTGTATTCAGATCCTGTGTCCTGGCATCCAGGACACCCTCCATGGAGTCCACAACGAAGACAATAGGCAACAACACGGGCACTACAATACTGCTAAATAAAGCTAAGAATATGGCTAGGCGGTTAGTCGCAGAACCTCATGCTTTCTCCATGAGGCCAAAGCATATAATGCACGATGTTATGGAGACTTTTGGCAATACCAATAAGTTTAATGGTCAGGCTTATGTGGTGCAGCATGTTAGCGATTCGAATATTGCAGAGAGTGTCATTGTTGAGGAGCAGGGGCACGAAGCTGTGGAGCACAAGCGAGACATTGATGATGTTCTCAATGATCTTAGTAAAATTACACTAAAGAAACACCTTAATATAGAGAATACGACGGCCAATATAAAGCCCCCTGAGGAACCACCGCCGCCATCAGTTGCTACAACAGGTATTAGTTTTTTTTCTTTTATTAGTATATTTAATAACTACGGGTCGCAAGTAACCGTTATGCGTACGCCCGTAATATGCTTCATGTGGTGTTTTGTCACATTTTGGTCACGCAGTACTTTTAACCTCTTGTAGTCTTCTCGCCTCTTGTAATGAATCACTGAAATGTATGTACTCGCATACCTGCCGAACGATTACACCAAATTCGATAATTCTTTTTTGTGTTCGTTATTATCAGTACAAGGTTTGCATAATAGAAAATTTATAAAAAAACAAACATTTTTGTTGTAAATCTCACAATATGAAAAGTGCGTAAGTGAATGAGACGGATGACTGTGAGAGATCTAACATATACTAATATTAAAAAGGGTAAAGTTTGTGAGTTTTTATATTCGTGGTAATTTCAGAAACTGCCGGTTCGAATTGGAAAATACTTTAATGATATATCAGCTAGTTTTAAATAAAGATAAGAAAGGAAAAAAAAAATTATCACTATTCCTGCGGGGATTTCTGTGTCTGCTATGTTTTGATCATAATTGTGATTTCCTTAGTAGCCGGCTTGAATAATACTTAGTGGAAATAAATATTTCGGTCGATTACTTTAGTGCAGCAAAGGGTTTATGCAGTTGAATGAGAGCCGGAAAGATAGATCTGTGATCTCTGATCATCTTCCCTTCTGCTATGTACTGCTGGTATCTAAAATTGGACTTTGTTATAATGCCCATAAGGATTTATTACCTCAGCTACCTACTTATGTACAGAGACTGTAACTATTTCGCTTTAAACCTGGTGCTTTATAGAGCCTAATTTTTGTTGTCTTCTACAAATACTAATAATTAATGATTTTGTCAAAAAATAATGTTTATCTAGGTTGATAACTTAATATAATATATTTCTTTAGTAATAGATAATAAAGAAGAAAAAAAGGGGAAAAGAACTAAAGGTAAGCATAAAAGAAAGAACTCACAGCAAGTGGTGCGCACCGCATCGCCAGGAGACGATAGTGATGACTCTTCACATTTACTGATCAAGGAAGTGGAGAGTGTTAAGGTAAGTCTTTGTTAAGTTGGCAATCTCATTTGGCATCTAATTTATTTTTATTTCTATAACGTTTATATTTTAACAGATTTCTTTGCTAACATGGAATTATTATATTTCCAACTGCTCTAATTTACTTTTGGTAAATTTTGTTGCGGGTTCCAAGGCAGTTTAACTTTTTCTGGGACACCAAGTGCCATAACTCCGTGTGTTTGCGGGTCACTGCTGGTGATCCTGGTGTATATGAGTTATAGTAGTGGGCGTGTGGGAGGGATTAGTCCCATAAAATGTGAGCTGTTTATTCGATTAATAAGCGACTTTGGTCTTTGAACGTAGCATACACAGATGTATATGGTCACAGATATGTCATCATCTTTATCAGAATATTAGTGATAAAACGCCTACTGGTAAAAATAGACCTCCCTGAATGACGTCGACCAGCAATCTTCTTAATGTAATATACTTTGCCTGTTGGACGTTCTATGCTGTACTTGTCACTCCTTACTCACTCACTACCATGCCCTCCAACACTTTGAACTTACAATCTGTCGGGTTATGTCGGTTACTGTAGTGCTGTGCATATGTCCTCATTTCTATGTAAAAACTCGTAAAGCTGAAGAGTCACTTGGTGACCCTTATTGACAGCACAACTACACTAGTTTTGCAATAAAGTAATGAATGACTGGTACTAATTCTATAATGGCGAATTGTTCAAGCAACGGATTTCCGGCGACGTTGTAATTGAATGAAACCCCGACTCAATAACTTGCTACAGGTCTTTTCAATCGTTAACCAAGGCTGCTAATATGTATTAGTCGAATTCAAGGGCGTAACGTTTATTTATATGTATATATATATACAGTAATTTAATGTATGTCATGAATTATATAAAGCGAAGAAAGCCCTATGCAAAGAGGTCGCTTTTACATTTATGTAAGTATTTTGATATCGGAGTCGAAATAAACTATCACAACATTACTATTTATAGATAGATAGATAACTCTTTATTTGCACACCTTTTACAAGTATTGTGGTACATAAAAATTTCAGACATGTAATGTACAAAGGGCGGCCTTATTGCTAAGAGCAATCTCTTCCAGGCAACCTTAGGATGGATTAAAATGTTTTGGAGAGACAGTAGTAGTTAAAGGTGCAATGGTATTGCTGACATATTTCACCCGACTGGGACCTATTTAATTCATTTAAATAGCAGTAAAGCATAATTTATGTATCTTAACTGTGCTTCGTTAGTATTAGACTCCAAATATTTTAGATAAGGGGTAGAGAGATATGAAAAAGAAAAGAAATGAACTGTATCCTCGTTGGTATTGTGATCAACAGTGTGTCCAGCCTCTTCTTCTTTCTTCTTTAAATATTTAATACTTTATTCACCAGGTCCTAGAAAGCAGCTGCATGCCGGCACGTATACTTAAAATAACATATAAACTGATAAATACGGAAACGAAACTCCTTCACCGTTTGCTGCAAGCACATGGTCTCCAGGAAACAGTATCTGAGGCTAAGGATTTCAATCTACTGTGGTCGGGCCTCCACCCGAAACCAGACGTCCTAAGAACCTTGGCTTCGTATCAGCGAGTAAATCACTTTCCAAGGTAAGGACCGGGGCGAGTAGGTGAATTACTGTCAGTATTTTTGAATCTCATGGCTAGTATCATATAGTTATATTCTAGGTTCTTGTTCTTTTTACTTAAATTTCATACAGAAATTTAGTTCTAGTCTAGTTTAATCAAAGAGTAGAAGGGTAAAGCCGTACAAGACCCTAGGCTCTAAGCTCGCTAACAAAAGACAACCCTGCGACCCCAAATGGAGTCGAATGATAGTTCCCAATATTTCGCCTACCTCGTGAGTAGCATCTACTTTCAGTACGACAGTGTGAGAGAGTGTATCTCACCTTAGAATGAGATTTACCAAATATAATTATATCAAATAAGTTCTTGTTTTGTCCTTGACTTTAATATTTTATCATTTTCTAGATCTCATGTCAAACCATCCACGAATACGAGTCAAGTTTGTACGTTTCTAGAGTTTAGTAGACTACTCAGCTCGGGCTAACTGCTAACTGCACTTATATACAAATAAGTATTCGATTATAAAGTTCTTGATATAAGACCATAATATTCAAAGATATTGACAGTAGTTCACTGTAGGACCGTGCTGACTGCTCTGCTGAAAGGCCATGGACTGGAAAAAGCAAAAGAAGGGGCCACCGACTGGCATCTCTTGTGGTCCTTCTTCTCGATCCCCGTTGAAATTTACCAGTCGTTGAAAGAGTACCAGAGAGTTAATCATTTCCCGAGGTAACTTCCCTGTTTTCCTTTGTTTAATCCTGAATCTCCTTCTTCGTTGTACCTGATATCGTATCCGGAGCGAAGGTTTGCTGCATTCTAATTTTATTCTGGTTAGACCAAATAATTTGAAGTATCAGCGTTACAAAAGCCCAATAAATAAATGGATTACTATGTGTAATTCCCGATTTCTATATAACACTGGAAAGTGTGTGGATGTTACCACAGGTATATTGTTTTGAAATTTACCTATTATAATTAGCATTAAAGATGAACTTACCAACTTAATATTCGTCGAAAGAAAAGAGTACTTAGCTGTGTGTGTGAAAATCGACTGTTATCTAAGGTAAGAAGTCTTACAAAGCAGGTGGACTATTGTCAGTATCCGAGAATGATGTTTTTTTAATTTATATTTGATATAGTGAGAATTCTTAGTCTTTGTTTCGTAGTAATATAATCTGAAGGATTCTGATTCAGTCTCTTAAGATTGTACAAATTAATCATGACCAATACAAACGGTTTAACTACACGCTACCTTAGGAAGTCCTGCAAAAAATGCCTTGTAAGAGCACGGTAGTATGACCACGGCATGATAAACGCGGCATGGTCATAGAAGTTACCTTTCTAGGTAAAGTTATTCATTATCACCACATGATATTCCTCCACTAGCTTGTACTGATTGTCTGTAGTACAATCTGATACGGACCTGTAAGATAATACAATAAATGCTTCGAAACTGCGAAACGACTTTTGTAAAGAGAAGTGTGTATCTCTTGTTAATAATTTAAATTAGTCAAAGTCAATACAACGACATACATTCTTTAGATTTTATGTAATAAATATATTGTTCCTTCAATCCCTATCGTATATTCCTTACATTAATGTTACATTTTTCAAGAAAGCTCCAGATTTTGACAAAAACCAAACCGCTATTTCCTTTTGAAACCTTTAATTTATAAAGGGAGTTAAAGTACAATCATACTCATAAAACCACCTACATAACAGGATTAGTTTTAATCTTTTATTGGTGTCTTTGAGATAACTTTTTGATCAATAACGCCATCTATTCAGCCAATCGCAACTAAACCTAAAAGGTGAAGAATATAATATTAACTTTGAATATATTGTGACGTTAAACTTAACAAAAAAAACATCCTCGTAGTTGTAAAATCCAAGTTAGAATTAACTGATTATATTTGACAAAAATATATTTATTCCGTGCGGTGAGGAAAACATAGTTAGTCTTAAAGTCAGACTCACAATTGAACGATACTGACAGTAGTTCGCCGGGGGAAACGCTGGTGACAGCACTTCTAGACGGTCACGGGCTGTTGAAGGCGCACGAAGAATCCCCAGATTGGACTCTAATGTGGTCCGTATTCTGTATCCCCGTCGCAGTTCTCCAAGAATTGAAGGAGTACCAGAAGGTCAATCACTTGCCAAGGTAAAACTGTCGTGCACCTCCGAATTTCCTTATCATGTAGACCTTAACAATTCCTACTCTCCTTTCCTTCAATTCATTGTCGAGTAAGTAGGCGAAATCCATTTAGATTGGAAAATAGTTTATGCCACGTCACATCAATAAATGGCCACCACGTTAGGGTTTTGAACCCTAAAGAGACTGCTTCTGGTTTCTGAACCCTCAAAGATATCTCAGTATATAAATAAACAGTTTGAGGCTTAGGTTAAAGAATTCCATGCAGAATATGTCTTCCAATGTCATTCGGTGATGAAAGGGAATCGAAATAGGCGGTACTGATGGAACCATTATTAGGAATTGGGGAAACTAGTATGGCGAGTGGACAGGGCACCCCTAATTCTGTCTTGTCATCTTTTTATATCTAGTTTCTTTCTTTCTTTCTTTCTTGTTACCGATTGATGGCTATTTTCTTCACCAGATCGTACGAACTCACTCGCAAAGATAAACTGTTCAAGAATATAGAAAAGATGCAATACTTCAGGGGGCTGAAACAGTTTGACTTCATACCTACGACTTTTCTCATGCCAGCGGAATATAAGGAGTTGTGTTCCACTCACTACAGGACCAAAGGACCCTGGATTGTGAAGCCGGCAGCATCGAGCCGGGGTCGGGGGATTTATATTGTTAATGCAGTAAGTTAAAATAATTTATTATGATGCTACGAAGGGTTTTGGCGCTAGCTAGTAAAGACAATCCAAAATATGTTGTAGGTTTAGAGGACTATTGAGTCAAATTAGTATCTTTTAATCACGCTTGTATTAGCTTTCGTGTAGTGTTCCGAGTAGTTACGGATTAAGAATACGGAATGTAACTACTCCAATTTATACCGTGGGTGTCGTAAGAGCCTGCTAGGGGCGCGCAAAACAACGGAGGACACCAACACCTCAAAAATAAGGAAAACTTGACACAGACCCTTTTTTTTTTTTTTTTAACGTGTGGAAATCCCCTCGGACCGTCACCCCGCCGGGGCTCTCGTTCTACGGGGCGGTGTGTCGGACTCGAACCGACTAAAACCACACGGTGTGCCCTCTTTGCGCTTCCAGTTTAGGAGGGGTCCAGGTAGTTATCGCCTTCTGGACCCCTCCCAGCGCCGGCCCGCTCCTGTTGCGGGCTCCGTCTCAAAGTTTCCTCTCTTTAGGCGGCCAACTAATGCGGGTGGAGGGGAGAACCCATCCCGTCCACCCGCGGCCACACTCAGGGCGGCATGAGGCGCAGGTAAGCGCGCCTCCGCCGCCCGGTTCGCCGGCGGCGATCAGGTCCGAATGGAGGTCGTCCTCCCGGGCCTTCTCCGCCGCCTCCTTCTGCAAGATTACCTCCTCGCAGAAGGTTGCGACCGCGGTAAAACAACCGTCGCTACCGGCCATGGAGCGAATTACGGCTGGTAGCGAGAGATCTGCTCCGATGACTGCAGTGAGGGCCCGGCGCTGCGTCGCCCATGCGGGGCAAACCGCCAGCGTGTGCTGGGCCGAATCCTCACTGCAGTCGCAGTGGTGGCAGGCGGGACTCGATTCCCTCCTAGCGACCGAGTACAGGTACTTTCCGAAGCAACCGTGCCCGGAAAGCACCTGCGTCAGCCGGAAGGAAAGGGTCCCGTGCTGCCGCCCTGCCCACTCGGCGATGACCAGCTGGAGAGCCTCCACGGCGGCGAAGCCAGCGCGTGGAGTCTCCAGCCGGAACGACCATCTCACCATGGTGGCTCGGCGAGCGGCTTCGCGCCACTCGCGCCCGTCTTCGAGCGGAGGCGAAATCCGCTCTCCGCCCGGAAGTCAGCCACTCGCCGATAAACTTCTGCGAGCACTTCCGCCTCCAAATCCCACGGGGGTGTTCCGGCCAAGGCGCAAGCCGCCTTGGTGGACACCGGGCATGCCGTGCACCGCGTATGGCTCTGACCGCCAATATCCTCTGGGGGCGCCAGAGGCGCGCCTTGACACAAACCCTATACCAACCCGTCTGGCCAGCGTGGTATAGTAGGCCAAAACCTCCTTTCTAAGGAGAGGCCTATGTCCAGCAGTGGACTATTAAAAGCTGTTGATATTATAGATCCTATTTTTTTATATTATGGCATATGGAGCATATGTACGCATACGTATGTTAACAAATTTTATCTTTTCTTAGCACCTAGCTATATGATAAGATAAATAAAGTATTGAAAATATTTAAGTATAATTTGGTTATTGTCTTTTAGTTTTTTTAAACTATAATTAAAAATAAATATAAACGATAAGTTATATTTGATATATGGAATGATGTATGGAATACCTACTCGTAGACATGACGTAACGATAGACTGCTGTTATTGGTCATTTTCTATTAAAAATACACATTATCTTAAGTTATTTTGTTGCCGGGCTAATTTAATATTGTGCATAGACATCCTTTAACTCTCCCGGTCGGATTATCATTATTTTTCTCGACTCTTGTAAATCTATTATTTCACGCGAATTTTATTCAAAGACCAAATTTATTAATTGTTGTATTCCTCACTTTTGAATGCAATGTCTTTGTCCAAATCTCTCAACTCAAACCGCAGAAAAAAAATCCTTTTCACGCTTAGCCGTTATAACTGTTTTTCTTACAGCCGGAACAAATTCCAAAAGGGGAAAACGTTGTGGTAGCAAAATACATCGACAAACCTCTCTTGATTGGAGGTCATAAATGCGACCTTCGTCTGTACGTGTGCCTCACTTCCATAGACCCCCTACTGATATACCTCTACGAGGAGGGCCTCGTGAGGTTCGCGACGGTCAAGTACGACAAAACCAATAAGAATCTGTGGAATCCTTGCATGCATCTTTGTAACTACAGCATCAATAAGTACCATACGGATTATATCAAGTAAGTCACATGTCATCTCTCTAGTGTTAGGGTGCTTCTACACGGTGCAAGTAGCTGAAGGGGGCAAAGACGCGGGTTATTTGTTACGTGTATGCGTCTTGCTCGTTTCAGATTTGACACAGTTCAGTACCGTACCTGCTCAAGTAACACGCGTGAGTGGCTCGCGCTGGTACATGCTCGAGTCGCTGGACACGCATAGTTCTTTTCTCGAAGCTCAAGTGCCTCCACATGCGCAAGCTACTTGCATCCTATAAAAGCGCCCTTAGATTTGAAAAACCGTTTTGAAGCAAGTTTCAAATAAGTTCTGAACATAAAACCTGATAAATTGTATTTAGGAAACAACACGGACATATTTTATGAATAAGTTTCTTTTAATAGACACTTATAACCCTGAGTTGCGTGTCCATGTTCGACGGTAGTCGCTTACCATCAAGTGACCTGTCTGCTCATTTGCTCCCTTATACCATAAAAAACCATTTCATGTAAAATACAAATCGTTAGGGTTATCAAAGAGCCACATTTTGCTAATTATAATTAGTCTTAGTCACCCAAGTACATTGAGAATTAAAGACGGCAAATAAAGAACTATATTGAAAGGTAAAGATTACAGAGGCTCATGGCTAAGTGGTAACCAAGTAAGTTAGCACATTGCAAAGTTAACCTGGCCAGGTCTGTATATGGATGGGTGCCCAATTTTAACACAGAGACCCCTCCGTGCCTCGGAGAGTACGTTAAGCCGTCGGATTGCTATACGAACATCTGTGGCAATCGTTACGGGTAGTTGGAGCCATAACAGGCGACAACAGTCTTTCTACAGAACTTCGATATCGCCTAGCACTTGGGTTGTAACTAGAGGATTCGATCCCGAGATCCGGGATCCCGGGATCCCGGTCATATTTTAGTCCCGTTTTCGGGATCAAATTTAATGAATCCCGGGATTTTCGGGATTGATACATTTTTTACATAAGTCAATAAAAATGTGCGTAAAAAGAAACGCACTTGCCTTGATTTGATGTTTTGACAGCCATCTTGTGTACACAGCTGATTTCATTTGTTTTTGCTAATGACCGGTTCTGGATTATGCGTAAAAGTGTGTAATTTATAAAGTTTCTGGGCAATTTAATTAAAAAATATGAGTAGGAATCTATAAACATTGGTCTTTTAAGCATATAGTTTTTTTTTTTATAGTTTATCTAAATAATTCTAAAGAAGTTGATTTATTGAAGTTTATTGTTAGTTTCATAAATTATTTCGCGAAACACAAAACAAACTAGGCACTAGTTTGTTTATTTATAAGAAGAAAGTATAATTTTGGTTAACCGCCTTTTTGGAGATTTAAAACTTAAATATTCTATGTCCTCACAAAACTAAATGATAAACAAAAAATATTTTGATATGTTTTACTGTCTTTTCGTTACCACTTTCCATTGCCAATACAATCCCGGGACTATCCCGGGATCCCGAGATTAACTGCAGATAATCCCGAAATCCCGGGATTATAAAAATCGACCGGGATCGAATCCTCTAGTTGTAACGGTCTAATGGCAGTCGCTCCGCGTAAAAAATCGAAGTTCAGCCGTATCGTAGTAGACTCAAAGCTGACCCCAACCTAGTTTGGGAAAAAGGCTCGGAGGATGATAAGTTAAAGGTAAAGATAGGGAAGAAGGGAAGGCAATGGAGGTATAGGAATACTGATGGGCAAGGCAATTATGCTCAAGCAATAGCACAAGTCAGAATTCATCATTCTGACTCTTCTAACTGATACTTTATAACCGATATTAATAGCTTCTGTCTACTTCATTGCGAAAAAAAGTCGTGAGTATATATAAAGATGCACGTGCTTTCTGTTCATCGTTAACCTAACACGTATCCATTAACCCCAGGTGCGATGATCCAAATGCAGGCAATATAGGTCACAAATGGACTCTGTCAGCTTTACTGCGGCACCTTCGGAAGCAAGGGCGGAACACCACCGCCCTGATGGTGGCCATTGAGGACTTGGTGATCAAGTCTATACTCTCATCAGCGCAGACCATCACGGCTGCTGCGAGGGTGTTTGTGCCTAACTTCTTTAATTGCTTCGGTAAGTGGATTATCTTTTATGAACCAGAAATTGCCTGGTGGTAGAATTTCGCCCAAACACATTAAAAGTAAGTTGACAAATGGTTAAAAAATATGAACCTTCTCGCTTTCTTCTACTATTGCAATTTATTTCTGATGTAGTTTCACATTTCTGAACAACATTTGAACTTTCATATCAGTTACTAAAGATTGAACTTGTCTATGTTTATAGCAGACATTTTCAATAAATCTGAACATTTAGTAAACAGCCATACCAGTCAACATATTTTTATTTATTTCCACCCTCGCTTAATTTAATGTTGGAGTAATTAATTATTTTTTTAAAAACATTCAACGTTATAACGTTCCGACATCAACTTTGAAAATATTTACATGTTAATTTTACGGGGACTTTTAAATAATATAGTTAATTCATTCATCAATTACAACTGCACGGGTGGCGTAGTGGTTTAAGCGATCACCTCGCCGCTTCCTACTGCGCTGAGTGTTGTGGGTCCGATCCCCACATGGGACGACACTTTGTTTGATCTACAAATTATTGTTCTGACTCTGGGTGTTCTTTGTGTCCATTTCATGTACGTGTGTAACCTTTCCCGCGACAAAGTATATATTATTAGTGCGGGAGTTGTCTTTTTAAAAATAGAATTGCTAGAGTTTTCTGTATCTGACATTGATAGTGTGCAGAATAGTACAGAAAGATCCGAACCTGCATAATGTCGATTCCATGTCCATAAATTGAGCTATCTGGTTAGGCCCAGTGTTAGTTTGGTGAACAGTTTAGTGCGGACCTAGCGCAGTACCGAACGCGGTCTCCGTGACGATCGATGCGATGGGAAATAAACTCACACTAAGGCCCCAGAGCTTCTAGTTGAACAATAAAAGGTATTCACCTACTTGTATTTATCGACCAAAATAAAAATGTTGTTCCAGAACTCTTCGGCTACGATATTCTGGTCGACGATATGTTGAAACCGTGGCTGATTGAAATCAATTTATCTCCAAGGTACAGTGTTTGTTCTCACTACCTATGTATGATGTACAATGTCAGGTCTAAGCTCATAAGTCGTGGTCTCAATTGGCCTCCTATTAGGAATTACTGGACCACATATTCTCACCTTGAAAACATTTTATTTATTTATTTATTTCTTAAAGTCTTAAATCCATATAATTAAATTATAATTGACTGACTTGTTGGTTCCGTGGTTATTATTGTGATCTTGATTATTTACCCAGAAAGTCGTAGGTTCAATTCCCCCAGAAGAAAATAATTGTGTGATAAGAAAGCTCAATTATTTAATATAATTTTAAATAATAATAATCATATTTTTATATATTATTTCACATCACACATCAACAGCCTTTAATAGTCCACTGCTGGACATAGGCTTCTCCTTAGAATATAATATTTAATCATTTGTATTCCCAAGTCCCTAATTTTGGAATGAACATCATTAATATTTGTATTGAACTCATGTATCACAAAGAAACGATTTCATTTGTTTATCTTTCTCTGGGTGCAATTTATGTAAATATATCATTTGAAGTTGAATAATATGTTGTGTGCGTCACTCGCAGCTTGGCGTGCGACAGTCCGCTGGACGCGCGCGTGAAGTCGGCGCTGCTGGCTGACACGCTGACGCTGGTGGGGCTCCCCGCCGTGCCCATGAGCAAGGCCGACTCCGCCGAGAGGAGCACCTCACTCAAGATGAGGATCGGAGCGGTCAGTCATGGCTTATCTTTATATAAAAATTTAAAATGCTACTGTATACCCGTAAGACCTGTGAATTCGTGGTCGCAGTCTGCTTGTAATTACTGCCAGTGGAATCTGGTACAAGGGTTAGGTTAGGTTAGGTAATGTACCGACAGCTTGCTCCAAAGCTGGTCGGCGCTGCGTCTGCCCTAGGGCGACTTTTGCCCAATTTGGGTGGACCCAGCGTCGCGACAAGACGTCTGTACACGGGGGTTGTCCGGTCAATGGCACTATACGGTGCACCGGTGTGGGCGGCGGCTCTGACCGCCCAGAATAGGGCACGCCTCTGGCGACCTCAGAGGGTAATGGCGGTCAGAGCCATACGCGGTTACCGCACCGTTTCGACGGAGGTGGCATGCGCGTTGGCCGGAACTCCCCCGTGGGGTTTGGAGGCGGAAGTGCTCGCCCAAGTTTATCGGCGAGTGGCTGACTCCCGGGCGGAGAGCGGATTTCGCCCTCCGCCCGAGGATGTGCGCGAGTGGCGCGAAGCCGCTCGCCGAGCCACGATGGCTCGTTGGTCGTTCCGGCTGGAGACTCCACGCGCTGGCTTCGCCGCCGTGGAGGCTCTCCAGCCGGTCATCGCCGAGTGGGCAGGGCGGCAGCACGGGACCCTTACCTTCCGGCTGACGCAGGTGCTTTCCGGGCACGGTTGCTTCGGAAAGTACCTGCACTCGGTCGCTAGGAGGTCTAAGTAGAACTGAGTCCCGCCTGCCACCACTGCGACTGCAATGAGGACTCGGCCCAGCACACGCTGGCGGTCTGCCCCGCATGGGCGGCGCAGCGCCGGGCCCTCACTGCAGTCATCGGAGTCGATCTCTCGCTACCGGCCGTAGTACGCTCCATGGCCGGTAGCGACAGTTGTTTTACCGCGGTCTCAACCTTCTGCGAGGAAGTAATCTCGCAGAAGGAGGCGGCGGAGAAGGCCCGGGAGGACGACCTCCACTCGGACCCGATCCGCCGCCGGCGAACCGGGCGGCGGAGGCGCGCCTATCACCGCCTCATGCCGCCCTGAGTGGACGGGGTGGGTTTCCCCTCCACCCGCATTAGTTTGGCCAGCCGCGAGGGGGCGGCGTCCGCGTGTGCCGGACGTGTCGGTCCGAGGGGATTTCCACACGTTAAAAAAAAAAAAGGTTAGGTAATGTAAAAAATTGAGAATTTCGATCTTTCTTTTTTACGTTACTATCGTGCGTGTGCAGACACTAGTTAATTTAAACCGTTTTAACGTTTGTTTTTTAAAAGTTTAAGTATCTTATGTATTTGGTATCGTGTTTAATACTCGATTATGTTACTTGTTTACGACATGCCCTTATTTTGATACTTAGGACTATTCGTGACTTATTATAGTTGAGGTCTACTCGTGTCCAGCAAACGATTCGCTCAAAGGCCAGTTTTAAATTATTTCAAAGAACAAACACTGGTAAAATACTATTTTTTTGCAAGAAACCATTTTTAGATAATGGATAGATATTTGAAGATTCATAATCGTGTGTATTCTAGGAAAAGATATGTGAAAAGAGCGATGGAAGTTTGTATGGGGAATTAATAACCCCTGAACCAATTTAGATGAAAGGACAATGGCAGGTCCCCATACATAATTTTATTTGAACCGAAATGTTAGCGTTTAAATATCAAAAAATCCTTAACACTTGAGAATTTATTCTTGACAATTCTCATACCAAAATTACGTACGAAAGAAGTCTAGGAAAAAAGATATTGGATTTTGAATGTTTGGAGGTTAAGTACTAACATATTGTTAATGTTTTGTTTGAAACTAGATGGCGTTGTGTCAGATAGCCGAAAAGATTATTTTCATTAGTATTACAGTATATGATATAAAAAAAATATAAGCATAACATCTATTCGAGTTTAACACTAAATTGAACAAAAATAAAATAACAAACGTGGTGAGTCCGGAACTTGACAGAATCTAAACGACAACGTATCATTTTGAAAATATCGATGTATGTCTATTTATGTGCCGTTATCAACGACAATGTATTTTTCTCATCACACTGTGTAGTGTATATTTTTTACGTCGGAAAATAACTTAACTATATTCTATTTCTTTAGTGTGTTTAAAATCGTTTAAAGAGAGTCAAAAATATTCTAAATTATTTCTAATTATGTTGATTCAGTCACTCTACTATACGAGTGAAGCCGTGGGCTGAAGCAAATTCATAATCATAATAGGTGAACCTTCGGTAAATATTTCAGCCAAAGCTATAAGAATCGATTATCGATAAAACGTTCCATAATATAATATTGTCACCACGCATCCCTAGTCAGTTATACGTGAATCTGACATTACGTACTTAGGTCAAATAAAATCTTCAAAAATATCCTATCTCTTATAAGACTTATACTCGTACAACACATGGTGGTGTAATGATATTTCATAGAAAAAATATTGATTAAGTTTACTGTGACTCGATTTTTTAAACGCTTAAGTTTTAGGTCAATATGTTTCTGCCATTGTTCTTTGGTATTGAGATACTTTGATTCTTGAGGAAAGACATAGGCCTCTTTATACCGCGATAACCGAGCCCGGGCAAAAGCTAGTATTATATATGTATTTAGAAATATATAAGTATGTTTATCAGCAGTCCGGTTACCATAGTACAGGCTCAGCCTAGTTTGGAATCAGATGGCCGTGTGTGAGATGCGTGAAGTTATAATTAATTAATTTCTGTACAGTGTCGTCGCGTCCACTCGGCTGAAAACGTGTTCGTTCGCGGCAAACGCACGGGCTCGGAGGGCGGGTCTGGGGGGCAGGCTGCGGGCGGCGGGGGTGCGGGCGCGGCCGTGGGGCCGGGCGCGGGCGTAGGCGCGGGCGCGGGTGTGGGGTCGGGTGCGAGCTCGCTGGCCGCGCTCACGGGCGAGGAGCTGCGCCTCGTGCGCGCCGTGCGGGCGCAGTACGGCCGGCGCGGGGGCTTCGTGCGCATCTTCCCCAGCCAGGACTCCTGGCAGAAGTACTCGCAGTACCTCGGTGAGTTAAACTTATTTTGGTATTGCTGAAAAATTATAGGCACACTATTTTGAAGACTAATTAAAAAAAAAAAACAGGTCAGGTACGAGTCTAACTCGTGCGCCGAGGGTTCCGTACCGACCCTGATTTTACGTAGATTTTCGCGAAAATTTTTAAGGGCCAAAATTCATTTTAATTTTAAACTTTTTTTAATGTTTTGGAATTATTCCTTTATTTATGCTGTAAGACGTTTCTTTTTGCCAAGTTTCGTGATTCTAGGTCAGGCTTTCGACCCAAAACCTATAGGGTACTTCCGGTTAACCTAGAATTGTCAATTTTGGTTAAAAGCAAGGTCTTAGAGCACAAGAAAGGAGAAAATTCTGAAAAACAAAAAGTTGAAAATTAAGGTAAATTTCTGTACTTACAGGTTTTCCCGAATATCGAAATTTGCCCATATCTTTTTATAGTGTTGACTCAGGACCTTGATTTTTATACACCTAATAAGGACCATAGACTGAGGTCTATGGTCCCTATTAGGTGTATAAAAATCAACTGATCATATCATATCATACTGAGGTATCTGGTATAAATTTCAACTTGCTAGGTCTACCCGTTCCTGAGAAAATAGGTGGTGACACACTGACAGACGGACAAGAAAGTGATCTTCTAAGGGTTCCTTTTTTACCTTTTGAGGTGCAGAACCCTAAAAATAAAAAATAAACTAAATTTATTTTGGTAATTATTTGTTCGAGACAATTTCTTAAATTAATAATGTAACAATAAATATTGACCATTATTTTTTCTTTCAAAAGAAAGTCGATTTATATTTGAACCGTGTTATGCAAAAAAAGCCACAACCAATCTAATTAATACGTAATACCAATTAATTGCCAATTTTTTTAATATTGATAATTAAATTGTCATCCAGTCTTTAAATTAATATTATCAGTAAACCGCAATCACTTCACAAACTTCCTTATGCGACAGATCCAGTGACAGGTATTCCGGTGTGCTCGACGTCGTTGAACAACAACATGCCGTACCAGGTGGTGCAGCACAACTACAACCTGCTGGTCCACTCGCACGTGCTGCCCCACTTCCAGCACGCCACCGTCGCCACCAGCCTCACTGACACTCCACAGAGGTGAGTCTACCATTATTTATACTGTTACGTATTACAATTCATTATTTGCAATAAAATACCTTGTGACGTCTTAACTATTTACCAACATACTTAATAAGTCCGATCAATACGTAAGTATTTATACTCGCTTAGTATGTAACTTGTAACAAACACGGTGGGCGAGTCCAACAAATGCTGCTGCAGCCTTAGCAATCCTTGCGAATATCTCAAACTCGAGACGATTGTCGCTACGAACGAGACTGCCAAGGTAGCGGAAAGATTCTACTTCCTCTACAGCTTTAGCGTTTCTTTTTTTTTTGCAAGCTATATATTATATTACCACTGCTTTTTTACGTCGTACGTACGTAAAATGTCTCCGAGCTATACTCCATGTCAGGTTTAGCGAGCATGGAAAGCCTTCTAATGGAGGGTCAGCTGCGCTGGTGCGGGCACTTTGTGCGTAAGGGGTACTTCCAGATTGCCAAAAGCTAGCTTCTTTACTCGGAGATCAGCTCAGATAAACGCCGGTCTGGAGGACAATATCGGCAATACAGGGATGTGCTAAAGCGACATTTATCAGCCATCACCTTGCCCCCTTTTGTTGTGGGAGGAACTGGCAAGAAACAGAACGGAGTGGTAGCAAGCTGTTCATCAGGGCATTTTGTTACAAATTGTGAACAAAGCTGTCTTGAAGACCTTGACGCCAAACGCCAGCTTCGGAAAACTCGTCCTAAGCCCGCCTATAACTAAACTTACAATACGCGGGGCGCGACCGTGTATTCAAAACCAAATCGGTTTTGCGAGTCACGTACGGGCGCATGAGCGTAAACGGAGCTGTTAAAAGGTGACAGGGTGTCGCCGTCGACGGATACTTCTGGGAGGACATCATTTTCATCATCATTTATACTCGCTCTCTATACTGAAACGTGTCTAGAAGTTCACATACGCTTTTTCTATAAAACGATAGGTCATTTTAAACGTTAATACTCGTAACCTTATATATAAGACAACAAAGTGCAGCCTCGTGCTGTCCTGCGTTTATACTGAAATTTTCGCGGCATTCTCGCAGTTAAGGAACTTTGGAAGGTAAGTTATTGGTCATTTTGTATTGTACAGGTTGAAACGCTACGAGGCCGTGAGCATCACGTGCCAGGCGCCGGCCGTGTGGCTGGGCGAGCAGAGCCCGCAGCACCACGACACGCGCCGCGCCAAGGAGCTCGTCAAGCGACAACTCCTCGACGGGATGAAACTCACGTAAGTATCACTGCTCATACTTAATTAGTGAACAAAGTGAAAACTGATAACATCTCACTTGAGTAAAGCAGCACGAGTCACCATAATATATTTTTTAATTTAAATTAATCTGACATGTCCCTCTATTTTTCTATAAATTGATCGTTTGTTCACTTCGCTCAACATGTTTTGGTCAACTCGGTTGGTCCTTCGAGCCGTAAAGAAAAAGAGTTTCAAAAGTAACAGATGCATCATCTTTCGTCATAGTATGGGAGACAGTTAATATAAATTAGATCATTTTGAATAAATCTGTCATCATGTAGGTGGAGCAACGTCCCATCTGTAAAACGTTTCATCCCATAGTTATTTCACAATTTTAATTGTAAGTAAAGTGATGTGTGGTAATGTGAGGCAGCATGGGCGAGGGCCGGCGCGCGTTCGGTCTGTTCCTGACGCACGTGCTGAAGCGCGTGTCGAGCCCCAGCAACGAGCTGGCCGTGGCGCACGCCGCGCTCGTGCTGCGCTTCCTCAAGCGCGCCGCCAGCACCCTGCGCATGCCATACAACGTCAAGGTGACACGCACCACCTTCACGCACCGATATACACACATACACACACACACACACGCACACACACACACACACACACACACACACACACACACACACACACACACAACTACATACGGATATTTTAACCTTTTAAAAAAAACATTTTCTGTAATCTGTTTTGTACTCTCTCGAGACACCTCCGACCATAGAGATATAACCATAGAACTCAGAGTACTACAGCTGCCTGTAAGTGGAAGCTATACAGGCAACGAGAGAGATGGATGGATGCCCGATATTTTCCTCTGTCTCTGTTTAGCTCTCTGTTTAGATAAGCTGCGATTAGTTACCTACAACCCCTCATATTCCCCAGCCAAACACAGAGCTCGGCAAGAAAGACATAGAAAGGACTATCTATTATCCATCTCCTCGTTGCGTATATTGCAAGAATGGGTGCTCTTGTTCCCTCTAGGTTATATCTCTATGCTTACAATATTTAACTCGATATTGCTAATTGGTATTGTATATAACGTGTGTTATTATTATTATTATTATTAATTTATAGATATTGTGTACATAGTGGTACAGTGTACAATTTGTATTTATGTTATGCTTATCAATATGTCCCTATCATGTCTGCATGTAAGTCCCTATCATGTATGTATGTAAGTCATGTCGTAAATAGACTAAAAATCTACCCCAACTTCAGTTGGGTAAAGGCTCCAATATAAGGTAAATGTCGATTTTTTGCATAAACCAAAACCGTCTAAAGTTGCTACTGAAATGAATAAAAGTTAGTTAAATAATAGTCCTTGTAGCGAAACTATCGATATGCATAATATAAATACGTACATAACAAATATTTTTCTAAATTAGTGTTTTAGTTTAAAAAGTATTGAATACTGTAACAATTTTGTGTGGGCGTAAATAAAATGTGTGAATTGTGTAAGTCTTATAAATGGAAGTTAAATGCATTGTAGATTACCAGTGACCGCGCAATGTACCATTCGCAGCTCATTCTTCTAATTCCGTATTATGACAACAAATACAGGGTGTTTTTGTACTTATCTTCTCTAAGAAAAAGTACAACAGAGGTACTTTTTCACCAATATTAAGATATTAAGGAACTAACGCCGCCCATGAACACCTGCAAGTTAAAAGTCACTACCCCCAGAAGTAAGGAGGGTTAAACTCCCCTGGGCTTGACCCTTCGGTAACCTTACTCAAGAGCAACGTGGTTTTCTGTGAAGTCTTGGTATCACTCCAGTTGAGTCTGCACATTTGTGTCGATGCATTTGGGTAGTAGCCTTGACATTGGGTATACATGACGATCCGTGGAGTGTCTGAAACTTGAAAGCGTAAAAATTAAACTTACTTTAAAATAAGTATGCATTGACTTCATGAAACAAATTAAATATAATAAGAACACGGAGTGTCACCATTCCTATTCATTCCGTGGGTGTAGTAAGTAGTAACTAATCGACCAAACAGGACAACAGCACTGCAAAGAGAAAGAAAACGTTAAAAAAATCCCTATACCACCAACAACACAATCTCCTTTCTAAGGAGGAGCCTATGTCCAGTAGTGGACTGTTATAGGCTGTTGATGATGATGATATGGGACTAATCCCACCCACACGCCCACCGCTGTAACTCCTGTGCACCAGGATCCACAGCAATGACCCACGAACACACCGAGTTATGACACTCGGGAAGTCCCAGGAAGAAATTAAACTGTCTTGGAACCCGCAACGAAATTAATCAGAAGAAAATTGGAGGAGTTGGAAATACAGTAAATCCACTTCCCTCCTTAGCAAAGCGGGAGACAAAATGAAGTAAAAAGGGCATACACCCTTTTAAACTGGGCAGCACCACGGCCACAAATATTACGGGTCCTACGTGAGCTATGTTTGATTTAGGTTGTGATGATGATGATAGCAATACTATACTCTTGTTCATTCGTCATGATTCTGACCTTGTTCACACCATATTTTTTTACGTGTGAAACCCCCCGGCCTGTCACCCAACTGGAGTTCGCGGCGGGGTGGTGTGAAAACCACACGGTGTGCCTGCGTCTGTAATAGGAGGGATCCGGGAACTGCTGTTATCAAGAAATCCGGACCCAACTTTGTTAACACCATTTTTTTTACTAACCCAGTATGTAGTCGGCTTTAGACAATTATAGGAACATTATATTACGACCTAAACAAATACCAATAAAGATCATTTTTCTATATATATAGTTATATATATAGTTTGAGCCTTTTGCGCGGTTGCCGTATACCTTCTCTATCTTTTCAATGAGATAGAATGAGAAGCATTATAATACTCATTGTCTCTCACAGTATTGTTACTCAAATATGCTTTGTCGTAGATTTGTAGTAAGTGTAGATATAAATATATTGGCATGGTACTAATATGTCCTTATCTCCTTGACCAACTGCCTGCCCCGGCAAGGGATCTGCTTCACGTGTATGTATGTATGTTTGTTCTAAAGCTCAATGCACAACTTCGTTCTATGAAAATTATGTTTCTGTTAAGAAGAGAACATGTCGTGAGTTTAATATTCTATTGTTATGTTATTCTATATCAACTGGACAAGTAGTCCGACGAGTCCGGCTTCGTAAACTGAAGTGCTTGCGTGCTCGCGTATGTTGTACGTGCATGCGTGCGCGTGTGTTTGCGTATATGCGTATGTGCGTGCGCGTGCGTGTAAAACATAATACATAAGTGGAGCAAATTACATTTTAAACAAACTTTTTGTTATTTCATTACGACCGTTATTATTTGTGTAACATTAATAAAGAACTTACTGTGTTTGAACTCATGTCTAGGTTTTTCTTTCTGTGAATGACTAAGACAAGGATATACAGTATATATCTTTGCATATTTTAATACCGCTGACTTTAAAGTTACTGAGTACAAAATCGTAATTACTAAAACCAATTGACTGCACGGATGGCGTAGTGTTGTGAGTCCGATCCCCACATAGGACGACGCTTTGTGTGATTCACAAATTGTTGTTCTAAGTCTGGGTGTTCTTTGTCTGTTTCATGTATGTTTGTAAAATCCCCCGCGACACAGGATATATTCCTAATTGTCTTTTAAAAAAAAAGGCTACTCTTCTGAGGACTGCTTGACCAGAAGTATATAGAATGCTGTTATGAAGTTGTCACTTTTGATCCACAAACATAATTTTGCTTATTTAAAATATTTACACCTACTGTTGTGACAATCTGAAGCTTAACGGTGAACAAAAATTTTATTTAATAAAACTGCATCGCCAACTTACAACTAACCCTCATACACATTATGTTCACACGGTAAAAGAAATACCTAGTCAGATTTACATGTGTGTGTTATTCGTGTAAGTATATTATTATTTACGTGTGTGTGAATTTTAACTCGTTTCTCCTCTGACACAATTGTAAATTATTACCATTATGCATTATTACTTTCAATTTCTTTAGTAATATGTAGTTTATAAAAATCACAGGTACTTCGTACTAAGTATTTCGTTGGAGAGTGTACCTCAGCTCAGTGTGTCAACCTTTTAAGTATACCTACTTTGTTTAACATCCCACTAATAAAAATATTGACATTAATAATCACAAATCACATGTAATAACCTATTTTGTACCTGACATGAAATTAGAAACATGGTTCATAATGCTTATTTTCTTCCATGATTTCATGTTTTACTTTCAAATCGTACAATCGAACTCAAAAAGATTTGTTATCTTTTTTTCTACACTCAGCAATTTATTTTTATATCATTTAGCAAATTACATTAAAAAAAATTATGGCTTAGTAACAATTTTATTGTTACTAACAATAAAATTGTTACTAAGCCATAATTTTTTATAGCCATAAAAAATGTATTGATTTTTAAATTGCAAAAAATATTATACCACCATTAACCTCTGTAAAAGAAGCAGTTTTCAGTGCTTCGTTTGGAAATGAAACACACAGGATAAGATTCCAAAATCGAATTTTACATTACAAACATAAACATTCATTCGTTCATTCATTCAACATATCTACCTTCTCCTACTTCTACTGATGTAATAAAAACCAGTCAGTAATTCTTACCTCTCGCTCTTACACTCGTGTCCAGGGTCCACCTACGAAGATGTGCGACAAGGACCGGTGCGCCGTCATCGCCAAGCAACTCAACGACTTTCTGTACATGTACTACAGAGAGACGGACCTCTATACCGACAGCGAAGACAAGGAAGGCTGCGTTTCCAATATACATTTCGCTCAATTTCTGTATTCGGCTAGGTAAGTGTCTTATCTACGTATCATAATATCGGGTACTGTGTCCCGGCCTTAGGTAAGCTGTTATTGGCTACTATTAACTTTAACAACACTCACAAGGATTGTTGTTAAAGTTTTTTTCTCCATTTCTCGTTAAGTAGACACCCGTACAAAAAGCACATTACGTACATACTGATATTCGTAGTTTTATTGACAGTGGCAACACTGCCGCGGTCGCAAGAGGCACTTCCCTATCCAAAAAACGAATATAAATCCATGTCTTTTTCTAATTTATCTGTATACACAGAGAACAATTCTATTAAAAAAAAGTTGTTTATATCTAGATACAACGTAATGATAAATATAAAACCTAGCGCCATCTAGTAAAGTTTCGCCTAACGACTTCGTAACTACTGAACCTATATCACACAATTGAGGTTAGGATTAACTGATATACGCCAAGCATGATAAAGATCTTACCGTGCGTAAACTGCACACATTCTCTTCGTCTTCGATAAGTTCCTTTTATTTTTCTCTTTCTAGAATCAATAAGTCCGCCTTAGTACTGTATGTATATTGAGTTATAATAAATAAAATCAGACTCCAATTCCAAGTAGTTTTTTAAAAAAGGAGAGTGAAAAACACTCAACTTAAACTTCATTCAGCAATATATAATTTTGCAGTGAGGCCGACCTAGAAGATGTACTCCTCCTTCAGCTGAAGATGGAGAACTACCAGACGACATTCCTGGGCGATCCTCGGAACATGTTCTGCGTGGACCTGCCGCCCGCCAAGCTCTGCGTGGAGCCGCCTGCGAGACACACGCTACTGAAGCACCTCGCCTGGTTGTCACCAATCAACACTAGGAAATATAGGTATAAACCTTACCTAGACAAATGAGCAGGTTCTTCGAGACTTGCAGGTTTATTTAAAACTTAAGTTGGCAAACGAGCAGACGGGTCATCTCATGGTGAGCGACTACCACCGCTCATTGAAAAAGGGTTGGCGCTGTTTTAGTTTTAGGGAGGGTTGGAACTCCGGTAACCTTCACTCACTCGATGAAAGAGCAACGATAGATTTGCTTATCAGCGGTTTTATGTGAGGCTGTGGGATCACTCGTTCCAGCCCATTTGTGCTCTCCGGCTCTCCCCACGGTTATGTATGTTGGTACATGACAAAATAAAGATGATATTTAACCCTCGTCGTAGACTAAAAAATAAAAAGGATTTATTTCCATTAACTCGACTTAACTTAATTACAAAAATTGTTGGAGGACTCCTTTTAATCATAATATTGCCTGTGTTAGGAGGCTCCGCTCTTCCATATATAGGTAAGTATGGTAATTAAGATTTAACAAGGTATTTATACTTGGTGAATATAAAAAAGGAAAAAACTATAACTATATAATAACGTGAAGAGTAGATCTCTTCGTATGTCAGTATGTGTGTGTATACTATACTAAAGCGAGTGTGGTGTCTTCATTCTCAGATATGAATGGGCGTGCTGGATCGCGAACGCTGCGAAGATGGGGTACTGTAATATAATTGTATAATGGGTGTGCTTCAAATTGTTTATTTTTTTGAGCATTTTTGTCACGGGGCTACTAATATACTAAAACTTTTTTTTCTTATACATAGTGAACAGATAAAAATGTGTAATTTATCCGTTCGGCTGATATTGATTTTGCATGCAGTTTTATTTTAGTTGTTTGTCCAACAAATTTAAAGTTTTTTTCATGCACGAAATTTACAGTTAGTAGTTGCAGGCTTGATTAGAGTTTATTGTTGTTGTATTACTAACGTGTACATTAACAGGAATGTTCGATTATTTTCCGACCCTTCATCAATGACGCGTTTAATTGCTACGGTGTCAGACATTGCACTGAATTTTTAACGCCGCCATTTTTGTCTTTTTGTCTATAGGTTTTGGGTCTTTTATCTATGTGCTCTAGCTTTGGGACGATTATGTTTCTGTTCTGTTCTAAGAGCTTACGTGTGTTGCAGTTTCTTTTTTAATATGCAAATATTCGTGGCTATAAGGACACGGCCTGTCCCATGTTGAGTTTACCTCTTAAGCGCCAGAACTGAAAATATTTTTTAACTAATGTTACGTGTAGTAGAAGACGAGCGAAGATTCGCGCTTTTATTTCTAACCTGCGTTTTTGTAATTACCTAACATTTGGACTCCTCTGCCTCTGTAATTATTGACCTGAGATAATTTTTTTGCAAAGAAACTGTTAATAAAGATGGCGTCCACTAGATCAACATTTTTTTCGGGAGCTCAGTAGTTCCCTTACTTGTCTCTATAGGATTGAGTGTGTTATAGTCCCTAAAAATCTGATCATAAAATACCTTCTTTACTTTAACGGCAAAAAAATAATATAATCAAATTTCGGCACTAAAATGACACTATTGTTCTATAATTTATAGACAAAAATAATTTATTCCAAAATTAAAAATTTTTCTTCTGTTACAGACCGTCACTAGAGGCTTCAACTCGGGAAACAGACGACTCGTCGGAACTACCTCCCCCTTCACCCACCTCCAACTCCGACGTGGTCGTGAAAGATTCTTTGAAAGAAGAAAAACCCCTCACACAAGCACTGAGATACGCCCGTTCATAGCGACAATATAGATAAAATATAGATTTATACATTACGTATGAAGGTATACAGGAAAATTATTAATAAAACCATGGTTTCTAGATATATTTTTGACAACAAATCAATTCAAAATGCGTCGGCATTATAGTTCCTTTATTCACCGATTAAACGGTGCATGGTTTATGAGAAAGATATGTAATAGTACAAAGAAAATACTCAAAATTGGTGTGTCATTGACGCGCCGAATGCTCTTCGAGTTGAATAGTTTACACGTGTTAGGGACAGATTCTTGTAACATTGTAGCACTTTTGTTTTGTATTATTTTCTTATCTTTATTATGTTGAACTTCTTTTTAACTTTGATTCAAAGTTAGTGGAAGGTAACTTGGAACTACTAGAAGTTTCTTATCACCAGGAATAGTAGAAGAACCCTGTTGATCTTTTTATCCCTGTTTGATGATGTTGATAACTGAAGAGTCTATGTATTCTAACATACATTCTTCATCCTGATTAGTTTTATTTGTTACTTAATTCAAATAATGGTTGGTTGTAACAATTACTATGTAATATCTTTCGTATATACCTTCAGACGTAACATTTTACTTACCTTTGCTAGTCTGTGTCGCTAGATATTAGATAGATAGCCTTGTCATTCCTCGACTTTTCTTCTATTAATTTCCAAATTAACACTATTTACAATTAAATTCAATTACGAGTAAACGTATTTTAAGATTTTGCATGTCACAATGTACAAAAACAGTTAAGCTAAATATAAGAAAATGGCTGCCATTGTTAGAAAACTACAAAAACTGTCTAGAATAAAAAACAGTTACCGAATTATCCACTAAATCAAAACCTACTGCTAAATTTATGTCTAAGCCACCAAAATGAAACATCTATACTTAACAAATACAATTCACCAACTGTTATAGTCATATTGTCAATTGGTAGAAGTGTCCAATTACCCTCTTTTCATTCATACTAATGTCAGTTATAATTTAATTAAGATCTATAGTATCACGCCATCTGTTGGTGTTCCCATAGCACTATATCACTCCACTGAAACTGACGAATCTTTTTCGTAATCCGTCTCATATAATATAATGCAAGTTGCAATTAATTTTTAAAACACAAATTCATCCTCTAAATACAATCAAATCCCCCTGCTTTACTCGTAGTCCCCAAAGCACAATTGCTTGTAGTTTAAATTTGTCTTAACATGTGAGTTCCGTAGTACCAAAGAATTTCGGCTGTTTCATAATAAATTACATAAGTATATTGACCTCATATACAGCGATTTAAATAATAATAATGTCTATTTCAATCCCACAGTTACAATAAAAATATTTTCAAAAAACCTTATATAGTTACTAGGATTCCAACCACGTTTGTTACACTTATAAAGGATCTCAAAAGTTAAGAAAATGCAACCCTAACGTTGTGAAAAGCTAGGAGTTAAAGATAATTTCTAGGTGAATACAATTGTAGGTGATTAGCGCTGTGAGACCTGAATTGCACTCTATTGTGTCGGAACTAGAGTTGCTATTTCCTTAATAATTTTTTCTAAAGTAGCCTGCGCAGTAATGCTCAGGCTACCTCCTGTGCTCACAGCCTCTGTTTATGAGATATTCGTTTAAAAAATATACCTATTGCAGTGTTCAATGTTACCCTAACGTGGGAACACACTTAGTCTAATGTCCAAAAAGGTAGGACACTTAGTTTCTTCTGGGTTCTTCAAGGCGTTTAGTAGTGAAGCCGACCAAGTCCGTGTCTGATACAGAATTCACAATAACACTCGGGTGCTTTTAGGATACAAAGTCTTTAGCATACAATTGTAGGAGGCCGTACCTACTTGAGTGGCCTAAGACATTACGTTATTTACAAATCTCACCTCACGGATCTGATATGTTATTAAATTTACATAAAAAAAACTCCTAATTTGACCTGATCATGATGTCATTAGTCACTTAAATTCAGGGGTGAATCCAGCTTTGAACTTAACCCCCCCCCCCCTCCTCCTGATTTTTGAGTCAGAACTTCCAAAGCTTTAAGTTGATTAGTTACTTAACATTGTGTTAAAGTCGCGTGTATCGCTCATGGGGGTTAAGTCATTTTTCCGCACAGATCCGCCCTTATTACAATTAGTTATATAGGTATTTACTTCTTTTTTTTAATAAAAGAAGAACGAATAGTTATACCACATTGTTCGTCAAACTTTAATGATAATTTTTAGTATTATTTTTGCGAGTGCCTGTTCCGCATTTCGTGAGATACTATACCTAGACTGATTGCGTTATTGTGCCTATGTGATTTTAATTCAACTATTGGTTACGTGTTCTCATCTGATGTGCACTTAATATTTGCAATAAATTAAATTTATGTATACATTTTTGGATTGGAACCAGATTGTCGCCCGAGATATTTATGTTGAAATGTTTATGAATTGAAATATTAAGTACATTGAGCCCCGTTTTCACTAGGGGACGTTTTTGTGGTATTTGTCACCCGACATGAAATAGACATGTCCCATAAAATTCCACGCGATGTCGTCTACATTTGCGGATCGCGGAACCTTTCATGACCCTGGACAGGCTCCCATTAGCTTATAACTAATGAGGGCGACTTTGTGTTCTGTGAAACACAGGGCAAATCTTAGTGATAACTGGATATGTTGGACAAGGCTGAAAGTGACTACTTGGTTTAGAGAGTCTATATGCAATAAAACAAAGTAGTTAAGTATTCAATATCAAAGGTTCAGTATGAATGAAAAGGTATGGAAGAATTTGGGAATCGAATAATTATATCGAATTAAATGTTTAATATATTCGTATGAGGATTAAAGCGAGACGCGTACTGTAAAGCCTTAACTTATGAGTATAGTGATGACCCCATGCTAGTCTACAAAGTCACTATGGACTGCGCGCCAAAGCAAAAAGCACTATTTATTTTTATATTTAGATTAGTTTTAGCAATTTATTTTTGCAGTGAGACCGTCTAAATCGATGGCAAACCAAATTAAAAAAGAATAAATATTCTGTTTCTTCTATCTGTGAAAAATATACTACTAAAAAAATTATATAGAGTATTAAAAAAACAAACATGGGAATATGTTAAACCGTCCACTGCGCATGATTGAATTTTATTTATGAATCTCATGGAATTATAATCTCAACACATATTTATAACAAGTATTAGTAGATTTAAGCGAGCTCCTTCGGCCTTTATAGTATTTTCCGACTGCCGGATTGTCTGTGTAGCTCTGATATACCTACCTCCATCTAATGTGTGAATCTCATAGTATGGCAAACTGGAAATGTAGTTTTTATTTTAGTTTGTATTTTTTAAACCGGGTTCTAAAATGCACAATGAATAATAAAATTGTGAACTTATAGTTTACTTAGCACAAACCATGATTCTGAATGACATAAATACTAACTAAACAGGTATGTCATAACAATTCACGAATTCGAGAAATCTTATTTAATATAATTTTTGTTGGCAGCTGGGCTGGTTTAGGTAATTATTACTTATCTTACTTACTTATAAATGTCACAACATACTTATACGGTGATGTTCAAAGAAACCATAAAACCTTAACCATCTTAAACTTTTAGTTAGCATTTGAAAATGATGAAGTTGTGCTTTTTTAAGCTTCTAAATTATACTAGTCTCATAGCCGAAATATATAATCAGTGTACCTAAATATATAGTTGCTGCACTCATCCGAGTGTAAGCTTCGCTTCAGTACAAATTGTGAACTAGGGAGAATAATACCCTCACGCAACATTTTAATCTCATGATGTGAAAATATATTTTGAATAAGCTAAATAAAAGTTTAAAATACTATACTGTTTTATTACACCTGTACCTACACTTCTATAAATAATAATGGCAAAAATTATCTAAATTCATTTCGCGAGAAAACTCTTTTAAATAGTTGTGTTAAGAAAGGAATATCTGTTATTATAATAAAATGGTAATATTCCAGAACCATTAAGACCTTTCTGGTAGTTGTTTGCAGGCCCCTCTTTCCCACTGGGCACTCTGGGTACGTGCCCAGGGCCACTCGATACTAGAGGCCCCCTAATTCCTACCTACCTAATTCGATAATCGATATTTATTACCGAAAACCATATTTATTTAAAAAAATCCAGCGAAAATGGCTGATTATAATACCTTGTTTGGCTATTCTATCACAGACACTTCCTCATTATCCCAATGTGCCCAGGCCCTCCGATAGGCTAAAGACGGCCCTGGTTAATTGCCAATAATTACATTTTGTATCATTTTTGCTGGTTGAGCGCCTAGTATGGTCACTCTGACAGATCTATAGTTAGTGACCTTGTAACAGTTATTTTTTTAGGATATTTGTATTGCGTACGGAGTTGCCAAAAGCGACATCTATTGCCTGCGTCGCATGTACTTGATTTATCCTAGGTAGTTTATAGCTACAGTATTGATTTTCTTCGTTCGCCGTCGGACCACTAGATGGCGTTTGTTTGTAGATAAGTCATTTTTTTATCATGACAAATTGTATAGGTATTAAGAGTGTTTTGTTATGGTAGGAAGCGAGTTACTTTTGATTTTGTTCGTGTTAACCTCGTTGATAATTTAAATGTCAAAGTAAAGTGTTGAGTAGGGGTTGGATTCGCTCGGACGTCGACGAAGCAACACCTCTCCGCAGCTCCCGAAGACTCACGAAGCCTGACGAAGTTGCCCGAAGCTGTTGCTGCCTGCACGGAACCGTTTTTCTTTGCCTCCCGGCCTTAGCCGAGTGTTCGCAGGAGACGTCCGCCCACCGATGCAGTGGCAAACAAGCACAACAGTGCTGATATAATTGTGGGTCGACCACAGCCCAATTTGGTTTTCAGCAGTGAATCTGTTGTGTTTGTTTGCAACCCCGTGTGACCCCTGCGCCGCCCGGCTCCGGCCGAGCGACAACCACAGACCTCCTAGGACAGGCCGCGCGCTTTCTAGCGCCAGCTATGCCCAGGAGACGTACCAATAACCCAAGGAGGGTGACGCGGGCTCCCCTCGCGCTCCGCAGGCTCGAGCTGCACCTGCGCTCGCCAGCGTTGAGCATGAGGGTGAGCACCGCGCACCCATGCCCCAACCGGAAGCGCTCGCGCGTCGCCCCCGACAACGGGCCACTGCGCAACCGCGCGCCGCGAGTCGCGCTACTAGGTCGCCGGCACCGGCAACCTCGAGCGAGGACTCGACGCCGCGCACCCCAACCGACCGCCGCGGAGCCTCCCCGCGTCACCAAATGAAGGCCGAAACGAGACGTGAGATTCAGGAGTGGCTAGCCCGCCAACGACTGCCAACACGAACGCCCCCGCTGTCCGCCTCCTCGCAGGCAATGGACACGGACGCCCCACCGCCACCTACCCCCACTCGTCGTCAGCACAGCCCCGAAGAGGCGGAGCAGTGCGACGATAGGAAGCGCCCCTGCCTCACCACCCGCGAGAGGTCCCCGCTGTACTTACAGCGCGACCCGCGGGTGGTAAGAAGGCAGCAACAGCAGGACGAAAGCCGGCGGGTCGACACCTACGCACAGATCGCGAGGTCCCCGCCCCCCCCAGCCGCCTCCACCGCCGGTACCGCAGAAGCTGCGACTACCGCGCCGCCCCAGGCGCCTAAGCGTCGCTATCCGCCGCTAGTTGTAGAATACCTACCCAATTGGGCCACTCATATGCGAGAGCTGAAGCGTATCCTAGGCAGGGCCGCAAACGCCCGCCCCTTCGGCAAGGGGATACGCTTCTCGCCCAAAGACGACCAGGAGTACCGGCTCGTCCAGCGCTACCTCACGGCGCTGGAGAAGAACGAGGGTATCTCCTGGTTCTCCTACTCCCTCCCGGAGGAGCGCAGCTTGAAGGTGGCTATCCGTGGCCTGCCGAGCAACGCGACGCCGGAAGAGGTGGAGCAGGAGCTCCGAGACCTGGGCTTCGACCCCGAGTATGTGCGTAACATACGGGGTCGCGGCGACCGTCCCGGGTGCATTCTCCTCGCCATCCTAAAAAGGACACCAAACCTGACACCGGGGATATACGACATCGACGAGATGTTAGGAATCCCCGGTGTGAAAATAGAAGCCTGGCGCGGGAAAAAGAGGCCCGCGCAATGCCACCGCTGCCAGCAGTTCAGGCACTCCAGCCACCACTGCCACCGCAGACAGGCGTGTGTGCGGTGCGGCGGTGAGCACCCCGCTGCGAACTGCCCCAGGCCTCTGCAGGAGCCCGCTACGTGCGCCAACTGCGGAGGAGAGCACCCGGCCAACAACACCCACTGCCCCGTCTTCCAACGCGAACAGCGTAACAGGAAGGCGGGAACGGTCGCCGTCACCGGGGAGTCGCGCCAAAGGCCGACACCGGTGAACCCACAGCCCACCGGGGAGAATGCGCAAGGGGCGTCGCTTATGGCGGCAGCGAACCCCGCACCTCCCCGAGCATCCACCTCTTCCAAGAGAAGGCGTAAGAAGAGGAGCGGCAAGAGGAGGACCGCAAACCCCGCTGCAGACACCCAGGTTGACAGCGTCGCGGAGAGACCGTCCGCCGGTCAGCCCGCCACCAACCCAGCTACTACCGAAGCCATCGTCCCCCGAAAAAGGGAGACAGAGAGGACCAAGCCGACCGCCTCCGCAAGCACCTAAGGACCAGCAAACGCCCAAAGGGCAGAAGAGGATAGCAGCACAAAAGCTGTTATCCTTTTCACACTGGAGCTGCTCCAAGAGTTGTTGGCCGCCATGAGCCAGGAGCAGAGCAGAGACGCCGTCGCTCGCATCGCCACCAAGGGCGTAGCTGCCCTGATGGCCTGGGGGGCGCAGGCGCCCTGCTCCGCCAACACTTCGACATTCCTGTTGCTGCGGCCACCCCGCGGCTCGCGAGCACCTGTGCCTACTTGGCCCAAGTAGGCGCACCGTGTGTGGGCGCCGGTGACCGCCGCAACAAATAACGAACAGCGCACTCCGCAGACCGCATAGCGGTGCGGACTGCCCCACATACCCCGGACAAGACACCAGAGGGTTGCTAGTAAGTCGCCGCCTCCGTCGCTGGTCGCTCGGAGCTGGGCCTCCCCAGGTATCGCCTGGGGTCTCACCTGGCTCGGGCTTGACCGCCGAGGCGGCGTGAAGACCGAAGCAACCCCGCCTTACCTGAACACGACACCACACTGCCAAAGCACCCCACGACCTACTCCTATTTAGGAGTAGCGGTAGACACCGCTGGCAGGGGGCTACAGCCCCGATCCAGCCACCACGCGTCCCCTACGGGACGGTGTGAAGACTCGAGAGAGTAGGGGTTGTTTCTGGAAGCTTCGGAAACCGAAGATATATAAGTCCGGCTTTCAGCCACGGGAGACACTCTGCTATCTCGTGTCTACCAATCTTAAATAGTGTTTTGATTGTCGTGTGATTTGATTTTCGTAATATATTATCTGTTCAAAAGTACCCACGAAAGTGGTGAGTTTGATCTTAATTTTTCTTGTACCTATTTGTTTCTGGAACCTGATCAATAATATGAGTGCTAATCCATTCGTAGGGTCCCAGATTTCGGGGTCAAGACGGTCAGTCTCAGACGGCGTGCTTGTTCGTTTGTGGCCTTCTGGTTCGGATTCAAGTTTCTCGGTACCCTCTGGCAAGCTGGCAATCACGCGGCTCACGAAGGAAGCGGACAGCCGTACCCAAGGGTTACGTACCTCTATTTAAATTTATAAATACCAATTGTGAACTTTTCTCAATATCTAATATAAATAGCTGACTCGGGCGGAAGAGGAAGTAACCTCCTGGAGTGAAGATGAGGAGGCTCCGAGCACCCTCAGCTCGGCTCTGATGCGCTCCGCTGCGGTTTTTCTTATACCCTCTGTTTTTTTTTTTTTTTTCTATTGTAACCTTAATTTTGTTTTATTGAAATATACATGTATGTATGACTGAGGTGTAAGTTGTTTTCCTCTAAGGAATCCCGTAGGTTTCCCACACGCACACACTTCTGTTCTCATACAAGGCGCCCTGAGGTAATCTCTTGAATCTCTCCACTGGGTCAGCCGGTGAGTAGTCCGCCTGAGAAGAAAAGCGGCTACAACCTGCTTCCAGGTAAGAAGGTACTCCGCTCCTTATGAGCACTAAAAGAGATCTTACCCAGTGCAGGCATGAGTTACTTGCGGAAGGCCATCGTCTAACAGAATTAGACGCCCTCAAGCAAGATCATGTTAGATAAACTGATTGCATCTGTACATCAACACATGGACGGGCTCGTAAAATTTATCTTTTTTTTATATAAATAATAAGCAGAACGATTACGAACTGCGGTCATGTCGGAGTCGAACTGCCACACATAAACAGACCACTTCAAATTTTTTGATTTAAAGCTTGGCGGCTTAGCAGAGGGTTGTCTATGGCTTTGATAATGATGAGTATCGGTTTAGGGTTAGATGACCTGTGCTGGTTCTTACAACTATTCTAATTTCGAATTAGTTAAGATTAAGGCGCTCTGCAGACGACAGGGGGGGCGGTCTTATTAACCACAAAGCAATAAAAATCACGTGTGTTCGCGGGCACTAGCGGCACGATCTTTTTGACCGCCGAATGCGTTGGTAGTGTATAAGATTTCATTTGTTTTATGTTCGTGGCAAAATAGTCCGGCCCCGTCGTTTGCTCAGCGTCTAAGCAGTTTGTAAGTCATGGGCTAGATCTCCATCTCCACTTTTGACTTTCTGCAGTCAGACATGTTTGCCGAGCGACCGTTATGTACTTCACGAGCACATTGTCACTTGTGCTGAAGTTCAATCAGCTGCTGATATTGTAGGTACGATTTTTGCTGCTAGCTCATCGACGGCGTTCAGCTATGCTACTATTTGATCCATCAAAGTAATATTCCATTGATTTATAGATTTCCAAGCGTTTGGTGACAATGTCGGGGCACCAGGGACTTCCTTTCTAGGGTATACCTGGTCCCCCGGCTATTAGTACCCGAGACGGCGTGCGGTTTTAGTCGGTTCGAGTCCGACATGCCACCGATAGGTGGTATCCGAGGGGATTTCCGCACGGAAAAAAAAAAAGCGTTTGGTGACAATCAGAAATAAGACCGGAGTCCATGGTGTTACCATCCAGGGCCGACTATACTGTCGAACAACAGGTATTCGGATTTATGTACTCCTTCTTTATACCTCCTGACACGACCGCAGTGCCACTGTAGGCCAAACACATTCATAGTGACATAGGCAGTGATATTGTATGTCTTGTGAGAAAACTAGCCTGAATTTTAGAACCGTCCGGATTTCTGTGTTCTTTGGTGTGCATCAGAATGGCTGGTAGACATTCTCATTTTGCATCGAGGTTGTGATTAAAAATCGTTACCTACAATAAAATAATTGCTACTTCATTAATTAAAAAAGTGTAGGGAATAGCAATGTTGACCAGCAGTCCTGAACGTCACGTTGGTTAGTCAACAATGCGTTTGTGTCATCATCAACATCCATTAATAGTCCACTGCTGGACATAGGCCTCTTGTAAGAAAGGAGGTTAAGGCCTACTATAGTCTATACCACGTTGGCCAGACGGGTTGGTATAGGGTTTATTTCAAGTTTTTCTTATTTTTGCAGTGGTGTTGTCCTGCGAAGCTTGCCCGTAGTCGGCTCTTACTACACCCACGGAATAATTAGGGTTTTTGACACTGTATTCTTAATCCGTCACCACACGAACATTTGGCAAAAAAGTACTAGCAATAATTTATTATGTTCACTTAAATATTTAAACATTTTATTTGTATCACAAAGCTCTGCAAATGTTTGGTCGACCAACGTGGCGTCACACGTCACGAACTAATATGTACTGTCGTTATGATTATCTTGCTGTTAAGAAGGTAATAAAGTTGGGTAATAAGTTATTGCTAGGGTCAGGGGTCAGAATGAACGGGGGTCTTTTTTTGAAATAAAAACTTCTAATCTTTTAAAATACATTTATTCAATTAACATCCGCATCTTAAGTGCCTCATCCACTAGATGACTAGAAGACTATCACAAAAAAGTTTCTTGTTTGCCATTTTCAGAGTTCTTCAGGTCTTCAGCCGGGCGCCCAATTCCTGTTGAATAAAAAACTATTAGTGCCTCGAAATTAAAATCAGAGTGTAGTAGTCGCTTTCGTTTACAATTGATGATTTGTTTACGTTAACGCAATTACTATGAAAATGTTCTAGGACTCGTGTAAAGCCGAACAATTGAAGCCTGTTTAGTAAATATTCGGCCGTTAATTTTACCGATCAACATACACGACATCGTGACAAAAAATGGAGTTGAACGTTTACAAAGAATATCGGACCGTGTTAGATGCGCGTGTCGTTCGCCACACGGCCACGCGCCGCTCAGCGGTTCTGTTTGCTCTATTTAGCCGTACTTACGATTTGTATATTTCGTATTCCTGGTTCTTCAGTCGTTGTCGCCTAACGTATACAGCGTAACGCCGTCGCTAGCATCGACTACGCATCGCCGCCGTAACGCTCGCATCGCATGCCGCAACTAACTATCTGAAAGGACTCGCACGCACGTGTGTTTGTCGCCGCTCGACAACGTTAGATATCAAATACAGAGCAGGGCCGTACGCTGAGCTCACTCTGAGCTCTTTTAGCTAGCACCGACAGACACAGCTGTGGGCCCAAAGTTAAAGCCAATTGGTTGCTGAGGACGGGGTGCGCTCTTCAACAAATTTCGTTTACGTCATTTAGTTTTTTTTTTTCATTTTAATGAGTTTATGATAGTGATTCAGATACGTTAACGGGTATTACGATTTTAGAGTAAGGTAAAACTTTAGTAACATCGTTAGATATTGAACGCACCCCCAACTGGTTTATTCCAGGTATACCCAAAACGGCCTAAAGCAGTTAGAAACGGTTTGATCGTGCGATCGCGCGTTTAATAGGCATCCTGCAATAAAATCACAAGTTTATACAGATTTACCGCAACCAAGGAGAAGCAGTATTCTAAGCCAAGGTTTTTAGGGAGGTCATGCATGAAAAGTTTAGTGCCGGAAAAGTAATTAAAGTAAAAATGTTGTTCTAATGAATTTAATCTATAAAAGAAAATTATAATACAGCTTAAACAAATGTATCTTAAAATTTAGACTTATCAATAGCGTACTCAATCCAATCAGTTATACAAATCTATTGCGTTCTTATATTACATGGAGCATGTCGTCAAACATCTGCGGGTAAAATGAAAACGTAACCGTCAATAATGTTCAATTTATTACAATTGTATATGATTCACATAATTCTATTTCACTCGTTCTGGACTTACAAACTAGGCGCACGCGCGCGTTACGCGGCAAGTTCGACCGTTTGTTCGTGTCGCGGTGGACTAACTACTCGCTTAGCCTAGCGCTGCTGCCGGCGCTAGTAGCGGCGCGGGCCCAGCGGCGCCAGCTCTCTACCGCGCGCCGAGGCTCCGCCCCCGCTACAAACAAACTCGCTCAGTGCCCGCCCGCGCTCGCCCGCCCCTCTCCGCATAGTGAAACAACTACTAAGCCAAATCATACACCAACCGTTACATTCACTACGACCCGAGAGGAGTTTCGCGACAGTCTGCGGGCGAGCGACGCTCAACATTTATATTATAACAAAAGTTTATCACCTTAGGTCGATCTGTCCAACAGAACATTAGCTGCATAGAAAGTATTTGGCAACGTTTGAATAATGTTTAAACAGGTGAACACACATGTATTTTTGCCGCGAATTAAGAGCAATTTGTAATTGCGCTGAGTTACTACGGCATGACTCAAAAATAGACTAGCAAGGAGCATGCAGCTATTGAATATATCTTTGAAAGTTTTAAGTTTTAGAGGCCAAGTATTTATATCTCAATAAACAATTTAAACATCAAAAAATGTCTTAATGTTCTTGTTGTTTTAAATCTACTCGTTCTAAATATAAATAGATTTCCTATAAAAAAGCTTAGTTTATCACCTCACAAATTACCTAATTCCTAAGCGCTAACGAACAAAGCAGTTGTCCATTAAAAAGTATGTTTACGGTTTTTTAATTGAATAATATTAAAGCCTAAATATGTTTAAAGCAAAAATAGAGAAGGAACTACACATATCACACTAGATATTAAACAAAATATTTTTTTAAGTAAACAAGAACACTAACAGATGTCATTAACGACCCTGCATACTCCTTGCCAGCTTCAAGGATTGATATAAAGATCATATGAAGAAACTTACCGTCCCATTGGAGGGTACTGCTGTGCATATGGATCTCTGTCGTAACCACCAGGTCCGGCAGCGCCGCGCCTGCAAACCACAAATATTTTTGTGAATATGTTATACACAACTCAAAATACTTCAGACTACTTCATTCCTTAATTTTTACTAAATCGTGTAAAGTAAAAATGGAGTCTTCATCTATGGCAATAAAATATAAAACTATAAGGATTCAAGAAAATTAGTTATTAATATTCATCAGACTGCTAATGAGATTAATATTATCTCAGCAAGAAACATAAGACCTACAGGTCACAGGTTGAATATCACCAAGCATAGGCTCCGACACTGTGCTGAATTAATAATAACTTTCTTTTTCTTTTACCAGTATAAGAGATTACAAACAAAACAAGTTTTAAGTATAATTTTTATTGTATTCTTATGATTTGAAACCATATATTTGAAAAAATGTACTCAAATTCAACACCAAAAAAAGTTTTAGAACTTTTAGATATGTAATTATGACTCGTACTTCCAAAATGCTATCCAAACTGACATCTCACCGAGTTTGAAATAATTTTCTAAATACCCATTGCATGTTATGATTGATTGTTTACCAACTTCACCATCTTATCACTAAACATGAATACATAATTTAACATTGATAACAAAATAAGTAGTGTGTTTAATGTACTTATCACTGACAGATTTAAAATCAAATTGTCATTTCATACTTACAGAAAATTTTGATTCTATTATTTTATACTTTAAAAATACTTTTTACATAGCTAATAACTATGCAATTTCATTGTTGTAATACTGCTGCTTTATTAGTTTTTGATAAATTATTTTGATTATTAGGTATTTTACTTGAAATACAAAGTGGTATTTAATAGTAAAATTGGTATTGTTATACAGAGATGGTAAAGTGATACTACAGGATAAGTAAAATGCAGTGGATTTGCTTTTCAACTCCCGCGCTAAACTCTTGTGTCACGGGGGACACAGAACAACAATAAGTGGTTCACACAAAGTGACGTCCCATGTGGGGATCGAACCCACAACACTTAGCGCAGTAGGAAGTGGCAGCTTAAACCACTACAACATCCATGCAGTTAATGTGAGGATTCTAATTTTTATGAAACAGACAACCGGTGTTGTCGACAAATGTAAGAAGACCTTTGTGATGGGATATAAATTACTATTATTATTATGTTTGATTTGGTCTGGGTGTTTCTATGTATAATATGTGCATATTTACAAAAGAAAACATATGTATTTATATCAGTTGTCTAGTAGCCATAGTACAAGCTCTGGCTAGATGGCGCTGTGTAAATGTGGTACAATACAGAAAAAAATATTTATAAGTGACGACAACAATGTAACAAACAATAGATAGACTGTGAAAACTGATATGTTGAGAATAAAGCTAGTGACTTGATGAATGGAAAATTAAAATATATTGTACCACAAAGTAAATGTTATTAGTCAAATATTGTCACAGAGGTGTTTCAATATTCAATAATATTAGTGCCATTGAAGACCTTGATCAGGTCTGGTTCCTCTCACCTTTAGATGTTTCATGATATTTTATTACATCCTATATTTCTTGAAATGAAAGCATAATAACTTTAACACTGTTAACAAAGCTATGTATAATCATCATCATCATCAACAGCCTTTAACAGTCCACTGCTGGACATAGGCCTCTCCTTAGAAAGGAGGTTTTATGTATAATATCAAGGTTCAATCTTGATATCATATTCAACTTCTTCAATAGATTCTTTGCAGATTTAATACTGTTTGTTGCAGCAGTCAACTTGTTAAATAAATTTACAACAGAAACAATATATCTTTTGGCAAAGGAGTTCAAAATATAATTTGCTTCATATGATGAATTACGATTGCTGTGACTGACATTGTTGTTTGTTTGACACACCATTGTTTAAGAAAATATCTGTAAGGAACAATAACTTACATTGGTGACCGCCTGCTAAACATGTCTCCATTGGGCATAGGTGCAGGCCTCGGGGGTAGCGCCCTGTCGTAGGGAGCCATCGCGGGACGACGGTCCATCATGTCCCTTTCATCATACATTGGCGCCCGCCGGTCATCGTACATGGGAGCCATCTCATCGTAGCGCCGCTCGTCAGCGTACATGGGAGCAGCGTACGGGTCTCGCGCGCCGCGTTCCATCAGAGCGAACCCGCGACGATCTTCACCACCATAGCCGTTGTAACGATCATCATAAGCGGCTGGAGGTGCTCTCTCCCGCTCGTAAGGCATGGGGCGCGGCGCCATCGGCACCGGGCCGCCTACTGGAGGGCCGCGAGCGTGCGGTCCCGGCCTGTCGCGGGAATAAGGCGAGTCTCGAGGAGGAGGTCCACCGCGCATCGGCCCGCCACCACGCCGTTCCATACCGCCGCGCATTCCCCCTCGCATGCCACCGCGACCTCCGCCGCCACCACCGCGAGCTCCACGCTCCTTGATGCGACCGCGTTCGACGGTAATGACACCACCGTTGAAGGTTGTGTTATTAAGTCCGCGAATCGCAGCCGATGCCTGATCTTCGGTTTGCATATGCACAAACCCACATCGATTCATAATATCACATTCTGTAACAACGCCAAAGCGTTCGAAAAGTTTGCGGAGCTCCTCCGGCTTGGAGCCTTGCGGCAGGCTGCCGACGAACACTTTAGTTTGCTGAAATTAGATGTTATTTCATGAAAAGTAGGCCGTACTTGATGATAAAAAGACATTACAATTTTAATGCTACTACTTACCGGCACCATTGTAGGTTCTGTAATTTATTTCCACTAAACTAAGAACATAAATTTACCACCGCACTTTTTGCGCACCACTACTGTCTTACTTTTGGATCAAAATGGCGGACCGGAACTCCAAACTCCAAATGACGCATAGACGCTCTCATGACGCTTAAATTTCGCATGAAATATGTATTGTGATTGGACGACTTTTTCCCGCTTCGTTAAAAAAAGTTTATGCATAAAGGTGATTGGCTGATATTCGATCAAAGGGCAAAACAACGAATAAAAATGAAACACAGATAATCAAAGATTTTTGTTTATTGTAAAGACGAAATGAGCCGATTCCAAACTATCCCCAACATAATTTTTAACATTTTTCTTTTATTGTTTAATATACTTACAAGAAAGATTACAAAGAAATAACTATTTGCTGATTTTCATTCTGTGCAGAAGTAAATATTATAACAACAATTAAGTCATTATCGAAACATGAAAAATGTTTGGAAATCTAGTTTTCTGTGTGCAATGAAACATAAAATAGTATTTTCCTGTTATCAAACGCGGAAATCATAAAATTGATGTACACACCACACCAATAAATCAGTCAATAGATAGAAGACTGCTTAAACTTTACTTATCACAACATATTTTACATAAGTACTTTGTTTTTAATATTATATTTGTAGATATACGTACCATTTATTAACTTAATAATAATTAAATTTCACGTAAATATATAATTTCTAATTATTTCATTTAATTAATAAATCTACTAGCTAGAAAATATTTGGTTTTCGAGACTAAGGCCCGTATTTTGAAAGACGTCTCAAGTGTCGGTTGAACTCTGATTGACTAGTTTTAAGTGCAGATCAAATCTTAAGTATCGATTTTATTATAGAACGCGTTTTGAGTTCTACTCAGTTGAAACTAGTTTCAAGTATTGATTTGAACTTACAGTCTGTTCTCAATTCCGTTTCCGCATGATTGACATTATTATTCCGCATTACGCAGCTAATTATTAAAAAAATATTTTTCTTTTACAAACATAATTCTTGTGAATTTGTATATAATGGCTATTGGCTAGTGTAGCAATTTTAACATATTAATAAGCTTGTTGTTCGTTCAAAATGAAATTTAATAAATATTAAAATAATAATAATAAATTTGACAAAACAGAGATTGTTGCTTTTGTGTGTGTTGATCTATGACTTTAGAGTCTACATGGAAGACGATTTCAAACAATTTTGGAAATTTTATGAAATAAAGAAAGTTTGAGTTGAATGAATAGGCTATAACGGAACGTTTAAGGTATTTCATATTCATACTCATACTCATCATTTTGAAATTTCAAACGATGTTTTTATTTGATATTTCTGAAATTCATATTACTATACTTTTAACATAAACCAAAAGATTGTGGTATTTTAAACTGGTATTGTGTGTGTAAAATGTGAATTTTGGTGAATTTCATATAAATTAAGGTAAATTAAAGTGAAATTGATTATAGTACGACAAGTCATTCTTTCGTAAATAAAGTAAAGTAAATCTTTCGTATTTATTCAAAAACAAATCATCGTAAAACACATTCATTTCCCCTAAATGCCTTAGAAATCACCGCTTGAGACTAGCTTCTGCTTGTCTCACGTAAACAAAGATCACAGCTGTCAAAATCTATACCTTAGTAATGATTTCGACATAAACATCGTTCTAAAATAAGCTATCACTCACTTGAGTATGGATCGGTGAATCTCGTTTTAAGTGACGTTCAATAATAAAATCTCTACTTAAAATTAGTTTTAAGACTAGATTCACGACTGAGACACCTTTTGAAATACGGGCCTAAAACTTTGGTTAATAATAGCAACGATAAAATTAAAGTTTTAGTTGGAATAAATAGTTTATATACATTTTAATCACGATTCAACATAAACGCCTAACTTACTACCAATTTCCATTAAATAACTTGGTAAATATAAATTTACAAGATAAATATAGCGTGCTAGTACTTTTAGATACATAAATGTTCTAGGTTATCGATTTCTAATGTCAGCTAAGACTATCCAAATACAGGGACGCGTTATAAACGGATTTCATTAGTTTTGTTACGTGGTAATTAATGGAATTCTTGACGTATTCCCCTAGGTTATATTTATTAACTGTCCCACAAATTTGGGTGCAGTTAAATATATCTGTGAGTCTAGACTGTATTTTTTCTGAATTGTTGTGGTGGATCACTTTGGGTGTAATCCTTTTTGCTTTTTTGTATAATGTTTCTGCTATGGTGGTCAAGTTCCATGTCAGTATGTCGCTGCTTTTTTTAGGCTCAATGGTGCGCGCCATACGACCCAGCAAATATCCTGAAATAGAAGATACTGATTAAAGATATGTAGAGCTTTACACAGCTTTATTATGCAGGTACTTTTTTTACAGGATTTAATGTCTCCTATATTCGAAACCAAACCCCCCCACTGCTGGACTTAGGCCTCCCTTTAGGAAGGAGGTTTTGGCCTAATATACCAACCAGGCCAGACGGGTTGATAAGTATAGAGTTAGTGTTACGTTGATATTCTCTTTGCAGTACTGTTGTCCTTTCTCCCTTCATCGGGACGAATAGAGACGGTGACACTCCGTATTCTAAACCCGTCACCACACGGACAAATCGAATACACAGGACGTATGCTTATCTTCCAAGGTGTACCAAGTGACAGTGGCGGCCTTAGCCAATGCGAGGCCCCGGGCTGGTAGATAATTGGCCCTTGTCTTTGTGCAATTAGTTTTAATGATGATACTGCAACAAAAAATGGAACGCAACACATACTGCTGCTCGAACATAGAAGCATAAGCCAGTTGACACTGAAAGCCTGTCAAAATGACAGGCAAGATGAAACAAGGGAAATCCCCGAACGTAAATCGTAAACACCACGACAACTACCACGGAAGAGAGAGCGAGTAATGTAACGTGATTTTTATAATGCGCGGTGTATGGTTCTTTTTCTACTTGGGCTGTTGCGCATGAGTCTGCATGAGCGAGGCCTCGGACGGTCGCCGTGCTAGCTACCCCCAAAAACCGCCCCTGCCAAGTGATATAGAACACAAACAGCATCTCTTCCATAACAAGCTTGTATGGTAGCTTTTTAATCTTAAATCCTAATAAAGGTATTGCAATCTAATTGACGAGCAAACCGGCAAGGAAACATGTTGGAGACAAATTCAATAGTTCTACTCATTACAGGTTAAATTTGTTGACTCAATTTTTTTTAAAGTGCATAATAATATACGAGTATATTTTTCTGTAAAGGAAGTTATTTGTACCTATCCCTTTTTAAACACTTGGCGCACGGAATATTTGGAATATTTGATGTTTATATCTAGCAAATGCATCAAGCTAAAACTTTTCAAGGAAATGAGGTTTTCAATTTAAATTATTTAAAACCCGTTACTTGGCTTACTTTGACGTGTCATAATGCAAAATTCCATAAAATTACGGTTCAAGATGCACTGTTCAAAAATAGTACAAGACATTCAAAACGGTCTAAATCCCACAGTCAGGCGATCTCTAATAAGTATAAAAGATTAATTATCTTCGCTTAAATCTTTCCTGGTCTGGGTATTCGCCTGCATTTACAACAATTATAGACAAAAATAAATTGGTTAGGTAAACACAGTTTATTCAATTGCTTAGTGATTCAACGCAGTGTCTAGATAATTTGTGAACTAACCTATAGCACCAAAAAACTAAAGCACAGAAAATTCGTAAACGGCCAATTTTAGCGTACATGTCTGCCGGGTTCAATGACCTGATGACGTAAATATATGGTCTTTGTGGGCTCTTAGGCGTGACATCTTTAATAGGCATAAGGAGAGCACACAGGAGAGGTAGGTTTATAAAGTTAGGTATGGACACAACGAAAGTATCATCGCTCATCGCCCAGACCGTACCGTTCTCGAATATTTTTTAACTATGATTGCAAGGAATTATTGACATATAATAGGTCTTTACCTTTTTTTTTTCACGCGGGGAATGCTTTTCCCCCCATACCCTCCGTTGGGGAAACGTAGGGCGTGTGTGGGACTCCCGGAGAACCGGTCTACCCACTAAACCCCGCGGCGGCCTACCTCGGCAGTCGGGAGGAGCTCCAGGAACGCATCGGCATAGGTCTTTACCTATGAAATTGCCGTTTTGTATGCAATAAGTGAAAGTACTTATTTTTTCAAACTTTTTTATTTCTGTTATTCGAAGTAATCACCCATCCAATCGACGCATTGACGGCAATTTATTGATGCCCGTCTTGTAAAAATCAGCTGGACGGGAGGCGATAAACTCTTCAAAGGCATTTTGTACTGCGTCTCGGGAATTGAATTTTTTACCCACTAAAAAGTTGTCTAAATTTTGGAAAAAGTAATAGTTGGTAGGTGCAAGGTCTGGCGAGTATGGCGGATAAGGGAGAGCTTCCAACCCCAGCTCTTGCAACTTGGAGACTGTCTGTTGCGCAGTATGGGGTCGCGCGTTGTCGTGAAGGAGCAATGGGGACGACCGATTGACCAAAGCTGGTTGGAGATGTGCAAGCTTCTCCATCATTCTCTCCAGTTCTTCACAGTACACATCTGCATTAATGCTCATGCCGTTTTGTAAAAAGCTGTGGTGAATCACACCCGCACTAGACCACCAAACAGTGACCATCACATTTTTAGGGGTCATTTTTGGTTAAGGGCATTGCTTTGGTGCTAAACCAGGGTCTAACCAACTTGCTGAGCGCTTTCGATTGTCGAACAGAATCCATTTTTCGTCGCACGTAACATTCACATTTACATTACTTAACAATCGTTTCAAAATTCCTTCATTTCTTTTGCCTGTTGAGCAGCGCCTGTCTCGACGCGTACGTTGCGCTGGCGATCGTTAAGGTCGTGGGGCACCCATCTATCAAGCTAATTTGTCGCAAATGGATCAATATTGTTTTGATGCTTACATTAAAAGCTGCTGCTAGCTCAGCTGTAGATTGAGTTTCAGCTTCCACAATCGCCTTTAATTCATTATTGTTAACCAAAGCATTGAGTTAAAACAACACTAGAGAAGCAAACCTCATTATCACACGTCGAAAAAAGTGTAACCACTTTTGAACTTTGACGACGTAGCTTTGATACCACTAAACATTTGAAAGTAAACATATTTATGTCTCATTTACACGCGAGACAAGAACAATACCATCGCTCGGATTAGACAAAGACAAAGACATAACTTTACGATGGTGGGCCAGTGTTGACTACCGTATGAAATTTTACCCATAACAACCAAGAAACAATTTTTTTTAAAACAATATTGTAATAAAATAAATTAATTTAAATAATATATTTCGAATTGAATAGAATAGGTATAAATAATAAAATAACTAGAAATATTTGGTTAAAAGGGTTTATATTCAGTGTAAAATCAAACTCCGCTATGAAGCATCAGTTTTGTATACAATTGTCTTTTAGACTCTTTTTTATAAGTTTGTGTGAATATTTTACTTTCATGATACAATCTTATTTTTACCTATGTATAAATAATGGCATTTAATAGTAAAAGTGAATGATCAACTTGTACTGATAATAAATAATCCCCAAGGTGTATTGCAAATTCTTTTAATATTTTTAAATACATATAAAAAAAAAAATTTTTTTTTTGTTTTTTATATTTTTTTATTTATATTTATTTACTTTTTATTTTATATATATATATATTTTTTTTGTACAATTATTATTTATATTTGATAATTAATTAAGAAAAATGAATGAATGAATTAATTAATTCTTTTATACAAAAGTCTCCAGCACTGCGAGCTTGGCAGAAGGTGAACGTTCAACGGGTCCCTAAAAAAAGTGATCGATTCAGCCCTAAGAACTACCGTTCTTCCTATATTTTATTATTATTGACAAAATGTTTAAAAACAGTATAAAGCATATTATTTCATAAATTATAAATTCTCCCACTAATGTGGGAAAACAAAAATGATTTTTTAATCGTAACACTGATTCTAAATTACAATTATCAATGTTTTATTTCAATTATAGCCTTATTTACGATATTATCAATACAAAAACCATAAACTTACACGTGATAAGTAATTCCGCATGATTTATTATGGTTTTGTGACCTTGAATCGCATTCTTTCACTACGCATTTACCCATTTTGGCGATTGTTACTGTCATGTGTCGCTATGTTCAACTCGGTTGACGCCACATTGAACACTGAATTGACGTTTGCTACGCATATGCCTGTGGACAGATGTGCAGTAGCAACGATTTTAGGCGGTAATTACTCATCTATGTAAGTATTATATCAATGAACCAAAGTCTCCGGACGACCACTAGCTTCATTTTTCAAGTCAAAATTTCCAGAACGGAACCGGGAAAACCAATAACGGGTTGTGCGTTCGTTTGTACAGTTCTCTCCGTAAACGTTTTTGATGTTTGTGTCGCGTTGGTGCCACGACGGAACTCATATTCCATAATTACACGAATTTTTAAAGTATCCATTATGACGAAAAATGTTCGAATCAAAAAACAAAAGACTGAGTTTGTAAATAGAATGTCATGGTTTTAAAACAAAATTAATTTGAATTTAGAATACAGAGCCATTACAAACTTTTTTTTATTTGAAATGACCAGTACTGAAGAAAGGCTATTTCATAGGTAAAGACCTAATATTACAAAGACTATATTATATATACATTTTCATTAAAATACCAATGTATTTTAGTAATTATTTAGTAAGTATTATATATTATTATTAGTAACTATCTCCTAATAAAGCTAATAACTTGATAATAATAATAATAAAGCTAATAGCTAAAAATGACTTGAACAAAATTGATAAAGTTAGATATGAATGGTGTGCATGAATAAATATATTCTAATTTAATTTTTGATTCGTGGTTTCATTGTATGAGAGGAACCTAACTAGTGTGTGTCTCGTGTGGTGCGCGTTATTCGCGGTCCTTCTCCTTCCTCGTCCTCTTCCCAGGGTAATGGTTTTATATATTATCATTATATTGGCAGAATCCGTGTGGTGACGGATTAAGAATACAGAGTGTCCCCACCCCTATTCATCCCGTGGGTGTCGTAAGAGCCGACTAAAGGAACAAACTGTGCAAAACAACAGCACTGCAAAAACAAGGAAAACTTGAAACAAAGCCTATACCAACACGTCTGGCCATGCGTGGTATAGTAGGCCAAAACCTCCATTGTAAGGAGACTCCTATGTCCAGCTATGGACTGTTAAGGGCTGTTGATGATGATTGATGATGGCAGAATAAGCTACCGTTGTTGTTGTTAGATAAATAGTAGGTCTATGTTGAGAGTACAGCACAGCATACTAGTTTCTACATACAATACATAGGTAATAATAATAATAACTTTACACATCTCACACACGGCAGTTTGATCCCAAACAAGAGCCTGTACTGTGGTAACCAGACCGCTGATAAACAAACTTAAATATTTCTAAATGCATTAATATTGTAGATAAATATTACACCACTCAGAATAAATGATCGTACTCATAACACGGTGGGAATCGAACCCATGATCTACAGCTTAGTAGTCACAGTCACTAACCACTAAACTATACCAATTAGCTTAATTATATATGTATTGAACCTACAATGTAGGTATATGTATATTCTATTAAGTGGGATTTATACTAATTGCCCTTGTTGGAGGATTTGATAGGGTTCCGTACGTTTAAATCAAAAAACAAAACCCTTAAAAGATCTCCGAAACTGATTTCTAAAATTTTGAAAATATGTTTTTTTCAGACATAGTTCTAGAGATCCATGTTCTTCAAACAATATAGTAAACTTCTAGTTTTTTTTCGTCCAAACTACATATGCAATTGATAATACGGACCCTCTCCATGTTAAAAATTGCTTCATTTAGTAAACATGCATTTTAACATCATAGTTTCAGCTGATACATGACAATATACCCGCCAACGAACCCAACAGTCGACACACTTACATCGCAACGCCGCATGCAGCTGAGCATCAAAAATAAAACGTAAAAAAACAACTGTCGTCCACCAATTATAAAACTATAAAACAATTTTATAATTTACGATATATGTGACAACAAGAAAACACTGTTAGTAAATAAGTTTTTCTTACCTCCAAACATGCATAAAATGCCGGTCATCAACACGATTACAGCGAATAACCGCTTGGTAACGTGCGGAGCCGAGCTCACGCACGATCTGCGTTCTATGCTCATAATTTAGAAGAAAATAAATGTGCCTTTATCGTGATATAAGCATTCACATCACTGATCGTGTGGCGCGTGAAATGGTAATAGTTCGTCCGCACTCTGCACGACCGTGATTCCTATTTTATTTTTAGATGTCTCTGTGTTGTGTCTCCGACGGTGAATGATCTATCCGAAATAATATTTCTTCTTAAGAATTTTTGTGAATGATTGTTGTTTTCCCTTTGTGGGGTGTGACGTGGACATTATTTTGGTTATCTAATTAAGTTCTTGGACTGTGTGCGTCATTAGTTCTTGGATATGTTAGTCTCTAGTCAATTTTAATGTGAAATTAAATAGGTGTACAATGAGGAAGGACGAGGATGAGCAAAAAAAAGTGTACATTAATTTCTCTGAGGTGTCTGTTCATCCAAATATTCCTAGATTTCTATTTTGTTATTATAGACGTGGGAGGGCCATTCTTCGGCACAAATGGCCCGGCTCGACCGCAGCCATATCATGGCCTTACAGAAAACCGGTGTTAGGCAATTTTTTCGGTGCTTTTGACCGAGTAAGTGAGGTTACCGGAGCCTAGACCTCTCCTCACCTAATTCTGGATGGAAGACTAAGGGCTTCAATGCACCTCTTGAGTCGCAAGTATTCATAGGCGGCGGTAGTCACTTACCATCAGGTGACTCGCCTACTCGTTTACCCCTACACCAGGGATTCCCAAAGTGGTCGATATCGACCGCTCTGGGTCTTCTTTCAGTCACTTCTTATTTGCAACTTTCAAGATACTGTATTAGTTGTGTTATGTGTACAAACTTGTTATAAAAATGATTAATCATTGTTGTACTTTTGAGAAAACTCAACAAGTCGATAAGCGTACACAGTTATTTGGCTATGGAGGTCTGAGGTATCAGTTCATTTTAGAAAAGGGGTCTTTTGCCTAAAAAAGTTTGGGATTCCCTGCCCTATACGATAAAACAAAATGAAATTATTAAAAAACATGCATAAACCACATAATTATTTATTGTACAACAATTCTTATAAAATATTTAAGTCTGTATTTAAAATATTCTTTATATCTAACTATATCTGGTTTTTACATTATTATCAATTCTCATAAAATCATGTCAATTAAAAGTGAAAACATTGCTTCGGTTAAAAAAATAAAATGAATGGTTACTATATTACGTACCTACTCAAATCAATATTGATTTTCTTATAATATGGAATTATTAAAAATATTTGTTTTACGATGAAGGAAACACGTACGGCCTCGCTCCCATCTGTCACAGTTATACAGGTAAAAAAAAACAATCATAGACATCAAATAGGTGATTTGAACAAGTCCGGACAATATGTGATGGTCTAATTTCAAAATTCTTAATTAGGTATCGAATTAAAATTAACATTAAAATACATAAATTTTATAGGGAAGTGACGTCATCCGTAGTTACATGTAAAGTTGAGATCCAAAATCGTGTCCCTTAAACATAGGTTTATATTTAGCTTCTCATACGTCTTCCATATTGAGAATTTTCCTAAATGTATCTTTTTTTAATTAACATATTTATTTGTAGTTAGATCTTTAGGAGATATATTTAACGGGTCTGTACAATTTATATATTCCATGGAATTAAGTTACTTTTATCAGTCGACAGAGATACTCTCCGAAGCTTCTGCTAATACAATTTAACCGTCACTCGGTCGGCAAGCTCTTACTATCCCATGTTGAACAACACCTTGAGGTCTTCTATTGTCAATTTTGATTTGTTTGTGTTCTTCGCACCAGTTAGGACGTTCTCTGCGAGTTCTAGCTTGGCTTCTTGAAGTTTCCTGATCGATTGTTCTACTGTATCCAGACACATGAACCTGTGGGTAAAATCAGAGTTTTAATTTAAATAGGACTTAAAAAGGAAGTGATCTGGAAGAAGGACCTTTTTTAAATACTTTTAATACCTTATTCCATTAAAACAGAGCTGAAAATCGCCGCCGGTAAGGTAGATTATACGTACTATTTGCATTTGATTTTCTGTTATATTATTAAGGTTTATTTTTATTCACATTCTAAAAGTGCTCGAGTATAACGCCGTTCAGTATGAGCTGCTAAAAGCTGAGCACTTACTTAAGCTACTTTTTCTTGTGAACAATAGTTTAAGTAGTGAGTGAGTAGGTAAGAATAGTACGGTCGTAGTAACTTGACGACCGGATGGCGTAGTGGTTTGTGTAACGGACTGCTATTCCAAAGGTCGCGGGTTCGATTCCCGCTCAAGTCAAACATTTGTGTGCATGAACATTTAATGTTTGATTTGGTCTGGGTGTTTCTATGTATAATAAGTATGTATTTACAAAAAAAAAAGTACATATATATGTATTTATATCAGTTGTCTAGTACCCATAGTACAAGCTCTGCTGCGCCATCTAGTTTGGGACTAGATGGCGTTGTGTGTATGTGGTAGAATATATTATTATTATTATTTGAAGTAGAAAATAAGGATGGAAACGCATCGACAGTTCAACGCACAGATAAGAGAAACAACTAAGTTCGTACAAGAAATGCGTTAAACTACTTGCAAAGCTAGTACTTTTGTATTAATGGTACTAAGACACGTATTTCTATACTAATCTACATATATAGAACATATATAACATAACTATAGTCTACATAAATAAATTTATTTATTTATCTACATAAATTGTTTATTTGTACGTTAGAACACGCTAATCTCAGGATCTCAACTGGTTCGAATCGAAAAATTCTTATAGACCATAAATCTAGGCTTTAATTACCCAGTGAACACATGACATCAATTTACGTAAATGTGATATCAGAATGATTTTAAAAATTAGTGTTTTATGTCACATTGATATCACATTTACGTAAATTAATGTCATGTGTTCACTGGGTATCACGCTACGACCAATAGGCGCCGAGCATCAATGAAAAATGTTCAAAAATGTGGTACGTACACGAAGTTGCGAGGCTCAGCCAGTGAAACATTTACGTTACTTGAAGTTCAATCGGCCTTAGCATAAGTATTTAGGTTGACGAAATGTGAAGACAGAATAAATTATTTAACGAACTATTAATGACCTTTGCTTGCAAAAAGATCGCAGTATTACTTTGCTTATGATTAATGTAAAGTACGTAAATAATGTTAGGGTGACCATTATACGGCGAGCGCATTGCGAAGCGCTCTCGCTTCCAGGGAACATGGGGTTCCCACACGGGGGGGGGGGGGGGAGGGGGGTCTACCTGTTGTTGTAGATGGCCCGAGGTATGTTGGGGCACCAGGGACTTCCTTTCTAGGGTATACCTGGTTCCCCGGCTATTAGTACTTAACTAAAACTTAACTTAACTAAAACCGCACGCCGTCTCCGTGCGGTTTTAGTCGGTTCGACATGCCACCGATAGGTAGGGATAAAAAAAAAAAGGGGGTGACCATTATGAAATAGAAATTAAGTCGCTGTATAGACGAATGTTCAGTAAATTTAGAAACCCGAAAGACATTTCTATAAATAAATAGTTAAAGACAAAACCTTTTGTTCCAAAGCTCGTAACGCGCAATTATGACCTAAAATGCAAATAGTTTCTTTCGACCGCCCAAGACCGGGTTGTAAAAATATTGTTTTCGTCTTTCAAGTATCAAGATCATAAACCTTCCGGCATTAAATTATAACTTTTGTTATTTTCTTTTATGTATTTGTTTTATAAATATCCAATTTTTGTCATTTGAATTAAACAGAAACATTTTATTATTTTTCTTACTATTTGCAAATGACGATTGTGAAAGACGATTATTCTAAATTTTAGTAGTAAATATATGTTACGTTCAGAAACAATAACATGTTCCCGAAGCATTATAATTACACAAAGCTAGTAATATAATATTATGGTAATTTGAGATACTTTTTCTTAGCAGCAGTTACAAGAGTAATTTTAAAGCAAGGACATAAAGTCGTTTTTTCCTTAGCAGGGCCAAGATATGCTGTGATTGCATTTCATTCTCAAATAAACCTTCACGAAAATAAATGACGCCAAAAGTGATAGATGTATCGTCATGGATTTAGTATGTTTTGCTAACCAATGGTCATCATCATCAACAGCCTTTAATAGTCCACTGCTGGACATAGGCCTCTCCTTAGAAAGGAGGTTTTGGCCTACTATAAAATACTGGCCAGACGGGTTGGTATAGGGTTTGTGTGGGGCAGATGGGGCAGGGGGGCTGCAAGCCTCCCCGCGCTTCTCGGCAAACGCCGGGGTCTAGCCTGCCGACCCAGGCTACCCCCGACGTCAATATTGCGTCGATGCCGACGCCCATGGAGGAGGTTGTAGAGACGATCCAGTAATGGATCAAGTCTCCAACCTCCTGGTCCAGACGAATCTGAACCACTGTGCTGCGGCGCAGGATCTCTTCCTGCAAACCATGGCACAGTGGTCGATAGGTGTTGCCGTAGTCGCGGAGCCCTATTTCGTCCCTCCCCGTCCAAACTGGTTGGGTGACCGGGACGGCTCCGTGGCAGTCGTCGGCTCCACGGCGGCACATTCCCCGCCCTTGTCGCTAAGAGACAAGGGTACTGGATATGTTGCCGCCGATTGGGGGGGAATCACCATTTATGGTGTATATTTCTCCCCCAACCGGAGCTTGAACGACTTCGAGGTCTTCCTTAACAACTTGGAGGCCTCGATGCGGCGACTAGTGTCTGGGCACGTCCTCGTGCTGGGGGACTTCAACGCAAAGTCCATTGCGTGGGGTTCCCCTGCGACGGACGCCAGGGGCGAAGCCGTCGAGGAGTGGGCGGCGTCGGTGGGCCTCTGTTTGCTGAACAGGGGCTCCACCAACACGTGCGTGCGACAGCAGGGGGGGTCGATAGTGGACCTTTCGTTCGCTACCCCTGCAGTCGCCGCACGAGTAAGGAACTGGTGTGTCCTGGAAGAGGTCGAGACGCTCTCGGATCATTTGTACATCCGATTCAAGCTCTCCCGGTCCCAGGACCCCAGTAGGGGTCACGCGGCGCGGCGCCCTTCCCGCTTCCCGCGGTGGGCTATCGCCAAGCTCGACAGGGACCTACTAGAGGAGGCGGCCATTATTTACTCTTGGCTGTCTCCGCAGGCCCCGACCGAGGAGGTCGACATGGGGGCTGGTCGCTTCTGCAATGCGATTACGCAGATTTGCGATGCGGCCATGCCCCGCGTTCGTGGTTGTCGGCCTCCAAGGAAGGAGGTCTACTGGTGGTCCCAGGAGTTGGCGGACCTCCGTGCGGCCTGTGTACGTGCCCGGAGGTCCCTCACCCGTAGTCGGCGACGTCACCGCGGGGTCGGTGAGGAGGTGGACCGGCTTCATGAGGAGTACCGAGAAGCTCGGAAAACTCTGAGGCTGGCCATCTGCCGCGCCAAGGATGCGTGTAGAGAGGAGATGCTGGAGAGTCTCGAGCGTGACCCCTGGGGTCGCCCTTATCGTGCGGTGCGTCAAAAGCTCCGCACGTCGGGCCCCCCCCCTTACGGAGACTCTCCAGCCCAGCTTCCTGCAGGAAGTGGTCGAGGGCCTATTCCCGCAGCGGGCGGAGCACACACCCCCGTCGATGGCTGCATCAGCCGAAGACGACGGGGGCAGCGAGGTTGATGTTCCGCCCGTCAGGGAATCGGAGTTGGGGGCGGCTGTTCTACGGATTCGATCCAAGAACACCGCCCCCGGGCCGGACGGGGTTCCAGCCCGAGTGATGGCCCGAGCCCTCGACTACATGTCGGACCACCTCAGGGGGGTGTTGGACGCTAGCCTGGCGTCCGGACGCTTCCCTGAGCGCTGGAAATGCGGGAAGCTGGTCCTGCTGCAGAAGCCGGGACGGCCTGCCGATTCGGTCGCGGCCTATAGGCCTATCGTGTTGCTGGACGAGGCGGGCAAACTTTTTGAGAGGGTGCTCTCTGCCCGCATCGTCCGGCACCTTTGCGAGGTTGGCCCCGATCTGTCGGACGCCCAATTCGGTTTCCGAGAGGGGCGTTCGACGATCGATGCCGTAATGCGCCTTAGGGCCGTGACCGAGGAGGCCGTGAGCTGCGGCGGAGTGGTGTTGGCGGTGTCCTTGGACATCGCCAACGCCTTCAATAGTCTGCCATTCAGCTGCGTCAGGGAAGCGCTCCGCTACCACGGAGTGCCTGAGTACCTGAGGCGGCTGGTGGCAGACTATCTTGAGGAGCGAACCGTCATGTACGAGGACCGAGATGGCGTCTTGAGACGCAGGGCCATGTCGTGCGGTGTTCCGCAGGGGTCTGTCCTAGGACCTCTCCTGTGGAACATCGGGTACGACTGGGCCCTACGAGGGCGTCTCCCCCCCGGGCTGGGTGTAATCTGCTACGCGGATGACACCTTGCTCACGGCCCGGGGGGCTAACTTCCAGGAGGCGGCGCGCCTGGCCGCCACGGGAGTTTCCCTGGTGGTCGGGCGCATTGAGGCGTTGGGTTTGCGGGTGGCCCTGGATAAGACGGAGGCCCTATTATTTCATGGGCCCCGTCGTGGTCCACCCGCCGGCGCCTCAATCGAGGTCGGCTCGGTCCTCGTACCGGTCCGGGCCCAGATGAGGTACCTGGGTCTGGTCCTAGACGGTAGGTGGCTCTTCGACGAGCACTTCCGACAGCTTGGTCCGAAGCTGGTGGACACTGCCTCCGCCCTAGGGCGACTTTTGCCCAATTTGGGCGGGGCCAGTGTTCCCACGAGGCGGCTGTACGCGGGGGTTGTCCGGTCCATGGCGCTTTATGGTGCACCGGTGTGGGTGGCGGCTCTGACCGCCCCGAATAGGGCGCGCCTCTGGCGCCCCCAGAGGATATTGGCGGTCAGAGCCATACGCGGATACCGCACGGTGTCCACCGAGGCGGCTTGCGCCTTGGCCGGAACACCCCCGTGGGATTTGGAGGCGGAAGTGCTCGCCGAAGTTTATCGGCGAGTGGCTGAATTCCGGGCGGAGAGCGGATTTCGCCCTCCGCCCGAAGACGTGCGCGAGTGGCGCGAAGCCGCTCGCCGAGCCACCATGGTCAGATGGTCGTTCCGGCTGGAGACTCCACGCGCTGGCTTCGCCGCCGTGGAGGCTCTCCAGCCGGTCATCGCCGAGTGGGCAGGGCGGCAGCACGGGACCCTTTCCTTCCGGCTGACGCAGGTGCTTTCCGGGCACGGTTGCTTCGGAAAGTACCTGTACTCGGTCGCTAGGAGGGAATCGAGTCCCGCCTGCCACCACTGCGACTGCAGTGAGGATTCGGCCCAGCACACGCTGGCGGTTTGCCCCGCATGGGCGACGCAGCGCCGGGCCCTCACTGCAGTCATCGGAGCAGATCTCTGGCTACCGGCCGTAATTCGCTCCATGGCCGGTAGCGACAGTTGTTTTACCGCGGTCGCAACCTTCTGCGAGGAGGTAATCTCGCAGAAGGAGGCGGCGGAGAAGGCCCGGGAGGACGACCTCCACTCGGACCTGATCCGCCGCCGGCGAACCGGGCGGCGGAGGCGCGCTCACCTGCGCCTCATGCCGCCCTGAGTGTGGCCGCGGGTGGACGGGATGGGTTCTCCCCTCCACCCGCATTAGTTGGCCAGCCGCGAGGGGGCGGCGTCCGCGTGTGCCGGACGTCGCCTAAAGAGAGGGTCCACTGAGACGGAGCCCGCATCAGGAGCGGGCCGGCGCTGGGAGGGGTCCAGAAGGAGATAGCTACCTGGACCCCTCCTAAACTAAAAGCGCAAAGAGGGCACACCGTGTGGTTTTAGTCGGTTCGAGTCCGACACACCGCCCCGCCGAACGAGAGCCCCGGCGGGGTGACGGTCCGAGGGGATTTCCACACGTAAAAAAAAAAAAAAAAAAAAGGGTTTGTGTGGGGTGCTAGCTAGAAAACCTCCCCGTGGTGCACCCTGGAAACGCTGGCGATGGTACTGTTTCCTCCTTGTCCTCTTGGAGGAGAGGATTATCGCCAGCGGCCAATATTCTAGCAGAAGAGGCAGCCGTTCATCGGCTCTCGGGCAAGGCCTGGTCCAGCAGGGTGGGCGTGTCTGCCGATTGCCCTGCTGGCTCTTCGCTCTTCGGAGCATGGAGGAGGAAACCTCGGTAAAAAACCTGATGGCGGGGCCCTGTAGGGGCCACAGTTTTCTCCGCTGACAGCGGTGGAGAAAGGAGGACGGGCTCGGCGTGTACTCACACTACCACCGAGCAGGCAGGGGGACGTAGTCTCCCTGTCAACCGTCGGCATATCGTAATCCCGAGAAGAGCGCTGTGGTTAAGTCTCGCGGCTCTGATCGGGGGCGAGGGTCTTGGCTTAACCGCCCGGACCGCGAGGAAGATAACCTCTCTAAAAAATTCCCCGAATCCCGTGTTCTGGTGCGTGGCCAGGGGATGCATGGCTGATGGGAAGTTCAGTCGCGAGCGCACTCCAAGCCGAGGTACCTGCGGACCCCTCGGTTGGGTTAAAAACTTACGCTTGCCCGGGTAATGGGGGATCTCTGCCCGGGTGGACCTTTAGTTCTCCCCCACTCGTGGGACTTATTATGGAAGATTTTCAGAAACCAAAAAAAACGATCGGAACCAAGCAAATAACGAAAAAGGCAAGCCTAACGGAAAAGGAAGCACAGCGAAGGAAGGAAAAGCAGAACAGTGGAGCGGATGGGTCGTCCACTGAGGGTGAGGTGGCGTCGGGAACGCCTATCTCGATGGGGCTCCCAGAAGTCAGTCTGACGCTGGTCTCTGGGAGCCGAAGAGCATCAGATCGGCTGCGTTCCGGATCCGCCGCTTCGTCGGATGGCGCGGAGGCCATGGAGGCGGAGCGAAGCGACAGCCGAAAACGCGGACGCTCAGGGGACGTGGAAACCGACACGTCCGGCGAAATGATGCCACCAAAGGTGGCAAGCAGCCGCCGAGGGAGGGCACGCAAAACGGCCCCGGTCTCGACCCCGTCAGGCTCCGCGTTCTCAAACGCGGAGTCCTACAGGAGCGTACGAGTGGACGGCGAGGCCGTAGCGGAGGAGGAGATCGCGGATCTCCTGCTCAAGGTTCGGGAGCCGGTGGGGGGAAATGCCCCCCAGGCTCCCGTGTCCGTGCAGGAGAGGGCGAAAGAGGCGGTGGCCGTCATCGACAAGGTGGCCACCAAATCCGTGAACCTTAAGGGCTCGTTTGTGAGGGCCCTTAAGGACTCCTCCTCCGCTTTGTCGGAGGTCGTGGAGGGCCTAGTGAGCGACGTATCGCGCCTACAAGTGGCCAACGAGAAGCTGACGGAGCGGGTGAACGAGCTGAGCGCTCAGTTCGCCCGCTTCCAGGCGAACCTCCCCGAGCGGGAAGCCCCGTCCGCGTCCCAGCCTGCCCCTACCACCAACTCAGGGGCATTTGACTCCCAACTGCGAGAAATCCTCATCGCAGTTGGGAATATGCTGGACGGACGCCTGGCTGGCCTGGAGGCGAGACTGCCCCCTGCGCCGATTATGCGCCCCCCGCTCGCGTCGGCACAGCGGCCTAAGGCCGCCGCTCCGACCGCGCTCCCCGTTGTGGGAGGCCGCGTTTCTTACGCGGCGGCGGCGTCTGCCCCTACTCCATCGGCTCCCCAAAAGCCGAGGAGGGGGGCCAAGGCACCGGCCCAGGCGCCGGCCAAGGCACCGGCCCAGGCGCCGGCCAAGGCGCCGTCCCAGGCGCCGGCCAAGGCGCAGGCCAAAGTGCCGGCCAAGACGGGGCCTAAAACGGCGCCGAGGAGCGGAGTGGCATTCCCTCCGCTCCCCACTCCGACACCCCTGCCGGGCCCCTCCGCACCTGCCCCCTCCAACGAGGGTTGGCAGGAGGCGAGGGGCTCCAAGAAGTCCCGAAGGCGGGCCAAAAAGGCTGCCAAAAAAGCAGCCCAAGCCCAGCCTTCGCCACCGGTGGCAACGGCCTCCACAAAGAGGCCGCGGAAGCTGCAGCCGCCCAAAACCGCGGCTGTAGTGGTGACCGTGTCCCCGGAGGCGGCGGACGGCGGGCTGTCCTACGCGGCCGTCTTCAAAAAGGCCCGGGACAGCCTCGCCAACGATTTTGGAACGGTGGGGGTCAGGATGCGCCTCGCCCAGACGGGAGCTCGAGTCCTCGAGTTCCCTGGGGCTGAAGGCGCAAAGACGGCGGACACGTTTGCCGAGAAGCTGCGGGGACTCTTTACAGCTACGGATGGTGTAAAGATCGCCAGGCCTACTAAGTGCGCAGAGCTGCGCATCTCGGGCCTGGACGACTCCGTAACGGCCGAAGATATCCGCGCTGTAATCCGGGAGAAGACGGGGTGCAGCGCGGACAACGTCAGGGTCGGCACCATCCGCCCCGGTCCAGGAGGGCTTGGCGCCGTGTGGGTCAGCTGTCCCGTAGCGTCGGCCAAAGTATTGGCCGACGCCGGCAGGCTGCTCGTCGGTTTCGTGAGCGCCAGGATCACAGTCCTGGCGGCGAGACCGATGAGGTGCTACAAATGCCTAGCATCGGGACACACGCGCGTCAAGTGCGACAGCTGTTTTGACTGCGGCGGACTGTGTTTCCGCTGCGGTCAACCGGGGCATAAGGCGGCAGAATGCTCTGCCGCCCCTCACTGCCCAGTGTGTGCGGCGGGCAATAAGCCCGCCAATCACCAGATGGGGCAGAGAGGCTGCAAGCCTCCCCGCAGTTCTCGGCAGACGTCAGGGGCTAGCCAGTCGACCCAGGCTACCCCCGACGTCAATATTGCGTCGACGTCGTCGCCCATGGAGGAGGTTGTAGAGACGATCCAGTAATGGATCAAGTCTCCAACCTCCTGGTCCAGACGAACCTGAACCACTGTGCCGCGGCGCAGGATCTTTTCCTGCAAACCATGGCACAGTGGTCGATAGGTGTTGCCGTAGTCGCGGAGCCCTATTCTGTCCCTCCCCGTCCAAACTGGATGGGTGACTGGGACGGCTCCGTGGCAGTCGTCGGTTCCACGACGGCTCATTCCCCGCCCTTGTCGCTAAGAGACAAGGGCACTGGATATGTTGCCGTCGAGTGGGGGGGGATCACCATATATGGTGTCTATTTCTCCCCCAACCGGAGTTTGAACGACTTCGAGGTTTTCCTAACCAGTTTGGAGACCTCGATACGGCGACTAGCGTCTGGGCACGTCCTTGTGCTGGGGGACTTCAACGCAAAGTCCATTGCGTGGGGTTCCCCCAGGACGGACGCCAGGGGCGAGGCCGTAGAGGAGTGGGCGGCCTCGGTGGGCCTCTGTCTCCTAAACAGAGGCTCCACCAACACGTGCGTGCGACAGCAGGGGGGGTCGATAGTGGACCTTTCGTTCGCTACCCCTGCCCTCGCCGCACGAGTAAGGAACTGGTGTGTCCTGGAAGAGGTTGAGACGCTCTCGGATCACCTGTATATCCGATTTGAGCTCTCCCGGACCCAGGACTCCAGTAGGGGTCACGTGGCGCGGCGTTTATCCCGCTTTCCGCGGTGGGCTGTTGCCAGGCTGAACCGGGACCTACTAGAGGAGGCAGCCATAATTCACTCGTGGCTGTCTCCTCAGGCTCCGACCGAGGAGGTCGACGTGGGGGCTGGCCGCTTTCGCGATGCGATTACGCATGTATGCGATGCGGCCATGCCCCGCGTTCGAGGTCGTCGGCCTCCAAGGAAGGAGGTCTACTGGTGGTCCCAGGAGCTGGCGGACCTCCGTGCGGCCTGTACACGTGCCCGGAGGTCCTACACGCGCAGTCGGCGGCGTCACCGTGGAGACGGTGAGGAGGAACGGCTTCATGAGGAGTACCGACGGGCGCGGAACACTCTGAAGCTGGCCATTAGCCGCGCCAAAGAAGAAAAAAGACAGGAGATGCTGGAGGGTCTTAATCGTGACCCCTGGGGTCGCCCTTACCGCGCGGTGCGACAAAAGCTCCGCGCGTCGGGCCCCCCCCTTACGGAGACTCTCCAGCCCAGCTTCCTGCGAGAAGTGGTTGAGGGCCTTTTCCCGCAACGAGCGGAACACACTCCCCCGGCGATGGCCTCCTTGGCCGGAGACGACGGGGAGCACGGGGAGGAAAATGTTCCGCCCGTCCGGGATTCGGAGGTAGGAGCGGCTGTTCTACGGATCCGTTCCAAGAACACCGCCCCTGGGCCAGACGGGGTACCGGCCCGAGTGCTGGCCCTGGCCCTCAACCACTTGGCAGACCGCCTCGGGGAGGTGTTCGACGCTAGCTTGGCGTCGGGACGCTTCCCTGAGTGCTGGAAGAGCGGGAAGCTGGTCCTATTGAGGAAGCCGGGACGGCCTGCCGATTCGGTCGCGGCCTATAGGCCCATCGTGCTGCTGGACGAGGCGGGCAAATTGTTTGAGAGGGTTCTTTCTGTCCGCATCGTCCGGCACCTCTGCGAGGTGGGCCCCGATCTGTCGGACGCCCAATTTGGTTTTCGGGCGGGGCGTTCGACAGTCGACGCTGTGTTGCGCCTGAGGGCCGTGACCGAAGAGGCCGTGAGCTGTGGCGGCGTGCTGTTGGCGGTGTCATTGGACATCGCCAACGCATTCAATAGTCTGCCATTCAGCTGCATCAGGGAAGCACTCCACTATCATGGGGTGCCAAAGTACCTGAGGCGGCTGGTGGCAGACTATTTAGAGGAGCGTACCGTCGTGTACGAGGACCGAGAAGGTAATTTGAGGAGTCGGCCCATGTCGTGCGGTGTTCCACAGGGGTCTGTTCTTGGACCCCTCTTGTGGAACATAGGGTACGACTGGGCCCTTCGCGCCGATTTCCCCCCCGGGCTTGGTGTAATCTGTTACGCAGACGATACCTTGGTGACAGCCCGGGGGGCAAACTTCCAAGAGGCGGCGCGCCTGGCCACAGGGGGAGTCTCCCTGGTGGTCGGGCGCATTGAGGCGCTGGGCTTACGGGTGGCCCTAGATAAGACGGAGGCCCTGTTATTTCATGGGCCCCGTCGTGGTCCACCCCCTGGCGCCTCCATCGTGGTCAACTCGGTCCTCGTACCGGTTCGGGCCCAGATGAAATATCTGGGCCTGATCCTCGACGGGAGGTGGCTCTTCGACGAGCACTTCCGACAGCTTGCTCCAAAGCTGGTCGGCGCTGCGTCTGCCCTAGGGCGACTTTTGCCCAATATGGGTGGACCCAGCGTCGCGACAAGACGGCTGTACACGGGGGTTGTCCGGTCAATGGCACTGTACGGTGCACCGGTGTGGGCGGCGGCTCTGACCGCCCAGAATAGGGTACGCCTCTGGCGCCCTCAGAGGGTAATGGCGGTCAGAGCCATACGCGGTTACCGCACCGTTTCGACGGAGGTGGCGTGCGCGTTGGCCGGAACTCCCCCGTGGGATTTGGAGGCGGAAGTGCTCGCCCAAGTTTATCGGCGAGTGGCTGACTACCGGGCGGAGAGCGGATTTCGCCCTCCGCCCGAGGATGTGCGCGAGTGGCGCGAAGCCGCTCGCCGAGCCACGATGGCTCGTTGGTCGTTCCGGCTGGAGACTCCACGCGCTGGCTTCGCCGCCGTGGAGGCTCTCCAGCCGGTCATCGCCGAGTGGGCAGGGCGGCAGCACGGGACCCTTTCCTTCCGACTGACGCAGGTGCTTTCCGGGCACGGTTGCTTCGGAAAGTACCTGCACACGGTCGCTAGGAGGGAACTGAGTCCCGCCTGCCACCACTGCGACTGCAGTGAGGACTCGGCCCAGCACACGCTGGCGGTCTGCCCCGCATGGGCGGCGCAGCGCCGGGCCCTCACTGCAGTCATCGGAGTGGATCTCTCGCTACCGGCCGTAGTACGCTCCATGGCCGGTAGCGACAGTTGTTTTACCGCGGTCGCAACCTTCTGCGAGGTAGTAATCTCGCGGAAGGAGGCGGCGGAGAGGGCCCGGGAGGACGACCTGCACTCGGACCCGATCCGCCGCCGGCGAACCGGGCGGCGGAGGCCCGCCTACCACAGCCTCATGCCGCCCTGAGTGTGGCCGCGGGTGGACGGGGTGGGTTTCCCCTCCACCCGCATTAGTTGGCCAGCCGCGAGGGGGCGGCGTCCGCGTGTGCCGGACGTCGCCTAAAGAGAGGAACATCTACATTGAGACGGAGCCCGCACCAGGAGCGGGCTGGCGCTAGGAGGGGTCCGGATGTCTTAACAACAGCTGTTCCCGGATCCCTCCTGTTACAGGCGCAGAGTGGCACACCGTGTGGTTTTAGTCGGTCCGAGTCCGACACACCACCCCGCCGCAAACCCCGGAGGGGTGACGGTCCGAGGGGATTTCCACACGTTAAAAAAAAAAAAAAAAAAAAAAGGGTTTGTGTCAAGTTTTCCTTCTCTTAGCAGTGCTATTGCCTGAGTAGTTTTTCACTAAGTCGTCTCTTACGATACCCAAGGGATGAATAGGGGTGGTGACACTCAGTATTCTTAATCCGTCACCACACGGAGAGCTCTTGCTGTAAAACACTATGTTGAAATATACTATAGAACACCTATTCTGACATGCAGAAACCTTGGCACAATGAAGAGGTTTTCATTACAACAGGGATATTTCCGTACGCCAAAAATGTTATGCACAGTTAAAACTTCTATTAGTTAGTAATTAGGAATAGTGGAAACGGCTCATTTATTAAACACTTGGCACTAGAAGCGTCGCCATTACTACGACTTTCAAATGCCCACTGGCGATGACAATAGTGTATTTAGCAGCTTGAGAGATACACAGTAATAATCTGGTATAAATGATGATGAATAATCTATACTAATATTATAAAGCTGAAGAGTTTGTTTGTTTGTTTGAACGCACTAATCTCAGGAACTACTGGTCCGATTTGAAAAATTCTTTCAGTGTTAGATAGCCCATTTATCGAGGAAGGCTATAGGCTATATATCCTCACGCTAAGACCAATAGAAGCGAAACACCAATGAAGAATGTTTCAAAAACGGAGAAAATTTATTACTATTGAGAGACGCAGACGAAGTTGCGCGGGTCAGCTAGTAATGTATAAATAACATGAAGTACTAGATATTGTAACATACTTTGACCACCGAATCGAAAGTACAATTTCTTATTTAAATTAAAGAACATTATCAGTAAACGTAAGAGATGAGACGACCGGATGGCGTAGTGGTTTATGAACGGACTGCTATTCCAAAGGTCGTGGGTTCGATTCCCGCTCAAGTCAAACATTTGTGTGCATGAACATTTAATGTTTGATTTGGTCTGGGTGTTTCTATGTATAATAAGTATGTATTTACAAAAAAAAAGTATATATATATTTATATCAGCTGTCTAGTAGCCATAGTACAAGCTCTGCTTAGTTTGGGACTAGATGGTGATGTGTGAATGTGGTAGAATATTATTATTATTATATGTGTATCCGTAATAGATAGAATTACCGCATCTACAAAACTCCAAAATCACTTGGATGAGATTGAAGCATGGCTGAAAAAATGGAGAATTAAAGTTAGTGCTGCTAAGTCAATCCACATTACCTTCAGTCTCAGAAGAGAAGACTGCCCACCTGTGAAACTTGGCGATGAAATTCTGCCACAGAAAAATGTCGTAAAGTACCTAGGTATGCACATCGATAGAAGACTTACCTGGCGTGAACATATTAAAACCAAAAGAGACCAGGCGAAAAGAAAACTCAAAGACATGCACTGGCTTATAGGCAGACAGTCGTCACTTAGCTTGGAAAATAAACTCCTTATCTATAAATCCATCCTGAAACCTATCTGGACGTATGGGATAGAGCTTTGGGAATCAGCAAGCCATTCCAATATTGAAATACTGCAACGCTTCCAAAATAAAGCATTGAAAAATCTAAGTGGTGCACCTTGGTACACAAGGAATACTGAAGTGCATGAGTATTTACAATTACCAACAGTTAAGGAGGTTATAGAAAAGTCCTACAAAAACTATAAAGAAAGACTCCAACAACACAAAAATGAACTAGCTGTGACACTACTAGAGTCCTCTGAGTCTACATATAGACTCAAAAGAAAGCGAATAGCGTCAGTATAATTCTGACAAATATGGAGATGACACATCACAGGATGTGAAGAATCTCGAACTGACTCCACGACGTTCAAATCTGATTAAAGCTCAAAGGGCTGATTGCAGATATAAAAAAGAAAAAAAAAAAAATTGTATCCGTTCCGTCTCACTAGCATAATAAATGTCAGTGGCGAACGTATGTGGATGTTGCTACAACTACCTTTTTGTCTGCTATTCAGTAAATATACCTATGTTATAATAAAGGCTTTTATTATATTCTCGAGCTTCTCAAGAATATGTATTTTGCATTCTCGTACCTCTAAAGATATGTGAAAATATTGGATTTCAGTCAAATCAATCAAATAAGTAGTGCATTGTGTTTGCAAACACTCATTTGCACTATTAATAATCGCGAGTAGTTGGCTAATCGTAAAGAATTTGGCCGCACTAACCGTTATTCGGTCAAGAGTACATTGTTACTCTAGTATTGAATTTATTGGACAAATTGAGCTTTCATTGCCTCATTTCATTGCCCATCTCATGGTAAGCAGTCACCATCCTAACTTTATGTTATAAAATGTGAAGTTGTTTGTTTGCTACGTTTTCTCGTCTTAACTACTCCATCGATAAATATGGAATTTAATATACACGTTTGCCTATACCTGTAGGATATATTTTCTATAGTTAACCTTATCCTCCACTTCAACTGAAATACAATATTATGAAAATAATACTGGTTTATTAGCAGTGGATACTTAGTGAGTTACATACATACATGCCTATATTTAAGGAGTTGACAGAGACGTATAAAATGCTCACATTTCACTAACTATAAATTAGTCATATTTTGCAAAATAGGTATTAAGCCTAATATTGTCTTAAGGAATAACTGTAAACTTGTGATGGAAATTATTGCTATTTTTAAATCATAATATAATGATAAAATGATTTGTTTAGACACTGCGATTACACCTGTGATAAATCACTACTGAGGTTTGGTCATAAACAAACACAAATGCCACCAAAAACTTAGGCAAAGAAAAAAACATTTTTATTATTAGACTACAACCCTTCTTTTTATTTTATTTATATCTTTATAATCATAATATCATATGACCTTTATAACCATTATCGTAAATGGCAGTGGTTTTCCTACATTCGTTACATACTCGTATGTGATCATATGATTTATAAATCATACTTTTAATTTAAACAGGTGAATGTGACTTTATTCCATCCCTACTGTGAACTTACAAACACACATGAAACGCACACAAAGAATACCCAGACTTATAAAAAAATTGTGGATCACACAACACTCAGGGCAGTAGGTGAGCACTTAAAGCACTGTACGCCACCCGTGCAGTCCCCTTGTAAATACCATGCCACGAATTCGAACAGTACCCGTTTCCGTAACAAGAGGCTCGTGGCTAAGTGGTAACCGAGTAGGTGCTGCAAAGTTAAGCAATCCTAGCCAGGTCAGTCTATGGATGGGTGGCCATTCTTAACACATTGAGACCCCTCCGTGCTTCGGGGACCACGTTAAGTCGTCGGTTCCGGTTGCTATACGAAGATCTGTGGTAATCGTTAAAGTGTGCCAACAGTCTTTCTACAGAACTTCGATATCGCTTAGTACTTGGGTTGTGGAGGTCTAATGCAAGTCGCTCCTCGTAGAAAATCGAAGTCCAGCCGTATCGAAGTAGACTTAAAGCCGACCCTAACCAAGTGTGGGAAAAAGCTTCGGAGAAAGAGACCCTGTTGTCGTAACATATTATATATTATAAATATTATCTAGACTATTTTGAAGTAGGTAGTTCCTTAAGACACAATGCCTTATCTCCCATTTGTAAGTATTTCAAACACACCTGTAAATATGAACATTTTTCTTCTGACCAACCCTGTAGATACGGTCTTGTGCCTGTTCTTCAAGCTGAGGGTTCCAGTGAGGGTCAAGCAGCAGCAGGTGATTCGCACCACATAAGTTGAGGCCCACGCCGCCCGCGCATAGAGAGAGTAGCATTACCTACATAACATAAAATGAGTTTTTGTTTTTTTACATTTTTAAGTTTGCACCGATTAAATTATTTGTATGTAACAAAAATGGTGGTGTTTGAAAAATTTATGTTTCTCTAATCAACTTAAAAATGGATCTAGTTTCTAAATTCGGTTCTATTTATTTATGTTTGTTACCTGAGAATTCCATTATTAATTAACCGAATTAAACCAAATTAAATAATAATAATTATTTATTTATACAAAGAGTACATCATCATCATCAACAGCCTATGATAGTCCACTGCTGGACATAGGCCTCTCCTCTGAAAGGAGGATTTGGTCTACTATACCACGCTGGCCAGACGGGTTGGTATAGAGTTTGTTTCAAGTTTTCCTTCTCCTTGCAGTGCCGTTGTCTTGCGTAGTTTTCTCCCTTAGTCGACTTTTACGACACCCACGGGATGAATAGGGGTGGTGACATTACGTATTCTTAATCCGTTAATTATTTATAATAAATGGTTCTCTAAAATACTATTTTGATACTCCGGAAGAATATCCTTCTGAACAATTAGATTATTTAGAGTACGTAATATTTTAATCAGGCTAATTGACGTTCGAATAGCTTAGCTCGACCTGTCTTTAAAACCCATGTATGTTTTAGGTAGATACACTTTGCTGCGTGGTGTGTGCACGTACCTTAACATCGGAGTTGTGATCGTTGAGCGCGTTGATGAGCGGCGGGCGCGCGGGCACGGGCACGCTGCCGCTCAGCGTGACGCTGCGCACGCGCACCTTCCGCAGCTCCGCCTCCACCAGCCGCAGCACCGACGTCCACTGCGACACCACCACGGCCTTGTCACCTGGACACGACGTACGAAGCGCCGGCAGACCGATCCATTACTTTAGTGATTAAATAAACCAGGCAGATGGAGGATGCTTTTACTTTGGAATGTTAATTACATTTTTTTAAATATATTATTGTTTTTAAAATACACTACAAATGTAATCTTAAAAGTCATTTATTGTGATATCTTACTATGAAGTTTATGCTGTATGTGTAATTCTTACGAATCACATCACATCAACAGCTTTTAATAGTCTACTGCTGGACATAGGCTTTTTTTTTTTTTTTTTTTTTTCCGTGCGGAAATCCCCTCGGATACCACCTGTCGGTGGCATGTCGGACTCGAACCGACTAAAACCGCACGCCTTCGCCGGGTACTAATAGCCGGGGAACCAGGTATACCCTAGAAAGGAAGTCCCTGGTGCCCCGACATACCTCGGGTCATCTACAGACGAGTGGACGACCCCCCCCCGTGTGGGAACCCCATGTTCCCTGTGCTCCCTGGAAGCGAGCGCGCTTCGCAACGCGCTCACCGTCACCCCGGCCTGCTTCTGCTAGGGTGACAGATGGGCTGGACATAGGCCTCTCCTTAGAAAGGAGGTTTTGGCCTACTATACCACGCTGGCCAGACGGGTTGGTATAGGGTTTGTGTCAAGTTTTCCTCCTCTCTGCAGTGCTGTTGTCCTGCGTAGTTTGCTCCCTTAGTCGCCTCTTACGACACCCACAGGATGAACAGGGGTGGTGACATTCCGTATTCTTAATCCGTCACTACACGAATTTTTAGGAGTAATTGATTTGAATCACCTTTGTTAACAAAAACATCGTTTTTGAGACAGTCCATCACGGCGCTAATCTTTGAAGACAGTCGTGTAAGTTCAAATACTGGGTTGTTGGGAGACAACACTGAACGAATGGCTTCGGCTGCAGTGGTGCCTTCCTGGGCTGGGCCATCAGGTTCCTCTTCATTATCAGAGTTGTTATTTTTACTCTGTGAAAGGTGCTGGTAGATTCATAAAGATGTAGGTATTGTGACGTAATGTTATTTTACCACAGTAACATTATTTTAAAAACTTATTCAATTCTCATTTTGATCAATAATAGTTAAGAAGTATCCCTGCTTAATAAATAACGTCGGTTCTGACATTCAATTTATTTTTAAAATACCAAATAAATTAAGTAACATGAAGATACGAAATGATTCACATTTACTATGTAAATTTCACTATTTTACAGCAGCAACTTCAGACGAGTGCATCATCTCACCATGGAATATTAGTATATTTTTAAAAGCTCTCCTGGACTCGTCACCTGCCAACAGCCTGGAGGGAGGCTGTTTTACCTTAGAGTCTCTTACCTTTCTCCTAGAGCGGGAGTCATCTAGGGAGAGTTTGTTGAGCTCAGCGAGCAGGTCCTGTCCAGCAGGGTCCTCCTGCACGTCGGCCGCGCTCTCCTCGTCCAGCATAGCGGCGATCAGACCGCAGTGACAACACACTTGACGCAACCGCAGGAGAAGTACCAAGATCTCGTGGGACTTCACTGGCTTAGCTCCTGTCATACGATATCACCCAATTTATCTACCGTATCTTTTTTTTTTTGTAATAATACATCGAAAGGACACTGTTCAATAGCGTCTTTTCGATTAATAATTACAGCAGGATAAATTACAGACAGTTTGTAATCATTTCATTTTTTTATATCGTAATCAGGACTTAAATCAGGACTTATTAAAATACATTAGGTCACCCTACGATTTCAATCGGATTTACATTGCAAATCGTCACTCATGCCAATTATACCAATATCAATGAAATTCGATCGAAAAGTCGGGTGTTGTACCTCTTAATTTAGCGCGTATAAAACCCCGATTTACACATCACTGTTCCGAAAACCGGAGCAAGTTGGTTATAAACATTGACAGACAAAGATTACCGCTTAACAGTAAGTACGCCGTGTTCTTAATTACTAAGACCAAAATAATATTTTTCTGTTGTATTTTAGTGCTATTTTATTTCTAAGGACAAAATCACTGTGACCTATGGCGGTTTGATCAAAGTACGGATGACACATACCCGATGCTGATTTTGTAATCAAATACTTCATTAGAAGAACTTAACACTATGGTCAGTTAAAAAAAACCGTTGCAGATAGGTATCTCTACATTTTTCTCTTTACCTTGCAGTGCAATCATCTTCTTATGCATCTTATCGTAGGCGCTGTCCTTCTTAACAGAAGTGAAACCTTGCGCGTCCGCGGTCTTCTCCGCCCGCTGGTGGAGAAACTGGGCGAATAACGTCTTGGAGAATACGAGCACCTGCAGAGATAATAGTACGTTATTGATACAATTTTTATTGTGCATAAACAAATAAAGACCAGGCGAAGTATTGTCACAGAATTACTGAATAACGGTTTGAGTATATTATTGACTATTCTTTATTTTATTGAAACTAATGGTGAATGCAAAATTTCAGCATAGTCAGCTGAGGATAAGTACTTTAAAATTCTTTTGCAAGGGTTTTTATTTAAATGATAATAAAAGTGACCGCAAGTAAAGTACATTTAGTGTGCAATTACGATTAAAATAAATATATTATTATTATAAATAAATAAATATATTAAAGTTGGGATTGAAATTTAGATAGTCTTATTCTTGGGAGTCACAAGAGAGGAGGTATTGATTTTCATAATACTTGCCAAAATATTTATAATTCTTAATTTGTCTCTCTGTAAATAGAAACTCTTTGAGAATGACAAATGAAGGTTGTCATTGCCATGACAATGGACACTTTGTAATGTACAGCTATGTATGTAATGCACAATTTCTAATCAAGTTTAATTTACCTTAAAATAGTGATATCAGCAAAGAAGATACAAGTTTTGTGGCAGATCTTCAACATAGGTAAGTCAAAAGAAAAAGACCTAAAATACTTCCTTGTGGCACTCTAAAGTGACTGTTGCGCATTGGAGTTATTATCTACAATAGTATTGATTAGTGTCAATTTCAGTTATTCCAGTTATCTGAGTTCTTTTTGCTAGATATGATTTAAATCGTTCTAGTGCTCTGGAGTTCTTATGCCACTTTTACAATTTATTAATAAAAGCAGAATGAAAAACTAAATCAAAGGTCTTACTCAAGCCTAAAAATAGCACTAAGATTTTGATTTATGTATATTTGCAACTGACTTATGTAAGTTAAGCAATGTTGATAAAGTGGATTTGTAAAACGATTTTTTGTTCTGTTGTAAGACCAAAACTTTTCAAGAAAGAGACTACCTTCTTATAAACAGGTATTAATAAGCTTCGATAGTCTATGGAGTAATGTTTTCGGACTGTAATTTTTTTGTTTTTTTATGTGCATAATGGTTTTATGAGAAATATTTTTAGTTAATTTGGAAAATATCATTTAAGATAAAAATACTGTTGAAAAAAAACTGTAAAAAAAACTTGATAAATAATTCGTTACCTTCTGGTAGACATTCATTTCAGCTTGTGATAATGAAACATGTTTTTGGTGAGCAGTACGCTCGGGCAGACAGTCCAGCTGTCCCTTCTGTTGCAGTTGCACTTTCGTTCGTCTCAGCAACAAGCATTGCATTATAGTGTTCATGCGTTCCTGCCCGCCGAGACTCTTGTTGTCTATCCATTTCTTCCACATCTAAGCGGGACAGAAACAGACGTCTAAATTAGAGGTAGGGACGTACCGACACCGTGTCATACGGCGCAGTAGAAATTTTACAAAAGTTAAAATGAACGTGACGGTGTCGACATTTAAAACATTTCAAAATGGCAGAGTGAAGTTTTAGAAAACGACGTGTAGAAAGATGACGCCAGAGGCGGACTCACGGTGAGGTCGTCGAAGGGCGAGCAGCGCAGGAACTTGAGCAGCGCGAAGAGGTCGAGGTCCTTGTTCTGCACGGGCGTGCCCGTGAGGCACCAGCGGCGCGCCGAGCGCAGCGCGCACACGGCGCCGCACGTGGCCGACTTGTGGTTGCGCACGATGTGCGCCTCGTCCAGGATCGCGCGCCGCCACGCCACGCGCATCAGCACGCCGTTCTGACACAACGCTCACGGTATAGCTACCATACCACCACGCACCTCACTAGATGATAAGTGACTCCCTTCGTAGAAATAGAGGAAGGGGATCTCCGGCAATTTTATACATTGATATTTAAATAAATATTAAAATATGTATTAATGAATTGTTTTAATAAAAAAAACCATCTTGCGCCCATTCTTTCAACCGAGGAGGGTTGAAAGAATGGACGCGAGATGATCTTTCGAAACTTCGGCTACGGCTGAACTTCGAAATTTTACGTGGAGGGACTGCCACCAGACCTCTACAACCCAAATATTGAACGATATCGAAATTCTGGATCATGACTTGTCGGACTTTTTAGAGACCCATAACAACTGTCACAGATGAGCGTATGGCAACCGAGACCGACGGCTTAACGTGCCCCCGAGGCAGAGAGAGGTCTCCATGTGTTGACCCAACCACAGCTTAACCTGACTAGGATTACTTAACTTTGTAATGTGTTAACCTACTCGACTACCTAAACTTAAATATAACACTTTGCAATCGTTTGTTTACAGTTAATGTTTTGTATGTTATAGTTAAAACGCCGTAAGCTTGGCCCTCCTGATGGTTTGGGGGACGCGGGGCGGGGGTGCATTCAACCAATTAGCTAGTGCGTCGCTGTCCGCCGGCAGTGACTGACGTGAAAGCATGGCTGTGCGTGTTATTTTCCTTAAGACTGCTACACACAGTATTATTTTGCAACATGGATAATCTGCCAACTCTGCGTCACAAAAAGATTAAAAAACTTGAAGTTCGGCTTACAGAGGTTCTACTGTTAAAGTTCTAATAAAGAATATTTATTATTTTACTTAATTTTTAAATTGTATCTGAATATAATTTACATGATGAAGATAAGGTGATTTTATTAAAATTATGTTACAGTATTAAATTTTACAATTAATCATAAAAACTTACAATACACTGACATTATAATACATGGAAATAAATTAGATTTTTATAACATCGTGTGTAGATTAAATCTCAAACAAATAAATCTGAAGATATCGAGTTAGTACATCGTGTCATAGCCGTATAGCCGAGCGCATCACCCGCCCCGCGTCCCGCAAACCATCAGGAGGGCCAAGCTTACGGCGGTTTAACTATAATACTTTAGATTTCGACATGTCACGACGCTTAAGAAACTAGCCACAATTTCACGTTTCGACAACCTTCTCCTTTCTTAACAAGTGACGTAATTTATGGATGGCCGTTAATTACAGGTATGACATGTTCTCAAAAGAAAAAACCTGACAGTTCTATTATTTCATACTGACTTAGTCGATCAAGAAAATAAACGATGTGTATATTTTTATAGTTACAATTGGTAGCCAAAATAAACGATACAGTTCCGGTAATTGATGAGGAACGAAAGCACCATTTAGCAAATTATTTGGCACAGCAGTTGAACGCCACGAGCCAAGTTCAACGAAATTGCATTCTGCAATTGCAAAAATGCATTCTGAAACACTGTTAATTGTTATCATATTTTTTGATTTGTTACATCTTTCTGTGAAAGTGATTTCGTGGAAAAGGACGGAAATGTTGTGTGTTGATATTTATTTAAGAATTTGAAATTCATTATTTGTATTAAAGTCAGTTCAGTTTTTTTGGATTGCAATTAACTTATATTTTTAACATGAAAATTATTGTATTGTACAAATTGCTGCAAAAATAACGTTTTACGTAATTAAACAATAGGGAACTTAGTAATTATTAATTAGCCTTAGAAACTCAGGGCGAATGAAATGATTTTTTCAAATCCCCTCCTACTCCCCAGTAGTATATGCCCTGAACGTGTCACGTAGTATGGGTATGTTCCCTAACGCGGTACCTTTTCGTTGTCCCTCTGCAGTATGTTGTAGGTGGTGCAGACGAGGTCGTAGGTGGCGAGGCGGGCGGGCTGCGTGGCGCGCGAGGGCCCGTGGTGCAGGCACACGGACAGCGCGTGGGGGCGGCAGTGCTTGGCCACCTCGCCGCCCCACTGCTGCATCAGCGACGCCGGGCACACCACCAGCGTGCCGCCGCGGACCACCGCTAAGGGAGCACATTTTATAAGGCGTTTCATCCAGCAATAACTCTTGGCGAGTGCTTTTTTCTGGATAAAAGGCCCACTTTTCAAGTGAAAACCAGTTAACAGAGAACGGATATTCAAAATTACAATACAGAAATAAATGATTTAAATGTTCTAAATTAAAATAAATATTTTTCACATCACACGTCAACAGCTGCTAATAGTTCACTGCTAGACATGGGCCTCTCCTTAGAAAGGTGGTTAAATATTTACATACATATATGGCCACAAAACTAACGCAATTTTAATCTAAACACTTAATTAAAGACTGGTTATGTGCGTATCGAGTCAAGTATTGGGTTTCCTAGTTTATTACTATCCTATTTGAAACAAGTAACAATGTCCTGTATGTGTTTATTTTAAGGATTTTGTAATCAATTTAACAACTCATCCAACTCATAAGATATGCAGCCCATAACATGAACCTTATTTTTCTTTCTGTGCGGAAATCCCCTCGGATTCCACTTACCGATAGGAATGTCGGACTCGAACCGACTAAAGCCATCTCAGATACCAGTAGTCGGTGAACCAGGTATACCTTAGAAAGGAAATCCCTGCTGCCCCGACGTCCATAACATGTCCCTAACATCTTATATGCTAAGCAATTGTTACCTTTAACAAAACTAACAGTAACTCAATGATTGGTGATACTATTTAAATATTTACAAAATCTGTAGAATATTTTTATTTTCACTATCTTTATTATTTGTAACATCATTAGTGTTGATATCAAAATACTAACTCTTGCTTTTAGTGGGATAGTCATCATCTTCGTCTTCGTCATCATCATCGATCTTGCCCTCCTTGTCGCCAGCAATCAAAGCTATCATGGTGATAGTCTTGCCAAGACCCATGTCATCCGCTGTGGACAAACGAACAATCATTATTAAGCTGTTCAATTTATGGTTTCTTTTTTTTAATACGGGAATTTTGGGTCTGTAATTTTCAAGCTTATCTTTGTAATTTTTTTTATACAGTGGGTTATTTATTACTGTCTTTAACGCGGTTGGGAATACGCCAGAGCAAATACACAAATTTATGATGTGACTGAGGTGTATTACAATGGAAGTAAATACAAACTTTATTACTTTAGTAGCTATATCATAGTGGCCAACATTATTTATATTTTTAAAAGTTTGTATTCCTCTCATAACGTCTTCTGGCATTACAGACATCATAAACATTGTGTAAGGATTATTAATCAATCAATGTCCCCAATCTTTTGTTTTTTATTACTATTTATATGATCAATGAAGCGATTGTTAAAGTAATTAGCAATATCTGTAGGGTCTCTTATAGTTTAATTATTTACTTTTATTTGTGATATAGGCTTACCGTAGCGCGCTTTGTTATTAATTAAAAAAAAACGAACTAGATCTGACTTTTTATTTACTCTCTGACTGCCAATTAAAGTTTCGCGCGATCATTGGTCAAATCAAATAGCGCGCGGTTTCCCGGCTTCCTGTTACACAGTTCCGTCTGTTTTTTGAGATGATAAATTATACACATCAACGACTTGTTACTACACTATTGTCGAACCATTTACTCTTAGTTGTTAGTTAGTCGTAGTTGTTAGTTTGGTAATTGTGTTTATCTTGGAGTATTGTTATTTTCTTTAAAAGTCCTTCCTTTCACCGAGCCTTTTTTCATAAACTAGGTTGGGGTCGGCTTTAAGTCTACTAGAAAAGCTCTGTAGAAAAACTGTTGTCGGATATTTTATGGGTCCAACTACCCGTAGTGATCGCTACAGATGTTCGTATAACAACTGGGACCGACGGCTTAACGTGGCACGGAAAGGGTCTAGATGTGTTTAAAATGGCCGCCCATCCATAGCCTGACCTGGCTAAGATTGCTTAACTTTGTAATATGTTAACCTACTCAGTTTTCACTTTTTTTACAGAGTGTTACACCTGTAGTTTTTTTTTACAGAGTATGGATTAAAAATATATTACAGCACAATTTATATAAAAATAATTAAACACTCTGTAAACAAATATTTGGAGATCTGGTACATACGTAATTGTCACATAAAATGCTTATCATTAATCATTAACTTTAAAAAGTATAATAGGTGTACATACCAAGTATTCCTGCCCTCGGCCTCTGTGTCTCTCGCCATCGAAGCCAGGCTAAGGCATGGAGCTGATGAGGTAACAGGGTGCTGGTTAAGCATTGTGGAGCTTTGTCCTTTTGGCTCTCTGCTGGACGAGAGCCAAGGGACTCGTACAGGTCACGGAGTCGGTCCAGGATCAGGTTACGTTCGGCCATGTGAGTGGCCATAGCTACGTAAAAACAAAATAAGTTTATATTACATGGTGCATATTTTACCTACTTCATTATTCTTTTGACACCATTGTAAAAAACTTTTTTTTTGTTTGTCACATATGGGTGGCTTGGCCATGGCTTGCAAATCCTACACTTTTACTACCAGTTACCGAAAATAAGGTATTTGGATAAACTAGCTTTTCCATGGTGAAAGTATTATTAAAATTAATTAATTATTTTAGAAACTCATAGACCAAACAGTTTTTTTTCTCTATACGATACTAGTACAGATTCACTTACCCTGCTTGCCAAACATGCGAGGTTGAACGGCATTGCTCGCCTTCTGAATATCTTCCCAAGATAGACCTTCCTTCTGGTCAAAGCCATCTCGAGCAATGTCAGCTGCGCTCGGATTGTCTGTTGGAACATGGGATATTTTTTTAACATGAGACTAGGATTGTTGAGTGGGCGTTAAGATTGTTCACCTATTATACCGACAGATTGGTTTATTTCATTGTAAATATGGAAACTAAGTGGGTCGCCTTGTAAACAATGAGACACAACCCATTTCTTAACCTGAAGTAGCATTTTGGACTAGTTTTATATGTTTATATGATTAACAAGACATATATTTTTAATATTGAGTGGTGAAGAATGCTCTGGACATTAATTCTGCCTTAGTACAAAAGTGCATAAAGTTGTACAAATAAACAAACCTATGAACGTCCAGTACATTTCAAGTCAGGCGGTGCTATTTTGAGTAGCTTTACCCTTTGCCCTACCTACAAATGTCGCAGAAGCACCTAACATCGGAATCAAAATAAACGATTTTTTGAAAGAAGAATCTGAATGATCTCACCTGGTTCCACGACCATATTGGCGACCTTGTCTCCTTGGACTCGCACCTGCTCCTCTAAATGAGTGAGGCGTTCGATTAATTTGCCCCCACCATCTGGCAATGTATCCACGTCCATTTCTTCGAGAAGATACTGCAAACAGAGTAAAATATTTTTTTTTTTTTTTAAGGACTACTTTTGATATTTAAATAGGTAGCTGTCGTGAGCAAAATTTGTTTCTGTGAGGGGTATATGTTGTCTCTAAGCACCAAATCCTTCTTTATTTCCTTGTGGCGTATTCCCTTCTATCGCTCTTTATCTACTTATGGTATTATTGCTCTAACAGCCAACCACATTAAGTAACACTTACCCTGATATTTTTGAGGTCTTCTTGAAGAGCATTAAGTTTCAAGAGTTCGGTTTCCCTGACGTGCTTCTTCACAAACACCACTTGCTGGTTCGGGTAACTAGGGGGCGCGAGATATTGTTTAATATTCTGCGATATCGGCCGTGTGCTCTCATCCTGTTTGGGTTTCGGGGACTTCTTGATACTAGTCGACTTCTTGATACTGGGTGACTTCTTCGGTTTAGGAGACTTCTCCTTAACCTGTCGAAGTTAATTTTTTATCATTTTAGAGGCTAGGGATTATCGTTTCTTTTTTGAACTCCACATACTGCCACTCTTATACTAGACAGAGATCCTTAATACTATAGGTACCAGAGTAATAGGTATATTATGTCGAGACAGAAAAAATGGTCGTATTTATTTATCTTGAGGGGGAATCGAATCATCGACCGGCGTAGCAGTCACAAGCTCTCAAAATTTTTCATATATAATTTGAACGAGGTATCTCTATATCACTAGTACTCTGAAAAGGTTAGATTAAAGGTTTGCTTCGATGGGTTACTCTTACCCTCCAAACAGCAGGAGATATTTAAACCTGTCAGGGTTCAAAAAATGGATGATTTTTTTTATACGTCTGAGCTAGCAGAAAAATATATTGCACCATGAAAGTATTTATTTGCTTTGGTAGGAACAAACTTATTCAAGTCAGCTTGACTCTCACAAGTAGTCACAAGAACCCTAGTAACTACTTTACGTTGCCGATTATCTCTGATATTGATCCTGGCGATTTATAGTTCACACTGGCCTACAGTGTAACGCGTAACCAGAGTAAGCCAGGTACAGCCCTCTGGTAGTCCATGAGTCTACGATCGCCGTTTCCTAAAATATTTTATTATTCCTAATCGTTTAACCTACATTTGTGACTTTTTTATCAGTATCTAAGTACGGACCCACAAGTGCTACACTATTCCTTCAATTTATGTAGTCTCGTCAGAAAACCGCCGAGCATTAAAGAAATCTGCTAAAACTTTACAGTCTTACACATTGCACGGACACATAAATAAAAATGACAAAGAAAATAATTAAACCATTTTCTAGTTAAACTGATAGATGATGATGAACAGTCATAAGTTACAATATTTCGTAGAATTAACCCCTCGAACATTTCAAAATATTATTAAAAACATACAATGTCATAACACGACGGGAATATCTCGAACGATTTCCATGTGAAAATTCAACTTGGAGTCTAAATATCGTTCTTAGTTTCAAAAGAAAAAAAGTGAGAAAAAAAGTTTCAAAAATAAAAGACAAAAGTACTACATGTAAAATAGTTTTTACTTACAACCGTCGGACTTTTAGACATGTTAGTTACTTATATGATTACATTCACTTAAATGCGTCAAAGAATATTTTCAAACCAGTTAACACAACACATAAAATAAATGACATTAGCATGAACTTGACGATACATTTGCAGACCGTTATGTAAAATTTGGTTCCGACTACCCACATATACATACTATATTTTTTAGACGCATTATTTTGTGTGTCTACCGTCTCCGAGTTTGTGAAAGTAATAATATAATCCGTTCAAATCAACCTAAAGCATTAAAGTGATAGTGGAAGAATATATTGTACTACAAAATGTCAAAGCGGCCTTCGCCAAAAAAAGACGCTGTAATTATTTACTTCCGACTAAAGGGCGTTACACACAACAAAGATACTATAAGATTTTCGTCTCAAGATAGTAATAATAATAATATTCTACCACATTCACACAACGCCATCTAGTCCCAAACTAAACAAAGCTTGTACTATGGCTACTAGATAACTGATATAAAAACATAGATACTTTTTTTTGTAAATACATACTTATTTTACATAGAAAAACCCAGACCAAATCAAACATTAACTGTTCATGCACACAAATGTTTGACTTGAGCGGGAATCGAACCCGCGACCTTTAGAATAGCAGTCCGTTACACAAACCACTACGCCATTAATATTTTGTAGGGTAACAAAAACAGTTAAGTTACGATAATATGCATATCATTATTGTCTCGGAAGCACTTAATCGCCACACGTAATTTGTACAAAATCTCTATACAAGTTGAGAAATTATGGCTAGTCCTGCTTTACTGATTTATTTGACCGCTCATCAGAAGATGATTTTGGTTGCCGAGTTATGTTACGATATGTTACATTTGTTAACATTAGAATCCTTTAACAAATCATCGTTTAAAAATTAATATCGAATATTCCGTCGTGTGTGATGGTACATTGAATTATATGGCGAGCGATATTGTTTCTTAAGATGAAAAAATTATAGTATAGTAGTAAAATAATAAAAATTGTTTAATAACTTAGTAACTTTTAAGTGCTTTTTAAGTTACTAAGTTATTAAACAATTTTTATCACCACATAGCACATATCTATAAAAATAAATAAAATTGAAGTGTCTGTTTGTAATGTCAAAATAATAGGTTTTTTTCATGCTCACACGGTTATTTGCACGATACCTATGCCTAAAATCCAGTTTATTATTCTTTTTGTCTGTCTGTTTGTTTCGGGTAATGTTCTAAACGGCTGGACCAATTTTGATAGTATTCTACTACCGGGTAGCTGTTTATATAAGGAGTAACTTAGGCTATTTTTCCTATCAGAAAAACCCTTTAGATACATTTTTAAATTCCACGCGAACTAAGTCGCGGGTATCAGCTAGTTTTTATACACACTTAGATTTCTGATAAAAGTAAATGATTTTTAAATTGTTTATTCTAAAACATTTCATAAATGGCTCTTTTCTTGAAGATCGTATCGGACCGGAAATACCGCAGATGATAACCCGTGTCACAGATTGGTCGTGCGGGGCAAAAGCGCACAGTATTGGAGCGCCAACTATCCAGGTGATGAGGATGAAAAGGTGATGTGATAATTTATTAATCAAATAAGGAATCATTACTTACGTCATCTTCATCATCACTGCTGAGTGCAATGATCTCCGGCTTCGTATCAATTATAGTAACATCATCATCATAGCTGATGAAATTTTCTTTAAATTTTTTACCCATTCCATTTTGCGCTTTCTTAGTCAAAGAACTGGGTAGGTTATGGCCTGGATCACTTATGATTATACATTCATCCTGGTTATTTGTTTTTGTTTCATCTTTTTCTAAAGAATGTCGTTTAGTCTGATCATTAGTGATGTCATGTAAAGGACTTGCAAATGGTGAACAGGTCAATCTTGAGGAATCAGGATCTTGATCTTGTTCTATTGTCTTCTTAGGAGTTTCAGTGAGTACAACTTCTGGGAGGCTTGTTGCAGAGCTTCGATTTGAATTCGGTCGACTCTAGAAGATTATTCAATCCATTTTAGTAATTATTTTATGATATAGGAGCGTACGAGCAGACGGGTTACGTGATAGAAAGTGACCACCACTGCACAGAAACATTTGCATCTCGAGAGTTACAAGTTGGTTATCGTTCGTTGAGGCGGCAATATGCTCTTTTCTTGAAGGTTTAAAGAATACCTATATATTTTCTATTTTTTAAACATGTAATTCCTGTATTTTTCTTTTTCTTTCTTACATATTTTCCTTTTACATACATACATACACATACATACACCCAAGTCCTTTAACCCCGACGGGGTAGAATACTAAGCCCAAATCCCCTAAGGGCAATACTACAGCTGTCAACTGGGAACATATGCTTCTAAATAAACATAATTATATATCTCTAAAGACATACATATTGATAAATTAGACAAAGACACAGAGTATAATATCATGCTCATCACACATTTGTCCCATGTGGGAATCAAACCAATACACCAAGAAAGAAGCCCCCCTCTTTGTTTTCCTAATTTTCATATAATCACATATCCTGGACTTTCCATTTGGCAATGGGTTAAAAAAATTATAGTTGGCATATATTCAAATACGCCATTGAGGCTATAGACACGAGTGTATACACATAGAGGTATAAAGTAACAAAATAAAATACTTACATCATCAGACTGTATAAAGTCCGAATCATCAGTGTCATTACTATCATCTTTTGGTATCACACCCATGATACTCATCCTAGTAGCTCTAGACATGACCATTTGATCTTCATCAGGTCCATCATCTTCAGACGCTGCCCCAGTAGACTCTTCAGAACTATACCGATTATATGGTTGAATATTGCTTGTTCTATTCAGTGTACTCTTGTCAACTTCGTACTCAACTGTACTTTCTGTATTGCTATCTTCTTTAGTTTCCTTTTCATCACTACTGGCTTTGGTAGCCTGGTCACTATCTTCTATACTGTCACTGTCAATAATAATACCGTTTTTACTGCTAGCAGTCTTCAAAGGTGTCTCTTTCAGACATTGAAGCTTTTTATGTTTGTTGTGTTCGATAATAATAGAGTTGTCTGTATCAGACTCTAGAAGCATGATACGCTTTTTTGTTTTACGTCCTATTATTGATTCATTGGCGTCAGGAGATTTCTTCTTGATTGGCCTTCGTTTTGGTATCATTTCTGGTGAGCATTGATCTGTTGAGTAGCATATTAGAAGCAGTTGTAGATATTTTTTAATTATTTCGCCGATGATTTTAGAGGTTCAAGGAAGAATACGGAATGTCACCACCCCTAATCATCCCGTGGGTGTCGTAAGAGCCGACTTAGGGCACAAACTATGCAGGACAACAGCACTGCAAAGAGAAGGAAAACTTGAAACAAACCCTATACCAACCCGTCTCGCCAGCGTGATATAGTAGGCCAAACTCTCCTTCCTCTCAGGAGAGGCCTATGTCCAGCAGTGGACTGCGACAGGCTTGTGATGATGATGAATTGATTAGAAACTGATTCTTACCATCTTCATCTGAAGAACTCAATACTAATTTACTAGAAGACTCGGACTGTCTTCTAATGCTACCCCTTCTACTCCCATCTGGTAACAACAATAGAGACGGTTACATTAGTTTTCATTTCAACAGATTAGATAAAAATAAATTAAAGTTGATTAAGATTAATAATATAATAATAATATTTAGTTTTTCAGACTTTTTTTACAAAAAAAATTGCAGATCATACAAACATTTGGTCCAACCCGGCAATCGAACCCGAGACCTCAGCACGCAATCGCATACGCTACCACTGCACCATCGTGGCAGTAAGGTTATCACATAAGTATGATTTATATAAATTTTAACAATTAAATTCATAAATTAAGACTAAATTACACCCTAAGGTAATAATTACAATCAGAGCAATTCTATAGAAACATCATGTAAACAAAAGTGTAGTTTCTTACAGTTAAAAAAGTGCATAACAGTCTTCAAGAAAAGGAATCAGATATAATACTGGGGAAAACTATTTTCATTCAAATGTTGTAGTTTCTTGACTAGTAATGGTCAATAATGCTAATTAGATTTAATTTAATTAATTGCGAATTATGTCTCAACATGTTAATTGCTAATGCTAAAATTGCAATTTCGTACGAGGAGAGCAAATGAAAAACGATCGTAACTTGTAGGTGTCTGACTAAGTACTAATCTATACAAATAAATAAAATTGATGTGTCTATTTCTAATGTCAAAATAATATGTTTTTTTTCATGCCCACACGGTTATTTGCACGATACCTGTGTCTAAAAACCAGAAAAAAAATCCGCCCGTGTGCGTCGCACGCTCTGTACACCCGGCGGCCCTGAGGCAACACTTTTCAAACTCCACGCGAACGAAATCGCGGGTACCAGCTAGTTTTACATGAATAACTTATTTTTAGGATCCCTCAGCACATCACCGCGGACACGCTGGCAGAATGCACCGGGTTGGGTGGAGCAGAGGCGTGGTCTCGTAGCGGCCACCGGGGTGGGAGTTCTCTCGCTCAGTAACATGATTGCGGCCATGGTGCGGAGCGGGTGTGCGTGGAACTCCGCTGTCTCCATGCGCGAGCAAGTTATGCTTGCGAAGGAGATGACGGAGCGGTACCGGGCGAGGTTTAGAACTCTCCCGGCCCATTAGGCCCGGGCAGGTACTGCAAAAGTCTCAGGCGCCGGAGGTTGCAGAAAGACCTCCGTCCTCCATAAGCGCAGGCCTGGTGGTGACAGGTGAGGCCATCTGTCACCCTAGCAGAAGCAGGTAGGGGTGGGAGCACCTTTTAGGAGCACATAGGGAACATGGGGGTTCCCACAGAGGAGGGGGTCATCTAACCGCCGTAGATTGCCCGAGGTACGTCGGGGTACCACGGATTTCCTTTCTAGGGTACACCTGGTTCCCTGTCTACTACCGACTAACCGACTAGTCGGTTGTCCGACATAGACATCGGTGGGAGATATCCGAGGGGATTTACAAACAGAAAAAAAGGCCTCGTCCGCATAGCCATATTTTACTGCGCGTTTTATTTCGTAAAATTCTGTAACACATGGGATCTATATAGGACTATACTTATATATTTCAACTCACTACGATTTTCGCGATCAAAATTGGCTGCAATTTTTTTCTCTCAACATTATTACAGAAATAATGTAATATAGGGTTTGTTCGCAACATGCTAGCCTTCGTCAATTCGTCACTTAACACTATCTATTTTCAAAAAATATATCTATCCATTCAGAAAATACATATTTACAACACACGTCATACTCTCCAAAACTTAAATTACCTATACCTACTCAATAATTAAACTTCTTATTAACAAACACTATATGGTCACCAATTCTATGAACAACTTTAAACAGTTTAACAAAACACTACGAGTAAAAGTCATTCAAAACAATACCTAATCTCCCGGCGGAAAATATTCGGGAATTAAAAATTCAATGAATGATATTAAAAATATATTTATGCAATAAACAGTCATAAATACGTGCATTTCTTTTAAAATAGACAATAAAATCCTTTGCACTCTCAAAAATAGCATCAATCGCGCCCGCGCTCGGTCGCTGTTCCGAGTACATACGTACATGTACGTGATAACGTGATAGCAGACGGTTCATTTCTTGTCATCATGTAGCAATTTAGAATTAGCAGTTGTATTAATATTTTAACAGGTTTATTAAATTAAATTTACTCTTCGCATTGATGAGAATGAGAAAGCACACGCTGTGTGAATGTGAAACGTTAATTGAGTTCCTTTCTATGACTGCATGGATGGCATCGTGGTATAAGCGGTCGCTACACCACTTCCTACTGTGATGAGTGTTGTGGGTTAGAGCCCCACATAGGACACCACTTTGTGTGATCCACAAATTGTTGTCCTGAGTATGGGTGTTCTTCGTGTTTGTGTCATGTATGTCTGTAAAGTCCCCTGCTACACAGGATATTTACTCCTAAACCTTTTAAAAATTATTGTTAAAACCTTCCCTTTATGTAAAATGTGTGGTATGTCTTTATAAATAATTCCCATGTTTAAAAAAATACTTAGACATTTTTCCTGCAACAAACAACATATTTGTAGTCATAGTTGATGATGGAAAAAATATCCATCTGTTTTTGTGGCAAAAGTTTTTATAAACATAGATCACAGACAGACACAAACCAACACAAATAAAGGATTTGATTAATGTGTTTGCCGCAGGGAACGTGTTGATCCATTTTAATATTATATACCATACACACACACACACACACACATAGCCTACGACTTAGGTCCAGGTAAGACATAGGGATGGAATAAAATCACAATCACATGTAATAAATCATATGATTTCTAAAATCATATACACACCAGTGACTGATTTACAATACCTCTGCAACTTACTTATTATTAGGATGCTAACACATGACTTGTAAAAGGTTTAAATCTAAAAAAAAAAGATTGTCATCTTTGATAAAATAATTTTGATCAATTGCTGTGAGTTTGCTGTGACTAAAACAAACCATTTCATCAAGGTGATGATTTAAAATGATTTAAAAGTAGCAATAATTGCCATGTCTAGTAAGACATCAAACTTATTATTTCATTGAAATTTTACATAAGGTACCATTTTGAAGTTTGATAGAGAAGAACTGTTACTATGTACTCAAATACGATATTATGAATTGTTACTCTTGTCACATAATGAAAAATAACATTGTTAGATCTACATTACTGGAAAGTATTAAAAATGGCTTACCATCGTCACTGCTTGATATAACAAGTTTATCATTAACACTGCTTCTTCTGACCACTGACTTCGATACATTCTGTGGTAAATTCTCTTCATTGTCACTATCATCTAAAATTTTACAGAAATTAACTGACTTCTGATATACCTCTATTTATTTGTCAACAAAACAAACAATAAAATAAATGGACTTCAGCTCTCTCAAACTAATTATTTTGAAGTACAAATTAAAACTTCAGTATTACCATCTGTATATTCTTCCGACTCGGCTACATAAACCGTATGGTTTTTCTTTTTTACGTTAAATGATTCGTCGGCTAGGCTATTATCAATAATTTCTGAATCTGAACCACTATCAGCTGCAGTAGCGTCACGATATTCAAAGAATGAACTCTCCATTTTTCTAGACACTTTTAACCACAACAATATTCTATAGCTTGTTATTATTTTCCTAAACGAAAACGTGTATTAATAAAATAATCCTACAACCTTATTCAAAAACAATTTTTAAATGTAAAATGTCGTTTGTAAAACGTTTTGTTTCTGCTGTGAAGCAAGACAAACAGAATTTAATTTAAATATTATAGAATTCAAATATTTTTAGTTTGATTTTCTGTGTAAGTATTTTAGTTTGTAATTAATTGTAAATATTTTTATCATATCAATTTAGTATCTAGTTCCTTAAAAGTTTTATGTTTTGAAAAAAATAGTTTTAATATTCGTAACTTGTCAAAACTATCCGAGATTTATATGTGACTCTCTAAAAATATTACTGTACCCTCTGTATGTGACCTTATCACGCTTTGATTTTAAGTTTAATATTAGTTGTCACTTGTTCATTCATTCAATCAATTTCATTTATTTCATTCATAACGTATAAAATCTTTAAATCGAAACGTCAAAAGAGCATTCCTCCTTTACTGGGTTTCTTTATGGTTTATTACTTTATTTAAATACTCTTTGGAATTTGTTGGCATTCTTCTTCCATTCGTAAATAGTGATAGTATCTTACATCAAAATTAATATAAAAATATTACCACGCGTTGTTAATTAAAAATCTAATCAACAATGACGGAAGTACAATTGCAAGAGTTTAAACTAGACCCTGATTCCGAATTGAGGTTCGAAGTGGAATCGAAGAATGAAAAAGTTGTGTTAGAGGTAATTTCATAACAAAACAACATCAATTCCAGAACGGTTTCACCTCAAGATCACAAAAGTTTGATAAATATAAATGTTAAAGTGGGTCCATATTAAAGTCTAAGTGTTTGTTTTATTAGGTCAAGAGTGGTTATGCAGAGTTGTTTGGCACTGAATTGGTAAAAGGAAAGCCTTATGAGTTCCATACGGGTGCCAAAGTAGCTGTGTTCACATGGCATGGTTGCACTGTCGAGTTACGAGGGAAGACTGAAGTCAGTTATGTGGCTAAAGAAACACCTATGGTGAGTAGATCAGTAAAAAATATAACACGTTTATAATACAATATCTTTGTTGCTTTATTCTCCATTTGCTAAGGTTTACACCTGTTTCACACAAAACTAATAAGATGTTGTTTTTTATGGCCGTCTTGCACCCTTAATCTAATTGGCATAGTGTATCAATTCTCCTTCTTTCATTTTTGAAACGCCACATCGCCCCCGATTATTATTAGCTTGAAAGTACAGTCAGAAAAGTTGATACGACGAATTTTGAAATAAGTATGTTAGAGGTTAAATTTACTTCAATTGAAAGTGCATCAATATGTCCTAACACTATTTCTTAATTAAATATGACGAAGGCCTGTACCGCTAAACTGAGCTTTTTCACATGGTAATAATGACTAATTTAAATTAATATGACAGTAAAATAAATGAATAACTTCTAATACTATCAACATAGTAAAATACATACATACATACATTTATTTGAAGGGTCAAGATCTAAGTAACAAGTGGGCTGTGGACCTTAATTTCAATGGTAGAACTACACTTGTGTTTTATAGCATAAGCTTAAGTCCCATCATTGGTGTGTGGACCTGCACAGTTATACCAAAGCCTAACAAATTATACACCTAAATCTTCCTTTTGAATCACTCTGTGAAACTCTCAAGAAAACCACATAAAAATCTGTTCAGTAGTTTTATATTCCTTGGTCCTTCCTATCTATGTATCACATATTTTACCTGTAGAAGGCTGTCATGAAATTTTAGCCAACCTTAACTTATGACATTAAAAGCAAGCCTTACACACACATGCATGTATTACACTTACCAATAAAAACCACCAAATACTAATAGGAAACAGGCGCAGATTTCTCATTTGTTGCAATACTACATAGTTCAAGTCCGTAACTAGTAAGCAGTCAGCCTTCACAACATCATTGGGAGTAGGTTCCAGTTATGAACTGCCTGGTCACTGAGAAAGTGGTGGGCAGTGTCTGTATTTGCTGGTGCAAGGACTATTCTTGTTCACTTTTGTTCTAGTTAGATTAGTTCTAGTAGTTAAGCTTTAAAAGCCAAATTTATCTCATTATTAGGTATAAATTGCATTGAGTACACACAACAAATGAAATACCTAGAGCATAATACTAAATACCTGTGTTTCGAATGAACTATTACTAGACAAATTAAAACTAAAAACATAGAATTGATGGGCCTGTTAGCAGTAGAGCAGATCTTGGGTTCCATTCCCTCCCAGGATAAGTAATTGTGTGATGAACATGGTCATTAGTTGTCTGTCTGAGTTTAATTTATCTTTAATATTAAAATGCCTGAATTTAGAAATATTGAAGTATGTTTATCAGCAGTCTGGTTAAGTGGTTACCATAGTACAAGGTCTGATGGTTTAGGATGAGACAGCCGTGTGTGAAATTACTAGTAGAATAGTTTTGAAACAATAATTTGTTTTTGTTTGTTTTGACATCTGTATTAGAACTTAAACAACAATTTGTTTTTGAATTGCAATTATCTATATTTTTTAAATTTTAGGTGGTCTACCTTAATGTCCATGCAGCCTTGGAACAACAGAGGGTAGCAGCTGAGCAGGAGTCCACACGAGGACCAGTCACAATGGTTGTTGGACCAGGAGATGTTGGAAAGTCCACACTAACGAGGATACTACTCAACTATGCAGTCAGAATGGGCCGCAGACCCATTTACGTGGATCTTGATGTGGGGCAGGGGTCTATTAGTACCCCTGGCACTGTTGGTGAGTGTAGTGTTCTAATCCTGTAATGTGCTCTTCTTCTCCTGTTAAAATTATTTCTTCTTGCTAATTTTGAAAACGATGAACTTCCATACAACCGTTCATTCCTAATTTTAATCCCTTAGGGGTGAAATTTCTAAAAATCCTTTCTTAGTGGGTACTTACAACATAAAAGAAGCAGGTTCAGGTTCTGCATTGATGAAGTCAGTAGGGCAAGTGATTTTATGTGTATAGATTAACTGAATTATAAAATAGGTAATATAACTCCAAGTATAATAAAATTGCAATGTGTTCACAATTAAATTCACCAGCCTCCAGAGCCAGGGCAACCCAGTTGGAACCAATTCCTGTAGTATTCATAACTATATTTCATGGAATGTGAGGAACAAAGTACAGAAGTGTGTTTACTGTACTTTGTTCCTCAAATCGTAGGGGTTATTATGTGCAATACTTCATAATGTAGGATTTCTATTTACTGTTTTAGGTGCATTGCTAGTAGAAAGGCCAGCATCTATCGAAGAAGGCTTCAGTCAGCAGGCACCGTTAGTTTACCACTTTGGTTATAGCCACCCTGGAGAAAACCTAGAGTTATATAACACCATAGTGTCCAGGCTAGCTGAGGTTATCGCTGAGAGATGTGAAAATAACAAAAAAGGTCAGTCACAAGATACTTAATTCATTCAATGTATCATTTTGGTCTAGTGGTTAGTGACCCTGACTGCTAAATTGGAGGTTGTGGGTTTGATTCCCACCAAGGACAAATAATTGTGTGTTGAGCACAATGATTTGTTCTATGTCTGTGATGTGTGTGATGTGTAACGTTATTATTATTATGGTTTAATCACCATTATTGGGAAAAAAACACCGTACTGATACCAGTTATTAATAAATACAGTTGCTTCGTAAAAGGTCATAAAAGTTGTATGAGAAAACTCTGACCTATAAATAGTAGCCAGCCTATAAATGTCTCCACACCCAGTGGGTGGGGTGGCATTCTAGCTCTGTGATATAGTCAGTAAAGAAGTGCAAAGGACAGAACAGAAAAAGTGTAGGTATATCAGTGGGACTGTTGTTGATTGCTGATTATTGTGTTAAATGTGATTAATAACAAAATATATATATGTTCAGCAGTGGACTGTTAAGGGCTGTTGGTGATGATGATGATGTGTATATTTCAGGTGTAAATTGGTGTACTGTAATAATATTATAGCTTTAATGACTTATAAAAAGGTTCTGATGTGATTTGAATCTATAATATAGTCTAGTATATGTATGTCTAGTAGTCTACCTAATTATTATTATTAAGCTAGAGCAAGACTTGAGAAAGGTCTAAAACTAAAAAGGGGTTGTACTCTTTAATAAAAAGAACTTTGATTTTAATGCCACTTATCTTTGTCCATGACGAAATCACAATCTCATGTGAAATCACTGTGACTGAAACCAATCATTTCATCAAAGTAGCAATAATTTCCATGTCTAATGTCCAGTCCAATTGTATATGTCGATAGTATTCACAAGATCATACAACATAAACAGAAGTGCCTCATGCAGATGAATGAGTTAATAAGTTATTGTCTAAACATTTCAGCATCAACATCTGGGGTCATAATCAACACTTGTGGCTGGATTAAAGGTTCAGGATATAAAGTGCTGAGTCATGCTGCACAAGCTTTCGAGGTGAGAGACATGTATATTTATTAATATTATTATTTTGTATGTTTTGTTTTAAATATGGCCGTAAATATTTATTTTTCTTAGCCATAGTTTTTGTTGTAGTTTTTGTAGTATGTGTTGTATTTATTAGGATGTGGAGTAGTTTTATTCAGTTAGTGAAATAATGAAAATTTAAAAATGTTTTACACATTTTTAATGAGACATTTATAATTCAGTAACAAAATGCCAAATGTCTTGGAAGTCATTCAATGATGTTCAAAAAGGATGTGAAAGTTATACTAGACGTGCTGTGAGCTTAAATAGTACTTCCCTGCAGATTGCCCCTATTATAATATAACAGGAGTATATGATGATCAAGTCTCAGGTAGGTGCTTCTTTTGGAGTATTTATGATGTGAATAAATTAAATTTGTTTTGAAGGTTCAAAACAAATTTAATTTATTCAAGTTAGGCAACTTAAATAATATGGCTCCTTTTCAAATAATATCTTGAGACATCTCACACGCGGCGGTCGGATTCCGAATTAGGCAGTACCTGTGTCATAATAATCAGACTGCTGATAAACATACTTATTTATGTCTAAACATATATATTATAGATGAATTACACACACACACAATTATTCATCAAGCAATTATTCGTACGAGTTGCAACCTTTGCATTTGCAAGTTCTGGCTTAGCAGTCAAGAGTCGCTAACTACTAGACCATCAGGACACTGAAATATCAAGTACTTCATATAGTCAGGAAACATTCAGGGAAATTCCAGAAAGAGAAAATTTATTTAACCACGCAATACCGTCAATCTTTTTAAAGATAATGCAGGGTGACACGGTATAATGATTTTTATTCCAATAAGCATAAGATCCAAAAAAAATATAGAGTAACAATATTTAGGTGCAAAAAAAATAGATAGGAAGTAAATGCGTACTGTCCGTGTAGTGACGGATTAAGAATACGGAATGTCACTACCCCAATTCCCCCCCACCCCGTGGGTGTCGTAAGAGCCGACTAAGGGCGCAAAACAACGCAGGACACCAGCACTGCAAAAATAAGGAAAACTTGACACAAACCCTATACCAACCCGTCTGGCCAGCGTGGTATAGTAGGCCAAAACCTCCTTTCTAAGGAGAGGCCTATGTCCAGCAGTGGACTATTAAAGGCTGTTGATGATGATGATGTGAAATGAGTAAAATTTTGAATTAGATATTAAAGGTGGCCAAACAAAATGACTCATTTAATAATTAATTTGTTACAGGTCGACGTTATATTGGTTCTGGACAACGAGAGGCTTTACAATGAATTAAAGAGAGATATGCCAAAGTTCGTCAAAGTGGTGTATCTTCCCAAGAGTGGTGGCGTAAGTACATACATACATACATTCACGTATTCACCCTGTGACCGTCCGTATGGTGATGGATTACGAATAGAGTCTTCCCACCCCTATTCGTTCCATGGGTGTCGTAAGAGCCGACTAAGGGAGCAAACTATGCAGAACGTCAGCACTGCAAAGAAAGGGAAACCTTGAAGAAAACCCTATACCAACCCGTCTGGCCAGCGTGGTATAGTAGGCCAAACCCTCCTTTCTATGGAGAGGCTTATGTCCAATGTTTATGTGAATATTAAAGGCTATGGATGATGATGATTCATCCCCCAAGTAAGTAAGAGGCGAGTAACTCTCACATTTTGCCAACTATAGTTTTGACCCCACTATATAAATTTATAGAAACAAATAAACTCATTAAATAAAGCAAATACCATTATTTGCTATAAGTAACCTTTTTCGACCGTCTTCAAAAAAGGATTAGAGGGCCAAGTGCAAGTTTATTTCACATCAACCGTGACCGCGTTTGGTGATGCGATTGGCCCGCGCTGAAATCTTCACCAATCGCAACGCCAAACGCGCTCACCGTGACGATCGATTAGATGTGAAATAAACTCACACTAGGGCATCAGAGGGCCTAGTAGGGCTGAAATCTTCACCAATCGCATCGCCGGACGCGCTCGCCGTCGAAATCGAGGAGAAGTGAAATAAACTTACACTAAGCACACACTTCTCAATTCGGTTGAATGTGTAGTAGGCACCTCAAAACTTGGTAATTTGTTAAACGATTTGGTATTTTTTCTGTTTGGTTCCATTTAAATTTGAAAAGAATAAATACTATCCCTAAGAGTGGCAAATTAAATAATATCAATAAAATGTTGGCTTTCTCAGTAACAAAATAAATTGACGTATAAATGAAATAAAAACTGATTAAATGAATGACATCATCTCCAGTTTAACAAATTATTGTTACTTCTAATCCATTACGATTTAAATCAAAGCACGGGGCCCGTGATGACATGCGAATAAGCATCATTTTGTTAGGAGATAATTTGAATGATTAAATTTGTTTTAAAATAAAAGGTAAGAAACTAAACCTTGACACGTGTCTCCATCAGGTTGTGGAGCGGTCATCGACACAACGCGCCGAGGCAAGAGACGCTCGTATCCGCGAATATTTCTATGGGAAACGAACCCCTTACTATCCTCATTCCTTCGACGTCAAGTTTAGTGATCTTAAAATATACAAGGTAATAATTGCATGCATTTTATACGTAAACGTACTGTTGGTATCGAAATATGTGATTGTACAGTCATTTACTTTGTTAATATTAAAATAATGAATAGTTTGCTGTAGTTTACATTTTTTCATTTAGTGGTTATGAATGTTGTGCGGTATTTCGACATTATCTATTAAGCAGTCGTGGCCGAGCGGTTAAGGCGTCTGACTAGAAATCAGATTCCCTCTGGGAGCGTAGGTTCGAATCCTACCGACTGCGAATGTTCTTTTTTGTAATTTTTTCTTTATATTTTTTTTTCATAAGGAATTTATTGTTTTTACAAATATAATTAGTTTTTTAAAAGTATTTATAATGAAGATTGCAGTTTTTATAATACGCATCACACATGAAATATTTGTCAAATAGATGTGTTATTACAAATTCTTAAACTTTGTATGTATTAAAAGTAATGGACGCTGAAATACTTACTTTAATTTAAAAGTTTTACAAGAATAGGTGCGTTTTAGAAAAAAATGTGTTTAATGGACTGAAAAAGTAGGAGTAAGACTCGGTTTGAAATGATATGTATCTGTGTGTAGGTGGGGGCGCCGTCTCTGCCGTCGTCGTGCATGCCGCTGGGCATGCGCGCGGAGGACGCGCTCACCAAGCTGGTGACGGTGTGGCCCTCGCCCGCGCTGCAGCACCGCCTGCTCGCCGTGTCCTTCGCCGCCGGCCCCGAGGACGACGTGCTGCACTCCAACCTCGCGGGCTTCGTCTGCGTGTGAGCACCTTAACTTCACCTCCTTTTTCATACATACATACAATCATTCATCATCGTTCATCAACAGCTTTTAATAGTCCACTGCTGGACATAGGCCTCTCCTTAGAAAGGAGGTTTTGGCCTACTAAAGGCATTTTTTTAAACTAAAACAAAACTCAGTATATTTAATTTTATTTTTATTTACCTGACCATGATTCGCTTCCAACAATAACAAAATAATAATATATGTTTTGTTTTTTTTTTACCACATTCACACAACACCATCTTGTCCCAAACTAAATGACATTACTTTCAACATAACCTTGTCAAGTTTCATGACTTTCATGATGATGATTTTAGCTACACAAAAATAACTTATTTGCTTTATAAAACAATTTCTTTTTAAGTAAAAAAGTTTTTTTTAATTAATTTTTTTTTATGGTATAAAGGGGGCAAACGAGGAGAGGGTAAGTAAATTTAGGTTTTTTTAGGTTCTCATATTATTGTACGTTTAGGTATTCTGACAAACGTAATATCTTCTCACAGGACGGCAGTAGACATGGACCGTCAGATGATAACGATCCTGTCCCCGCAGCCACGTCCACTGCCCAACACCGTGCTGCTGCTGTCGGAGCTGCAGTACATGGACAACCATTAGAGCGTGGCGCCCCCCCCCCCCCCCCCCCCCCCTCTACCTCCCCACCGCCTATCGCTACATGTTGCCGTACTACCCCTTGGTACAACAGTCAAGAGATAGTGTACACGATTTTAAATTGGTTTTGGTTCCGATATTGAATATTTATGAATACGAGTTAAAATGAAATACCCTAACTTCGAGAGTCCTTCTTCGCTTCTCGCGTCGCTATACGTAATCTCAAGCCCTAAATCCGAGTAGGCGGAAATGGTAGCGCACTGATCCTCACATAAAACTTGAACTTTTCATACAGATGAACAGGTTTTAATTCCTTAACTTTTATATCACAAACGATTCAATTTATTGTTTCCTATCACGATTACCCGAAATTAAAAAATGCTCAACACGGTAATACTTATTAATCACAAACTAATAAACTAAAAAAAGTACTTAATTTAAGGTAGTCAATCAAAACAGTAGATTTCTAGGTTTAAAATATTTTATTTCCCTGCATCATTAAATTTAACATCTTAAAGTAGAGCCAGAATTCTCATTCATTATCACTTTAATGTTTTTATTGATTTGATATCTTCAATTTTTTTTTTGATATCTTGACTCCACGAATGGCGTAGTACTTTAAGCGTTCACCTCGCCACTTCCTACTGCGTTGAGTGATAATGGGTCGGATCCAACATGGGACAACACTTTGTGTGATCCACAAATTGTTGTTCTGAGTCTGGGTGTTCTTTGTGTCCGTTTTATGTTTGTGTGTATGGACATATTCCAAGTGCGGGGTGCGAGACTTAAAAAAAAAATTAACATCAAATATAAATGATTTGACAATAGCTAGGTATGACGTCACGGTATAGTATTTCCTACAAAAATATATCGCGTCTATCGTTTTGAAGTTTAATAAAAATATACTGATTTGAATTGTCAGTCATCTACTCCATTGTAGTGAAACATAACTAAGTGTGAATAATATTACCAAAATGTATATAAAACACATCAATAAATGACAATTGGTCTCCATCCATAAATATTTTATTTTAATAGAATATATATTAAAAGTTCGTATTCAGTTGAGGTACAAAACTTACCGTTTTCTCAAAAGGGCGGGACAACTACTATCGGGAATGGTGGCAATGACGTGTACAGGCCGGGGTTTAAACCCCCAGTATCGTGTGATGCGATCCATAGGATCTCAAACTGTAAATATTATTTAAATTAGGTTTTAAAATAAATGAATTTTGTACAAAATTGAATTACGAGTTTTATTTCTCGTTATTTGTATGTGTGACTATTTGAATTTGCGAATAAAAATATTCATACGTGATAATGGCATTTTTATTTCCATGGCACCCTGAAATACTTACCTATCATAAAGTAAACGACAATTTTTTTTTTATTTGTTAATGTTCTATTTAAAATCTGAGCTGAAACAACATTGTAAATTATATACGACTTGCTTTTGTCCGCGTGTATGTCGGTGTGCGTTACCCCAGCAAAATAATGTCGAAAATGGTCATTTAAACGTTATAGATAATTAGTTGCTCCCCTTCTGTAATTGTTAGGCACATTTTTAAATTTACTTCACTTAAACTTTTTTAGTTATTTCAAAAAAACATTTCCTGCTGGGGTAACGTTTGAAACGTTACCGCAGCCAGACATTTTCTTTTTTAATTGTAATATTGAAATAAATTTTAGCTAAATAATTAGTTATCTGGACTAGGTAAATGTTACAACTTATTTGGTATTTGTATTTTCTTCGGCTGCGAAGTTATTCGAAATCCTGCTGGGGTAACGTTTGTGGGTTTGCTGGATCTCTGAAACGGGTAAGCGGATTGTAACCATCTTTTGTACATAACTTCTTAAGGATTAGTTTTAATTTGTTCGACAATAAAATAACAAAAATAATGGACCGTTTAAAAATTATTTAGGTAAGTATGAAAACACTTCAATACGTCCTAACACATTAAATAAGACCTCTAAAGACTTACTTGAAACGTTATTCTATTGCTTGTAACTACCTTCAAATGTATACGAATTTTCGTAAGAATACTGTAAGTGACTAAAAAGTTATGATGAGATGTAGCTCTCCACGTTCACGATCACAATGTGTGCGGCCTTTTTTGGCCACCGATAAACCTGTGTGTGGATATATAAACTGAATGTTATGGGAATAATTAGTTGTTTAGTTCAGTTGTCTACCTGTAGAATTTCAGCGTCGTACATATAATAATTTACGAGATAATTAAATAAAAGTCATTAGAAGGTGCAAGTCCGTGGTAATCCGACCATGTTTAGGTGGTTACAAAAAAGCGATCACCCAGTACATTGCGCTGTCTTTTAAAATGTTTAGTGTAATACACCTTACGATTTCGGTACAGTTGCGTACAGTGTTAAATACATTCAATATTTATTCATTATTATTACCTATTATTTATTTTGTTTTTTTCCCTAATTGATCTTAAGCACTAGTTTCTTTACTTAAAATTTATTTAGTCTTTTTTACTACCGGAGCTACAATCAACAGAAAATCTGCACTTGTCCGCTAAAATTATAAATATGTAGATACATGTATGAACGATTCACCTGACTGCAATAAAACGAAAATTTAAACCAATTTCATTTCTTTGATTTTTTTTTGTAAAGAAATAACACTAAAGTAACTGTATTTTATTTTGGGGTGTATAGAGCTTAGACTTGAATGCATCAAAATATTAAAAGCAACAAGTCATCTACAATAAGTTAAAATGGACCGAATAGTAGAAGAATACAGTTGTAAATTAGAATGCATCAACATTGCATCGCCCAACAGTCGTATATCCGTAAGAGTAGGTAATATTGTTCTGTGGTCTATACCTAGAACCGAGAATTATCTATACCTATGTAGGTACCTACCGTTAAGCGTTGAGCCCGTGACTGTTGATTTCTGTTAAAAACGAACAGTTGTTGAATGATATTTTGATATAATAACGGTAATTTAATTTATCGAGTGAAAGTGATACATTTTTATAGATAAAATTATTGGTCAGATAATATTTGTCAATCAAGAATCGCTGGAGGGGCGAAGGGATACTTCATTGTTTGCAATTTGCATCTAGTGCACTAAACTTGATCCTTAGGCAGATAATATACGTGTTGTAAAGTACGTGTGCGCTTCCGCTTTCTATTTTTGCAAATATTTAACGTATTCTTGAGAGTTCTTCAATATGTGTGTACCTAATTACTAATAATAGGCATTAATGCTAATTCGATTCAATTTAAGTAATTGTCAATTCTTGTCCTTAGGATATTAATTACTAATGCTAATATTGAAATTTCGTTCAGGGTGAACAAATTAAAAACGATCATAACTTTTAGGTAGGTATATCACTTATTACTAATTTTACATAAATAATTTATTTTATTATAATTTAACTCACCGCGATTTTGTGATCAAATATTTTATTTTCTCCAACATTATTACAGAAAAAATGCAATACAGAGTTTGTTCGCGATATGCTAGCCTAAGTCGATTCATCACTTAAAAAAATCCCCATCTATTCACAAAATACTTATTTACAACGCATACGTTACACTCTTCAAAACTTATCATTTCATTTCATATTTCTTAAATTACCTACACCTACCCTAAAATTAAACTTCAATTAACAAATACTACGCAGGTACCAATTCTATGAACAACTATAAACAATTCACCTAAACATTACGAGAAAGCAAAAGCATTCAAAACAATACCTAATCTCCCGGCTGATTACTAATTATGCAATAAACAATCCTAAATAAAAAATATTTAAAAAACATGTAGTTTTTTGTAACACTTATGTACATATCCGTAGTAAACTTGCAAATAATATCCTACATATTTTAAAAGCCAGCACAATGTACTGGGTGATCGCTTTTTTGTAACCACCTAAACATGGTCGGGTTACCACGGTCTTGCACCTTCTAATGACTTTTATTTAATTATCTCGTAAATTATTATATGTACTACGCTGAAATTTTACAGGTAGACAACTGAACTAAACAACTAATTATTGGCATAACATTCAGTTTACATATCCACACACAGGTTCATCGGTGATCAAAAAAGGCCGCACACATTGTGATCGTGAACGTGGAGAGCTACATTTCATCATAACTTTTTAGTCACTTACAGTATTCTTACGAAAATTCGTATACATTTGAAGGTAGTTACAAGCAATAGAATAACGTTTCAAGTAAGTCTTTAGAGGTCTTCTTTAAAGTGTTAGGACGTATTGAAGTGTTTTCATACTTACCTAAATAATTTTTAAACGGTCCATTATTTTTGTTATTTTATTGTCGAACAAATAAAAACTAATCCTTAAGAAGTTATGTACAAAAGATGGTTACAATCCGCTTACCCGTTTCAGAGATCCAGCAAACCCACAAACGTTACTCCAGCAGGATTTCGAATAACTTCGCAGCCGAAGAAAATACAAATACCAAATAAGTTGTAACATTTACCTAGTCCAGATAACTAATTATTTAGCTAAAATTTATTTCAATATTACAATTAAAAAAGAAAATGTCTGGCTGCGGTAACGTTTCAAACGTTACTCCAGCAGGAAATGTTTTTTTGAAATAACTAAAAAAGTTTAAGTGAAACAAATTTAAAAATGTGCTTAACAATTACAGAAGGGGAGCAACTAATTATCTATAAAGTTTAAATGACCATTTTCGACATTATTTTGCTGGGGTAACGCACACTATGTCGCGGTCAATAGTAGCCTATGGTTCTTCAAGAATCGAAGTATCTCCCTGCCGAATTTCATTAAAATCGGTTGAGCGATTTAGCCGTGAAAGCGTAACAGACCAGAGTTACTTTCACCCGTTGACACGAAGAGACTCGCATTTATACTATTAATGAGGATTATTTAAATTTCTTGAAATATGAAGAAATTAAGGTCCAGGATGTCCAGTTTAGTAGCGATTAGTATTAATAGTTACTCCGTGATTTGGTAACATTTAAAGTACCTATGTTTTTTCGTTAAAACAGCTCCGCAAGAGAAGGAAAACTACATAATGCCTAATAGTATAGCAGGCCAAAACCATATGTCCAGCAGTGGACTAATAAAGGCTGTTTATGATGTTTTTCGAGGTAGTAACTCCCCTCCAACACCGGAACTCGATATCTTCAGTTAGGCTTATCCCCTAGTGTGGAGAATGCCAGTTTTAGTAGAAAGTAGTTCCAGTGAGTTCTTCCATTAGCAGTGATAAGAACTGAACTGTCGACCATAATGATGATGGCACGGAACTCTGCTACTGTGATAGACAGTCAGTCATTATTACTTAACACTAATTCAGGAATAAAACAACGGTTCTATTATGTACTAGGATTTATTTACAAGAAATAAAGGTAGTCAAATTATTTACATTTGTAGGAAGACAGGTGTGTGTACAAATTCAGCAATGGAAGGATTATATTTACGTCCGTTAATAATGAAGTCTACTGCACGTTGTATGAGTACCACTTTTTATATAATTCTATTAATAATTCTTTACCTTATGATAGGTATTGGTATGCAATTTTAGATTTAAAGACACAAAGGTATTTGTATAAAACCATTATTGGAACGAAGTTACACGCGTTACACGCTCTGAGTGGATGGGAGTGAGACCGAAAAATGTGTAATAAGACTTTATTCATATTCCTTATATATAGCAAAGGTCTACCATAAAGCGAAAGGAACTTCGTTCCAACCGGGAGTCCATAGACCCCTCACGCCGTTTTTATTTCGTGTTTCTAACTTTGAAAATGACGAACTACCATACAACTTTCCAAAAACCTTTCTTAACGGGTGCTTACATCATAAAAAACATCAGCTGCCAATATTTCAAGTTAGTAGCCCCAGCGGTTTAGGCTCCACGTTAATGAGTCAGTCAGTCAGTCAGTCAAGGGCAGTAATTATATATGTTAGATAATGAATTAGTTAGCACACGGCCACAAAAAAAGCTTTAAGTTGCTATGTGCGTTAGAAAATAAGCCGGTTTATAAAGAAATGGCCGATTTTTAACCTCCTAAGTTTATGTTTGATTACGTACAGTCAGCAGCGAGTTCGTAATTAAACAAATACCTATGAGGTTTCCTTTCTAGGGTACACCTGGTTCCCCGGCTACTGGTACCCGAGACGGCGTGTGGTTTTTAGTCGGGTCGAGTCCGACATAGCCACCGGTAGGTGGCATCCGAGGGGATTCCCCACAGGAAAAAAAAAGCAGCGAGTTATATAATATTATATGAATAAAAAAGTGGAAGTTAACTATAAAATAAAAGACTAGATTTATTAAACTCTTCTATCGCATTAAATCCCTTTGGTATGAGAGGAGAATAAGCATTAAGATATTCTGAACACAATCTTCTTTTCGCTAGGTGGTTTCGGAATACAGAACTAGAAAAAAATATGTTAACATGATATAAAGGCATTTCTAAAAAAAATAGTATAACAAATAGAACGAGACAAATAAAAACAGTTGATTAAATCACTACTCGTATACAAGCGCGATACCTTTGCAGACAATTGGTTAAGAAAAACATTTAGAATAAGGTCGATTTTAGTTTGTCCGTAACGTATACAGTAGGGACTGTCCTATTACAATGGGTAGAAACTTATTTCAATGTTAGATAGAATATTATTATCAACTACGAATGATAAATCACTAGTAGTTGATAATAATGGTTGGTTCAGAAATTTAACAAGTACAACAAAAGTTTTTGAAATAAAATAAAATAGTACAATAACATTAAAAAGGCAATAGACAAATGATATTTCCCTTAAATCGATTTGTAATGAAAAAAGAGGACTATGTCAAAATAAGGGATTGATGTTATTTGTTTTTGCTGTAATCGTCTTTTTATTAATAAAGTTACATCAAAAAACTACGTGTCAAGTCTGCATGGGGTATGCCAGGATTGACAATAGATTACAGTATGTTGGGGAATTGATCCTGATTTTACACGATGATGATGTACAGACACACTCCAAAGGCGGATCCAACATGTCAAAGATTTCCTTTCTAGGGTACCCTGGTGCCCCTGTTACCGGTACCCGAGACGGCGTGCGGTTTTTAGTCGGAATTCCACATAACCACCTCACAGGTTTTCTGGTTCGTGGTATCCGAGGAGATTTCCGCACACAGCAAAAAGGGTTCCATATGAGTCATTTTTAGGAGGTCATTCATTTTAGGAGTCATCTGGACTAGGTTTAGTTCATACAATATCAAACAAATTAAACAGGTAATCAAATTAGAGCTTGCCGTGAGTCCAGAGAACTCAAAAATGCCTCCCCCCTTGAGTTAGTAGCTGGAACCACCCCCTGTTAACTTCACTTTCCACATTTTTAATATTAATGAAGAAGAGTTACGACTTGTTTCTTGTTTTCAAGAGTTTGTCCAAAGAGTTGGTATAATCTATGGGTTAACTTGAACATTCTTAGTTTCTGGATGGTGTCGGCTTTTCTCCTTTATGTGAGACTGCGCAAATTTGATAGCGATGCGCATGGCGTCCTGGACGAGCTGCTCACAGTTTATAAGTGATACCTGCATGTAAAACATACAATAATAAATTGACTAGATCTCTTCAAAAAACATTAAATATAAAAATTGTGTAATAAAAGAATTTCTAGAATCATCATAGCCAAGAACTCTCGATTAAATCATTATTCAAACACAAAAACTTAATCAAAGTCGGTTCAGACGTTTACGAGTTAATATAATACAAGAAGGTAAAGATCAGTTAATATTGATAGTAGTTAAACTGAGCAGAAGAACAGCACTGCAGCGAGAAGGGAAACTTGACACAAACCCTATACCGACCCATCTGGCCAGCGTGGTATAGTAGTCCAGCAGTGGACTATTGGAGGCTGTTGATTGATAGTTTGTGTTATTAATAATAAAACTTAAATAATTATAACAAATTGACACATCACACTCGACCGTTTGATCCTAAACTAGGCAGAACCTGTATTATGATAACCAGACTACTGATAAAAACATTTGTACAGGTTTATTGGTAACCCATGTTGTGATCATCACACAATTATTTATCCTGGATGGGAATCGAATCCACAACCACTGGCTTAACGGTTAGCATCGATAAACACTAAACCAATAGGGCAGTTGAATTGTGCTCAAGCTGTAATTGGCATTTTACCTTATAATACAATATTATTCAAAACTTTTGGAAGCTGCAGTTACATAAGTAATGTACTTACTTTGGTGGCTGTCATCTCGGAATAGGTGGTCGGTGACATATCTTGGCGAGGGGGCATCAGGTCAGCTTGGAACACTGGCACGATACAACTCAGCCAACTCTTCGCTGAGAACACTTCCGACGTCATATCCTATACATAATAGAAAAAAGAAGATGAAAGAGAATATGCACGTGACACCAAAATGGACAAAATATTTTTATTTGTATTTTTTATTGCTAAAAAAAGATACCCATACTATTATTTTTGAAATTTATTATAATTTAATAGTGAAATTTAATCATCAAAAATTGGCTTTTTTAAGATTCCCTCGCAAATTTCTAAAACGCAACGTTATTGGTTGATTAAGACGTGACGTCAACCTACACTGTCAAGAGTGTCAACAAGTTGTGTGTATTTGTAATATTTGGTTTCTGGTGATTATTTGTTTAATTTTAAGTTAATAACTAATACGTTTTCAGTGTTAAATTATTAAATTCCCGTGTAGAAAGACTCAACACAATGACTGAATATACTTTGTCAGGTGCAGTTTTGATATTATTTGGGCACAAAGGAACGGCACAATATTTCTAATATGTTTTTATTGGCTTTCCATGGTAATAAGTTAATTTTTATCACTCACTTTTTTAACTTTCAGAAACTTTGTGAGAAGTTCACAAAGTTTCTGAAAGTTAAAAAAGTGACATTGTTGACTCCGTTGTTGAAATTGAATTCGTCTGAAAGTGTAATCTGACGTAACAAAAAAAGCGCGCCAATATGGACGTGTTCAAATTGCCCCAAAATGATAGTGATTTTTATAATTTTTTTTTTGCTTAACGGTTTATATTTCGGATGTGTTATATTTATTTTTGGTAATGTAATAACTAGTAGAATCGTTAAAAAAAATAAAAAAATACATGCATATTCCCTATTGAGATTTCAGTTCACAGATGACGGTAAGAAAGGTTAAATTTATAAATACAGCTTGCTAAATGGCATATTAAATAGTTTTTTAATAGAATTAAATAATTTACGATTTAATTAAAGAAACAAACGATATTCCTAAAATCAATTAAAATTTAAACTTAACTTACTAGTTAACTTTATTTAAATTAAATTAAAACTATGACGCTTAAAAAAAACGTTTTTCAAGTACATGTAAAGGTGGCATTCAATGGGTTTAAGTAATTACATATTAGAAGTTAGTTAAGAAACGATACCACATCTTCCGTGTGATAACGGATTAAGAAGATGGAGTGTCACCACCCCTATTCATCCCGTGGGTGTCGTAGGAACCGACTGAGGGAACAGATCACGCAAGACAAAAGCAAAGCAAAGAGAAGGAAAACTTGAAACTATCCCTATACTAGCCCGTCTGCCAAGTGTGGTATACTAGACCTAAACCTTATTTCTAAGGAGAGGCGTATGTGCAGCAGTGGACTACTAATCGCTGTTGATGATAAAGCCATGATAACTCCAAAAAAAGTTATTACCAGTTACTACTAAAATTCCCGGGTTAAGGGCTCGGACTTCACGGTATCTGTCAGATTCAAATACAAGTCCGACCTTGACCTACTAGAGCTCCTGCATATATTCCCCAATCCACCCATATAATGTCTTCTTTCTACCAGTGCTTTCCCTTCTTACTAACCTTTTCTTTCATACACCTGAACACCTTCAAACACCTAAGCACCTATTTTAATGGGACTAATCCCACCCACACGCCCACCACTGTAACTCCTGTACACCAGGATCCACAGCAGTGACCCACGAACACACCGAGTTATGACACTCGGGGAGTCCCAGGAAGAAATTAAATTGTCTTGGAACCCGCAACGAAATTAATCAGAAGAAAATTGGAGGAGTTGGAAATACAGTAAATCCACTTCCCTACTTAGCAAAGCGGGAGACAAAATGAAGTAAAATAGGCATACACCCATTAAACAGGGAAGCACCAGGGCCACAAAATATTACGAGTCCTAGGTGAGATATATTTGATTTCTATAACATGTAAATCAAATATAACCTAAGGGGGTATATGTATGTATGTACTAGAAGAAATAAAAACTGCTCGCCAGTAGTAATGCTTTTATGATTTTTATTAAGAAACCCGATGCTTCGTCCCGAAATTATTTCTTATTTTATGTTTTGAATTTCGTTCATAACTTTGAACGATGACGAAATTCTATACAACCGTTCATCCCTTATTTTGCATAAGGGATTAAATTATTACATATGTAAAATAAGGGATGAACGGTTGTATGGAATTTCGTCATCGTTTAAAGTTAGAAACATGAAATAAGAAATAATTTCGGGACGAAGCATCGGGTTTCTTAATAAAAACTCATAAAAGCAAATTTCAAGTTTGTAGCTGGAGCAATTTAGGCTCTGCGTTGATGAATCAATCAGTCTAGGCAAATCATTTTATATGTTAATTGTTAGAACCGAAATTGGTTGTAATCTACCTTTAAAGACAGTTACGACCTAGTACGGATACCAGTCTCCCACAAAGGAATTAAACGTACTCTCAATTTATTTATAAGTTTTAATTTTAAGGAACCTTTGTGGAAGAGAAATAAACTTTATTATTATTTACTCACAGGTGGAACAGTAGCTCCAGCGACTATCACCCCTCCAGCGCACCCCAGCACCAGCGTGGGTAAGGCGTGCTGAGTCTCCAGCACTTTCTGCACTCCGGTGCTCTGCATCAGGTACGAACATCGCAGGAAGTGGACAGCGAACTTGCGACCTGACTGGACCGCCTCGGACACTGCGTCATTGACTTCTGTGACAGCTATTGTACTGTAAAGATGAAATATGCTTACTTTTTTGCCATATACGGCAGACGGGTCACCTGATGGTAAGTGATTACCGTCGCCCACGGACACGTGCAACTCAAGAGACACAAGTGCATTGCCGCCATTTGAGTCTCCCCAGAACCAGGGGGCTGAGGGCCTCATCCTCAGCATATCATCACTCCGGTTAACAGCGGTTTTCAGTGAGGCCGTGGTATCAATCCGGCCGAGCCGAAACCTCCCCTCCAACCCCAACCCCCCCAAGGGGAGGGGAGGGGTTGGACCTCAAGTAAATATTGACAAACTTCTAATAAGATTTTAATTTAACTAACGAGTGAAGATCTTCTTAATCTTTGCTTTAATTTTATGATAATCATCCACAGTCTATAATAGCCCACTGCTGGACATAGGCCTCGGAAGAAATTTTCTAGAATAAAGGTTGTGGCCTACTATACCACGTTGGCCATATGGGATGGTATAGGGTTTGTCTCAACCTTCTTTTAGCACTGCTATTGTCCTGCGTATTTCCCTTAGTTAGTTAGGTTCTAACGACCCAGCGTTATGAATAAGGGTGGTGACACTCCGTATTCTTAATCCAACACCACAAAGACATATAAGAATAAACAGATGCATAAAATTTAAAAATAAATATACTCACTGTAGCGCCATGTCATTGTTATTAAGCTCTCTTTTCTGAAACGTGTCCATCAGCTTCAGACACTCTGCGTATTCCCCATAAGGGGCACCTTTACTCCCACACAGCTCTGTGAGGCTGCTCTTTATATTTGCTACTTCCTCCTTTCTTCTCTCTGGATCAACAAGTTCTATCACTTGTTCAAGTTTTTGCGCTCGGCAGAATAGTTCGCGGGCCTGTGGTACATGTTTACAGTTAAAAACTATCACATAAAGCCATCTTGGGAGAGTTCGGTATAAATAGGCCGACTTGAGAGCTTTTTTTACTGGTCAACTCCTGCGGGGGACTTTAAAAATATACGTGAAACGGACACAAAGAACACCCAGACTCAGAACAACAATTTGTGGATCACACAAAGTGTCGTCCCATGTGGGGATCGAACCCACAATACTCAGCTCAGTAGAAAGTGGTGAGGTGATCGCTTAAACCACTACGCCATCCGTGTTGTTGCACACACTGCAAAATCTAAATCTCCACACCCCACGATTTTGAGGAGGAGCCCCCCCCCCTCCTCCTCAAAGGGGGGTTAATCAAAGATTGCCAAAGAATTTGTGACTTGAGTTACAGGTGTCCATGGACGGAGGTAGTCACTTACAACCCTACGAAATAGAAACAACCCTGCAAGAGTCGTACCTTCAAAACATCCTCGCCAGTAAGTGCGTATATGGTAGGTGTGTGCGAGCCGGCTCCCTTGACCGCGACGATGCTCAGCTCCTCGATGAGGCCCGCGGCGGGCACGTGCGTGCCGCAGCACAGCTCCCTGTGGAACCACTACGAACTTTATATACACTGCTATACTCTGGACATGCGTTTATTTCTTATTGACATCTCAAGGTGCCTACTATAGTCCATCAACGTCGTGCGCGACCGTCCTGCGGGGTGACAGACGGTGGCGGGGACGAGGTACTCAAGATGTCAGCGGGTAGCGGGTGGTGTAGCGGGGAAGGGAATCGTGTGTAGCCGTGTGCTAGAATGACGCGCTACCTCGCCCCCGCCACCGTCTGTCACCCCGCAGGACGGTCGCGCACGACGTTTTACGAGGCCGACGAGGCTTTTACAGTCATTTTTAAGATATCTCAATCAGATTCTATAGTTCTAACAAACTACAAAAAAACAATTTTTTTTATTTCCATAAAATAAGTAAGTACCATAAAAATGATTTTAAATTTTACATTTCCTAATTTCGCGCGAAATTAGACGAAAACACTAGATGCAGAGGACGCCGTATTGCTCTGTGGTCATAACGTCAGAGGGCCTAATGTGAGCGTCAGTTCTTCGTTTGTGAAGATTTCAGTGCGGGCCAATCGCAACGCTGAAAGCGGTCACCGTGACGATCGAGTTGGTGTGAAATAAACTCACACTAGTCCCTCAGTTGGCAGTAGAAACAAATACGATCAGCTGACTGATCTTTTTTTAGTTTACACAGCCGTATGACGTAATAACATGGCAGCTAATAATTCAATAATATCTTCTTGGATTTTTTCTTAATTAGAGTAATTGTAAAATTAGTTTCTGTTACCGAGGCAAATTAAATCAAGGTTGATTTGCTGAACATAAAGTATACTCACTTGGATAATAATGGTGAACCAGCTGTGACTAGTCTCAACCCAACCTCCGGGTATATTTCACCAGGTATTGTCACCACCGAGTCTTCTTTTGATAACTCCACACTGTCCACTATGCGAGTTGTTACGGGAGCATTGCTTTGAATTGACTTCCTGAACAAAGTAAAAAAAAAAAAAACTGTACAAGTTGTCTATTAAATTGTCTTGTTTCATAAATAACTCTACAAAAATATCACTATGTGCAATGACCCTAAACTATGCTAAATTACAATAAACTACATATTTCGTCCCCATATTTTCAACCATTATAGGTGATATATTCTCACCAAGCGGGACCATCTAAAAAATTAATAATTAAAATATTTATAAAAAAAAATTGATTCTATTACTTAACTTAACTTCTATCCTTTCTGTGTATAGGTTTACACCGATAGGGCTCGGTGTAAACCTATACATAGAAAGTAAAAACCATTTCATTACTGATGCCTATAAACTCACCTAATAAGATTCTGTGCTTCCAATATCTTCCCATGTGACAACTTCTCTCCGTAAACCACCAGACTCAAACTCAGTCCATTCTCTGTAACACTGGACCCAATCGGGCACACTACACTATTCGGTAACACCCTCTTCATGGCCGCATTCAACAAATGAACAGCTGTATGATTCTTCATCAATTTCAGTCTTCTCTCTGTGTTCATTTCTAACTCTACAACATTATTGCACTTCACGAACCGTGTACCCCTACCTATAGCAAAATAACCCTTATGGAACACGAATCCTTGAATTTTAAACACACTATCCACTTGTAACGCCACATTATCGTTGATGTAAATCATTCCATCGTCTGCACTCTGCCCACCCTCTTCGCAATAGAAATTTGTGTCTTGTGTGACCAAGTAATAAGGTCGATTTTCACATGGATCCAGCATATCTATAAAGGTCAAATCTTCGTTGAGAATACCTATTAATTTTGTTTTTAGAGGCTTGAATTCTACTTGATTGTTGATAAGTTCATATTCATATTTGGGACTATCATTTGTAGACTTGTAACCTTTTTCTTTTAATACTGCAATGTTTTGGGCAAATTGATATGATTTATTGTTGATTTGTTCTTTGTAAGCGGTCTTATGCCTGCTCTTGTGTTTGGTCAGAAGTTCCCAGAAACCTTTTTGGTCAATTTTCATTTTGTTTAAGTCTGCAATTCGTTTTAGGAGATCTTCTTGAAAGCCGTGTGTGTCATATAGTTTGAAGACTAGTTGGCCAGGTATTAGGTTTGTGGGGTGTTTTGACATTGCCTGTAAAAAGAAGGTTTTTGTAGTTTATAATGATGCAGTCGGATTTAATTAAAATTAATATGCTACTTAAATACAGACTAAATTATTACATAATCATTGTTTTAACTTTCAGTCATAACTCTTCTAGCACTGATTGATGGCATTTACTATTGATAGTGACCTGTAAAACGTAAATATAATTTGTGGATAATGTTGGTGATCAAATATGTTGTTTATTTATTTTTTTGTATAGAGTTTATATTTTTATTTAAATATCTTTTTAGAGCCAGCCATTTGTTATATTATTAATCAGAGTCCAGAACTGAAAACATGAACTTCAGTCTCATATATGTTTGAAAAGTCCCCTGCGACGCAGAATACATTCTTAGTGCGGGAGTTGTCTTTAAAAAAGTCATAATTAGTTTTTTAACACATTATGTAAGTGCAGGGCGGCACTTGAAGAAAGTGGCTGGCTGAAAGTGGACTCCCTAAGACCGGGATAGTTGGCGCTTTTTGGGGAATTCTTTCAGCAGTGGACGGCGACAGGTTGATGAGAAGTATATCGTATTGTAGTATTACTGAGGCATGCATGAATGATGACCGCAAAAGAACTGCTAATCTTAGAACATTTTTGATTATCTTACCAGTTAAAGAAAAAACAGCAAGGTCGGTCCATACGAGGATACTGTGGGAGAGCTATGCTCCGGCAAATATGGGCAGACTTGACTGGAGTAGCATTGTTTCGTTGATTTTCACTGAGTAAGTGAGTTTACTGGAGCTCAAACCCCCTGATTCTGAGGGAGGCGAGGGAGCCGAAGGCTCAAAGGCCGACAACGCACTTGTCTATAATTGCAGGTTTCTATGGGTTCGACCGGTTTGCTCGTTTGCCCCCATACCATAAAAAAATCCTTTTAATTTCTATGTGACTTCATGACGTCACAGACCGACAGACACAAATACACACGTTAGAAAATTATAACTTACATCTTTAAACTCACTATATCCTAACGTAAAACTGGGCAGTTCAACATCGTTCAACGCCTCCACTTCAGGGTACTTCTGCACCAGCTCTTTCATCTTCTTCGTAAGGCCAGCCTTCATCTTAGCATACGCCTGTTCCTCGTGTTCAATGATAAGTTTAGCTTCAGCCTCCTTAGCGACCAATTCAGGATATGTCGACCCTAGGGTCTCAGCGACCTGGTTGTACAAAATACTTAGCAATCGGGGATTTCGGAAAACGTCAGTGGATATCTTGAAGGACTTTCGCATAATCTGCTTTAAGTTCAAGCTGTGAAGGAAAAACACTGTATTTACTTCTAGCAGAGAGGAACTAAATGGATTAATTCTTTATTTTGTATAATAACTAGCGACCCGCCCCGGCTTCGTATGATTAGAATGTATACAACACATTACAAAACTTTGGAATACTCGTATTTTCTCTACTATAATATGTAGAAATTCCCAACCTCATTAAAACACTTATAGGGGCTTTTAAAGGGTAGTTTTGAAAAATTAGTAAAAACTTTTTTTTTTTAATCTTCTTCTTTTCTTCTTCTTTTTTTTTTAATTGACTGTAAGTTTGAAAATGCTATTACCAAAAAAAAACGATATTTCATATAAATTGCCCACCCCATTTTGCACCCTTAGGGGGGATTTAAAAAAAAAAACATCTGTTAGTGTACGTACACCCATGTCACCTAAGGAAAATTTGTAAAAAAAATCATGCTTCTAGACCCAGCGGTTTTATCAATCAGTCAGTGAATCATACTGTCAGTTTCTTCTTCTATAGATATAGATATTTCTACGTTATACCACAATGCTACAAAACAATAAAATGAAATAATTGTCTCCATTCTTAGCTTGTTAGGTGCTGGTTCTTATCATTTTTTTTAAGACATATAGGGACAAACGAGCAGAAGGGTCACATGACGGTAAGTAACTATCCCCGAACATGGACACCTGCAACTAAAGAGTCAAGTGCTTGGCGGAGAGCGGAGGGGGGAGGGGGGAGTGTATAAATGATATTTATTTCTGTAAGTAAATCTTTTCAGATATTTTTACAAGTCGGACTTTACAGCTAAATGAAGCCGGCATTTCCTAAGACTCACCCTGAGAAGAAACGCCGAAACAAACCAGAGGCCTTTTTTTAGTCCGTAAACAAAGTTAAATAAAACTGTGCGAGTACAGTATAGGGTTTGGGTAGGCCTTTTAGGCCTTTAGGCCTTGTAGGCCTTTTTTGGAAAGGACCATAGTTTTAAGTCGGCCTGTCCATACAGACGGTAGGGACGGGACGGGTTAGAGGCTTGGTTCCGGTCCTTCACTCACTGAAAAGCAATGTAAGAATTGCTTCATCCACCGGTCTTCTGTGTATGGCCGGTCGATCCGGTCGGGTCCGGCCGGATCCATTTCATGAATCGAATAAATAAATGCATTCTTTCCCCGTGACACCACCAAATTAGCCCCCCGTGGTGTCATGGAGACTCACCTATTCCCCTTGACAACCCCCGGTCTTGTCAGGAGGAATGGTCTTAATCCCCATGACACCCCCGTGGTATCACGGGAATTTAGATATTCCCTGTGACACCATCGAGTATTAGTGATGCGAGTTTTGCATGCTCCAACTGGGTAGAACAATACTGCTTAAAAGTTATACCTAATTAAGTGGAATTTAAGGATGAACCTTGAAATTAATGGCTTTTTTTAATTATCTTAGGTCATTCTAAGCTAGGCTTACTATAAAGTTCTAATATGTACGAGTAGGTGGTGAGGAATTACGAATTTAATCACCGAAATTGATAAAACGAATTGCTGTGATTTTACATGGGGTGGCGTTAATTCGGGACTAAATTTCACAATGTTTTTAGGCAATCTGAAATAAAATTAATAATATATCTCCAGTGTCTATAATCATAAGTCCAAGCAGCATGATTACAATACTTTGCATTGGGTTTTTAAAAATCATTTGCTATAATTAACTTTTATTTACCTGGAGGCAGGAAACACTCCATCGGCCAGACACACGCTGATCATCCTGGCGTGGTCGGCGAGGCGTCGGTACGCGCAGTCTAGCTCGGACGAGTTATCAAAGCTGCCACCGTATGAGGCCACTCCTTTACTGTTCTGGACAATATGTGTAGGAATCAATACTTCAGTGGTATAAACCTTTAGGAGCCATTTGAGAACATCACAAGTTAAAGGGGAAGGGTGTCAGGTAGTTTTTGAGAAATATAAAATTGCAAAATATGTGACGTAATTTATGGATGACCCTCTATATTAAATATATGATTTATATTTATCCATGACTTCTTGAATTCGTAGATAGATAAAAAGCTAATTTTTGGATCAGAGAATTAAGCGCTCCGTTGCGCTACTATCTGTCTGAGGCAGTACCGAAGGTTTAAGAAAGTAAGGCTCAATATGAATTACTTTTAAAAGCTGCAGTTTTAATTCTTAAATCGTCGATTAACACATAACCGATAACTTTACAATCCAGTCAATCAAGCTTTTTGCCATTCCAAAGAAAAAGCTTTACATAATATCTGCTGAACATTTTATCCAGGATTCCAAACCCGTTTATAAGATTTTTAGTTCTCATAGCATATACCTTCTCTATAGCCGTGATGATGGGCTTGAACAAATCCGTGTCATAGTTGGATGGCACACCTTGCAGTATCTTCGCCATGCGCTCCAAGCCCATACCAGTATCGATGTTGGAACGTCCCATACCCTTCACTCGTCCATCTTCTTCTCTGTAAAGACAAAGGGAATTTATGAAGCTTTTGATTGCTATCCCTACTCCAAAGATTGCAATTGTAGTTAATTATAGGCTAGTTCTAATTGTATGATCTTTGGAACCTATGAAATACGGTCCACGGTCTCACAGAAAATCTGTGTTAAGCAATACGGTCCTTGCTTTTCATAGAGTTAGTGAAGTTACCGGAGCCCAGGTGAGGTGGTTTAAAGCAATAAATAGTCTGTTTGCGATAACATATATATGTTTTATACTAGCTGACCCGCGCAACTTCGTCTGCGTCTCTCAAGTAATAAATTTTCTCCGTTTTTGAAACATTCTTCATTGGTGCTCCGCTCCTATTGCTCTTAGCGTGATGATATATAGCCTATAGCCTTCCTCGATAAATGGGCAATCTAACACTGAAAGAATTTTTCAAATCGGACCAGTAGTTCCTGAGATTAGCGCGTTCAAACAAACAAACAAACAAACAAACTCTTCAGCTTTATAATAATAGTATAGATTAGACATTTATAAAAGCCACACATGAAAGAGTTACAAAAAGACGCAAGAGTAGATTAGAAGGAGAATCGAACTAAAGAATAAAGACTAAATAATAGAACAGACAAGCAAAGGGAAAATCTGGCTAGTGCACAAAGGGCAATGGAAAGGAGCATGTTGGGACTCAGACTTAGTGATAAAATTAGAATTTCTGAAATAAGAAGAAAAACTAAAGTTGCAGATATATTATAACTCGCATAGATCATTTAAAATGGGGTTGGACAGGACATATGCTACGTTCCAAAATAAATAAATGGAGCAAACAAGTCACCTTATGGTACCCAAGAGGGGACTGTAGAAGAAAGGGGCGTCCGAAAACTAGATGGATGGACAATATCCGCCTAACTTTGGGACCTTACTGGGCTAGAGTAGCAGAGGATAGAGCTCAGTGGAGAGAGCTGGGGGAGGCCTATGCCAAGAGGCGCACCGAATTGCGAGACATAATATAACAAATAGAACTCGGAAATATGTATTGTCAAATCTGTAGCGAATTCGGAAGAAAAGGGCTTTATTATTATTAATAGAACTAGGTACAGTTTTTACGCAATGTTACGTCGTATAAGGTAAAACACACGCGATATGAGGGATGCAATCGTAAAGGGATCGACGGACATACAGTAAGCGTCGAAGTGTTTATACGACTGGCCGCGGCGCGGGCGCAAGCCGTACCAAACCGGTTATGCATTCCTCATATTTTACATTATTATATATTTATAACAGAGTTTTGTCTGTCTATCAATGTACGTAAATATTATGTATTCTACATATTAATAAAGCTACTAGTTAGTTAACTTACAGATAGAAGCTTAATTAAATTAATTAAAATATAAATATAGCTATGTTACAATGTAAAGAAAGAAGATAACAGATAGTCTCGGATTGGCATTGGGACTTCTATTGCGTTACTCGACTATGGTTGTGCTCGAAGAGGACTAAGTCACGTACACTCTCTTCCAGTAGTCTCTCAGGTCAGAGACACAACTTTTAAATCGTAAATAGAAAATTTATATAGCTTCAACTGTAATAATATACATCAACGAACCTTATAAAATTAATAAAAACAAGGTTCCATATTTCTGTGAGGGAACCGTCTGGATTGATGTAATGGATTTCAGTGCAAGGACCGCACGGGCCACTCACTCCCATTTCCCAGAAGTTTTCTTTCGCTCCAAGAGACTTGAGTCTGCTTTCTGGTACACTAAAAATTTAAAAATACACACACAATATACCACACACAATATAACACAATAATGCATGGATATCTTTAACAAGTTACAATAAAAATTTAAGCACAAAAAGCGCATCATAGCAAGTGCTTTTTTAAGTACGAATAAGGAAAATGCAAGGGAGTATTGATTACATGGCAGCCGTTGTCAATCAGGTGTTTAGTATCACTGATATATATATATATATATATAAAAAGTTAAGTTGGTTTGTGTATGTTTAAAAATTCAATAAGATTGAGTTCAAATTTTGATATGAAATACAACACTTTTATCACAGATAGCTTTTATCTATCTTTGCAGCAGTATTAGAGGATATATTGGTAGGAAATAAAACAAATTTATAATACCCAATAGCCTTCCAGATATCTCTGCATTCCTTATCTTCTACCAAACCTATAGCAGCACATCCTTGGAAGTATGTAACCACTAGATTTTCAGGTTTCAGCCGGTAAGGACCTAAAAGTAAGTCCCATGCCATTTTACATGCTTCTTTCTGTAATTAAAAATAAATAAATTGTACAAGTACTTTTCAGTAGTACCTATAATAATATAAATTAGAACTGTCATTTTAATTTTTAAATTTTAATATTTACCATTGAAAGTAAAAAAAAAATCACATGATAAAACAATATGCCATAAAGTTAACTGAGAACAATAGACTGCGCAAGGACAGCAAACACTGGCCAAATAAATATAATGTAATTTTAGTCTTACCTTGTAATAATCACCAAAAGACCAGGAGCCAAGCATTTCAAAGAATGTGTGATGGTATCCATCAGTGCCTACTACATCCAGATCATTGTGCTTGCCACCCACCCTCACACATTTCTGTGAGTTTACCACTCTGGCATATGGAGGCACCACTTTCCCTAGAAGTACACCTTTGAACTGCAATATTAAAATTCAATTTAATTAGTATAAAAGATAAATTTGTTTTTATTCTATAAAAGACAAATCCTGCATTAGGAATATAATCTGTGTTGCGGGAGACTTTACAAACATACATGAAATGGACACAAAGAACACTCTGACTCAGAACAATTTGTAGATCACACAAAGTTTCGTCCCTACAACCCACAAGACTCAGCGTTGTAGCCAGCAGAGTGGCTTAAACTGTTACGCCATCCATGCAGTCATACATGCAACATATGCAACAACTATATTATTTTAACGGGAAAGTATATACTAATAAAACAATAGAATAATCTTATCTTGGAATAATTAAGGTCATGTGAAAGAATACCTAATGTAAAAGAAATATATAATTAAATTCAATAAACCCTCAACAATCTTGAATTTTATTCAAATATATAAATAGACTAAAATAGTAGAATAATTCCTTGGCTCATGCACAAGTCTTGTCAGATGTAAACAGTCACTTCACTATTTACATATAATTATATTACTGTAAAGCAAAATACTAACATACTCTAGTGACTGTTTGGGATCCAACGACCTTGTGTGACATGTGTCAAATTATAATTATTACTTTACATTTATGTTTTGTTGACAATCTTTAGATATTTTTAATCAAGAAAAAAACATTACCCCAAAATAAATGAAATTAAAAACTTCAGCTATTTTCATTCTATAATTTCATTAAAACTTATAATATTTCATTAATACATATTTAATTATTTGAATATCATTACAGCCCTAAGATATTTGTATGGCTAGTGTATGCTCTATAACTATGGAACATCATTTCGGTGGGGCTACTAAAACTAAATTTATTCCACTACATGGTTTATTTATGCTAAGAAACAGGTGCCTGAAAATCCCTGATTAATCGCACCTTCTCAGGCATAAAGTTATTGAATAAGAAGAACAAGAAATATTTAATTTGTGCCAATAAATTCAAACTGTAAATATGTATTTATGTCAGTTGACTAACCATAGTACAAACCCAGCTAAGTTTGGGACGAGATGGCGTTGTTGGAATGTGTTTATTAATGTGTTGTTGTTGTATCGAATCAGTATCTATTTAAAGGAGTGCAGCTATTCACAAACCAAAAATAATTCAGGCATTTGAATAGGGAATGGTTATAATGTTTAACTGTTTGGAACTCTATAATTCATGATAACTTGCAATTGATAGTTGCACTGAAAAAGTAAAATTTAAACTTTGAACAAAATTATTAAATTCATACTATAAGTGCATTTGTTTCCTAGTTATTTTTTTAAAATATACTAAAAAGATGTGTAAAGGTAGAACGATATCCCAATATTTATATAGTGACTTACCTGATTCATTCCTGCATTCACGAATGGAACAGTAGGGTCATAAAGAGGGACTACAGAACTAGATTTGACTTGTTTATGCCCGTGATTCTTAACAAAGTACTCTATAAAACTATTCCTTATAAAACTGCTTGAAGAATTAAAACGAAAACCAGGAGCATGAAAAATTTTTCTTTTCGTTACCGGTAGTCGAATCATTTTAGGTTAGGTTATTAAGGAAAATCTCAAATATTCATACGATTTTACTCGCCCTGGAATTAAAGTTTTCAAAGTTTATCGAAAGTTATTAAAGACACTTTAATTCTCTATAAAAACTCAGCGACTTTCCGTTTCTGCATTCGCTGTCATTTCATGAACTGTCAGTCAACAGGAGTAAACTTCAAATATTTTAATTGTCAAATTCTCTTACTAACCAGCTGTTAGTCAATCTGAAAACACCCATGGCGAATTATTTTTAACCAACAATAACGCAAGTGTAATTTGAATTTGAAAATGAAATTTTCTATATTAATATGAGATTGCATAACAATTACTCTAAATATTTTCTTTCTATCTTCTTCTTTTATTATCTCCTTTACATAGTATAAAATGAGTCGCTTTTTTTCTTGTACTCTTAGATCTTTCGAACTACGCAACGGATTTTAATGTCGTGATTCACCAATTGAAAGAGTGATTCAAAAAGCGGGTTTATATGTGTAATACATGCATATTATTATAGATTTCCGCTATCGTTCGCAAAATTTTCATCCTCATTACCTGAATAGTTGGCGCTCCACTACTGTGCGCTTTTCGAGACACTTTTTGCCCCGCACAACCAATCTGTGAAACGGGTTATCGTCTGCGGTATTTCCTAACAGGGCGGCAACGCGTTTGTGACTCCTGAGTTGCAGACGTTCATGGGCGGCGATAGTAACTTTCCATCAGGTGACCCGTCTGCTCGTCCGCCCCCTCTAACATAAAAAAAAGATGAAATTCGCGAATTTCAAAGATTTGAAATGTGAAGTCGTAAAAAATGATTTTGTGTGCTTACTTTGCAAACGTTGGCTAAACCTTACGAGATAAATAAAAATAATGTACTATGGCATTGTATATCTTAAAAATATCTACAAAAAAGTGCTGGATGGTACATGTCTATCTCCTAAAAATAATAGGTAAAATACCCCATTGTGAGAAATACAGTATTATTCCTTATCCAAATAAATAAATTTTATACGTTGTGAATTTAATGCAGATCAAAATTGCCTTTTGATATCAGAGATTTAAAATTATAGGGCAAAAAAGCGGGTGGAGCGAACCTATAAATATTGTATTTAAGATGTCCTGTAGTACCTATAGCGAAGCCGGAGCGGATTGCTAGTGTTAAATAAAAATAATTAAATATTATTGTAAATCAACATATTAAGTCACTGTAACAGTAAGATGCGTGACAATTGTAAAATTGTTTAAAAAATTATAATAACAGGTAACATCATTGTGATTTGTGGTATTCCACACTCTTGCTCCCTTCTAAAACTTCTTAGAATAGTTAAGGATCCCAGGATTAAGTTAGCTCAAAATGGATCAAAATGGGCATATTCTTCTTTAACTACTTGAAAGGAATGGGTTGTAAGGCCTAAGTCACGTTTTTGTAACCTAAGTTTTTGACCATTTAGACTTAACTACGAGTATAAGTGCTGTCAGGAGAATGGAGTATCTTTTGCCTGTTTCTATAACCCTTACTTTTCAATGTTTTGTTTGTTGTACTTTTGTGTACTTCTTAATATTTAATAATCTACTTAATTAATATAATATCTTCAACATCTTATTATAAATTTAAATTTTTATCAAAATTCGAATAGATTTTACTGGTATTTCTAAGGTATGGATCATTAACAAAAATTACGAGAAGTTTCATAACTAGAAATCTTTTACTATAGTTAGAATCGAGGCATTCCGAGGTACAAACCTAATTGCACTTTTATAAAACTACCAACAATTATAAAACTAGAATAGAACAAATAATTTTTAGAAACCATTTAATAACATTACTCTCGCTAGTACCTATTCAAAGTATTTTCAGCAATCAGGCTGTCTCTAAATAGAGTGTCAAAAAATAGTGACAGATATCTGTCATTATTTTGACACCTCTAATCTAAGTATAGGAAATTATTCGAGAAAAATAATTAAACGAAATTATTTTATTAAAGGAATACCATAACTTATAGTAGTTTAGTACACGTGTACATTTATTAGCGGTGTTGACTGTAAGTTTTATGTCAATAAATAAACACTTAAAATTATATAAATAGTATCAAAATAGGGACACGTAAGTCATTTCGTTTTATACCGATGCAAGTTTATATATTGAAGATATGAGGAATTTAGAAGTTTATGTGTTTTGTTTATGTCTAATATTAACCACTGCCGAGCTTCTGGGACCTGAAGCTCGGAAGAAAAATGAAAACAGTGAAGATGAAGAGGAAGTGGTCAGTGAAGATTTGGATACCAAACAAAGTAGTCCAGAAGCCAGTTATTTAAAAGAACTTACCGAGGCTATGAACAAGGAGATAGTTACTTTACAAGAGTATGCAGATGCTCTTAGAAACTCAAAGGACACAGTTAAGGAGGATGATAATAACAAAGGTATTAATAGACATTTTTTAATTTAATGCAATTGTTGTGGTAAATAGGCTCTAAAACCTGTATATCTCAATATCTTAATTTTTTTTTAATTTTTTATATCTGGAAAGAGTAACATTGTGTGATCCATCATAGCAGCTTTTTTAATGAGATAGTCTTAGTGTGTTAGATCTTAGTGTGTTAAGAAAATATAGGTTTTTTTTCTTCTATACACATTTTGAGAAAATTCTTATAAGATTACTTATTTAACAATTAGATCTATAAGAATGGGTTTATTCCAATAGTAACTATTTTATAGATATATGATTTGATAAATACAAATCTGCTCTGTTTATATAAATTATGTATATTGTAAACAGAGGATAAAAATGACAATTATAGCACTTGGTAAAATTTGTTATTTTAGTTTGTAATTTCGAATGAATGTTGATTTGAATTGAACGCATATTGCATTGGATTTAGTCTGTAAGGATATTGTAAGAAATAAATAAAATAATATTCTTTTCATAAAATAAAAATAACATCTAAGTAGTATGTTTTACTATGGAAGTAGCTTTCAATTCTTGAAAACAAGTGCCTCTACATATTTTATTTTTCAATTGCAATTTATCTAAGAGAAACAAAGTTTATCAAGAAAAAGATAAAGTGACATTCATGTTTAGTGTGTGATGACCAGAACTCAGCTTTTGAATTTGAATTTGTTAAAATTATTGACCAGTATAACTTGTGTAGTGACAGACTAAGAATATGGAGTGTCACCACACCTATTCACCTCATGGGTTGATATAAATAGCATATTAACAATCAATGGCATGATAAAGTACGCCTTCCTAAAAGGCAGGCAATGCGTTTGTGACTCCTGAGTTGCAGACGTTCATGGGCGGCGATAGTCACTTTCCATCAGGTGATCCCCTCTGTTCGTCTGCCCCCTCTAACATAAAAAAAAACAACAGATGTGTTAATATTTACCAACAAAGGTTATTCCCTATTCATGGGAAACATCATTGCTATAGAAAGGTCTACAGGTCTGTATTGCTCCATCTTCATCTGTCCTAGTAAAAATTATAAGGCCCATGTGAGAATTTTAATTGTGACTGCTGAATTCCTACTCTTCGTTCAGTAAACAGCGGAATATTATTCTTTCAGATAGTCACTTGGATCAAATGGAGTATACCCTGAAGCTGCTAAAGAAAAGCCTCTTAAGGCATTCAGATACAGCCTGGATACATAATCCAAAGACTGGTGAAAGTATTGAAAATGAAATTGAGGTAAATTAATATTATGTTGTAAGTTTGGAATTATTTGTTTGAAAGTTTTTCTGTTTCATTATTTTGATGGAATGAACAGCTATTATTTTTTTTTGCTTTTAATACATCTTCACCATTTCTAAACCTATTTAAAAAAATGGTCGTACTCCTGGTTGATACCATTTAGATTTGAAGGGAATGTACCACTTTTAAAGGGGGAAAACTAAGCACTGAGGAATAAGGCTTATTACTATTAACCATGAATTTAGTTTGATGATTTGAAGCTCTGTTAAATTTAAATTATTTATTTGAAGTTTTAACTGTTAGATAATTTTAAATTTAAGTTTAAATTTAATGATTTCTAAATTTTATAATTCTAATAGTGTTTCATGATTGTGTTTGCAGAAACTACAAGAAAATCCTCAAGATATCCTTGACACTCTACCGCCATTGCCAGAAGAGGAAGAGGTAGAACTAACACCCGAGTTGAAAGAAGGTAAAATCCTCTTTCAACTTTTTTGTAGATGTTCAGTGTAGATGTAGATGTCCTTAAATACGAAATGTTATTTAAAAAATAGGATTCAACGATTCGACGTGTCCAAGTGGAGCTAGCTGTACCTCGATCTTTGAGTTTCTTTGCAAGATAAAATCTATACTAATATTATAAAGCTGAATAGTTTGTTTGTTTATTTGTTTGTTCGTTTGAAAGCGCTAATCTCAGAAACTACTGGTCCGATTTGAAAAATTCTTTCAGTGTTAGATAGCCCATTTATCGAGGAAGGCTGTAGGCTATATATCATCACGCTAAGACCAATAGGAGCGGAGCACCAATGAAGAATGTTTCAAAAACGGAGAAAATGTATTACTATTGAGAGACGCAGACGCTAGTTTGTAATAAGGCCTGAGGTTTATTGTCTTTTTCTTGCCTTGTGCTAAATGTGTGCTTGGTGACTTCTCTAAAAAACCAGTTCTATCTTTTTTTAACAGCCAAAGAATTATACGAGATTGCAATGGCGAAACTCAACCGTCGGTCCCCGGATCTTCGCGCCTCCATACTACAGGTGAAGCAAGCGGCTGATGCTGGATACGTACCAGCCAAAATCAAGCTAGCCTGGTCCTACCTGTTTGGAGAAGGTGTGGAATTGGATATGGATAAGGCGAAAAATATATTTGAGGAGCTCGTGGTCGAGGGAAATGCGGATGCTCATGCTGTAAGTAGGACTATAAATATTATACGTACTCCTTCCTGTACGTATAATATTTATAGGTTTATACCACATCACGATATGACTAAACCCTTATACTTGCAATAATGACGTCGAGGTCGTCGACGTCGAGGAAGGTGAAGGCTCCCTAGAATAAACACCTTTGCTGTCAAAAAAAAAGTTTTTAAAACGTTTTTATTACGAATGTGTTATAATTTTATTATTCAATTTACCGAAAAGGGTTTTCCTTAGAGACTGGAGACGTATGCAAGGACCGTATCGTGGCGTTTTATTTGCTTGTTTTACAGCCATAGAACTCTTAAAACACGTTAGTGCGCGAACCTAATTGCGCGATGTAAGCTCAGGACTCATATTTACTTGGTCTTGTCTTCCCTAGATGGCGCTGGTGTAAATTTTTGCTATTTACTTTGTATTTAGAAAACTCTTTTTATTAGTTTCATGGAAAAGTTTGTTTGTAGGGCATGGGTTTCCTGTACGCGACGGGCATAGCCGTACCCGTGTCCCAAGCGAAGGCCCTGGTGCACTACACGTTGGGCGCGCTGGGCGACAGCGACTACGCCCAGATGGCTTTGGCCTACCGCTACTGGAGCGGCAACACTGTGCCCAGCTCCTGTCAGAAAGCCATGGACCTCTACATGAAGGTGGCTGCTAAAGGTAAATACATTTAGTACAGGCTGAGAATGTTTAGATTGAAAAAAAAATGGGCCGGTTTTTCAAAACGTGATTATTCGGGTAATAGAATTAGGTTTTTTTTTTTAAACTTCGGATAAATTGGTTTGTGGCAAGTTATTGAAAACAAATCGAACAAGTCCGAAAAACCGGTTTATTGAAAAAAAGTTGCTGAAGTCAAATTCGTTAGAAACTTTACGAGAAGACACACTTTAAATATAAATTTAATAAAATAAATAATTACATAATATTAAGTTTCTCCACAATTCGCGAAAAACCGTGCTCGATCGGTAAGAAAACATCCTAATACAATTTAAAAAATGTCATTTTATTTCGTTAAGAGTTGCCCTACAACTTCTGCAAAATTTAAAATCTCCCGAATGCATGACAGAGACGTGTTTTTCCCACCCTGTTTGATTGTTTTTCAATAACTTGCCACTAATCGATTTATCCAAAGTACTTTTTTTTACCCGAATTATCACGTTGAATAACCAGCCAGTTTTATTTTTTAAATGAAGTGTGCACTGCACAGCCTTATAATATATGATTTATCTAAACATTCCTCACTCTGCAGTGGCAAGCCAAGTGACCTTCAGTGGGGGTCCGGCCATCCAACGAACGAGGCTCATCGACGAAGCTGAAGGAGGTGGTGGAGGTGCACTGGACACTGATCTTATTGAATATTACCAGCTTTTGGCTGAAAAAGGAGATGTACAGGCTCAGGTAATGTGCCTAATTTCAATGTTATTTTATTTTTAGGGTTCCGTACCTAAAAGGTAAAAAAGGAACCCCTGTAAGATCACTTTCTTATCCGTCTGTAAGGGTGTCACCACCGATTGTCTCAGGAACGGGTAGACCTAGCAAGTTGAAATTTATACCAGATACTAAGGTCTCTGAGTCAACACGATACAAAGATATGGGCACATTTCAATTTTTGCGAAAAGTTGTAAGTGGTAAGGAGGGGGGGGGGGGGGGGAGGGCGGTCCTAGGTGGTTTGGGCTCAAAGCATGGTACTTCCACGTCTAATATAATTAAAGACAAACAACGCAGCCAATGGTAAAACCGCCGTCGGTTCATTTTAGAAATGTCGTATAAAATACTACAGTATGATTAATAACGTTTGATTTTAGCATTCTTTTTCTAAATCTCCGACTGTGATTATGGTGCGCGTTTTGTTTAGGTCTTAAAACGCTCAATTGAAAGAGAAATATTTAGAATTTTTAAAATTTCCAGGTCGGCCTCGGCCAACTGCACTTCCAAGGCGGTCGCGGAGTAACCCTCGACATTAACAAAGCCCTGCACTATTTCCAACAAGCCGCTAAAACCGGCAATGCTGTTGCCAACGCATTCCTCGGGAAGATCTACCTCGAGGGAGGCGATGGCATCAAGGCCGACAATGAGACCGCTTTGAGGTACTTCAGAAAGGCTATGGAGATGAATAATCCTGTTGGACAGAGCGGGCTTGGTATTATGTATTTGCAGGTAAATATTGTGCAATGGTTTAGGTAAATAAAATTTATAACTATATCATTCTGTATTGAGTTTTATTGTGTTACAACAGAGTTCAAGTTTGCTTGCAATAACTTAAACCCAAGCAGATTTTAACATGAGGCATTATAATTCTCTTTTATACATGGTGTTTAAAAAGTATATATTGCCAAACCAATTTTTTTTCACAATATAGCTTTTATGTTTAAATATTACCACACTCATAACTACCTATTACACGTTCTTACAATACAGATACCTTTTCCATCATATCTTTGAGCTTAGTTCTGAAGATTTACTTACTCTACAATTTTTTTACAGTATCTTAATTTATAATAAACTTTTGACGTTTTCACCTAGATATAAACGTGTTTCTTGTGTTCTAGGGTCGTGGAGTACCCAAAGACTATAATGCTGCGTTTAAATACTTCACAATGGCCGCTAATCAGGGCTGGGTAGAGGGACAACTGCATCTCGGCTTCATGTACTTTGGTGAGCGTTATTATGTTATTTTTGTAGTGGGGGTTAGTTTTTGGGTTGTTTGGTGGCAAGCTGGGGGCAAATGCATACATATATCATCATATATAATATATGCGACTGTGTGCATGCTTTATTTATAAGTAACTATACTTTTCAGGGTTGTCAAGAAGTTTTCGGTTGAGTATAGATTTTTTTGAAAAAATAAAATCATTTTTTTTACTATTTAAGATGCGACAAGTCACTAACTCTTGATAAGCTAAAGATAAGGGTCCTTCTTGCACCCAAACGAAGTTGAACTTCTCCAAATTCAAATATGTTGTGTGTGTTTCAATTTAAATAATCCGTAATTATATTATAAATGTGAGAGTGAGTTTGTTTGTTTGTAAAACTTTCACGCCTAAATCACTAAACCGATTTTGAAAATCCTTTCACCAATGGAAAGCTACATTATCAGCGAGTAACATAGGGTACGATAACCGACATACACGCGGGCGAAGCCGCGGGTAAAATCTAGTCTTATTAAAAAAAAAACAATGTATGTTTGTTTGTTTATATGATCATCATAAAATTCTGCATACATAGTGAGAGATACCACAAAGGACTTTAGTCCCTTTTATACAGAAAAAAAGGTGCTGTTCCTGTAATTTTTTTTTCAATACTTGAGTAATATAATTTTGCTGATTTAATAATACTTGATTTCCGTGTGGTGACGGATTAGGAATACGTAGTTTCATCACCCTCGTAAGAGCCGACAAAGGGAGCAAGCTATACAGGACAACAGCACTGCAAAGAGAAAGGAAATTAGACACAAAGCCTATACCAACTGTAGTAGGCTAAAATCTCCTTCCTAAGGATAGGCCTATGTCCAGCAGTGGACTACTAAAGGCTGTAGATGAATAATAAATGGAAGTCCCTAATTTTTCTTATGTCGTCTAATGCAGGAGGTATCGGCGTGCGCCGCGACTTCAAACAAGCCAACAAGTACTTCTCACTGGCGTCGCAGACGGGTCACGTGCTCGCTCTCTACCACCTCGGACAGATGCATGCTCAGGGCCTTGGAGTACTACGCTCATGTACCACAGCTGTGGAGGTATTCATAATTTTTTTATTAAAAAACCAAACTAAGAAACAAATACCCTTATTGAAATAATTTCACTGGTATGTATTAATATTAGTATGTAATGTGTGTACCACAGATTACAAATTACTACGTCTACAAAAGTACTACTGAATAACATGCTCCGACTCTATAAAGTATAATTCAGTGTGCAATCATTGTCATCTTTAACTTTGATGTGCTTTGGATGCGTGAAAAATATAGTTTTTGGTTCCGTGTTTCTATTTAAACACCTAAAAATGATCTCATATGGTTTTTTCTTATTTATGGCAAGTAAACTTTGAGTGAGTGAGTTCGTAACAGCATCAGAGCTGTTATGCTGAGCTTCGAAGCGTGGGTAGGAAGGAACGGCTATGTCATCTACCAATTGACTCAGATGCTCACCGGTCATGGTTGCTTCGGTGAGTATCTGAATCGTATCAGACGGGAGGTCACGGCAAAATGCCACCCCTGCGAATCCGACCGGGACCCAGCCCAGCATACGCTGGAGGACTGCCCTGGATGTGAGTCGCAGCGTTAAGTCCTGCTTGAACAGATCAGACGAAATCTGTCACCACCAACATGCTCGCGGCAATGCTGGGGAGTGGCGAGAGATGGGTAGCCGCGGTCGCCTTCTGCGAGGACGTTATGCTCCTCCGCTCGAAGGAGGCGGCGAAGGGGACGCGGCAGAGGTCACTAACTCCCCAATCGCCGCTTAAAGGTGCCGTCTGTGTCCACATCTTGGGGCGATGTAGCTACGGAGAACACGGGATAACAAGCTTTAATGCTATGCTTATAATATCGGAAATAGATTGTCGCTCGATGTTGTGTACATTTAAACGTCGGCCTCGATTCTATAGAACACCTTATAAGATATTACTAGATAGATTAATGAATTTTCCAGCGGTCTAACGTGTAGTATAAATACAGTCACGTCGTGGCCGGTAGGACAGCTCAGATTGAGGTATAGTGCGATAAACATCAAAGTGCTCAAAGCGAACAGAAGAGTAACCCAGTGACTTCGGGCATTATTTGAAACTGTTATTAAGTAACGATGGGATTTATTTAGAAGAGTCAGAAGGTTTTTGATTCCAAACCAACGAACCCTTTCAATTGTACGCTCATACATTTCCCATACTGGAATAAATGAAGGCATTATCACAAACCGATAGCTAAATTTCGGTTCTTCTTCTAGCTATTTAAGAACGTCTGCGAGCGCGGCGAGTGGGGCTCGCGCCTGATGCTGGGCCACGCGGCGTGGCGCGCGCGCGACTCGGACTCGGCGCTGCTGCAGTACCTGGCGCTCGCCGAGCGCGGGTACGAGCTGGCGCAGACCAACGCCGCCTTCCTGCTCGACAACGGTCAGTACACGCGTCCATGGTCACCAGGGTTGTCAGCTTTCTACTACAGATTGCATTTCACTATAATATACTGTGTAAAACATATATAGGTTTACATAATTATATCATAATGTAAATATCACAAATATATCTGGTGTGTTGTGCAGGCGAGGTGCGCATGTTCAGCGAGCGTGAGCGCTGGGCGCGTGCGCTCCAACTGTGGTCCCGTGCGGCTGCGCAGGGCTGCGGGGCCGCGCGAGTCAAGCTCGGCGACTACCACTACTACGGGCTCGGCACGCACAAGGACCTGGAAGCTGCCGCCTACCACTATAGGTAAGTTTTTATGACTAAACCATACTCGGTATCCTCTGAAAATGATTACCTTCCAATGGAGGATTGACGTCAGGTAGGCCTAAACCTCCTTACTAAGGGGCCTATGTCCAGCAGTGAACAATTAAAGGCAGTCGATGATGATGATGAGGCAGCTCCCAACCATTTTGAACAGAATTAAACATGAGAATACAATTTATTATTAAAAGCGCGATCGTAATACAGGATAGCATCGGAGCAGTTGCACGTGGCGCAGGCGACGTTCAACCTGGGCTACATGCACGAGCGCGGCCTGGGCCTGGCGCAGGACGCGCACCTGGCCAAGCGCTGCTACGACCTCGCCGCCGACACCTCGCCCGACGCGCGCCTGCCCGCCGCCCTCGCACTCGCCCGCCTCAACGCCGCCACCGCCATGCAGCAGATACTCGACGTACGTACTCACTCACTCGCACTGACACTCGCAGGCCTCAACGCCGCCACCGCCATGCAGCAGATACTCGACGTACGTACTCACTCACTCGCACTGACACTCGCCCGCCTCAACGCCGCCACCGCCATGCAGCAGATACTCGACGTACGTACTCACTCACTCGCACTGACACTCGCCCGCCTCAACGCCGCCACCGCCATGCAGCAGATACTCGACGTACGTACTCACTCGCCCGCCTCAACGCCGCCACCGCCATACAGCAGATACTCGACGTACGTACTCACTCACTCGCACTGACACTCGCCCGCCTCAACGCCGCCACCGCCATGCAGCAGATACTCGACGTACGTACTCACTCACTCGCACTGACACTCGCCCGCCTCAACGCCGCCACCGCCATGCAGCAGATACTCGACGTACGTACTCACTCACTCGCACTGACACTCGCCCGCCTCAACGCCGCCACCGCCATGCAGCAGATACTCGACGTACGTACTCACTCGCTCACTCGCACTGACACTCGCCCGCCTCAACGCCGCCACCGCCATGCAGCAGATACTCGACGTACGTACTCACTCGCTCACTCGCACTGACACTCGCCCGCCTCAACGCCGCCACCGCCATGCAGCAGATACTCGACGTACGTACTCACTCGCTCACTCGCACTGACACTCGCCCGCCTCAACGCCGCCACCGCCATGCAGCAGATACTCGACGTACGTACTCACTCGCTCACTCGCACTGACACTCGCCCGCCTCAACGCCGCCACCGCCATGCAGCAGATACTCGACGTACGTACTCACTCACTCGCACTGACACTCGCCCGCCTCAACGCCGCCACCGCCATGCAGCAGATACTCGACGTACGTACTCACTCGCTCACTCGCACTGACACTCGCCCGCCTCAACGCCGCCACCGCCATGCAGCAGATACTCGACGTACGTACTCACTCGCTCACTCGCACTGACACTCGCCCGCCTCAACGCCGCCACCGCCATGCAGCAGATACTCGACGTACGTACTCACTCGCTCACTCGCACTGACACTCGCCCGCCTCAACGCCGCCACCGCCATGCAGCAGATACTCGACGTACGTACTCACTCACTCGCACTGACACTCGCCCGCCTCAACGCCGCCACCGCCATGCAGCAGATACTCGACGTACGTACTCACTCACTCGCACTGACACTCGCCCGCCTCAACGCCGCCACCGCCATGCAGCAGATACTCGACGTACGTACTCACTCACTCGCACTGACACTCGCCCGCCTCAACGCCGCCACCGCCATGCAGCAGATACTCGACGTACGTACTCACTCGCCCGCCTCAACGCCGCCACCGCCATGCAGCAGATACTCGACGTACGTACTCACTCACTCGCACTGACACTCGCCCGCCTCAACGCCGCCACCGCCATGCAGCAGATACCCGACGTACGTACTCACTCACTCGCACTGACACTCGCCCGCCTCAACGCCGCCACCGCCATGCAGCAGATACTCGACGTACGTACTCACTCACTCGCACTGACACTCGCCCGCCTCAACGCCGCCACCGCCATGCAGCAGATACTCGACGTACGTACTCACTCGCTCACTCGCACTGACACTCGCCCGCCTCAACGCCGCCACCGCCATGCAGCAGATACTCGACGTACGTACTCACTCGCTCACTCGCACTGACACTCGCCCGCCTCAACGCCGCCACCGCCATGCAGCAGATACTCGACGTACGTACTCACTCGCTCACTCGCACTGACACTCGCCCGCCTCAACGCCGCCACCGCCATGCAGCAGATACTCGACGTACGTACTCACTCACTCGCACTGACACTCGCCCGCCGCAACGCCGCCACCGCCATGCAGCAGATACTCGACGTACGTACTCACTCACTCGCACTGACACTCGCCCGCCTCAACGCCGCCACCGCCATGCAGCAGATACTCGACGTACGTACTCACTCGCTCACTCGCACTGACACTCGCCCGCCTCAACGCCGCCACCGCCATGCAGCAGATACTCGACGTACGTACTCACTCACTCGCACTGACACTCGCCCGCCTCAACGCCGCCACCGCCATGCAGCAGATACTCGACGTACGTACTCACTCACTCGCACTGACACTCGCCCGCCTCAACGCCGCCACCGCCATGCAGCAGATACTCGACGTACGTACTCACTCGCTCACTCGCACTGACACTCGCCCGCCTCAACGCCTCCACCGCCATGCAGCAGATACTCGACGTACGTACTCACTCACTCGCACTGACACTCGCCCGCCTCAACGCCGCCACCGCCATGCAGCAGATACTCGACGTACGTACTCACTCACTCGCACTGACACTCGCCCGCCTCAACGCCGCCACCGCCATGCAGCAGATACTCGACGTACGTACTCACTCACTCGCACTGACACTCGCCCGCCTCAACGCCGCCACCGCCATGCAGCAGATACTCGACGTACGTACTCACTCGCTCACTCGCACTGACACTCGCCCGCCTCAACGCCGCCACCGCCATTTGTTTCATCTGCCATTTTCATAATTTAAGTTTATATACTTACACAACCATACTAATTAATTCTGGAAATTTAGTTGACAATATGCTGTTTTAAACAATAATAATAAATTAATCTCTGTGCCAAAGTTCAACCATCCAGACTTTCGCATTTATAATAGTGATAAGATTATTTCACGAGACACGCCACCAAAGTGTCAATAATCATCAGTCATTTTTACAGAGCCCACTGGCTGTGGTGTTCCTGACTGGCGACTCGGCGTTCCTGTCCAACTGGGACTTGTACCTCATCACCGCACTGCTGGGCGCGCTGGGCCTGGTCGTCTACCTCAGGAGGCCGACGCAGCAGGCTGCCAACTAAGTGGCGAAAGACTTTCACTGTGTTCGCACGAGACCGTTCAAAGGAGATTAATATATCGACATATGGCTATAGAAGAAACAGCACTGTGCTACAGCACTTCTACCACAAGGATTTTGTTTAGTATCATAAATTGTAACTATTTACTTTTTAAAAGTATGACCGACTTTAATGCCACTGCATCATGTCGAAACTGCTCATTCCTTAATTTTCAAAACGACTTCAAAAAAAGGGGACCTTTATGTTTCAACATGCACCATGAAGTAAAAATTCTAGATAAAATAGAAATGTATACCACAATACTAATTATATCAACTTCTTGCATATTGTTCTACTTTGATATGGTCCTGTGTAAATATGGCTTTACAATCAATTACAAGAATTGGGTATCTCACTTCTGTCCTAGTTACTGAAACGACCGAGAGCATAGAGAGAACCCGGGGTACAGCTGCCTGTAAGTGGAAGATATACAGGCAACTAGACAGATGAATGGCCGATAGTTCCCTCTGTCTCTGTTTAGCTAAGCTGCGATTGGCTATCGTGAAGTAAGCATGGTTTTGATCGTAGAACAAGCGGGAGATTCGAATTCCCCAGCCAACCATAGAGGAGATTGGCTAGAAAGAGATAGAAGGAACTATCTATTATCCATCTCTCTCGTTGCCTATATTGCAAGATTGAGGCTCTTGTTCCGAGAGGCTTGAATTACAGTGACATGGTGGACAGATAAGCGAAATAACTGTATGTTCGAGGTTGGTCGTACCCATGTCTTGTGGTTGTAGTATAGGTAATATAATTTGTGAAGAGATTGGTGATCGATGTAAAAGGTGATGTTTGTTGTAAATATTTAATAAAGTGTTATGTGATCTATTCCTGTTTTATTTATGTCATTCAAGAAGACAAAGTTCAGAATTATATTTGTGTTCCCAGTAATTAGGTATTATAACAATATAATAATAATAATTTCACACATCTCACAGATGGCTGTCTGATCCCAAATTAGACTGAACCTGTGCTTATAGTAAGGAGTCTGATAAACGTACTTATATATTATTAAATTCATACATAACCTAGATAAATTGCACTCAGATATGACATGATCGTGTTCATTATACATTTTTTTGTCCTTGGTGGGAATCGAACGCACTACTAAGCTAGAAGTTACGATCAGTAACGAAAACTACGTGGAGACAATTTTCACAACGACTGTACAATTTCTGCCTTAAAGCGAACAAGAACACTACACAGCCGAGCCCAAGTTTCAGTTAAAGTATCTTTAATAATATCACTAAAATTACTATAACAGTATAACTGTCAGCACTCGCAGATTGGATTGTCCAGAACGGAAGTCTGCCCTCTTTTTCATGAGTAGGTAACACTTTCCTCTTGTTCAAAACTGTGGGGGGTTATTCTTGTATCAAATACCACGAGGAATCTTTCTCGGGTAAGTCAAGTTAAAAAAAAAAACAAGTTTTCACATTCAATGTTTTAATATTTAGTACTTAATAAATATATAGTTTGTGGCAAACACAACATAACAGTAAATACTTAAAAATAAGCTACATAGCTCCTCTCTCTAACTGTTCGATCTTTCGCGCTATATCGTCCGCCGAATACGTGTAATCCACTAATTTATTTAAATTATCTTGTTTTATTTCATCATTTTCTCTTGTGGATTTCTGAAACAGAAATAGGATTATTTAAAATTTAGTAATTATAGAATAAGTACCATAAACATATAGAGACAGTGAACTTTAAAACTAGGAAATATTAACGTAACGTAACGTCTTCCAACAGAAAAAGAATCTTCCAAAAGTCGGGTCTCTTATTACAAAATTTTTTAAACTCGTATAGTCGTTTTTAAACTCGTAGTTTAAAAAATGAATTACAGTTAAATTATGACACTTTTGGAAAGTTAAAAAAGTTGGTTAGTTGATTTTTTGTAGAAAACTTAAATCTATATTAAAAAAATATGATTTCATGTCAGGCACAGGATTCATATATTAGGTACCTATCTATACTAATATTATAAAGCTGAAGAGTTTGTTTGTTTGTTTGTTTGTTTGTTTGTTTGAACGCGCTAATCTCAGGAACTACTGGTCCGATTTGAAAAATTCTTTTAGTGTTAGATAGCCCATTTATCGAGGAAGGCTATAGGCTATATATCATCACGCTAAGACCAATAGGAGCGGAGCACCAATGAATGTTTCAAAAACGGAAAAAAATTATTACTATTGAGAGACGCAGACGAAGTTGCGCGGGTCAGCTAGTCTATACTAATATTATAAAGCTGAAGAGTTTGTTTGTTTGTTTGAACGCGCTAATCTCGGAAACTACTGGTCCGATTTGAAAAATTATTTCAGTGTTAAATAGCCCATTTATCGAGGAAGGCTATAGGCTATATATCATCATGCTAAGACCAATAAGAGCGGAGCACCAATGAAGAATGTTTTAAAAACGGGGAAAATTTATTCCTTTTAAAAGACGCAGACGAAGTTGCGCGAGTCAGCTAGTATTAACTATATACGAAGTAAGTTTAACTGTCTACTATTTGTCACAGGACTAATGTAAAGTACACCACTTTTCTGTTAGTACATAACACTTGAATATTGGCAGCTGCAGTTACATCTGCTACTAACCCAAAATTGAGCATACTCCGGTGAAACAGCCTGCAAGTATGCAATTTTATCTTCCATGTCTTTCAGTCTTTTATAAATGTCCTTAGGCACGGGACCAATGTTGAGGTACTTTTCTATGGCCACCACACGTTCTGCTATAGACGACGGGAGACCATAAGAGTCTACGGCCTTGTCGGAGTCTTGGTGGAAGGCAGATGACGTCACTGTTTGTGGACCCCACTCGTTGTGGACTTTGCGAACTGTGAAAGAAAAACATAGTTGTTAAAAAAGACTCAAAAATTTAAATCTCATTTTATAATAAATATGAAAGTAAAAAGACTGCGTGAGACATATTACTTAATCACTAACAATAGTCACAGAATAGTACTACTATTGTTCTACTACTATTGTTCTATATCTATATGCAAACTACAATTATTTACAGAAGACTAACTTTTAAAAAACAAATAAATAGCGACTCTATGCACTATGCAGCAAGGTGCAAAATAGATACAAGTAATGAAATTTTTAAAACATTGTAAACTTAGTTTTGTGTATTTTCTTATTTATTACTAACTATTGCCCGCGGCTTCGCTTGCGTGATCATTTCTTATTTTGTGTTTTCAGCTTTTAAAATGAGGAACTACCATATAACCATTAACCCCTTATTTAACCCCTTAAGGAGTAAAATTGCCAAAAATCATCCCTTAGCGTATGCTTCAAACATAAAAAGCATCAGCTGTCAAAATTTCAAGTCTGTAGCCCCCCCTCCCTCTCCCAGCGGTTTAGGCTGTGCGTTGATGAGTCAGTCAGTCAGGCCAAGTAATTTTCTATGTATAGATTTTTAAAATTACCTTTCAAATGACCCTTAGAATCGTTCCTCCTCACGAACTGCGTTCTCACTCTTGCACACGTCTCTGTCTCTTCCACCTCCGTGTCCGCCTTACTCGGTATGAAATCATGTATGTTACTTATATTCACTTGTTCTCGCTTCCTCTCCATAAAGTTCTGTATGCGCTGTTGCAGCTCCTCGCTTGTCACGTTGATTTGAACGAGGGTTTTGTCTACAGGCGGGACCGCTTTAGTTTCTTTAAGGTGCTTCATGTCTGGTGCAGTGCCTGTTAAGATAAAGTTTGCCGAGTCAAACATATGAAAGTAAAGAGGACCCTATCATTATCTATCAACAGCCTTTAATAGTCCACTGCTGGACATAAGCCTCTCCTTGGAAAGGAGGTTTTTGCCTACTATAGCACGCTGGCCAGACGGGTTGGTATAGGGTTTGTGTCAAGTTTTCCTTCTCTCTGCAGTGCTGTTGTTCCGCGTAGTTTTTTCCCTTAGTCGGCTCTATCATTAGTGGGAACTAAACTCAGGAAAAAGAGTAATTTACGAGGTGCAATCTGGTAGGTACATGTACCACGCGCTACATCTGCTATCGCAAAACTTGTAGTTTTTTCATATGGTTTTTTTCATAGAACAGCCATTGAGGAAGGAGTACGCTCTTTTCTTGAAGGTTTGAAGGTCGTATCGGTCCGGAAATACCGCAGCCGATAACTTGTATAAAAATCAGTAATAATGGATATAAGGATACAGCAAGAAACATTCGATCTAACATTTTACACAGTATAAATGTTAACACTATTTGCTATAAGTAATCTATTTGCTATAAGTATAAGTATCATACCCGTTTTTTACGGTATAGGGAGTACACAGGTCACTAGAGGGCCTAGTGCAAGTTTATTTCACACCAACTCGCTCTCGACGGCGAGCGTCTTCGACGCTGTGATTTGTGAAGATTTCAGCATGGGCCAATCGCAGCGCCGAACGCGGTCACCGTAACGATCGTGTAGAAGTGAAATAAACTCACACTTGGGCCTCTGAAGGCCTAATGTAAGTTTATTTGAATTCTACTCGCCTTCCACGGCGAGCGCGTTTGGCGTTGTGATTGATGAAGATCAGAGACCCAAGTGCGAGTTTATGTTAGTGATACTCGATCGTCACGGTGACCACGCTCGGCGTTACGATTGGCCCGCAGTGAAATCTCTACCAATCACAACGCTTCACGCGCTCGCCATCGAGAACGAGTCGATGTGAAATAAACTTGCACTAAGCACTCCGTATGGTCTGTGGGCCAATCGCAACGCCGAACGCATTAAACGTGACGATCGAATAGTTGTGAAATAAACTCACACTAGGGCCTCAGAAGTGCCTACCGCCGCCCATGGCCACCTGCGACTCGAAGGTCACAAGTGTGTTGCCGTCCTTTGTGTTTCATCATTTTTATTCAGTCATTTTGTATTAACATACCTATGGCAAGATTTCAGAGTTTTGAAAATTGCTATGTTTGTAGAGTTTTATGTGGTGTGACACTTAATAGCAGTTTTTCGACATTATCTTCTTCTGATTTTCTTAACAATGAAAAAAAAATATAAAATAAAACTTGAGAATATTTCCTACGTATTGTATTGACAACTTTGTTGCGTATCTAGCGCCGCAAAGTGTGCTTAAACATGCGTTTTAGCTTTTCCACACCCCCTTGAGAGAGTTGTAGAATAAGTTGCGCGTTTTAGATCACAAAAAGCATGAATAGCATATTGGGTACGTTGATAGCAGTTGTGGTTGAGGAGTCGAGAGTCTCATTGCGTAGAGGAAGCAACGTCTCGACTCAAAATCGCTTCCTTTCGAATAACTTCTCATTATTGTATAGTGCTCGATATCATCGTGAACTTAACGATTTTAGTCTTTCCAAAAGTATCCTTTATTATGCTTTTGTGTAATACTTGAATTACGAAACGTCTTTAATCCTTTTTCGGTAATTTTAATTACTTCACTTTTTTGCAATGGATTCTCACTAAACAATTTACTGCATTAGACATGGCTCTATTATTGGGAACGACACAGTGAAACATTAAAAGTATACTGATGATTCAGACGAAATATTTCTATTGAGCTCGATAAGCAGATACTTCGTAGAAGAGAGAGGTCCCACCACTTGAAACCTACAAAGCATATTTGAATATTTTTCATAAATTTGTTAGCGTAGATGAATAATGCTTGGCGGCGCTTACTCAATTCAACTTTTTAGCTGAAAGTTATGTTGAGGTACACTTCGCGGCGCTCGCACGGCTAAACTAATGATCTTATAAAAACAAACATTACATAACTTGTAGCAAATGTTCTTTAATTTTGTAGTTAATTTTTTTAACGTAAAATGAGTCCAAATGGAGATATCGAACAACTGCAAATAGGCGCCATTTATCAAAGTTAGTGTGATCGCGATACTAGGTACATTGTCAGAACACGTAATGTGTTCCAGATGTTCGTATGCGTCTCATACCAAAATCATCAGTAATCTAGTTTTATTTTATATACACATCACATCAACAGCCTTTAATAGTCCACTGCTGGACATATGCCTCTCCTTAGAAAGGTTTTGGCCTACTATACCACGCTGGCCAGACGGGTTGGTATAGGGCTTCCAAGGAAGGAGGTCTACTGGTGGTCCCAGGAGTTGGCGGACCTCCGTGCGGCCTGTGTACGTGCCCGGAGGTCCCTCACCCGTAGTCGGCGACGTCACCGCGGGGTCGGTGAGGAGGTGGACCGGTTTCATGAGGAGTACCGAGAAGCTCGGAAAACTCTGAGGCTGGCCATCTGCCGCGCCAAGGATGTCAGTAGAGAGGAGATGCTGGAGAGTCTCGAGCGTGACCCCTGGGGTCGCCCTTATCGTGCGGTGCGTCAAAAGCTCCGCACGTCGGGCCCCCCCCCTTACGGAGACTCTCCAGCCCAGCTTCCTGCAGGAAGTGGTCGAGGGCCTATTCCCGCAGCGGGCGGAGCACACACCCCCGTCGATGGCTGCATCAGCCGGAGACGACGGGGGCAGCGAGGCTGATGTTCCGCCCGTCAGGGAATCGGAGTTAGGGGCGGCTGTTCTACGGATTAGATCCAAGAACACTGCCCCCGGGCCGGACGGGGTTCCAGCCCGAGTGATGGCCCGAGCCCTCGACTACATGTCGGACCACCTCAGGGGGGTGTTGGACGCTAGCCTGGCGTCCGGACGCTTCCCTGAGCGCTGGAAATGCGGGAAGCTGGTCCTGCTGCAGAAGCCGGGACGGCCTGCCGAATCGGTCGCGGCCTATAGGCCTATCGTGTTGCTGGACGAGGCGGGTAAACTTTTTGAGAGGGTGCTTTCTGCCCGCATCGTCCGGCACCTTTGCGAGGTTGGCCCCGATCTGTCGGACGCCCAATTCGGTTTCCGAGCGGGGCGTTCGACGATCGATGCCGTAATGCGCCTTAGGGCCGTGACCGAGGAGGCCGTGAGCTGCGGCGGAGTGGTGTTGGCGGTGTCCTTGGACATCGCCAACGCCTTCAATAGTCTGCCATTCAGCTGCATCAGGGAAGCGCTCCGCTACCACGGAGTGCCGGAGTACCTGAGGCGGCTGGTGGCAGACTACCTTGAGGAGCGAACCGTCATGTACGAGGACCGAGATGGCGTCTTGAGACGCAGGGCCATGTCGTGCGGTGTTCCGCAGGGGTCTGTCCTAGGACCACTCCTGTGGAACATTGGATACGACTGGGCCCTACGAGGGCGTCTCCCCCCCGGGCTGGGTGTACTCTGCTACGCAGATGACACTTTAGTCACGGCCCGGGGGGCTAACTTCCAGGAGGCGGCGCGCCTGGCCGCCACGGGAGTTTCCCAGGTGGTCGGGCGCATTGAGGCGTTGGGATTACGGGTGGCCCTGGATAAGACGGAGGCCCTATTATTTCATGGGCCCCGTCGTGGTCCACCCGCCGGCGCCTCAATCGAGGTCCGCTCGGTCCTCGTACCGGTCCGGGCCCAGATGAGGTACCTGGGTCTGGTCCTAGACGGTAGGTGGCTCTTCGACGAGCACTTCCGACAGCTTGGTCCGAAGCTGGTGGACACTGCCTCCGCCCTAGGGCGACTTTTGCCCAATTTGGGCGGGGCCAGTGTTCCCACGAGGCGGCTGTACGCGGGGGTTGTCCGGTCCATGGCGCTTTATGGTGCACCGGTGTGGGTGGCGGCTCTGACCGCCCCGAATAGGGCGCGCCTCTGGCGCCCCCAGAGGATATTGGCGGTCAGAGCCATACGCGGATACCGCACGGTGTCCACCGAGGCGGCTTGCGCCTTGGCCGGAACACCCCCGTGGGATTTGGAGGCGGAAGTGCTCGCCGAAGTTTATCGGCGAGTGGCTGACTTCCGGGCGGAGAGCGGATTTCGCCCTCCGCCCGAAGACGTGCGCGAGTGGCGCGAAGCCGCTCGCCGAGCCACCATGGTTAGATGGTCGTTCCGGCTGGAGACTCCACGCGCTGGCTTCGCCGCCGTGGAGGCTCTCCAGCCGGTCATAGCCGAGTGGGCAGGGCGGCAGCACGGGGCCCTTTCCTTCCGGCTGACGCAGGTGCTTTCCGGGCACGGTTGCTTCGGAAAGTACCTGCACTCGGTCGCTAGGAGGGAACTGAGTCCCGCCTGCCACCACTGCGACTGCAGTGAGGACTCGGCCCAGCACACGCTGGCGGTCTGTCCCGCATGGGCGACGCAGCGCCGGGCCCTCACTGCAGTCATCGGAGCAGATCTCTCGCTACCGGCCGTAATTCGCTCCATGGCCGGTAGCGACAGTTGTTTTACCGCGGTCGCAACCTTCTGCGAGGAGGTAATCTCGCAGAAGGAGGCGGCGGAGAAGGCCCGGGAGGACGACCTCCACTCGGACCTGATCCGCCGCCGGCGAACCGGGCGGCGGAGGCGCGCTTACCTGCGCCTCATGCCGCCCTGAGTGTGGCCGCGGGTGGACGGGGTGGGTTTCCCCTCCACCCGCATTAGTTGGCCAGCCGCGAGGGGGCGGCGTCCGCGTGTGCCGGACGTCGCCTAAAGAGAGGATAATTGAAGACGGAGCCCGCACCAGGAGCGGGCCGGCGCTGGGAGGGGTCCAGAAGGCGATAACTACCTGGACCCCTCCTAAACTGGAAGCGCAAAGAGGGCACACCGTGTGGTTTTAGTCGGTTCGAGTCCGACACACCACCCCGCCGCAAACCCCGGTGGGGTGACGGTCCGAGGGGATTTCCACACGTTAAAAAAAAAAAAAAAAAAAAAAGGGCTTGTGTCAAGTTTTCCTTCTCTCTGCAGTGCTGTTGTTCTGCGTAGTTTTCTCCCTTAGTCGGCTCTTACGACACCCACGGGACGAATAGGAGTGGTGACACTCTGTATTCTTAATCCGTCACCACACGGACCATTTTGTATACACAGACATTTATTTCGAAAGCCAAAGAAAATGTCTTGAAAATGTTGCAACACTACTGTTAATATGTTTTTTTTGGACGTTTTCATATTATTTCCTACACCTGGTTACTGTTGAAAGGAATTACACGATATAAAACTATATTAAACAAATGCATTGATTCAAACTACCATGGTTATTTGCACTTGATAAGTTATTATAAACGGGAAGTTTACCATTTTCATTGTCGGGAATTAGTTTCCGATATTTCAGCACTATTGTGAGCGCCATAAACACGGATTAACTATAAAAATAAACATGGTAAATATCCCATTTATAATATCTTATCAATATGTAAACTAAGGAGGGAATAATCTAATTTTTTTCATTGTCGATCTATGCGTAGATTATATTAGGTTGAAAGGTTTATAAACCGAGGACTCCTGCAAACCGCCATGTGGGAACTTCCTTTCATTTTTGAAAGATAATAATAATATTTCGGACAGCACACATCTAGTTTCAAACTAAGCAGAGCCTGTACTATCAAACTAGTTTTCATTGACTGAAAGAATACTTATGTCCTTTTTTTTTTGCAAATACATACCATATTACACATAGAAAACACCTAAACCCCGAAACAAATATTTGCAGATCATACAAACATTTGGTCCGACCTGGGATCGAACCCGAGACCTCAGCACAGCAGTCGCATACGCTACCACTGCACCACCAAGGCAGTCGAAGATAATATGTAAACACCTTATCCTATATTGACTTAACAAAATATATCAACGTGTTTTACAATATAATTAACAAATAATTTCACCTATGTAAATAATGTCTCTATCTTTGTATATTCTACAGTCACTTATCTACATGCATTTAGATTATAAAATAGTTACATAGACAGACAGACAAAATAATTAAATGTGTATCTTTATTGAAGTATTTAACATTGTATGTGGCGCATACCTTCTTATCTGTATGTCAATGTACTCATAGTGAACGTCAACCTTAAACTCAAGGGCTTTTAATCAACAAAAACTACGTCAAACATTCAGAAAATTTATTTAATTGCTGCATTGTTTACTTAAAACTAGTTCACGAAAGAACAAATAAAACGAATAAATTAACAATAAAATACCGAACATCCTTTTTTATTAACACTGGTAACACTATCGTAGGATGAACTTATGTTGACTACTTATAGAGCAATCTTAAGCAAAGCTAGCCATAAAAAAAAAACAATCAACCAAAATATCACCTTCTGGGGTAAGTAAACAACTGAATTAGGTATCTCGTTATATAACAAACATTAATTACCATTCTTCGAGAGTGGTTTAAGCGTCACCTTCGCTTCCTACTGCGCTTAGTGTTGGGGGTTCGATCCCTACATGGGACAACAAATTGTTGTTCTGAGTCTGGGTGTTCTTTGTGTCTGTTTCATTTGTGTATGTGAAGTCCCCCGAAACACAGGATATATTCTAAGTGCAGGAATAGTCTATTCAAAAATAAATCATAAGACTACGTTAACAGGACTGAATCTGGGGGCCAAATGTGACATTTAAAAAAAAAACAGTAGTCTAATAAACTCTGGTGTGCATCTGTCGTAAGTTCAGGCATTTACATGATCAGGGAAAATTACTGAAACATATATCTAAAAATATTTACGGGATCACCTGCGTTTTAAGGTTGACATACAGATTGCCTTCAAGGCCCATAAATATAAACAACTTCTTACTTTCTAAAAATAATATAACAATAAAAATATATATAAAATTTACGGATAACACTAGCTCCAATAACGTTTTAAACTTGAAAGAAAATATATACATTTATAATTTTTATATTAGTAAATAGGTTTCAAAATTAAATATTGGCCTTTTTATCTTCTCAAGATAACTTAAAACTTATTGTTCATAGTCCACGCCATATATAGCACAGATAACAAAAAAGAAAAAAAAAACTTCTCTATATGAAACTTGGTAACTATTACGGCCCAGCGATATTTCACCTCGAGGTTTTTTATTTGTTTGAATTATTTTTCGCCAATGCGGATAGTCCTATATACTTTGATCCCATGTGTCACAGAATTTTGCGAAAAAAAAAAGTGCGTTGAAATATCGCTGTGCGAACGGGCCCTTACTAACCAACTTTTAAACTATCGCGTTCTATAATATATAATTGTTTACGAGAATTATCGCGCCGTGGTAACAGACGTGGTGACCACGGTCAGTACAACCTGGTCGAAACGTCAGGCAATTCAAAGGCATGTACTTAATATCTATCTTGAGCGCGTTCTTGCCGTAAACATAATTATATATCACTAACCAAGCACAAATAACCAAATATTTAAATATAATTTTCTATATATTAAGTGATAAAATTCATAACAAGTCGCTGACCACATGGCGAATAAAACATTGATGTTTTTTTAAATCTACATTTTGTAATTCTGTTTTCAAATTTTGCGGCTTTGAATGTAGGATACAATTTTTGTTCGAAAATAGGTTTTGTATCGTGTAATTCCTTAACATATTCTTGTTTAATGACAATATTTTTTAAATTCTTATTTTATACAGTCGATTATAATGAAGACGATAGTAATAGGTGGTTTATAAATAACTTGGCGATTAGAGAGAGAGGTAAAAATAGGTTAACCTACCAAATAGATCTTAATCTGGTAACACCGATTACATAAACTAAATACGGTAAAAAAAAACGCTTCTGCGCTTATCTGCTTGCGATTTTAATGATGTAATTCTTGATTACCTTGTGCCATTGATAACAAAGTATAGGTCATACCACATATATATGTATATTAAACCTAATTACACAGATAACGCTAGATAATAATAAAACATACCAGACGAATATCACCGCATCAGATCGAATAAACGGTAAATAAATGGTTCTTATTGTAGAAAATGTAAGTATCCGGTATTACTATTGTCAAGGTATATAGATTGTTTTAAGTGTGAAAACCCCTTTAGTTTGTCATATGCAGTGTGTCGGAATTGAAACGACTAAAACTACACGGTGTGCCACTCTGCGCCTGAAATAGGAGGCATCCGGGAACTGCTGTCATTAAAATCCGGATGTCTCAGTATACATAGTATATTATATAGATATTCGTCTTTATTGTGAGATTGAAACTGGATACCAAAATCAAAATCGCCGGTTTGTATATTTTTGCGTATACATTTTCACGTAGTCGGGTTTTTCGCTTTTTTTTTAGTAATAATTAGCATATTATCAGTTAAGATTCCCAACCTCTTCGATTTTCATTTAAAAAAGTGTAAGGTGATTTACCCAGTAATACAAAGCACATGTAATTAGTGCAGTCGTGACTTCGTTTACTACCATAAAACAATAAAAAATATAAGTACACATTTAATGGCAACTATAAAAAAAAACATTTACCCGTATTTAATAGGCTCTTCAATAATAAGTCGTATTGAACATTACACTAGACTGCCTTTCGGTTGCATTTGATTTGCATTGGCGTGTAAACTTTAGACGATTTTGAGTGGTCATTGTGCTTCATAAAAAAAAGTTGGCAACATTTAAATTAACAGTAATAAAAAAGTTCGCTTCAGACTGACTAAATGTTTGTAAAGTCCCCCGTGACTAAGGATTTATTCGTAGTGGGGAGTTGTCTTTTTAGGTAAGAACGGAAAGAAAAGAATAGCGTTATACTATTCCTCACTTCAATGTAACAAAGCGGCAATACATAAGGTAGGTTATACCAAATATCGGTTAGGCCACAGAAGACCACTACCAAACTAGTCCAAATATGGCGGGAAACTAAAATGTCAACGGACATTCTAAACCACAATACCTCTTTGGGTACATGACCTGTCATTATGTTCTTTCTAGAAAGTTCTTTATTAATTTTATCGAAATGGGATGGAGTCTTATACAGAGAATAACACTGATGGATTTGCCAGTATTAAAGCTTACCATGTGTTCCGTGTAGGATTAAGAATAAGTAGTGTCACCACCACTATGCATCCCGTGGGTGTCTAAGAGGATGCTAAGGAAGCAAACTACACAGGACAACAGCACTGCAAAGAGGAGCAAAACTATATACAAACCCTATGCCAACCCTTCTTTCTTAGGAGAGGGCTAGGTCGCCCAGTGGACTGTTAAAGGCTGTTGATGATGATGATCTATAAAAATACAATCACATTGCCTTGATTAGAGCCATTTAAGTGAGATTTTATCTCTTTTTTAATATAAGATAAGACTTTCCTACGTAACAATAAATTACACTACAATTGCATAATAATTATTTAAATAATTACCTATGTTTTATCATAAAATCTTATGTTATCTAACGACTACATAAAACTTTTGTGACGCATCGATCAAGCCTCGCACCCTGACCAATCAGGTTCCAAGATTTCGTGAATAACGATATTTTTTAGAAACTGATTGGTCAGGGTGCGGGCCTTGATCGGTGCGTCACAAAAGTTTTTATGTAGACCCAAAAGAGACCTTCAAAAGACCCCCTCAAAATTAAAGGAAAAGTTATAAAAAACATGGTAACAACACAAAGAAAAAAATGTTATTTAAATTAAATTATTTTTATAATAATTAATGTTTAGTCCCAGACCTGAGTGTGTAACTTAACCCTTTAAGGTAACCCTTTACATCGTGTCACAGCGCATTGATAGCCGGATTACTGCGTATGGTATTGTATGAGGTTAAGTTTTCTATACAATGCAGAAGCCTTCTTACCCCTAATCGCATACAACTTATACGTCGTACATATTATAAATGTGTAAAGAACGTAATGAATTGGTCACTGCTATGGTCAGTACAGAAAGTGATGTCTACCGTGGAAGAGCATTGCTTCCTTACGTGAGGGATGACACCACGTACTCACATAAACTGGTGTTAACAAATCGTTGCTTTTCACAGAGAGAGCACCTTACCCTTCTTTCGCTATTCCCCGTCCCCTCCATTTAATTCTTGGAATTCTGGGGTTTTCAAAAGGGCCTTCAAAAGGCGGTGACTCTTTTTTCCTGGTGTGTATCTTTAAATTATTATTTATCACGAAAATAACTATCCGAAGTGGGGATGGAATAGAATCACCACCACATTTGATAAATCATATGATTTATAAATCCTTTTATCACAGCTGTGACTGATTGTCCTGCTGCAGGAGCTATAGCCATACGCAGAACGTTTTGTCAAATCTATGTTCGTGTAAGAACAGATATTAATAGCATTATAAAATATATACCCCCTATTGTAACTCCATAATCTGATGACGGAATCACTGACTGACGGAGTGCAGGGAAAAACTATTTTAATGTAGCAAATGCTACCTTAATTTTATTTATATTTTATATTTCTTGGAGCTACAAAACAAAATAGCGTTATAAAAACCTATTCACACAACACAACCAGTTCTGTACTGCGCTGATCTAAACTGACATGGTTCAGAGCAGCGCAATACATCTGCTATTAATAGTACCTACACTTAGCTTTTCTCTAGATGTTATTCCTATTCTTATTATTTTCAAAATTAGATCTTAAATCCTACCATAATAATGGTATGAAAATAAAATCTTGCTACGTTGATATAATAATTGCACAGATGTTATGTATTCAGAGCATAGCCCGGTTCAACGACCATCGAGTTAAAATGTCAACATATATTCGGTAAGGTAACACCAATGTCAACCGAACCTAATAAAATAAAACAAACAACAAAATTAAATAACTATTTGTATAAGAGTCTAATAAAGAGATAGCTTAGTTTTAGAAATATGTTATAAATTAGCATGCGGTGCTTACCTGTAAGAGATTGTAACACCAGAATAACTCAACAGTAGATTGTTTAATGTATTTTACATCCAACGTAGAGGTGCTGGAGCGAGCCAAGTGCAAGAGAGAACTGATGGCTGTTATAGCGAAAAGGAAGGTGGCCTTCTTTGGACACATACAAACGGGCCCGCAACATGAATTCCTGAGGCGTCTGTTAGAAGGAAAAATACCAGGCAGGAGGACACCAGGTCGACCACGAAGGAAGTGGATAGATGACATCGTGGCCTGGACCGGGCTGCGATATCGCCAACTAAAGGAGGCCGCTCATGATCGAGGGGTGTACCGTCTGCTGACCTCCAAACTTCATTTTGAGGATGGCACCCCATGATGAGATTGTTTAATATAATTTAAATAGCGTTAAAAATGTTGCAGAAAAAGATGTTGAAAGTCAAAGAAAAAGGTGGATCGATGACGTTAGAAAAACACCAGAAACACTGGATGAATATTTCTACATATAAGGAAAAGTGGTAAATTATGGAAGAGGCTTTCCCCCTTGTGTACCACTAATGTACGTAATTAAAAACAATATAAAATTAAAAAAAAAATCGCTTATCAAACTACTATAAAACTACATGCAATGCTACGTCGTGTACACGATTTAACTACGACACTATAATTAAAAAAAACACAAAGTACAATATGTATACTTTGCTATGCACATTAAGCGATTCTAATTTAAAAAAAAAACCTATCATCAAGCCATAAATCTATGGATACCCTCAACCTACTGTCTTATTACAAGTCCTCTGTGTACTAGACCACGCACATTCAACATTCTCCTTCCACACCGGTTCAGCGGTCTCGTACACCTCCTTCTTCCATATCGGCACGCTGGCCTTGAGCCGTTCGATGCAATGTGCCACGGCGTCCAAGGAGTCTCGTCTGTGAGGACTGCTCGCGGCGATTACAACAGACGCCTCGCGACATGGAACCATGCCTAGTCTGTGGACGATAGAAAATATTATATTATTATAACATAAAATTACATGTTCAAAGAAAGAAACGGGCAAAAACCTCCAAGGATACTCTCCTTGGAGGTTTTTGGCCGTTTGTTTACTGAAAGAGCTGCGTATTGGAACAACCAATTAGCTTCACGCTTCACTTGTTCTGCCTTCCAGACGTTGCTTTTGAATTATAAAACTAACAAGTACTCTATAAGTGATTTAATTGAAATAAAAGGTTTTTAAGTGATTTACTTTTGATCATCTGTGTCGCTTGGCAATAGTGCAATTGCCTAATCGCATGCGTCGGTGTCGTGAAATTTTAATATTGAATGCTATTTGTATCGGTTTAGTTGTTTATATAATATAATAGTTATAAACGAAAACGTATCTGAGTACAAGCTTTGCTTAGTTTAACATGTTATGTGTTTAGTTAAACATGTTGTTGAACTGCATACGGTTGTTGGTGGAATCTGCTACCATGGCGAATATTTGAAACGGCCATATACATATGTCATATAATGTGGTAACGGTAGAATTAACAGTGATTGAGGTAGGAGTACCCTCTTTTCTTGAAGGTTTGCAGTATCGTATCGGTCCGGAAATACCGCAGACGATAACTTGTTCCACAGGTTGGTGGAGTGCCAATTATCCAAGTGATTGACATTTCACATAATTTTTAACCGAATTCAAGAAAAGAACATTCGGTTCTTTTTTCTATGTTTGTGACCTCAAAACTCCGTCATTTGTGAATCGATTTGCAAAATTCGTTTTTTATTTAAATAGTACAATGCTCGTTTGGTCCTATTCAATTTGTAGAAAAAAAATACCACTTCTAAGGATGAAAAATTAAGGAATGAAGAATATAGTTTAGTACAATTCGTCGTGCTGTTGTCACATTGAAGTCAATAATACGGTTAAAGTTAATTATTTTTATTATCGATTGACCCAATTGTTGCGATGAATACGGATTTGTAATTCATCAGAATAGTTTGTAAAATACATACATCAATGAAAGTCTCCAGGAATCTCTACTAATATTATAAATGTGAAAATAGCTCTGTCTGACTGTAATTATGCATGGAAATACCTACTTTGACTCTTGAGGAAGGACATAGGCTACTTTTTACCAAAACAACCGACATACATTATCGAGTTTAAAGTATCTGATTTTACTTCTATAATTAAAATAAAGATTAAAGGCTGGTGTCGTTATTCTAGTTTATAGATCGTATACAAGTCTGAAGTTGAATTGCACCAATAACAAATAAAACTCTATAGTTATTTTAATATGAACTCTATTCATTATAAATAGGGACGAATACAACTCGTACGTTACAAAGGATGCTTGTAATGTTGTAAAATAAAAATCGAATAGTTTCTCCATTCGACCCTGGATTTACACGAACGCTAATTTAACACTTTAGTGTTCACGAACAATATTATTTAATGACTAGCAATTTGTTGGAATAACAAAATAATGAATTGCTTTAGATGTATATAACTAAACTTTAAGTGGTTCTGTAATTTCTTCTGCTGATGCACGTCGATTGTGACGTTTTATAGACTTGCACAATTTTATGGGGCTCTGGTTTTCACCTATTATTAGTCTACTATTTGCGATCGAATAAGTCAATTATCAGAATAACACAAAACATTACAAAGTTATTACCAATGTGCAGTCGAAATTGTTTTGATTGAATTAAGCTGCCCTGGGTTAATGCCCCGCGTGTCTGAACGGGTGGTCGATCGAATCGGATCGGTGCAATCCCAAAGCTTGAATACTATTTAAATTTCTTATTAGTAACTAAGTAAGGACTATTCATTGATACACCATAGATCAGGATAAAACAGGGACCCTGTTTAAATTACTCTGTCCCCGCCAAGTTCAGACATTACGCTGGATTTAAAACCCAAGTTATATTGAAGTGTATAAATACCACTGAACTAACTAACTAAAGAGTTTGTAAATATATTGCGACCTTTATCGCTACTCCGGATGAAGACATTTATTTATAAATTACCAATACATTACAGGCAGGTAAACAGCAGATGAGTGCATACATTTTAAAAGTGTCACGTCACAATGATGATTTGTAAGTAACAATAGATAGGTACTATAAAACAAAATGATGAGAAAAAAATATTATAAGGTCATGTCTCCAAACTTACTGATGTTCCCTAGAGCCGAAAAAAAAAGTTAGTTTTCAACCAACCTGTTTCTGGTCTGGTAGTTAGTGACCCTGACTGCTAAGCTAAAGATTGTGGGTTAATATTCTATATTTAAGTATGTTAATTTAGAAACATGTACCCGATTGAAGACACTTGGCGTGACACAAATTACGTAAGTAGGACAAAAATTAATTAAAGTCAGCAAAATGGCTAAATGTAGGCGTTTAATACGCATCTGTCTCCCCTTCGCAGATAAAGATTCGAGTTGTTTTTAGCTAAATTGATATCCATTTTTAGCGGCCTCGCAAGTCACAGTAGATATACGGGCATAAGACGCCATCCGAGACGGTTTCCCATGCGCTGTCTTTTACCTTAGCTTTCTCACTTCCATAAGGGAAGCTCAATTTACCTTTTACGCTTGCATTGTTTAACAAAGATTACAGTCGGCCATAAAAGCAAGGTGATAATGATGTTGAATATAAAAAAATGCCAAACCAACTTGTTCTACACCTAAAAATTTCAAGAATATTTAAAATTGAATACAATTGTTGCACACTGATAAGCATAACGTGTAATGTCGTCTGGTTGTTATCTGGAGGTAATGCAATATATAAAGAAGTCATTTATTTACATCATCATATTATTTTTACTTTAACGTCGACTTTGTTTGCAGATGACTTTGTAGCAATGAAATAAGCGACATTTTTTCTCTTTCCCAAAGGTATTGAGTGGCGTATGAAATCTTTAAACAGTAACGAATACTATTGATTTTTTTACATTCTTATGTTATGAATGTCTATTTCTTTTTGACGGGGTAAACACTTGGTCTTTCAAACCGGAAAAACATATTTATTTGTGTATTGTCCTTCTACGTACGTAACGACACGTAACCTCATTTAAGTTTTCTAGAGTCGAAAGAAGTGTGAAAGCACTAAACGATAGATCGACAAGGCAAACAAGTTGACGACATGTGTATAATTCACGGGTGTCACGGGATGGGTGATATTGAACCAAATAAATAATGTACGACACAAACAACTAATAAATACCAATTTCTGAATGACGCAATTCATATGATGCAATGACACATCACAATCTAACATGATATCAGCTAATTTATGTTTTAAAACATGGAATTGCAGATAATGATACCATCTTAAATAAAGGGACACAGCACTTCAACTCACCATTAAGGAATCGTTAATCAGACATGTAATGTGATAAATGCCAGAAAATCTATGGAATAAGACAATAATATATTTAGTAATAATTAATCTGATCTAATGGGAATGTCACGTCATGGACGATTTTGCTTAAAGCATTTAACTCACACCCCAACTACTGCGTTTTTGTTGTTAACTATGCTTAAGTCTGTATATGTATAAAAAATTGCAATATATAGAAGAAGTTTATGTTTAAAGGTTATTTGACTAATTAAGGTAAAACATCAAATTTATATTGACATAGCAAAACTCATGTCCAAGTTACGACAAGTTGTTGTTTTTGTCCATGCGGTAATCCTAGACCATTGTTTTCATATATTATACTAACTGTATCCTGCTACGCTTCGCTGTGGCATATTGTTGTGCATTGATGAGAAATGAACAACACTGACGCGAACAATAGATTAAAACAATCTTTGAAGTGGGTTGTACTATGTGACAAAATTTGAGCTCAATCGGCTTATCTACAACTTATTAAGTTTTTAAAGCGTACACAATCCAACTTAACATTTATATATATCACTACATTATATAGATTTAAAAAAGCAAAATGGTTTCAGTTTTCAGTGGAGTGGTGGAGATATTCCATCTGCTTCATCATCAGCAAAAGCAAAATAAATTGAACCATATTTAGGAAGTAAGGTGATTTAAAATTAAATGGGAAATATTGGTCTTAGTGGCCAAGGCAGGCCAAGGATATCGTATGAAATTTCACCGGCTATCAGAGGCTTTGGAATGGTACCATACCAAGAACATACAGACTAAGAATGCGATAGGATCTTTCAGGTAACCCGAAATGACTTGATTTTATACTATCGTAAGAAAAGAATTTTTGGCTTCTGATAACAAGATTTTTATTTTATAAGAAAATTATTAATTTAGTTGAAATATCAAAACAAATATGTAAAGGCAATTTTTTCCCACGTTTTTAAATTGCAATTTAATTACGTTGTTGTAATTCGTCGACAATCATTAACTATATGCCTAATTATAATTTCTTAACTTAATTTATTGGCTTGCCAACCCTATAATGTTTTCTGCACAGCCAGTGATACAACACCATACAGATATTATTATATTTCTGTACTACTCTAAAAGTTAAAATTTCCACACGGGAAACCCAATTATTTCTTCTCAGGAATTTCATTACAAAAGCATATTGTGGACAAAGCCATGTGTGGATCACGTAATGTATTATTTTACGCACTTGGTGTTTCATTTATACAAAAACTGGGATATTAAAAAGATTATACGACAGGTGTTATGTTATGTTGGTTTACCGACAGATAGGACTGGTAACTCCTGAAGTCTATTTTTATTCTATTTATTTTTAATTGTGAGGTTTTTTTATGGAAGAGGGGGCAAACGAGCAGACGGATCAGCTGATGGAAAGCGACTACCGCCGCCCATGAACGCCTGCAACCCAGGAGTCTCAAGCTTTTACCGTCACTTTCTTAATTCTAATCTAACTAAGGGACGGTGTGATATCTGTCATATAAGAATTTCTTATTTTTTTTGGTCCAGCGGTTACTAAACCTAATAATAATATTAGATATCGTGGGCTTAGTTCTCACCTAGTTCAAAAATCTGTGTAACGTTTTAATGAATATTTATTAGGAAGACAATTCTCGTAATAAAAGTTCAGTCACAAATCAGTTCCAATCAACTCTCGATCTCGCAACTGTCATAAAAGGTATTTTCGTAGTAAAATAGTAAAGTATTACTAAGACTAGCAGATTACCGATTCAATTTTCGGTTACAATACGATATAATCACATTACAGTCAACGTTGGACGTTTAATATTTTACTAAGAAAATACCTTTTACTCTATTAGACAGCCATATTTGTGATGTATGTCAAAAAATAATAATTAAAAGTAATAACTTTATTTTATTTACGTTAGATACACTTCTGTTTGATGAATTGTTTCAATTATTTTACTTTTAGCAATATTGTAGTTGATATATATAATACGATTTTAAAAGTAACGATAAAATAATGAGTTAGCCTTATTATATTCGTACGTTTGTAGTTAATTAATATTTGAACATATAATCCTAAACTAATGAGTTTTTAACATATGTCATCATCATCATCATCATCATCAACAGCTTTTAATAGTCCACTGCTGGATATAGGCGTCTCCTTAGAAAGGAGGCTTTGGCCCACTATATCACGCTGACCAGTCGGGTTTTTATAGGGTTTGTGTCAAGTTTTCCTTCTCTTTGTAGTGCTGTTGTCCTGCGTAGTTAGCTCCCTTAGTTGCCTCTTACGACACCCACGGGATGAATAGGGGTGGTGACACTCTGTATTCTTAATCCGTCACCACACAGACATTGACATATGTATTTGGTTTGAATTAAAAGCCTTGTATTTGGAACAAAATAAACATCTGCTGGTTCTTTATGAATTAAAGCAGTTGGTTAAACAACCGGGTAAATATTTATTTTATTTTACACAGATGTTAATTATTTTAATGTTTAATATCTGTAGCTTTATGGCTATTATATAAACATAATGACAGTGGCATGTCAATATACATATGAAAATGCATTATATGTTCATAAAAACAAAGATAGCTTTTTGAAAAAAAAAAGTTATGTATGTGGATTACATAGAAGACAAAAATGCTAGTTAATAATTAAGCACAGGCTATTTCTTAAGTGGAAATGTGAAGTGGGCTAGGGTGATTTTTATTATTATTATTTTCTATTTTGTATTTTTCACTTCAAATTCTCTTTTATTTGATCTTTTTTCCTAAACTTATTTTTATATTTATTGTCTTTTTACCTTTTAATCCTTAATAACGGACATACTGGCACACAACGGAACAATGTTGTGGTATATTTAATGATGCCATTGTATTTATCTGTAAGTTGCAAAACAGTGTTGATGACTTTGTTTGCCCCTTCTTCTCATAAGGCTCAACCCCTTGGAAACGGGAGGTTGTAGATCGGCACAGGCATATCATAGATTTTGTATAAGCATTAATTTTTATTATTATTTATTTACCTTACTATTTGACAAAATTGTGTGTTGATTTACGACTTTATTCTAAATAAAAGACGATTTCAAACAATTTAAAAAAAACAATTATGTATAATATGTACCTAGGTAGTTCAGGAATCGAATCTTGCAGTTTTTGCCAAGCTTTGCCCGAAATTCAGTTTCCAAAACCTATAATTACTTATATTCTTGAGTTTTATAAGAGAAATTGTTCTTCGATGATTGATTACGTACTTTAAATAGACTATATTTTGAATGATTTACGAATGTATAGTTTGTACTTGTAGTAAAAGACGATATTACTTGCTAAATATCAAAGTTATAGGTCAACGGAAAATCTTATATATAAAATTCTCGTGTCACAATGTTCGTTCTCGTACTCCTCCGAAACGGCTTGACCGATTCTCATGAAATTTTGTGTGCACATCGGGTAGGTCTGAGAATCGGCCAACATCTATTTTTCACATGCCTAAATGGTAAGGGTGACCCATCCCTATTTTTTTTTTGTCTTGCAATACAACGTTTACCGGGTCAGCTAGTACCGTATAAATTATGATTTCCATGAAAGTGTCGAAATATGCTTTTTTGCGGCCTTAACGGCCTTATCTTTTTTTGCGTTAACTTAGGAGTTTGATTATTTTACAGCTTCAAGGGACCGTAGACATGAGTATATAGTTTTAATTTCAACTCGATACCCCACGCGTTACCGAGATAAAGGGTCTTGACAGTCAGACAGACTGACAACAAGGATTCCGTTTTTTCCTTTTGAGGTACGGAACCCTAAAAACAGTCATATTATTAAATGAGTTTTATAAGATAGGGGGCGAACGGTTACATTGGTCTCCTGATGGTTAGTGACGACCTCCGTCCATTAACACCTGTAAGATCTGCAACTAACGCCCATTAACGCCTTTAATGTGGGAGGACAAGTACGCTCCTTTCTTAAAGTTTATTATCGCTTTAGTACTAATATGCATATATATATATATATATATATATATATATATATATTACAAGAATGGATGTCTTCACGTAGCTGGTTTATTTCTTCACCCCTCGTCAAGCATACAAGCAATCAAGCACAATCGGTGCAGAAATTTTGAGTTTTTAAAGCGTACACAAACCAACTTAACATTTGTATATATGTATTGTTATGATTATCTAAATAAATTATTATTACATAGTTAGTTGAGCATTCTTTACTTTAAAAAGGTAAAAAAAAAGCTTTTTTTATTTAAATTTGTACTCCCAACTTTTGTTTAACAAAGATCATTTAATCTATCCAAATAAATAAAATTAAAGTGTCTGGTTGTAATGTCAAAATAATAGGTTTTTTTTCATGCTCACACGGTTATTTGCAGGATACCTTTGCCTAAAAACCAGTTTAAATTTCTTTTGTCTGTCTGTTTATCTGTCTGTTTGTTCCGGGTAATCTTCTAAATGGCTGGACCGATTTTGATAATATTTTACTACCAGGTAACTGTCTATATAAGGAGTAACTTAGGGATTTTTCCTCTCAAAAATACACCTTAAAATTTTGCCCATGCCGGGAATCGAACCCACCAAGGCAGCGCTTTTCAAATTCCACGCGAACGAAGTCGCGGGTACCAGCTAGTCATTTAATCTAATGAACATAACAATATTATGGTTAAGTAATTTCCGTCACAACACGTAATCATTTTATCTCTGACCACTATTGTCCACTTACAGTGTTTTCCTTTAGCAGGATTTTCCCTGTCATTTATAAACTAGGTAAATTATCAGACAGGGGCTAACTTTACTATAATAGCTGCATATATTTGTTGGGCCTGTTGGTTGTTAGTAGGAATGGAATAAAATCACAAGCACATGTTATAAATCATATGATTTATAAATCATAACATCACACCTAACAGTGACTTACAAAACCACTAACTATTTCATTATTATTATTATGCTAGCGCAAAAATGCAAAAGGTCTAAACCTAAAAAAAAGGGTCGTAATCTTTGATAAAAAGATTTGATTTTATTGATTTGAATGCCATTAAAATCAATCAAATCAAATCTTTTCTTATATATATTAATCTTTGTCTATCACAGAATCACAATCACATGTGAAATCGCTGTGACTAAAACTAATCATTTCATCAAACGAATATTATTTAAAAGTAGCATAAATTTCCATGTTTAGTTGTTAGTGATCCTGACGGCTAAGCTGCAGGTCGTGAGTTCGATTCCTACTAAGTAAAAATAATTGTGTGATGAGCATGATCATTTGTTCTGTGTCTGGGTGTAATTTATTTACAATATATATATTTAGAAATATATAAGTATGTTTATCAGCTGTCTGGTTACCATAGTAAAGACTGCCTAGTTTGGGATCACGCTCCGCGCCCGTATGTAAAATATTTGAGGTTATTATTATTATAAATACACAGAAAAAATAGTTTAGTAACTATTTCCTTCTCTTTCCTTAGTCAATTTTCTACTGCTAGCTGACAAAGTTTGGTAGTTTAAATAAAAAAAATGAAATTATTTTTCAACGCGTAGCTTTACTATAGCTGTCAATCAATTTATTAAATTACGCGACCATAGATTATATAAAAAAAGAAACATACCTGTGATACATGGCTATACTGTGGACTGCTGGCCATTTTTCTCGTACTTCGTCACAAATCGCCTTCAGCGCCTTCAAAGCCATGGGCTCGTATGCTTCGTATTCAAGCCTCAAAACCTGCATTTAAAAAAAGACTTAAAGACGTACTCTCTTCGACTTCAACCCAATATGAACACAGTCCGCAACACCGACGAAGTACTGTAAGAGCGAATTGGTACACACCAAAATTCTTCTCGAAGTTTATGAAACTAACTAATGATACAGAAATTTGTTAAACCATTTAAAAAAATATATCCTACAGACCCAGGGATTCAAAACCTAGAATCATGGATATTCAAAATGCTTTTGTAGATTCTCGAGATTTTGTCGATACAACCATTTCAAGGATTTCCTTGAATTGAGAACAATCTAAGAATATTGCGATAATAAAAAATGTATGTTACATTTGGTTGTATCGCAAAATTCTTATATTTTTCTGTGTTCAAAAATCGAAACAAAAAACATAATAAGTAAATAATTTGACGTTAGCTACGCATGACGATTGTAAGATACAAGTTTGTACAAAACAACATGCTGTCTAGGCGTTTAAAAAGCTGATTAAATTTAGAAAAACTGATTTAACAGCCAATTAACGTATTATGCGTCGCTTTAAGCTGTACTGTTTTTTTTTGCAATATAGATTAGACAAAGAGAAGATCTGACCTACAAGCTGGCAGCTAGCACTGCGAGCGCTCTTTGGTCAATTCAAACAGCCTGCACTTCCCCGGTTTCGTGTTACCTACTTTCGTACCTGTTCACAAAATCAGGATTTGCAGGATAGAAGTTACTTTTCAAATGCGTGGTACATCCACGATGTTTTGTTAGACAGATGTCCTACAAAGGATGTCCTTCATAAATGTCAGAGAAAAAAATGCTCGCCGATTTCTTAAACAATTACTTCGTTGTGTAAAGACACATACGTCAGAAAAGACAGTTTGACATATTATGGTTTTGGATTTTATTTAAAATACAAAAGAATTTTTATTCATGTGAAAATAATTAAACGTTCTTTTAATTCTACTAAGCAGTCTCTCGTAATGAAATCGACTGTAAAATAGTAATAATATTTAGATTTTTTTACTTTGTTTTTACCGGGTTTTTACAACATAATAATAATAATAACCTCACACATCTTACACACCGCTCTCTGATCCCAAACTAGGCAGAGCCTGTACTATGGTAAACCAGACTGCTGATAAATGTTTATAATTTCTTATATATTCCTAAACACAAACATGTTTTAAATAAATTTACACCCAGACACAGAACAAAACGATCGTGCCCATCACACAAATATTTGTTCTGGGTGTTCTACTGCAAAACCGGAGGTCGTGGGTTCGATAACCCACGACCTCCGGTTTTGCAGTCAGGGTCACTAACCACTAGACGAACAGGCCCGTCAAAGCACACTAAAATGTTCGTTATCAGTAAATTAAAATGATGAAGAAGCGCGTTTGTAACTCTGATTCGGAGAACACCAAGAAAGAACAATGGCAGAAACATATTTACCTAAAACTTAAGCGTTTAAAAAATCGAGTCACAGTAAACTTAATCAAAAATTTTTCTATGATTTATCATTACACCACCATGTGTTGTATAAGTCTTATAAAAGATAAGATATTTTTGAAGATTTTATTTGACCTAAGTACGTAATGTCAGATTCGCCATCACGTATAACTGACTAGGGATGCGTGGTGGCAATATTATATTATGGAACAATTTATCGATAATCGATTCTTATAGCTTTGGCTGAAATATTTACCGAAGGTTCACTATTATGATTATGAATTTGCTTCTGCCCACGTCTTCACTCGTACGGTAGAGTGACTGAATCAACATAATTAGAAATGATTTAAAATATTTTTGACTCTCTTTAAACGATTTTAAACACACTAAAGAAATAGAATATAGTTACGTTATTTTCCAATACACAGTGTGATGAGAAAACTACATTGTCATTGATAACGGCACATAAATAGACATACATCGATATTTTCAAATTGTCGATACGTCGTCGTTTAGTACATATCTCTTATTCTGTGGTTTAGATCCTGTCAAGTTCCGGACTCACCACGTTTGTTATTTTATTTTTGTTTAATTTAGTGTTAAACTCGAACAGATGTCATGCTTTTATTTTTTTATTTCATATACTGTAATAATAATGAAAATAATATTTTCGGCTATCTGACACACAACGCCATCTAGTTTCAAACAAAACATTAACAATATGTTAGTACTTAACCTCGAAACATTTAAAATCCAATATCTTTTTTCCTAGACTTCTTTCGCAAGTAATTTTGATATGAGAATGGTCAAGAATAAATTCTCAAGTGTTAAGGATTTTTTGATATTTAAACGCTAACATTTCAGTTCAAATAAAATTATGTATGGAGACCTGCCATTGTCCTTTATGACTATATGTTTTTATATTTCGACTATAGTTCACATTCGCATTATTCATGGCAAACGAGTTTTTGAAACTTACGAAACTTGTTAAACGGCTCCGATAACACAATAAGGTACTTTAAAGAATGTGTCTGGCCTGTTAATCAAGTGGTTCGTGAGGTATTGAGTTCGATTTCCACTCAGGACAAAAATTGTGTGAAGAACAACCACTTGTCCTGTGTTTGCATTGCTCTCTCCCCTTGGATCTTGACACTTCAATAAGATATACGATTCGCCCCTTTTTTGGTGGATTGATTCGACTCTTCATAAAAGTCAAATAGAATCTTAATATTTAGAAAAAAGTTTTGGTAAATCTATTTGCCTCTTGTTTTACAGTGAAGGAAAACGCAGTAATGAAACTTAAAGTATTCCCAAACTGAGAGAAAAATAATATACCTACATACCATACACACATACATATTTATATTAGAATTGATTATAAATAAGCCTGACATTGACTGACCTCCAATAAAGTACAAACTACTCAAGTCCGTCACTCTTTATCTACTAAACACTTTTGATACAATGTTTAAAAAACTGTCGCAGAAAGATCGCAGCTAATGGACACCTTTACAACCAGCCAATATATTTCCCAAAAGAATAACAAAATTAAAAAAGGCAAAGTCGTTAAAGAGTCGGCTAAAGTCAATATACCTATTTAATAAGATATGTTCTCAATTAAGGACGAAAGGACGAGTTACTACACTACTGCAGTTAGACGCAACGTACAAATGACACTAGGTTAAGACAATTCAAATCTAAAACCATCAATAGGTCAGTCATTAATGTAAAAAGTATTCTACTGCATGAATAATTAGGCATATATTAGACTGCATGAGACGAATTTAATTTTGTATTGACGTGTTGGCGCGAAATCAAGATTGTCGCGAGTATTGTTATTTAATTAAAGACATGGTAAGTCAGGCATTTTCATCAACGATAAATACGGCATATATTTATACAAAGGTTAATGCTCCAAATTCGTCACATATTAGGGTATCCAATATACTTCCGAGGTAGAATTGGGCGTTAATCAATTAACAAATAAATAAATATTTTTTGTAATTAATTCAAATGCAACTGTTATCTCTACTAATATTATAAAGCTAAAGAGTTTGTTTGTTTGTTTGTTTAAACGCGCTAATCTCAGGAACTACTGCTCCGATTTGAAAAATTCTTTCAGTATTAGATAGCCCATTTATCGAGGAAGGCTATAGGCTATATATCATCACGCTAAGACCAATAGGAGCAGAGCACCAATGAAGAATGTTTCAAAAACGAAGAAAATTTATTACTATTGAGAGACGCAGACGAAGTTGCGCGGGTCAGCTAGTTAATTATAATTAAACGTTTTGCATTATTATTCTTGCAATTTACAAGTAATTAAGAATTTAATTTAATAAATCACAATTAATTTTTGGCAGCTTAAATAATTTAAATTAACAGTAAATCAGTTCTGTACAGTATGTACAATAACAGTAACTACATACCTAATATATGTATTACATACCTATAAATACACCTATATGATATTGCGGCCATCACGATTAACAATCAATCAATTCTTAATCTCTAATTGTAAGAACAAATTTATTATTCATTTTAATATTGTCCTAAAACTGTTATAAGGTTAACAGCACTACCGGCAAACACATGACCACTAATGCCCAAGGATCAAAGCCAAAAGGATCAGAAAACGTGTTCCTATCCTATGTAGAACTAGGCATACCCACACAAGGGTTTCACTTCCTCTGATAAGGATCTGCATTATGCTAAATTTCGTCTGTTTAGAATAATAATTACAATCTAACAAGACAAATAAATTAAATAGGACATTTACCTTTTTTCCTTCGAAACTATCTCTTGTAGTGCCGATAAACATGGAGACTGCTCCGCAACTCTCATCAGTGACGAGTTCACTGACCTCATCCACAGACAACTTATCGACCGTTAATTTTAAGTGATCCATTCTGACTTGGACTATTGGTTCAGTGAAAAATATAGCTTATATAGTAACTATAATGTACAGGGAAGATACTTATTACAAAGTGTCTTTATAATCACTTAATCATACTTAACGAGTCACTTTAAAATAATATTGCAGATTTTAAGTGGATGTAGTATAAGCAAGAGATTACCCTCCACTTATTGGTGGTATGACAGCAATACTATCTCTATCACTTATCTCAATGTCAATCTCTTCCTCACAGACCTGTTCGTTCTTGGCAATTAAAATATTATTTTTAATAGTTTCCAAATTGTAATTCTTGGCCAAGATATTAACAAGTTTTTTGTAATTAATTTTTGAGGGTAGTTGTATAGTTGACTCTCTAGTGCCAGCTAGTTCTTTGGACTTTGCAAAAAATAATACTTTCACTGTTACTCCATGCTCAATTTCCATATTTTGATCTGAAACAAAAAGAGTTAAAGTAAGTTCATTTCATTCACTATTTTTAGTTTTAAGTAAGTAGCTTATACACCTAATTCAATTGATGATATAGGCATTGTTATATAGTAACAAACTTATATTTCAACAGAATTTTCACACATCTATACAAATAAATAAAATTGAAGTGTGTGTTTGTAATGTCAAAATAATAGGTTTTTTTCATGCTCACACGGTTCTTTGCACGGTGTTTGCAATGTAAACATGTTATTTACGACAAATCTTTAAAATTCTCATATAAACATTCCTCTTGAATCACTCTCTATTGGTGATAACCGCATTAAAGTCCGTTGCTTAATTTAAAAGATCTAAGTGTACAACACAAGAAAGTGACGTTATTTTATATGATGTAAAGATGGACCTTTTATTTAAACTTTTTAGATATCATGCACATTTTTAATACATATATATTTATTTAATTATATAAATTTCTTTGCCTTTAAAAAAAACATGGTATTACTATTAAAATTACTTAAATAGTGTAATTTTATGTTTAACAATGTCCACCATTATGAGGTAAGTATTGCACCTGAATGTAAAACTATGTTTATAATTAACAAAGAACAATAGTAATCCACAATTAAGTTACCGTAAGCAAATCAATTAATTATTATGGTGTAGTGATAGGACAGTATTACCATTTTTAATTTAACCTTAGCAAATATCTCCAATGTAATTATCATGTTAAAATTTAGTTGCAGCATTTCAAATTCCCAAATGACAAAACCCATATTACATTTAAAATGTGCAAATACAATATTATAAATAACCCAGCCATAATTTTTCCAGTAATTGGTTACCTAATGTGCAATGGTTTTGGTTTTGTCAATATTAAGATAATAAATAATTTTTCTATTCTAAAAATTTTTAATTTATATCCTTCGGTTAAACTGAATATATATACATGTTTGACTCCAACTAAAAAGCACAAATTGTGAGGTCTCATGTCAGTCAATGGCACGGGACTATGGCTATAAATTAAAAAGGAAGCTTTCGAGGACCTTAGCCACATGATAAGCAGATGATCACACCACAGTGATAGCAGTCATAGTCAGTCATGCCACTTGGCGTGTCTTCAGTGTAGTAAAGACTGTTGTTTCACCTCTCCGGCTAATCCTCCAAAGGGTCTTACTGTTATAATAGTGGTGTCTCCTGTGCTTGATGCGTCTTTGCAACTAGACCTTTACTTAGCTTTATTATTGTCTTTAAAAATCCAAAAAAAAAGCCTAAGGTAAATATAAATTAAAAAATAATTAATTAAAAACAAATTTTAAATATAAAATTCTAGATAGAACATGAAATAATTTCATTTGACGAGATAATTACGACTTCATGGAATAACTTTCACCGATCTTTGTATTACACAGACAAGAAATTCACAAACGAAAACATACCTACACGCCTTTCCACGTGAACCAGTTTTTAAATATTTGAAATAAGAACTTGCAGAATTCGCAAAAAAGAAACACAGTGCTAATAATTATCTACCGATGAACGCAGTAGCACGTCTGTGTCACGACGACCTCGCACATGAACTGTCGTATTGTATTATATTGTATGACTAACGACTACAAGTTGTAGTCGATCACTAAAATATATCGGTAAGTTCGAAGACGTAAACAGGTTTACAACCACTTTTGATGAACCGTGACGTTATAGTTGCGTCAATTTAAAAAGTGTATCACTCATTGGGTGTTCTTTTTTCGTAAATAGCAAGCAAAGTGATCATTGTTTTTTACATGAATAGAGGTTATGAGATCCGTGTTTATTTATGATAATTTTAACAACGATTCCAACATGGTAGTAGTTTTAAAATATTAAATAAAATTATAAGATACTTACGTACTCATTAAGAATATTTTAATATTACTTATCAACACGAAATTATTATTTTGAGATAACACATTTCACAACACAATTTTAGAATACACACCACTTGCACGCACTTGGTTATACTTGCACTTTGAAATGAAAAAATGACAGTTTGCACTACTACTGTTTATAAAGCAGCCTTTAAAATTAATTTGAATATTGGGACATACTTGGAGCACTTGACTAAGTATACAAAAAAATAAGCACCAAAAGCGAAGTCGGTTAAAAACAACAGAGTATCTATGCTAAAGGTTTTATATCTTGGTTTATAATAAGAGCAATCAATTTGACAATTGTATTGTTTTCATGAATTAATCTTTTCATAAAACTAAATTCAAACAACCATAAAAACTCAGCTGATCAGCTTCTCATTACTGTCATCTACAACAAGGCGGAACGCACAACGGAGAAGTTATTTTGAACGTTATTTGCGATAGCACTGCTACTTAACAATTTTAATAAATAACAATTAATCGATTTCTGGTTTACCGCAATAACTTTTAGATAAAATGAAATATATTACTGTAAAACAAAAATATCAATGAAAAGTAACTAAGAAGAGAAAACTACTCTCAACATATTTCCTTAAATAAAGACATGCTTATTCCAAGAATGTCAAAAGCTGTATTACTTTTTACAATCTCTTATCAATATTTACACTCTCGGAATATCTAATATATAAAATGTACGAGTTTACAAGCCGAAGATGATTCATTCGTTTAATACCCACTTTACTAGAGGTAACAGTCTGTCATAACGTTAAATGACCTGGTTTTGTAGTTTGGAATAATTGGTTCTCAATCTCGATACAGAAATTAAAGCGGCTCAGATAACCACCCCATATTTGAATGTAATAAAGACCAATGTTGATTTTCTTTTAAACTAGAAAATTTGCGTTATTTAGAAAATATATATCTTAAAAGTGAAATTAGTATACTTACTGACACAATTTTTTTTTTAAAGTTTAGAACATTATTTATATAGTCTAGACAAAAAATTATATGTCTTTGTAAGGGAATCATTTCATCAAAATATTTGTAATACGAGTACATTGGTTTTTGTAGAATACTTCTTCTGGTAGTTTAATCTTAAATAGTTACTTCATGTATGGTATAACCTCAAAATATCTCTTTTAAAAATTGTGATTGGTTTTTATGGTACGATAATATTTGAAAAAAATTTCAGGACCAAAATATATTGAGACTTGCTTGCACTCGTAATCTTTATAACTTTACTTTCGAAAAATTTTCAAACAATTCAGGTACCTTTCCCTTAGTAATACTAAAAATGACTATAACGATTTAAATTATAAATTATAGAGTAATTTTTCGTACGCATTAGTTACAAAAATAAGTTTTTCATGTAAAAGTCATTTACTGTGTTCTGAAGCAAAATGAACTTATTACTTTATTGGTTGCGTTATTGTTGTTGCTCATTAAAATTTGATCAAGATGATTTACCGAATGATGCAATGTATCAATCGATGCCAAACTTTGCTATGGATTTTCTACATATTTTAAGCTAGATGAAAAATATTATGAGAAGTTTTTGATGATGTCTTCAGAGGTTGATTATACGAAAACTTAAAATGGCAATTACTGGTTTTATTTTGTTTGGACGTCCACAAAAATGAGTAAATGAATTTAAAATTATTCAAGAAAATGCCAATAAGAAGATTTAGCAATGGGTAAAGAAAAAAATTAGGGATCCATTTAAAGAGGTCAAAGTTTTCTTTTACCACGTCTTATCGCTGTAGGAAAATTTATGTTAAGATATTCTCGTACTGTTCCATTAGGACAGGATAATAAAATAGCTTTTAGCAGCTACAAATGTTAATTTAACTGTTTATAACCGTTATGTACAATGTGAACACAGCCACTAGTTACTAACTGACATTTCAAATTATAAAAAAGTTACCGGATTTCAAACGGTCTGAAATCGGACGACGTATTTGTGTTTGGGTTCAGTTCAACAGCACTGCACTGCATTGCTTTTTGGCAAGATTCCCTAGGGCGCGCATTACGTAAAATGAACGTCGCGCTACGTGCCGCACAAAAAGGTTAAAAATAGACTTTCAGAGTGAGTTGCGTGTTCACATCACCGACATTTTTGTTTTTAAATGACATACATACGCGCGTCGCCGCCTTACAACGTATTAGAAATCTAAGTGAAAATATCTGTAATTGTCTAACTGTAAACAATGGACTGATTTCTTCGTTATAACTCACTCCAAATATCAAAACTGCGGGGATAGACGGCCAAAAGTGACCAAAGGACAGAATTTTTGTGAAGTGTAAATTTACCTAAGTGTTGCAAACAGTGGACCAAAGAAATGGCTCATCACGTGGAGCCTATGGATGTTGACAGTGATTTTGATAATAAAGAGAACAGTTTACATCATAACAATGTGCTACCATTTACAGAAAAAGGATATGATGAGTTGGATGTCTCAGAACTTAACATGAAACTAAGATACTCTGTCACGCCTGCGTCGTCACCTATGTCAAAGAGCTACACAGCCAATTGCTTCGATAACAGGAGTTTAGAGTCAGGTGACGATTCTGTAAATATTACTGTTAATGAAAATGTAAATTTAACTCGCTCGCTAAACTCATCTATGACCAAAAATGACAATGTATTAAAATCTCTTAAAGTGTTACCTCTTAAAACGATCCATACAGATCAATATGTTGACAGTAATAGAAATAATTCTGTACTTAGGCCATTAGAGTCTACAGTATCTTCAGACAATGCAAATATTACTGTGACAGTTAATGCTCCTAGCGATATTGATGAAAACTTATCTCTACCAAGCTCTTCATCGTCTACACTTCAAACCCCTGAGGCTACCACACCCACAAAAGACATTCCCCTGAATGATGGTGGTTCACCAATTATGCGGGGACTTAAAAGTGTTTTCAGTATGTTTAGATCATCGCAGAGTCCTATACCTCCAGCTGAAATTGAAAGTTTAGTCAAACCTACAATAATTAGTAATGTCAATGAACATGACTCGACACAAGGTCAGTTGCAAGCAGTGTTAGCATCTACACCAATTGCTGCACATCGAAAGAAAGAACTAAGTCCTACTAAGAGGAGCAGCCCGCAGAAAGAAAGTAATATTGTATTTAATGAAGACCTCGAAAAAGAACTGCAATGGAAGGATGAAACTACAATAATATTTAGCCAAGAACGGATTCCAATACATAAATTAATGTTCCAACAGCAGGATAGCAATAAAATTGGTAATAAAGAAATGATTGATACACGTGTACAGGATACAAATGATTTAAATTCCACTGTTGAATATATGGACATTTCTAATAACTCGATCAGAGACACAACTGTTACTAATATTAAGGATGATAATATGCCAGCTGACAGCACACTTGCAGCTGAATCGGATACTGAATTTGTTGACTGTGAAACAACATTCACAAAGAGTGAGGATAATGGTATTGAAGATGCTAATACAACTCCTGTGGGTGACACATCTGCAGACCTGAATATAACACAAGTAATAGAAAATAAAAATGAGAGTGGCTCTAGATTAAAACAAATAATTTTAGATACTACGCTAGACATTTTAAATGCAACTCTTTCTGTAAAACCTGAAGATTTGCTTCCAGAAGTTTTAGACCAATCAAAACATATCAGTCCTACTATTGACAATAAAGCAACAATTGAATTATCTAAAGAAATCAATGTAGTGGTAACTTTAGAAGAAGATCCGAATGCTACAAAGGTGTTACCTGAAATGTCAGTAACTCGGTCAGCTGATGAAACATTTGATGCCACAATCTCAGATGTAGTTCAGGATAAAGATTTAGAAATAACCCAGACCGAAGAAAGTACTTTCAACGTGACTTTAAAGGGAGACAAAGATGATCAAAATTTGTATACTACAATAAGTGAACCTTTTTCACTAGATAGTAAGTCCATTGAAGTTCAAATTTCTTTACCGGTAGACCAACTGAATAATATTTTAGATATAGATTTAAATAAAACTAAACCTAACAGTTCAGAAGATGTTAATGAACATTGTGTATCATCAACTACAGATCCTACTTCAAGTAAGCACACAACTGAAAAATCACTTTCTAATGAAATTGAAGTCAATACTGTTAGAGAACCTTCTGTGAATGAGTTACCTGTTAACATTCCTCTTCCAGATGAAGATGACCTTGATAAAGAGTTAATTTTATCTGCAGACATAACAACACCTGCCATACCTGAAAATCAGCCTCTTGATCTTGTGGATGATATAAAATTGTTATCTGAATTTATGGAACCTCTTAATACTCTATATTCTGATGTGCCATTGACAGAGGCTGTACAAAATACAGTTAATGATTTTTCACCAACTACTGCTATAGTTGAAGATAATTCTTATGTCAACAGTCAAACAACTAATTTACATCACAGTATAATAACAGAGCCGCATGACATTGTTAAAGAAAATAATGAAAACACTGATGATTCAGAACATGCTAAGGAAATAAAGAATGTTAACATATTACCAGAAGTAAGCTTGTTGTATAGCAGACATGCTAATGAATGCGAAAACGTGAGGGATGCCACTACCATAGACAATGAAATAAATGTAATTAATAATGTAAATACAAATTTTGTTCTTGAAACAAATGACAATGGTTGTAATTTTGAACCTTTGCCTGATATTGTTAACCAAACTATCGCTATATCAAACACAGATAACATCAAACCACCAGTTATTGTATCAGAAGTTTCAACACTAGAAGAAATGTCAGATAATGATAATATTTCCAATAAGACCATTGATCTTGGAGTTCAACTACATGGAGTAAATGAAATAGAAGCTCAAATATCCAGTGTAAATCAGTCTCAACTAATAAATATAGCTGTTAAAGAAAAAAAGGAATTGATTCTTACTTCTGATTTTAATACATATAATATGGATAATCTACCTAATGATATGAATGTAACTTGTACCATTAATGATAATATTGAAATAAATAATAGTAGAAATAATTCTGAAAGAATTGAAGGAACTTATCCCATAAATGAATTAACACAAACAGTTACTGAAAATATTACATCAGTTATGGAGGACCAAGATGGAGTTGCTCAAAGTACAACAGCATTAGAACAAGAAGTTGTGCTTTCTGGCAATAATAGTCCATTCACCTTCGTTGAAGCCATAGAAACGGAACCTAAGGGAGAGACTGCACTTAAAAACTTACTTGCTCCAGAAACTAAGGTGGTATGTACACCACCTAATTCTCCACCAATACAGTCTAAGGGTTATAACTTTAATTTTGATGATTTAGCTTTTGAAGCATTTGCTACCAAAACGAATATTGGGATCTCGCCACCGTTTAATACGCCAAAAAAAAGAACTGAAGCTAATATTCAACCTAAAACTGTTGAAAAACCTATCCCCAAAAAAGACACTAGACGGAAGACGCAATCTGATAGAAAAAAGCCTACCACACCAAAGACAAAGCTTAATTCGACATATCATAGCTCACTGAGTGATATTACCACCAATACTTGCACTGATAACCTTGATATTGGTCCAGCAGAAGAGATTCAGGTTAATCCACCAGATACTATTGGTCTGAACCCAAACAATGAAATCATTGATGAAATATTAGTAAATTGTACTTCACCAAAAACAAAGGAAAAATTAGAAAATGTATCAGAGATTGTAATAAAGAGTGACTTGGAATCAAGTCAAATGGAAAAAACTGTATCAACTGAATGTAATGAATCTAGCGTTGAATCTAATATAAATCAATTAAAGGGAACATCATCGTCTGAACAGTCTACGTACGGCACTGCCAGTGACAGCAGTATTCCTTCTAGAAATGTTTTCAATCTACCCGAAATTGACGATATGAACTTTAACCCTTTTACTACTAAATCTAAAATGCGTGAATCACCACCCCCTAGCCCAAATGTAGAGACCAATTGTGCGAAAATTTCTTCTGTAAGCACTTTACAATTAGAAGAAAAGGTTTTTGGAGCTGAAGATAAAGTAGAAAATGAACTAATGGAAAAGGATGCTTCAGGGGATTTGACCTCCACAACTATTTCATCTAAAGCAACAGACGAAAGAAATGTAACGCCCAAAGAGATTCATACTGAAGATGAAGACACTATGGAAGGGCCTTTTCTCGAAGTCGATGATCTGAACTCTGAAGATAAAATGTTGGAGTTTGATGACGAAAACATTGATATGATGCAATTTAATGAAATACCGCCACAAAGTAATGAGGAAAATTTGGACAATGGTGAGATGTTCATTGATGCAGAAGCATTTGAATTTCTTCTAAATCAAAATAAAACCAACACTGTTGTGGACAGTGGTAAAGAAAGTTTATTTCTCAAATTCGATCCTTTGTTTGCTAAAAGAATGTCCGCTATAACGTCCGATGGTGTTGTTGCTTCTTTGGCCAAACTTCAGAATAGACAGAGCACTCCTACAAAACTTGATCAAAGCTCGCCCAATAGTATGCCAGTTGCTGGACCTTCAAACTTAAATGAAACCCAAGACATAGATGTTAGCAATGCTGAAGACTCGACGGATGATATCAATATTACTATATCGAAACCAATGATGGTAGTTCCACCCGCTGTTAATCCCGTCACTCCTCGAAACAAGTCCATTACGCCTAACAGATCAAATAGACGTTCTATTACATTCACATCTCCTGCCATGGCTGTTATTGATCGACTACTGTCTTTGAGTGGTAACACTTCGGCACTGTATGATACAACTATAACACAAGTCAGTAGGGAACAAAATGAAGCTGATATAGCACTCTCACAATTACGAGAATTATTAGCTGAGAAAGAAATTAATGTTTACAACTTAAGATCTGAAAGCAATGAATTAAAGGATAGATTGAATACATTAGAATCTCATGTAAGAAGCCTTGAAACTGAAAGCCAAGACAGATTAAAGAAAATTAATGATCTGAATGAGACACTTGTTGAGAAGACCAAGATCAATAGGAGTATGGCGGCTGTAGTTGAGGAATATGAGAGGACGATAGCTAGTTTGATTGCGGAGACAGCGCAAGATAAGAAAAGACATGCCGAGGAAAGAATAAAGTTAATCAACGAGAGAGATGAGCAGACAGCCCACCTGGCAAGTATGGAAGTATCATTCAGCGATCTCCACAGCAAGTACGAAAAGAGCAAGCAAATAATACTAAATTGCAAAGCAAATGAAGAAACATACAAAAAATCTATAAAAGAATTTGAGGAAAATTTCACAAAAATGCAAAATAATTACGAGCTGCTTAAGCAACATGCAACCTCCAAATTGAATCGCGCAAATCAGGAGATGGAAAAGATAAACAGGGCACATGAGGCTGAAGTGTTAAAACTAAATGCCATGATCAAAAGAAAGGAGCTGCACATAACTTCACTAGAAGAATCCCTCATTCAGAAGACCAAAGCGAATGAAGAGCTTACAGCTATATGTGATGAGCTTATTAACAAAGTGGGATGATTTTACGATTAAACATGACTATTGCCGAGACTCGCTTTTGTGCTTATCTTCAGATAGGTTACATTAAGTCACACCTAGTCTCTTCGACATTGTGCCAAATCATTTTAGAGTAACATTTTATATTCCTGTTTGTTTATTATGTACACAAGACTGCAAATTGTGATAATTCGAGTTCTAAAGTCCTCAGTGTAAACTTATATGAAATTCAATAGAGATTACGAAATGTTTTCCATAACTAGCACGATTGAATTATGCTGGACATAATTAAAGCGTGCATAAATTAACACCTACTCAGAAATAGAACTTGTACTAATAGATCCAAATTTATATATTTTTTCAAGTAACTGTTGTATGTATTAAAAAGTATCTAATTTTTATTTAAGTGTTTAAAATTTACGTCCATATTTTTCGGAGATTATTGTATCACGTCTGACGATATTTTTGTAGATATATTTGTGAAAAATTACAGTAGATGCTAGGTTTTAGATGTATAATGTTTATCCTGTGTTTATGACCAGATTAGACTGCTTTCAGACTAATGTCGTAAAATAAAGCTACATAATTTATGGCCCCGTTTCCGCCTGCATCGTTTGATGCGTGTTATGGTAAAATGAGTCTTCTATATATAGACTTAATTCCTTACATTAAGTTTGTCTCTCATCTCATAATGTATCATAGTAGATCTCTTACATACTGTATTTAATTTGTTATAAAATGATTTTTATTAATGAAAAACCTTTAAAATAATGTAGCAATACTTGTTTCCTATGCATGCTACACAGCAGTGGTGTGTTACAGCCATGAGGATTATTTTAGTTAATAAAGTTGACATTTTTTCATTATTATGCGTTTTATTTGTTTTCAATTATGTAAATGTCTATGACGAATTTCAGGTTTTACGTAAAAAAAATGTGTACAATTGTGTATACAGCCTATTGGTAAGGTATAGGTTTTAAATACTTGGTTTTGTTTTCTAACATTCATAACGAGTTCGTGTTTGGAACTGTGCCCAGTAAGACGAATATAGGCTTGCCACCTGGGAACCCAGCACACTAAGTGTGTACGTTTTGTAAGTCTTACAAAACGAGGTCTTTAATTTAATAGGATTGTAATAAATCTCGGGTGAATGGGATATGACGCTTTCACTCCAACCATCGAGACGACTGCAGACACTCGCTCTGGACGGTCGTAATCATAGGTGGAATTAACAGCTTTATAAATAATTGGTCTCCAATAGATTGCACAGCTGCAGACTTTGGCATTGGGGCGGAGGCTATTGCTCTGGTGGTTACTGCTCCTGACTGCTAAGCCAGAGGTCGTGGGTTCGATTCCCACTCAGGACAAATACTATCATTTGTTCTGTTTGTGGGTGTAATGTATTGTAAAAATAATATGGATATTTAAAAATATATATAAGTATGTTTATCAGCAGTCTGGTTAACACACATGCCATAATCTTGTCTTCCTTACCAAATCCGCCAATATGAGAATTATCGGTAACATATAATATTGCGTGGTTTATGGGTATTTTAAAAGTACCTATATAATGACACATGTATTTTGTACTGTATGTGTTTACTGTATAATGTTAGTTTTTATCAACTTCGCTTGATGTAGCGTCTGTTGCATTTTAACAAACTTCAGTAGTTTTCAAACGCATTATAATCAATAATTGTAAATGGCTATGTAAAATGTTAAATAAATAAAAAAATACAAATGTATAATGCTTAAGCATCTAATAAATATAATATACTTTATTCGTTTTTCGTGTTGAAAAATCCTTGAAATACCAATTATATTTGTGCTTAGAGAACCGAGGCGTTTTCAGTAATCTTCCTGTTTTGTTGATTTTGTAGATAATGTGAGAAAATAATCACTTATATCTAGATTTCGTATTAATAAGAACATTTCCCACTAATTATGGCGTTTATTGTTTAAATGAATCTCGTCACCTTGCAATTATGAATTTAGTTAAGATTACGTAAACTTTTAATTAACTCTGTTATTCACAGATGTTATAAATTTTTATTCTAACACTAGCTGGTACCCACGACTTCGTTTGCGTGGTTTTTGAAAAGTGCTGCTTTAGCTGCCTGCAGTCCATGAGGCCTCGGGTTCGATTCCCGGACCGGACAAACGTTTTATAGGGTTTTTTTGAGAGGAAAAATAGCCTAAGTTCCTCCTTTTATAGACAGCTACTTGGTAGTAAAATATTATCAAAATCGGTCTAGCCCTTAACCCGAACAAACAGACAGACAGAAAAAAATTATACTAAAACTGGAACTGAAAAAACCTGTGATTTTGACATTATAAACAGACACTTCAATTATATTTATTTGTATAGATTAGTATATTTACTAATGTGAGAGCTTAACGTGAATGCCGTTTGTCTTTATACGAATACTAAGTTTTGTTATGTATGGTGCAATAGGGTTAGTGGCCGCAATAGCGAGATCAAAATAATAATAATAGTATCAACTACACACATCACAACACACACACGGCCGTCTGATCCCAAACTAGGCAGAGCCTGTGATATGGTAATTAGACTGCTGATATACATACTTATATATTTCTAAATATATACCTATTATAGACTAGCGCGACTAGACTATTATAGACCCGCGAGTTCGTTCGCGTGGAATTATAAAAGTTAGTCTTAGCTTTCTTAGTGAGTTTGGTTCCCGGACCCGGCAAAATTTTAAATTGTTTATCTGAGAGGAAAAATAGCCTAAGTTTCTCCTCACATAGACAGCTACCTGGTAGAAAAAAATATCAAAATCGGTCCAGTCGTTTAGAAGATTACCCGGAACAAACAGACAGACAAAAAAAGCTAGTTTTTAGGTATCGTGCAAATAACCGTATGAGTATGAAAACAACCTATTATTTTGACATTACAAACAGAAACTTCAATTTTATTTATTTGTATAGGTTAATTACTACCCGACAATAAATAATCGTGCTCATCGCACAGTTATATTTTAACCTGAAGGCTACTTCTCGTATGAAGAGTTCGGTTTCAATTCAGTTCCGATCAACTTTCGATCTTAGAACTGACATAAAAGGTATTTTCTTAGTAAATTATTAAACGTTCAACGTTGACTGTAATGTGATTATATCGTATTGTAAACGAAAATTGAATACGTAATCTGCTAGTCTTAGTAATACTTTACTATTTTACTACGAGAATGCCTTTTATGACAGTTATGAGATCGAAAGTTGATAGGAACTGACATGAGACCGAACTTTTATTACGAGAATTTGCCTTTTGGGTGGGAATCGAACCCCTCCGGCTTAGCAGTCAGGGTCACTTACATTCTTTTTTTCATCGAGTGATTAAGGTTATCGGAGCCAAAACGCTCCACCTCCCCTTAATTCTTTAGGGAGAGACTTGTGACGCTTGAGTTGCAACTGTTCAGGGGCGTCGCAAGTCACTTACCATCAGGGGACCCATCTTTTCGTTTACCTCTTCTATCATAAAAAAAGACATTATATACATTAATAATATTTAGCGGAAAGGGTAAGCAGACGCGTAATTAAAGTCCCCATTTTGAGACTCCACAGATGGCGTAGTGGTTTAAGCAGTCACCTCGCCGCTTCCTACTGTGTACTTTCAACATTTTGTGTGGTCCACAAATTATCTTTTGTATTCTTTGTATCCATTTCATGTATGTCTGTAAGGTCCTCCGGATATGTTCCTAGTGCGGGAGTTTTCTTGTAAAATAATAATAATAATTTTGCCAACTAAATCTATCCCAATCACGTAATAGGATGGAGCCCTCAAGCCGTCTACCAAGAACTTTAGAAATTACAATTATCATCATCCTCAATAGCCTTTAATAGTCCAGTGCTGGACATAGGCCTCTCCTTAGAAGGTTTTGGCCTACTATACCACGCTGGCCAGACGGTTTGGAATAGGGTTTGTTATAAGTTTTCCATCTCTTTGTAGTATTGTTGTCCTGCGTAGTTTGCTCCCTTAACCGGCTCGTGCGACACCCACAGGATGATTAGGGGTGTGGACACTCCGTTTTCTTAAACCGTCACCACACGGACGGTTATGATTATATAAAATGGGAAAATTAGATATGAAAGTTGATACATGGGAAATGGGGAAAAAATATTATTTATACGGATGGATTGGGAAATATCGGGCATCGCATACCTGTAACTTTTAACTGCGTGTTGCGGGGAAGTCGAACCCCATTACCTATTATTATGGCTTCATATTGGCAGTGGTAACACACGTGTCACCTGGGCACATTACTCTCTTGTATTTCCTTCAACCGCAGTAGAGGAATAGTCCGCGTGGAACATATTTATAATAATAATATTTCGGACATTGAGATATCGCCATCTAGTTTAAAACTAAGCAGAGCTTGTACTATAAAAGCTAGATTGAGTGATAGAATACTTATATACTTTTTTTTTGTAAATACGTACATATTATACATAGAAAACACCAAAACTCTAAAACAAATATTTGCAGATCATTCAAACTTCTAGTGCGACCCGGGAAGCGAACCCGAGACCTCAGCATAGCAGTCGCATACACTACCACTGCACCACCGAGGCAGTAGACAAGTGACAAGGATTTCCGTAGGCAACAGATTTCTCGCAATAAAAAAAAAATTAATACTGTTTTCTTACCCATGACTATATTAGCCACTCGTCGACACAGTTTTCTTGGCACTTGTTTGGCGGCTTTTGGCTTCATCGTAAGTATATTAGTTGAGAGAAGCATCTTTTAATGGAAACTATTTAGAAAATAATTTACATTTCACATCTTAATTTCAGGTAGAATAGAATAGAATTAAACTTGACTGTACACTAACAGAATTTAATCAAGGAAGACTTCTGGAAAAATTTTGCTTAGGGAGGCCTCAAAGCATATAGGTTTTTTTCGGGCAACCTTTGGATGGAAAAAAGCAACGATAGCGATAGGTAATAATATGAGATCAAAGACAATTTTGATGAGTAATATAGGAGATATTTCATTAAGGTTAAAATAATCATTAAATACTCCTACAACATACATAAAGCATTTACAATAAAGCTAGAACATCGCATCTTAATACAGGGTTGAAATGTAGAATTGGTATCAAATGAATTTAAAGGACCTTTAGATAGTTATTTATAAAACTTAAATACGCTTTCCCGTCATTGCAGCTCATTCTGATTTATTATTACAGAACGGATTTATACGCATGTATTGGCTTAACCAAGACCAATGCTACATTTGCATTGCATGTGTAGTTATTTTACATGCAGTATACTTCACTTGGCATAATTAACATAACAATTTGGATGCAAAGAGCTGAGCTGCACGGATTTAATCGTCCATGAAGAAATGCATGCACACAAATGTAGGTTCCGCAGAGTAAACACTTTGTGCACATGTTGATGTATAGTGTGGAATATCCAATTTATGTCACCTATCAGTACCAGGCGGTGCCATCATAGTTTTCTTAAAAAAACATTGATGAAACTCCCGCCTTTCTTCAATAGGACTCCAACGAAGGAGGTTCTGTGCGGTTGCTATGGCAACGTGTGACAAACACTGTCAGACATTTTCGGCCAGTAGAGCTCGTAAGGTAAATAGCCCTGAGTATGCTCACGTTATGTATGACGAAACCGTGAATGTGGTAGATGCTAAAGAAATAGACAGTCCTTCGAGCGAAGAGGAAGTGGTTAAAGCGACCATGTCGAAGTTTAACCCACCAGTGAGGCATACGGCGCGACACGACTTCGACGACACGGACACTGAGACGGAGTCGGAACCAGAAAAGTTTTTGGACAATGGTTCTGGAGAAGACCAGGTGTGTATCTTATTACCTTTTTTAAATAAATCATGACAGAAAAGTGCCCTATTGTCTACATAAGAAACAAAAGCAGTTGTTTATAGGCAAGTTTAAATATAGAAAATGCTTTGCTCGTGCAACGTGGTTTTATAGTAAGTAGAAATAAAATCTCATGAAACGTGTTGCATCGAAGATGCGATGCCAATTTGCCTGTAACGTGATCAGTGATATGGAGTTGGCAGTGAGAGAGTAGAGCTGCATTGTATTACCGTGTTACTGTCGTAAATGAATCTAAAATTAAAACCTGGAGAATTTACAATGGGTAATGATATGTTTAACGTTAAACCGTTGAGTCATGGTAAAAGTAAAGTACTTAAAAATAATAAATTAATAATCCAAAACCTTAGGTATATGTTCCTTCAAGTTTTGCTATAATTTTAATCGCAAATAGGACCAACAAAACTTTTTTCAGAGAATTATAAAAAGTAGTCTCTGGTTATGATTAAAATCTAGCAGGTTTTTACCTATAATAGTCCACAGTTTGTAATAAGGTAAGTGTTACAATATTATGCATACAACATTTTTAAATAACTTTATGCCAACTCAATACAAGGTTACTTTTAATTAACTGCCTAAATTATGTAGGGATGCTCAGTACCATTAACAGCCAAATAGATAAACTTGCCTTTCACTGAATATATTAGGTATGTTATACTAGTCTTACGATATTTGTAATTGACGGGCTCACGCAATATAGAACAAATGGTAATAAATACTTCAAAATGATATCTATACTGGTTCATTATAGATATCATTTCGTATTTAATAACTTTTTAACCGACTTCGTAAAGAGGTTTTAATCTTTACTAATATTAAGAAGCCATAGAGTTTGATTGTTTGGTTGAATCCGCTACCTGATCGCAGGATTTACTATAGAATTGAAAAATACTTTGAGTGGTGGAGAGCCCATTAATCAAGGAAGGTTATACCATATCACGCTGCGACCATTAGGAGCTGAGCAAAAACGGGTTTTATAAATTTATTCCTTTTAAGAAATGCAGACAAAAGTTGCTCGAATCAGCTATCCTAACTGATAAATAAGATTTAAAACATCGTTTGGTTGATATGCAAATAATTTAATTTATTGCCACCTGAATTTATCTATGAAGTACTTTGATCAGCAACATTTCTTCTCAACTCTTCCATTGTCCCTACACGAAGAATATACTCGGTTAATTCTTACTCAAAACTTATACAAACCACAACGTGTGTGAGACTTAAAGGTAAACAATATATACTAAACGTGACCTTGTATAATTAAATAATTATGTAGGTTCAGCAGCCGTTACGAAACTTGAAAGCAAGTGTCATTTTATGCCGCGTTCAGTTCTATTTTATAATAGGTCTAAGCATGTTTTAAAGAGTAGATATAAATAAGTAACTGAATTATAAGCCCTATTTATGAAAAAGGTTTGCCTAAATCGGACTAGTAGAACCTGAGATTACTTTGTTCAAACATACAAACAACTTTCTAATATCGGCATAAGTGTTTCCGATAAACCGACTGCATTATTTATATTTAAACTAATGCTTCGCACGGGTTTGACCAAGGCCTACGTAAGGCAACAGAAAAAAAAAATCGGCTGCAAATTATGTTTTTTTTCTTCTTACGTAAAACCTAATTAGGTTTTGTTGTTTATAAAAACCCTTTTATAAAATTATTTAATTGACGGTGAAAACCACATGGAAATGTCAAATATATTGAAGATAACGACTATGTAGATTCGTAAATCGACTTTGTTTTTTATAATGTATAGGTATTGGAAAAGTTATACGCAAAGCCATATACTGTTTCACAGAATCATTATAATAATCATTTATAGCCAACTGGTATACCTACCCGTTGCCATTTCATGGTAATTGTTTAAGTGACATCCACAAAAGTAGGTACTCGTAAATATTATAAGATTATTTAATTATAGTAAATCAATTATCGTTAATAATAAATCGTAGAGATTGCTAACAGAACTAGGCAGGCGGGAACTCTTGCCTTTTTTTCTTTTTTATGAAAAAGAGGGAATGAGCGGTATCTTTCTTGCGGTGAATGCACAAACCTGTGTCTTTTTTGGGTTAAAATGGACTAGATTCAGTCTACCTCTATCTGAAACTCCGTTAAGGAAATTTCAATTTCAGACACAAGTGTGTTCCCGAAAAATATGGGGGGCGGCCGGTATAAAAGGCATCTCCCGTGCTATCATCATACACATTAACATATGCATAGCAATGGATGCTACTAGTTCACAACAGATCATTGAAATGCAGAAGAAACAGTGAGGGCGATAGCTTGGAGGGACTCCAGCATTTGCAGACTTCAAGTCGAAGCACCGTCGATAACGTCCTAAACGAATCCCCCTACAAGGAATTAGGAAGCCATTAGGAAGGGAGCTTTGAGAGAAGCCTAATTCTAAACAAAAACTGGAAGGGCAACAATGCACTAGTGACTCCTGAGTTGCATATGTGTCCATGGGCGGCGGTAGACAAATGAGGTCGATAATAAAGGAATGAGAACTGAGACTGAACTGAGAAATGAGAATGATTAAAATTAACGATAAAATATTTTTCACAACGCGGAAGCTATTGTCTTAAGATCAACATCAAATAAATTTATTTGTGTTGGAACAGAATCTCTGGAATGTTTATGTATAGACAGTAACTATGAATAGCAACCATATTGTTTAGGTTTTATGGCGCGCCATTTGCTCTCCTTATTCTATAGCTAGCGTGGCGCCAACTATTTATGCTCGATATAAACATAGACAAAACTAAAAGGGACGAGTTCAACGATCAGATTTATTGTTGCTGATTATCCGTTTAACCGATCTATGTAGCAAAGAGTACACTAAATAGGAGGTATTTAGGTAGCAAATAGATTTTATTTCTAAACCATCAGAAAACTCCATCTGTAAAGCTGATTTAATTTAAGTATTTTGTTCTGAAGACAGTCAGTAAACGCATATTTTTATTACGCACTAGCTGGTACCAGCGACTTCGCTCGCGTGGAATTTGAAAAGTGGTGTAGTACTGTACGCGACTGCAGTCAATGAGGCCCGGGTGGGGCAAAATTTTGTAGGGTTTTACTGAGAGTAAAAATGGCCTAAGTTACTCCTTATATAGACAGCTAAAATATTATCAAAATCGGTCTAGGAGTTTTGAACATTACCCGGAACAGACAGAGAGACAGACAAAAATCTTTAAACTGTGAGCATGAAAAAACCTATTATTTTGACATTACAAAAAGACACTTCAATTTTATTTATTTGTATAGATAACTAACAAGAAATTGTATGAAGTCAAAATAAAAAAATCTGAAGGGTATTTATTTTTTACTATATTTTTGGTCTATCTATCATTACCGGTGTTACATTTCGAAATAAATAAATATCTAACGTTACTTCATTTTCATTATCTGATTTAAAAAAAAAACTGGTTCTTAATTCACAAACAATTGTTGTTTTAAAATGTTTGTTAACGCAGAACTCTGTCATTTAAGAACCGATTGTTTCTTTTTTAATATTTGAAAGTGCATCACCTGTTTGGTCCCAACCAAATTTAAATAATAATTTCGACCCTTAAGGATAAAGATAAGGAATGAAGAATCCCTACAGTTTATAACAATTAATTACCATGTAATGGCAGTGAAGTCGGTAATTAATTGTAATTAAAGTAAAATTATCTAATTATTTGTGATTTTCTTTTAATGCGATGAGGAGTGAAACGGATCATAATACTGTACGATCCCGAGAACTTGTTTAACAAGATTCCTGTGTCTGTTTCATGGCGCTCAGTTCGACAGTAAATCACAAACATCCGAAAAGTCGCCGGAGGAGGTGCAAAAACCTGTTCCTAAGGTGAGCAGTGGCAGGAAGCCGGTAAGAAAGAGAGCTGAGTCCTCGCATTCAGGTAATTGGTTTTCATTTTAAGTTAAGGTCTTTAATGTACCTACAACTTTATAGTATTATTTAAGGAATATTTCTGCGGATATTTAGACTTCTCTGTCAAATATTTGATTTGGATAGGTAGATATTGTTGTTCTGAATAGTTTGATAGAAATACATCTGCAATCGACATCGACAAAATCTATACTAGAGCGGAGCTGTGAGTCAAAGTTAGTTGGGATCAGTGGGCCGATGAAATAATATAAACCAGCATAGAATGGATGTAAACGGATCTTACTCTTTTCCAATTTTTTTTCGATGGGGCGCACTTATAGAAACTTTCAAAGAGCACATAAAATGCTAGTTATAATACTAGTTGAGATATATTTATAAGGCACATCCCCGGGATGTGCCTCAGACATGGGGTAAGGCAGGGAGGACTCCAGAACCCGCCGATGCGTTCCTGGAGCTTCTCCCGACTGTCGAGGTAGGTCGCCGCGGGATTTAGAGGGTAGACCGGTTCTCCGGGATTTCCACATACGCCCTGCGTTTCCCCAAGGGAGGGTACGATGTGAAAATATTGCCCGCGTAAAAAAAAGATAACGGAATGTATTTCTTATTTTTAAAGCCTTTGTTTGACGTAATTTAGCAGCGTTTGTCTCTTAATATAAATAGTTTTATGTACATTTCAACTCATGCACTGACTTGTGGTTTTAGACACAGATTCGTTAGATCTAGAACCTGAGCGTCCAGAACCAGTTCTGGGCAGTGGTCGCAAGCGTGCCGGGGTGGTGATCCCGGCCGAAGGAGCGTATGATCCGAAATTGTTCCAGGACCTGAAAGTGCCCGCCGACATGGAGAACATCTTCCAGTATATTATGAAGTAAGTAAATTTCATAAAATAAAATAAAACTGCGGAAAAGACCGATCATCTCTTTCTAGAAAGAGATGATCGGTCTTTTGGTCTAGTGACTTAATTATGATTCGGTCTGCTGAGTCAGAGGTTGTGCATTCGATTCCCACCCGGGAAAAAGGCCTTTGAGGAAGGAGTAGGCTCTTTTCTTGAAGATTTGATTCATTAGGTCTTTTTTATGTACCTATAATATTGTAGTATTTAGTAAATGTGTGTATCGGCAGTCAAATACAAACTGTACCCGGTTTGGACATCAAACCTCCTTGGGAATGTAACGGTTTTCTGACGGAACAAAGGACGAAGATAAATTGGGGTCAGCAAAAGGGGCTCTCCCTAGCTACATCATAGTTCAGGTAACTGAGGTTGCCGTAGTTCGAAGAAGCCAGGGTTCATCATCATCATCAAGAGTCTTTAACAGTCCACTGCTGGACATATGCCTCTCCTTAGAAAGACAAAGAGACACACTATATCAACATTTATATCACAATATTTAATATACTATATCAAGCTGGCCAAACGGGTTGGTGTAGGGTTTGTTTCAAACTTTCCTTCTCCTCCCTTCCGTATTCTTAATCCTTCACCACACGGACAAACCGGGTTTGCTAACCGTTCGCTAACCGTTCTGTATTCGGCGAGGCCACCAGAACAGTAAGCTAACTGTGTTTCAGTTCATCTAAATGTATCGTGAAAGTTTCTTCCAACGATAACTCATTATAATCCTATATAACGGACAGGATCGTGGGCGACTCCCACACCTAACCTTGTTCTCAGGCTGAACCAGACCTAATACTACACTAACAAAAGATTTACAACCATACTGCTTATGTTATAAAGTCCAAAATCTACTTTATATTCTGGTAGTAGAGATTAGTTTGAATAAAACCTAGTACATACAAGTTCTACAATAGAAATACAATCTTAAAACTTAAGGTTAGGGTACAAAATTGATATGTAGTACATTGTGATAAGGTCGCAAGATTCTAATTTTATGCACGTATTTGACGTATTCTAAATTAATGGAATACGTTCTGATTAAATATCATCACGCTGGTATTTGTATGGTCTTTTTAGTAGTTTTTCCTGTTCAGATGGTAAGAAGAGATGTGGTGGCGCTTTTAAAGGCCATTTGGTAGGGTTGTAAAAAAACATGTCATGCTAACAATTTTAAGACAAAACATGATCTCAATTATAGAAAATTTACCGATAAAGCTAACGTTCGTAAGACAGAGGACTGACACGGGGGCAAGTAGGTATAACAAGTATGGGTATTAGGTTTAGGCGAAGAAGCCCTAATTCTGTAAAAGCCCAATTCTCTAAATAGCTAATACTCTAAAAACCTAATTCTTAGAAGGGCCAATTCTATAAATGGTTAATCATCAAAATGGTACATTTTTCGTACCTACTTATTAAATTAAATTTTTTTGAATATATTTTATATATTTATATGTTTTATCGTCTTTATATCATTTATTTCATAGCATGCATGGATCCGGGAACCCTATTTATTAAGATTTTATAGATAGATAGATAATGCATAAGAGTAAATATTAATAGCGTCAGTTTAGACAAAATCAAGCCTCCCCCCTATTTACCCTCAATTCCCCCCGCATTCATTTCAAGAATGTTGTTAAATCTTCTATTTTCTTGCGATATGGAGAGAAAAACAGTTGCCTTAATAGCTGTGCAAACATTTCTGCTTACTTACATTGTTATCTTAAAAAGTACACAGACAAGGATATACTGCTGTCTTATGTAGGTAATTAACTAAATAAGTATTTTAAGCAACAACAAAAAATTCGTTTCAGGTATACTCCACAAAAGATTGACATCGACTTCAAGTTGCAGCCTTTTGTCCAAGAGTACGTCCCAGCGGTGGGAGATATTGACGCGTTCATTAAAGTGACAACCCCGCCTTGCAATGTCCGGTCGGCACCACTTACAGACCACGTGTTGGAGCACATTGATAACTTGGGTTAGTGGGTACTAAATATTTTCTCTACCTTATTTACCTCTTTTTCTCAAGAGATCATCATTATCATCTTCCTACCCTTGTTTCAAAATTTGGGGTCTTTGCAATTACTTTTCTTCTTCCATTATCCTTGATCACTCGACATCCTCTTTCACGGGTGCATGGACGGCTGCCTGCCTAACGTCAATTTTCATTGGGAGTGTAGTTGTTCTTTGTACATAGTTTGAAGTGAAAGATATTTGAGGATTCCAAACATCCAGGGTTTTTCCTATTGTCAACTTCTTTGCTGCGAGGTAACAATAATAATAATAATATATATCACACATCTCACACACGGCCGTCTGATCCCAAACTAGGCAGAGCCTGTGCTATGGTAACCAGACTGCTGATAAACATACTTATATATTTCTAAATACATACATATTATAGATAAATTACACCCAGACACATAACAAATGACCGTGCTCCTCACACAATATTTGTCCTGGATGGGAATCGAACCCACGACCTCCGGTTTAGCAGTCAGGGTCACTAACCTCTAGACCAACAGGCCCGGTTAACATTAATAATAAGGTCGTGAAACATTTCACACATCGCTATCTAAGTGGACTCAAACATAATTCGTATTCTTAACAACCAGCACGAGCAACCATGCTCCCCTCCCCAACTCCTGGCGGGTAAGATCACCCATGACACAGAATTATACTCTAGTGGAGAAATGTAGGTGAGTACAGGTAGACACATATTATTCGCAGGTTTAACAGTATTGGATGAGCCGGCGGCTGAACAGAGCGACTCAGCGTTACTGCACCTGCAACTGAGAGCTATCTCAAAAACGAGCAGCGCTAAAGGAACTGTGGTAAAAAAATACCTAACTTAAAAACTGAAATATGAAATTTTGAAAGTTAATGTTGGTATGACAGCGTCGCTATTGGCCATTTCCGTTTATAGTTGGAATAAATGGCTACGAATTTATAAAAGACAAAAATATTATTGTGACGTCACTTGCCGGTAATTTTGGCACATTAAATTAGAAAAGCCAAAAGCTATTTTCAGACTTAAGCTACCTCAAAATGATTGTATATTGTGCCTACTTATTTTTAAACTTTTAGGCAAGCATAAATAGGTTAACACTTGAAATCGTTGCCTCAGAAGCCCAATTCTCGTAATAAATGTTCGGTCACAATTCAGTTGCGTTCCACTTTTGATCTCACAACTGTCATAAAAAGTATTTTTATGTATATTTGTTCAGTTAACTAAGAAGATAGAGAACGCGGAGAAGAACTCTAAAGCCATCGAGAGATGGATAAAAGACGTCAGCGAACTGCATCTGTCCAAGCCTGCGCCTACCGTCGCATATAACCAGTAAGCATGGACAACAGATCTTTTATTTTTTATAAAGTAGTAATTAGTGTGATCATCGACGAGGCAGTTCACTTTACTCCTAGAATAAGGATCACTTTCGGGCTCGAAACCAGTCGGGTACTTCATATGCTGTTTTGTTCTATAATTGTTTAGATAATAACATTAAACTCATCCCCCCCCGATGAATTACCATTATTCTGTTATTAAATTACAGCAAAATGCCAGACATAGACACTTTGATGGAGGAATGGCCCGAGCCTATGGAGGAAACGCTGAATGAGATGGGCTTCCCTCCCGCAGCGCTGGACTGCTCCCTTTCTCAGTATGTGGACCTCGTGTGCGGTATATTCGACATTCCCGTGGGGGGAGACACGCTGAACGAAAGGATACAAGCCTTGCATTTGTTATTTAGTCTGTATTCAGCAGTGAAAAACTCGCAGTTGTACGCAGAGAGGGAAAAGGAAACTAGTGATAGTAACGTTTGAAGATAAGAATAAATAATAATTTTTGTTATTTACCTTGTGAAGTATATATTATGTGTATATTTATATCGTCAGCGCCATCTAGTGTGTATAAAAGAGAGTTGTGTACGTACACTGGTGGTCGCACAGAGGTCGCTACTTTACCATAGTTCATTAAAACTCGAGTAGAGACAAGGAGAACCATCTCTGTGTATGAAAAGTGTCAGTAAAACGCGTCCAATTAGGGTGGCGCTGCGGTAGCCTAGGATAAATTTATATTGGCTTAAGTAATAATTAGACACTGTGTATTAGACTGCAAAAATTAGCTTTACAGACAATAAAATTACCTGGCTGCAGTATGTCCTGAAATCAGTTAACAAACAGAGAAGTAACGTATTTCATTCTTAGTTATTTGTAATTAAAAAATAGGTATAGATAATTCTTAAACCCATGTAATTACAAATTACATGGGTTTAAGAATTATCTATACCTATTTTTTTCTATACATAAACATCAAATTTCGAGTATTTCAGCTTATTATGTATTTAATTCGACTAGTATACGCAGATAAGCAAGTAATTAAGAACCAAGCCCTGGCGGGCAATTTTTCAAGTGAGTAGAACTCTTAATTTAGTAGAGCAGATTTAATTAAACAATCACATTTGAATATTGCTAATTCATAGATAAACATTACTCGCTGGTTGTAAGTTTTAATTAAAAAGCAACTTAGATATAATATGAGTTATGGGACTACATGAAGTATTCTAAATTCAAATTCATTCATTATAATATATGCAGGTGTTCCCGCTGTGTAAAGTCATCAAGAACACAGCTGTACACATTGAAAAACGACTGCAAGGATGGTGTAGTAGTTTAAGCAGTCACCTCACCGCTTCCTACTGCGCTGAGTGTTATGGGTTCGATCCCCGCTTCGGACAACACTGTGAGATTCACAAATTGTTGTTATTGAGTATGGGTGTCCGTTTCATGTGTGTCTAAATTCCAATAAAGGATATCTTAGTAGTTCGGGAGTTGAATTTTAATAAAAATAAATAAAAGTACATAATGTTAAATTATATTTATTGTAACTCAAGTGAGATCTACATTAGGGTACTTGGAAGACTACATAGGACTAAAATATTACAATTATTCTACACACGACCATAGAAAAATATTTCATTTAACAAGTCTAACAATTTCCAAGTGTTTTATTACAGTCGTCTAATACATAATGGCTAACCGTTACTAATGTTTTATTTTATATAAATATACTTCGACTAATATCGACTAATATAAAGTTAAACCCTTTGGATACTGGCAGTTATGATTACATTATTTCCGACAGTATGAACATAGAGAAGACAATGGTCATACTGTTAGTAAATATTACGAGTATCTTTCTACATTTCGACCGGATCCTACCGGCTTTTGTCATTGTAGACTAATATACTAACACGCAAAAATAAAAAAGAGGTAGATAGGGTATACGCATTCTGATAGTTGTACATAAAACTGAGCCAATTGGCTTAACAAGAAAACATAAAGTGGAAATAATTTATCAAGTTTATTTTCTGTTTTAAATTTAAAAAAAAAAACATTTACAAATGTGTCATACTGGTCCCAAAAAATAAATTTTGAGGTATTTATTTTATTTATTTATTTAGGTAATATATTATTGTTATTTTTAATTCTTAAACATAGTTTTTTAGATGAGAGAATGAAAGACTAGAGGTACACACATTGGAGCCTTATTACCAAATAACCGTCGCGAGTTACTATTGCTAGATATTGCTTTTTCTTTCATTACTATTGCAAATTTTCTGGTCTCTGGGGTTAGTGGTTAGTGATCTTGACTGCTAAAACCAGAGGCCGTGGGTTTCATCCCAGCCAGGGCACTTAATTGTGCGATTAACATGAACGTCTAACTGTAATCTAATATATAAAAATCTCGTGTCACCGTGTTTATTATCCAACTCCTCCAAAACGGCTTGACCGATTTTTATGATTTATTTGTGTATATTTGGTAGATCTGAGAGCAGGTCTTAAGCTAAGTTTATACCCCTATGTGGTAAGGGTAACCCTCCCTAGATTTTTTTATTTTCATTGTAAATATATCACATGTATCAATTAAGAAAATGAATGGTTAGTGTTTTGTTATTTTTATAGGCCGTCATCGGTCACAGCGATCCATTCCTCTTGCAGTCATAGACCCTATCCCTACGTACTTACAATAAGTTAGTTTTTTTTATTTAACTACCAAAATATCCACTAGAAATAATCTATATGGCAGAACAACGTTTGCCGGGTCATCTAGTATATCTATAATATGTATGTATTTAGAAATAAATAAGTATGTATATTTTTCTAAGGAGAGGCCTATGTCCAGAAGTGGACTATTAAAGGCTGTTGATGTGATGTGTGTTTATCGGCAGTCTGGTTACCTTAGTACAGACTCTGCCGTTTTTGGGACCAGGCATCCGTGTGTGTTGTGTCCAGTTATTATTATTATTACAAGACATTTAATACTTTCTGTCTCTCTCTTGATCGTGTACTCTATCACCTCTATTTAATCGTGATGTAATGAATCACACGTCATGAAAGTTTATTACTTTTCAGTTAGACAAAGATTCTGAAGTGTTGCTGACTAATTGCGGAAACTAATCACCAATCAAATATTAAATCTCCAGATTTCAGATAGATGTCAAATCTTGGTTCAAATTTCGAATACTAAATTAGTGTTTTATTGCTTATGTACATTATCGAATTTATATAAGATTGTAGATTAGTTTTAGCAGAACTAACTTAAAAATACTAATGCAAACACACACTTTGCTTTATATATTTAAACGCATTTAGATACATCATACTAATTATAAACAAGAGTGATTTAAAAAAAATAACAATGTCTTTGAGAAATTACTAGTAAAGTGAATTACATGTTACTAATGTGGATTACATTTTACTGGTAAATTAGATCACATATTACTAGTAAATTGGATCACTTAGTTCTAGTAACGTGTAGCACATATTACTAGTAACTTCTACAATTAAACTTAATGCTAATGCAAGGAGTGAATTCGCGTCGGTAATGTACTGCAACAGGCTAGGACCCGCCATTTTCTTAAGATTTATGTTAAGTAGCAGACAGACAGACAGCGAGCAGACAGTAGTGTACGGCCGGCGCAACCGTAGTAGTGCCACGGCGTCACAGAAGACAGGACTTGAGTAATGATTTCGTTGTTTTTCAACAATTGACTGAGTCACTGGAGCCTAACCCACCCCCCTCTGCCCCTATTTCTTAAAATATATAAAAAAAGTGCAAGTGTATTGATAATAAAATGTTAGGTTGAACTTTATTAACAATTCTTACACTCGCAGTGTTTCTTGAACTGCATTATACTAGCTGACCCGGCGAAATTCGTGCTGCCATAATAACGGCACAATAAGTTTTATTATAATACTCGTAGAAACTCGTAACACTGGCACAAAACAAACACATCGACCGGTCAACTTAGATTTCAACGAATTGCGGTATTTTCAAAACAAACCATAGACAACATTACGTGAGATGTCAGTTGCTTATTGTTATACCATTTATTACAAATTAACGGCTAGACTGATATTTTTTTAATGTTTTTAAAATTTTTAAATAATTTATTATCCTATTCCGGACGAAGACAAATCCAAAAACACAAAAGTCATATAAATTGGTCGAGCCGTTCTTGAGTTATAAATGGTGTAACTAACACGACTATATATAGATGAGTATATGTATTGACACATTATGTCATAATTAATATAGATTACTTGCCACCTGCATTTAACAGAGACTCAATTTGCAAATACACTCCCGTCGCTTAGTAATAAACTTTAAATGAAAAAAAAAAAAACAAGAAACTATTTATTTTATTACCCTGTGCGCCAAGATCCAAAGGGCGCGTCCACACACGTAATTTGACAATTCCTACATATATTTACATTTAAGAGCAAATTCACAAAGCATCATATCACAGTTTTCCATTTTTGCACCCACACTTTCTATAATATAACATTTCACTGAAACGCCCCGAGCGCACTGTGATGTTTAACCGCAACGGTCTTATGTACACACATGATAATAACTAACGCTGTTTCTAAGTAATTGCATAAATGATCATTATCTCCTCAGAAAGAGGCCTATGTCCAGCAGTGGACGCTGGACATAGGCGCGACATAGGTTCTCCACAACAAACGCTCCTATGCTGCCCGCATCCAACGGTTTCCATATGACAAATATAATAAGTATACAGCAAGCCTGATGGTTAATGCATCCCTTGCCTGTGCGCTAATGCATATTTCATTTGCAATCTAGCGTGCGACACTATTTCGCATTGTGGAAGAACGGATATAATTTTTCCCTAATACAAAGAAGACTGCGACCACAAAGAAGAAAGCTGCGACCCAAGGGCTGATGTTGGGCAGTTGTATAATTCTTAACGGAGTAAGAAATTTTTATACCGTGATACAGGATTAGCATTTTCTCCATAGTTCGGTGTTTCTTCGTTAGATGTCGCTGAACTATGTTTTGTTTCTCTATATGTGGAAATCGACACAGCGTTAACGTCACGTCGTTAAGGTAAATTAAGACAATAATTCTATTCAATTGAGCATTTCTTACATTTATTCAGAACTTAGTGTGTTACTCGAATGAGTCACTGTGATTGGAGTATGCTTGAATCTTTCTCTGAGCCTTTTTCGAAACTAGGTTGGGTCGGCTTAAGTCTACTACGATACGGCTAAACTTCGAATTTTTACGTAGAGCGATTGCCATTAAACACCTATCGCCTAGTGAGGCTAGGTTGTCACCTAGTACTTGGATTGTGAACAAAAAAACCGTTGTGGTCAACAACACATTCTCACTTATACTTCGAGTATTAGTGAGAATCCTTTATATGAAACTTTTTAAGGGACTCAGACCTTGGATTAGGTATTCAATTTGCCCACATTATTACAGATCTCATGTATTCGAGATATCGAAGGTTGTACTAGCCGTAACGATTGCCACAGATATTGGTATGGTAACCGGGACCGACGGCTTAACGTTCTCTCCGAGGCACGTCAGGGTCTCAATGTGTTGAGAATGGTCACCCATCCATAGACTGACCTGGCTGTGATTGCTTAACTTTGCAATGTGTTAACCTACTCGGTTATCACTTAGCCAAGAGCCCCCGAGGACTATGGTCATAATGAGTATGTATTAACATTCTCACTTTAACTTCGAGTATAAGTGAGAATGTTAATATGAAACTTTTTAAGGGACTCCTTGGATTAGGTATTCAATTTGCCCTCATTTTTTACAGATCTAATGGATTCTGAATTGTGTCTAGGAATTACATACATAATGCTGTTGGATATTTGGCATAATAAGCAAAGGACTCCCTAGAGGGTCTTCCTGGCAAAAAAAATTGTTCTTACCTACCCCATTTAGATCAATTTAACAAAAAAACCGTTGTGGTCAACAACACAGTTGCCCAGTTTATAACATACATACTAAATACAGTCTCTCAAGTTCTGAGACCGTGTCTTTTAATCCACTTATTTTCACTTTTTTGTCATCAGTCGATAATTAACACACACTGTCAAAGTTGAAGATTATGTCGTTTGTGTTGAGAATTTTTCTCTTGCACTGTTCGCATCCTCTGCAATAGAAAAAAAATATGTAAACATATTTTAAATTGCTTTTCAATCAGTTTTAACTGGTTTTACATCAATGGAAATACAATATTACACAACACAAAAATGACTATCGAAATCTTACTGATATAGTTCACGAGATTAGTGCTTATATAATTCTTTAGCTGTTATATAGATAGATTATTAGGCTGCCTCGATGGTGCAGTGGTTGCGTATGCGACTGCTGTACTGAGGTCTTGGGTCAGATTCCCGGGCCAGACCAAATGTTTGTATGATCTGCAAATATTTGTTTCGGAGGTTGGGTATTTTCTATGTTTAATATGTATGTCTTTACAGAAAAAAAGTATATAATCAGTCAATCTAGTTTTTCATTTTATAGTTTGAAACTAGATGGCGTTGTGTGTCAGATAGCCGTAATATTAATATTAAGCTTTATTATACATATTAGTAGCATTCGTATAGGTTCTTTATAATTTTTGTTAATTTCATTCAGAATGGGTTATGGGGATATGTATATCCAGTGGTAGTACCGTACCTGGCTAGTGATAATGGAACAGGTTGAAAAGCCGCCTGTTGAAGGGGAAGCGCTGCTGCTTGAGCTCCGACAGCGGCTCGTCGTCGTTCCTGATGCAGAAGTAGCTGGTGATCACGCTGCGGCAGATCGGACACTTGTCTAGTTTTGCTGAAATAATATACAAACATTCCTTTGTTATATAATTCTTTGTCTCTTATGTTCTTGTATTTAATCCATACGAAAGTGTGTCTGTCTGTCTGTCTCTTTGTCTATCTGTCTGTTACGTCATAACGCTTAAACCGTTGAACCGATTTAGATGAAATTTGGTAAAGAGATAGTCCGAGTACCGGGAAAGGGAATAGGGTAGTTTCTATCCCAGAAATCATCCTTTAAGTAAGTGAAGAGAGGGGTGGAAGTTTGTATGAAAAATCAATGAACGAATGTATGAAAACCGCTGAATCAATTTAGATGAAGTTGGGTACGGACATTCTTGAGGAAAGACACAGATTATAACCGACATGTACGCGGGCGGAGCAAAAGCTAGTAACTTATAATTTTGATGCGAAGTTGTGCAATTTTTATATGTATAAAATTAACACATAAAATACATCCAATGCAACTGTTTACGAGGCTCATTGTATACATTATCCGTGTGGTGACGGGGTAAGAACACGGAGTGTCACTACCACTAATCATCCCATGGTTGTCATGCCGACTAAGCAAAACGAGCAAACACAGGACAACAACACTGGAAAGAGATTCCTTCTCTTTCTAGTGCTGTTTGTGCTGCTTGACAGAAACCAACCCGTCTGCATAGCGTGGTATAGTTGGCCAAAACCTCCTTTTTAAGGAGAGGCTTATATGTCCAGCAGTGGACTAATGCATGATGATTTGTATACTTGTATACACAGTGGGTTCTTAAGTTATCTGAAGGCCAATTCTCGCAATAAAAGTTCGGTCACAATTTAGTTCCGATCAACGCCCGATCTCGCAACTGTCATAAAAGGTATTTTCGTAGTAAAATAGTAAAGTATTACTAAGACTAGCAATTTTCGGTTATAATACGACATAATGACTTTTTTTTTTTTTAAAAGACAACTCCCGCATCAGGAATATATACATTACACTCAACGTTGAATGTTCAATACTTTAATATGATGAAATACCTTTTATGATAGATTGCGAGATCGAGAGTTGATCGGAACTGAATTGTGACCGAACTTTTATTACGGGAATTGGCCTTCTGTTAGTTTGTGGAGGAACGGGTGTCATGTCCCTCCACCTCAAAGGGAGGATCCTGCAACCAGGCGAGGCGATCAAGTTTGGCGGGCCGCGGCCGGCGTTGGGAAGTTGTATAAATGCCAATCAGCGTGCGAATTACTCATATCACGATACAGGATTAGCAGTTTCACCGTAGTTCGGTGTATCTTCGTTAGATGGCGCTGTAATATGTTTTTTCGTTTCGCCGTATGTGGAAGTCGCCACAAGTTAATTTAATTTTGCTCGCGACGTGGCATGCGTTAAATAGGTGTTTTATATTCTTAGTAAACAGTAGGTCCGTTTTTTACGATGACAGGTGATTCAGGTTGTATTCATTTTATAACAAACATAATTTATTTAATCGCGGAATAAAATAGTATTAGTATTAATGATTTACGTGATTATTTTGCAGCATTGTCTAACTTGCTTAATAAATCAATGGCAAAGTGTCCATATTAAACAGTATCTGTTAACTCCTTATTTAGAATCATTAGTCAACGATATTTATAGTCACTTAGGTGTGAAGATTAATTTGGGAATACAATCAGATTGAATATGGATGGTCTACGTAAAGAATATGTGGAATTATGTGGACTGTGTAGGTAGGGATCAGACGGTTGTGGACGACATGTGTGATGTGATACATACACTCACTCACGCCTTTTATCCTCGAAGGGGTAGACAGAGGCGCATTTTAACACCCACATTTTACCGACTATAGCTTTATTACCACTCACGTAATAGGAGGCAAGACAGATAAGGCTATTATTGTCATCTACTGGGCACATATATTTCTAAATAAACATGCTTATATAGTTTGAAAGACATACCTACATATCATAGACAAATTAAACCTAGACACAGAATTATCATTGTGCGTACAATATTTGTCCTTTTTTTTGGTGACGGGTGGAAAATCCCTTCGGATCTCCTTGGATATAAGAGCCAGGAGTACGTGGTGTTTCCACTAAAAACCGTCCTGCTCTATGGTCGACGCCGCACCTAACTAGGCCCTATCTCAGGGGAGGCCAGTAGCTCCCCCCAGCCGATCAGCCTATTACTAGATGTGGGAGGGAAAAAACCAGGATATTAATATTGTGATATATTATTACATCGGTGTCTTGATCCCTGATCAAGACACCGGTGGTTAGGGCTCCAAAAACAGGAACCTCCTATGATATTATATATTATTACCATGGAAGATATATTTTTCTTTCATAAAAACAATAATGTTGCACAACTCACTTTTATTAGTAATAAAATTGATCTATGTCACGAAAAGGTTAAGAGTCAGTTTGGTAGAGGTCACTTGTGAAGGCACCGCGCCTCGGTTGGTATTGGTTGATCACCTATTCAGTATTGGCGGCATCGACTCTCGGATGTAGGAACGGTTTCTGAATAAGAATTATTATGTGAGGCAATCCTTCCACTTTAGGATGCAAGCTATACTATACATTGATGTTATAATAAGCTATATTTTGTTTCTTTAGATAATATAACGTGGGAGAGCTATGCTTCTGCACATACTGATAGCTCGTCCGGAGTGTTACCAGGGCCTCACAGAAAACCGGTGTCACGCAGTGAGGTTAAAGCAGATCCAATCGGCCCCCCTCCCGATTCCGGGGAGAGGAGTCGCTGAAAGGGCAATAACAGACTAGTTTCTCTTGAGTTGAGAAATTAGTATTTTTAGGAAGCGGGTAAAACCTCTTTAGAACTCTGATTACGTAAAAACTGACCATCTAAGTTAAAGCTTATTTTGCTTAAGTTAGAACCTTATTTTGTAATCGTTTATATATTTTACATTATATTTATTTTGTCAAGGCAACACTGTGGAATGTTTTAATTGAACTAAACAAAGCTACATCATAAACAAATAAATAGAGGTTGGGTCAAACTACCTATACCTATTGTTTATTGAACGCATAGAGATATCGTGACATGCATAAGTAATATGAACCTAGAAACTATTGGAAGTTTAGTTGTTATTTCTTGTATCTACTAGTATTTTGCTTACATTTTATTAAATGTATAGTAATCGTGAGTAGAATGCATGAAAGGTTTGGTCAGTCAGGAGCGGGGCCCTGATATTTTAATAAAATCTGTTCCAGGAGCCCTCCTATTTGCGCAGAGAGTGGCACACCGTGTGGTTTTAAGCGGTTTGATTTCGACACACCGCAAACCCTGGTGGGGTGACGGCCCGAGGGGGCTTCCACACGCTAAAAAGAAAAGCAACGGCCTGTAACAATAGCTGTTACCCTTTTGTGTAAGTATGTGAGACCGTGTGGTTTTAGTCGGACTCAGTCTGACATATAGTGTGACTGATAGCACCCGTACAACATGTCTCATGAGGTTATCGCATAAAAAAAAGACAGCAGGCTCCAAGCCGGGCGGCGTTCTACTGGTAAGGATAATACTGTTAATCTAGTGATGAACCTGAACTACTCGTATATTAACTAGTACACTACAAGCTGTTTGTCGTCTCCCACGGTCGGCTGTCTGATCGAATCTTTAAACCAACTGTCACCCTTTGATGTGTTTTTTGGTTTGTCATTTATTAGACAATGCCTTTGAAAGATAGATACTTCAACACATCCTTCATAGCGATCTTTGATATTACGGTGGAATACACAGTCATAGATTCATAGAGTCATAGAATTTGAAAGTCTATACTTTTAAGCGTTCCAATTTTAAAATCGAAATTAGGTTTAAAGACCGCATTAAACTGTACCTTTCCTAAACATATTTTATAAAAACACAAAACCTATTTCTAAAATTACCTTTCTTTTTAAATTAATTTGATTTTGTGAACATCTCAGGTAGCTAAAATATTATAAAATACGAGTATATAGCATTAGTTAAACGTATACCTCAAATTGAAATTTCTGTTCTATTCAAATTTCGGTTCAATGACCGACCTGACTGTTGAACTTATTTAAAGGTGATTCGAATTTCAAGTAGTTTTTTTTTAATAGTGTAGTCTGTTTCTAAGTTTATGTAAACTAAGGGTGTACTCACGTAGGCAGCTGGCGCATAGACAAGCATGGCGGCAGGGCAGCAGCGCTCGTGACAGCGGCTGCGAAGCACACACGCAGCACAGCGCTTCGGCGCCTTCTCCTGTCTCGTAACCCTCTGCACCCGCGCCTAGCTCGCTGCTCACATACAGTTGCTGTGGACGTACATGCTAAGCTATTACTACTATTTATTACTCATCACCTCCTTTAAAAGCTTTTTTTAACGTGTAATATCTTTCGTCTCGCTTGCCTGCACCTGAAATAACAGCACTGAAAGGAGAAGGAAACTTGACACAAACCTATACCAACCCGTCTGGCCCGCGTGGTATAGTAGGTTAAAGAAGAGGCTTATGTCCAGCAATGGACTATTAAAGGCTGCTGATGATGATGTAACAGGAAGCCGGGAAAGCGTTACTTGATTCGAATGCTAGCCTGTTGCCGAGGTGGTGCACATCGTATGCCACTACTGTGAAAGTGACTCGTTTTTGTTAATGTATTATTTATTTTATATTCATTTTTTTAGGAAGTCCATTATTGTATTAGGGTAAACCTGTTAAGAAAGGGGAAAAATGTTTACGTAAAAAAATAAATTATAAATCAATTTTTATTCATTCGGTTGAACGTGTTAATTACTTGTTTGTTTGGTCTCAGGAACCACTGGTTCGCCTTAAAAAAATCTTTAGTGTTCGATAGCCTATTTATCGAGAAAGGCAATACGCCATATTATTATACTCGTATAACACTACGCTAGGACCAAAAGGAGGCGAATACCAAAAATAAATGATGCAAAATCGAACAGTATAAAAACAACTTCGTCTGCGCGGGTCAGCTGTACTATAATATAAATGCACCTCAGATACCTATAATGCTATCTTTGATATATTATAATCTGTTTGATTTAAGAAAGATTTATATGTACAACTTTTTGTCAACGGAGAAAGATAAGAAAGCATAATATTTTGATTTAAATTGTGCTAAGTGGTCACCGAGTAGGTTAACACATTGCAAAGTTAAGCAATCGTAACCAGGTCAGTCTCTGGATGGGTGACCATTCTTCACACATTGAGACCCATCCGTGCCTCGGAGGGCACGTTAAGCCGTCGGATTGCTATACGAACATTTGTGGCAATCGTTATGGGCAGTTGGAGCCCTAAAACCCCCGACAACAGTCTGTCTACAGAACTTTCATATCGCCTAGTACTTGGGTTGTGGAGGTCTCATGACAGTTCATCATCATAATCAACAGCCTTTCATAGCCCACTGCTGGACATAAGCCTCTCCTTAGAAAGGAGGTTTTGGCTTACTATGGCTCATGACAGTTACTTCACATAAAAAATCTAAGTTCAACTGTATTGTAGCAGACCTAAAAGCCGTTTCCAACCTAGTTTCGGAAAAAGGCAGGAAGGAAACAGGAAGATATCCAATTAAAATATTGCATTAAATTAAAATAAAACAAACTACTCAATGGTGTTTTACTACTTCGTATCAAAAGTTTTTATAGTCCCAGTAAATAAAACAGGGTAATGTATAAACAGAAGGAAATAGGTAATATTACGTTTAAGTGGTTTTGATAAGAGTGGTAATAATTAGTTTTGGTGTTATGAGCAAAACACTAAATTACGAGTAGTATTGGAAAAGAATAAAGCAAATATACCAGAGACAATCAATTTTATGTTTCAATTTTATAGCAGGGAACTTCTTCGTGGGAGAGCCATGCTTTGGCACAAATGAGCCGGCTCTATCGGCGTGATACCTCGGCCTCACAGAAAAAGTGTGTTAAGCAGTTTTTTCGTTGTTTTACACCAAGGGAGAGGTTATCGGAGCCCAAACCTTTTTCCTGATTCTGGGGGAGGTACTAAAAGACCAGTATGGCACTTGAAACTCTTAATTTTCAGATGTCCATGGGGGGCGGTATGTATTTACCATCAGGTGCCTCAACTTTTCTTTTGCCTCTCTATACCATAAAAATATAGGCCTCTTCTTAGAAATGAGGTTTCAAACCAGGGGTTAAACCTCGGGCACGCCGTCATCGCGGCGGTAAGACCCGTTATGGAGGATTGGCTCGAGAGGCGTCACGGGACCCTCTCATACCGACTGACGCAGGTGATCACTGGTAAAGGATGTTTCGGGGATCACCTGTGTCTGATCCGCATGGAGCCAACGCCTGAGTGCCACCACTGCGATGGCCAGACCGTGGACACGGCTCTCCACACGCTGGCAGAGTGCCCGGCGTGGGTTGAGCAGAGGCGAGACCTCGTGGCGGCCATCGGAGTGGGAGTTCTCTCGCTCGATAGCCTGATTACGGCTATCGTGCTGAGCGAGAGTGCGTGGAACTCTGCCGTCTCCTTCTGCGAGCAAGTTATGCTCGCGAAGGAGACGGCGGAGCTGGACCGGGAGAGGTTTAGGACTCTCCCGGCCCGCCAGGCCCGGGAACGGGCCAGGTACCGCAGGCGACTCAGGCGCCGGAGGACGCAGAACGACCTCCGTCCTCCATAAGCGCAGGCCTGGGGGTGACAGGTGAGGCCATCTGTCACCCTAGCAGAAGCAGGCCGGGGTGGCGGCGAGCGCGTTGCGAAGCGCGCTCGCTTCCAGGGAGCACAGGGAACATGGGGTTCCCACACGGGGGGGGGGGTCGTCTACTCGTCTGTAGATGACCCGAGGTATGTCGGGGCACCAGGGACTTCCTTTCTAGGGTATACCTGGTTCCCCGGCTATTAGTACCCGAGACGGCGTGCGGTTTTAGTCGGTTCGAGTCCGACATGCCACCGACAGGTGGTATCCGAGGGAATTTCCGCACGGAAAAATAAAAAGGGGTTAAACCTATATATTCAAATTCGAAGTATGAGTAAAATCTATTCTATTGCCGAGTCCTTTCGGTTGCGGTTTTTACCATAACTTATATTATTTTTCAAGGAAGGTTTTATATCTACGTAATTAAATTTACATATAATGCAGAAAAAAATTGAATTAAGTTTCCATAAAATAAATTAACATAGCCAATATTGGTTAAGCCTTAAGAGATACTGAACCATAGTTGATTAAAGAATTGTAGTTCTTCAAAATTACTTCCGTAGATAGCCGGGACGGGTTGCTGGTACAATATTTTAGCAAGTAGGTATAACATTTTTCCACATTTCACACACGGCCGTCTACTCCCAAACTAGACAGAGCCTGTACTATACTCGTAGTAACCGGACTGCTGATAAACATTCTTATATATCTCTAATTACATACATATTATAGATAAAGTACACCCACACACAGAACAAATCATCGTGCTCATTACACAATAATTTGTCCTGGGTGGGAATCGAACCCACGACAGTAGCAGCGTAGCAGTCAGGGTCACTAACCACTTGACCAACAGGCCAGTGTGTATTGTTATAGTTTCAAAGTTTAGTAAAATAACTGGATAAACCATGCCAGGGGAATTAGAGCAAAAGAATGAAGTCCTTAGCTCTAATTCCCCTGGCATGGTGGCGTGGGAAAAGATAGGAGAAATAGAACATTATTTTAAGTAAACAGGAGAAAAACAAGCAGCTCGATGGAGCAGGTTTTTTTTTAAATTTAAAATTATGTACCTTCTTGATTCATTGCAGTCGAATATTTCTAGCGGCTAATGTAGATACGGGCTTTGTTTATTTTAGTTTTTATTTGTACCTATGTGTATGTGTTTAGTATACATTTAAACATTGGAACATATATTTTTATGTAGATTAATAAAATTATATCTAAAATATTATTTATCTTGCAATTGGCTGCAATTAATTGCAAGATTAATCTGTTTCATTTAACTGATGTTTTCTAGGTGTAACGTTCTCCATGTATGTAATAAATAAATGAATATTCCGGACTTCTGTTACACAACCCCATCTAGTTTCAAACTAAGCTGAGCTTGTACTATGAAAGCTAGATTGACTGATATAATATACTTATGTACTTTTTTGTAAATACATACACATTATACCTAAAAAACAGCGAAACTCCGAAACAAATAGTTGCAGATCATACAAAAATTTGGCCCGACCGAACCCGAGACCTTAGCACAGCAGTTGCATACGCTTAAACTGCACCACCGGAGGCAGTCAAATAAATAAACACTGTGTCAATATGCCTTACCTTCAAACAAGACAGATGTCCGTTGGCCTGTTTCAAATACTGAGCGATGATACCGCTCGGCAGCGAACACTGGTCGTCCCTGATGTGGACAACACTGACTAGCGCCACCTGGAAACACATTTAATTAAACTTTAGAGCAGGGATTCCCAAACATGTCGATCGACCCCTTGGGGTTGACGTCACAAACGAAAACAGATTTTGGGGTTTTACGAAATCAAAAAATCGATCCCTATTAATTAACATAAGTTCTAATTTGAAACTCTCAAGATACTGTATTAATTGTGTTACGTATACCAACTTGTTTTAAAAATGACTAATATTTTATTATCATGTTTTATATATGTATCATTATTTTACTTTTATAACATAACATATATTAATATTTTGTCAACGAGTCAATAAGAGCGCAGTAATTTGGCTATGGGGATCTGAGGTACTAGTGCATTTTAGAAAACGGGTCTCTTGCCCTAAATAGTTTAGGAATCCCTGCTTTAGAGTGTTCGATAGCGGAAGAGTTATGCTTCGACACATAAATGGACCGGCCAAAAATATCTGATAAAATCAAGTAAGTACTGTACCCTTCAAACGATTGTGGTAATTCATCAACGCCCTATGATAGTTCACTGCTGGTCATAGGCCTCTTCTTAGAAAGGAAGTTTTGGCCTACTATACTACGCTTGCCAGACGGGTTGGTAATTAGGACTTGATTATTACCAACTCTATTGTTATGTACATAAGCTTAAAAGGGTTGGTATTATTGAAAATGTACCTTTCGTTAAACATGGAGACGATATCCCCTGATAATGATAATAAGAACTTTTCATGTTTTACACTGCAGTCTGATCCCAAAATAGGCAGACTACGGTAACCGGATTGTAATAAACATACTTAAATACACACATATTTAAGGTTAGTTTTTTTTAAAGACAACTTAGGAATATATCCTGTGTCACGGGGGACTTTTAAAAACATACATGTAACGGGCACAAAGAACACCCAGACTCAACAGAACAACAATTTGTGGATCACTGTCCCATGTGGGGATCGGATCCACAACACTCAGTGCAAGTAGGAAGCAGCGAGAAGACCGCTTAAACCACTACTTCACCCGTGCAGTCTAAGTCTAGTTACACCCAGACATAGAACAAATGATCGTGCTCCTCACGCAATTATTTGTCCTGGATGGGAATTGAACCCACGACCTCTTAGCTTAGCAGCCAGGGTCACTAACCACTTAAATAGCAGGACAGCCAATAGTCTCCATACATACGAAAGACAACATGTTCAAGGCGAAAGGAAGCCGCAAAAAGGTGACGACATGAAAACACCTAATACGTTTACAAAATGTAATTTTGACGTAGTTTACAATCGTCTAAATTACAAAACTGATTAATTTATCCGTTAATCCTTGGATTAACCGCAGAATTCTTGAGATAAGCGAAATGTTCTGATGAAATCGTAATGCGGAGCGAACGCGCATGAAATTCTTAATAAAATCGTTTTGAAACAGCGCGAACTCATTATTACCGCATAATTGATTAAATATATATATTTACATCCATACTCGTATATTTATGTTTTCTGCCTTTTTGTGTGTACGGTAATTACCCTAAAAAGCAAAGAAAAATGCGAATGCCTACCAGTTTATTTTTGTTACTTCACATCAAGAAAACAAAGTACCATTCTGATTTTGTGGTTGTCTACAACATGACAAATTGTAATGAACCGTATTTTTCCTTCCTTAATTTCCTACCCTTTGGAGTGGTATATTTTCTTCAAATTTGACGGGAACCGAATTGAGAATCCTCTTTTTTTAATTAGTTTTAAAAATTAGAAAATAAATTAAAAAAAGAAAAATACATGAATTTTATATATCGATTTTTTCTTTTATATATCGTAAAAATGCGTGGGGTGCTAGACGTCAAGTGTTGTAAATATTTTTTTAACAGGTATTGATAAAAGTGACTTTATGTTATTATAATATACCCAGAAAAACACCATACGCTTTTTACGAAAAAAAGATTTTCCATTTTTACAAAAGGATGTTAATTTATTTTTCTAGACTATAATTTATTTTTTCTTATTTAGTTATTAAGGATGATTTTCTCATTAAGAATAAAAAACTAACAAGTAAGTAAGTCACATAATGCTTCAGTACACGTCATAGTACGTGGCACAAGACAATACCGTATTTTCAGATATGGAAAAAGCCGTTGATCTTGAACATCCTGATTAGGATAATAGGTCAAATTTATTAAACTATTGTATTGTCATCGGTTCTTGGTAAGTGTGCGTAGTTTCAGTTCAATCGGACGTTTTAAAGTGGGTGAAAATCACGATCAAAGATTCACATAGATACATACATACCAAGCTAATAAAAGCGTGTAAAAAATGCTGAAAGTTAGACGTCTATTCACGTAAATTATAAAATATTTTCATATTGATGTTTTATTCTTTTTTATTCTTAATATCTTCTTATTTCTACTTTGTATACAGATTGTAGGCGTATCATATCAGAATCTGATTTATCATATATTTTTCCAAAGATTCAATGTTATTTAAATATCATAATGTTTCGATGCATGGCTCTCCCACGAACAAATATATCCCACTAGTACTGGTAATAAAGGCAGTTGGCAAATGAGAAGGAGTGCAGAAAGTTGCTTACATTCTTATTATAATACTAGCTTTTGCCCGCGGCTCCGCCCGCGTGTATGCCGGTTATCGCGGTAAAATGGGGCCTATGTTACTAGCTGATTACGAAGTTTTCCAATGGTGAAAGAATTTTTAAAATATGTTTAGTTGTGCGCCTACACCACTTAACATATTGTTTAGTGGTGTAGGCACCACCACTAAACATATTGTTTAGTGGTGTAGGCACCACCAATAAACATATTGTTTAGTGGTGTAGGCACCACCACTAAACATATTGTTTAGTGGCGTAGGCGTGCAAGTGTAACAAACAAATAAACTCACTTTTACATTTAAAATATAGTTAAGTATAGATGTCTGGATATAAAACAATCAAAAATGTTTTTAAAGTACTCAACGCACGGATAAGTATTCTGATTCACGCTTCTGTATTTCACAAACGAGAGATAGAAGTCAGCGGAACACTCCTGTTTCCTATAAATGCTAATACTTACCGTATCATCAGGCCTTAGCTCGCCCGTGTCCCGAACATCCCTGGCTAAGATCACTACAAGAGGATAGCACGAGCGAGGTGGGGGGCCCAGCTGAAGAGGCTCCTCGGTTGCCAAATTTAAAGGCTGCTCGTCATGAGGACTACTCCTAGAACACAAGAAAAACAGACGATTAACATCATCAGTTTTGTCAGTCCTGTGCGTATACTGTTATAAACATAAATTAATCTTTTCGGGTTTTTTCTTTTAGAAGAAGCAAGTTCTTAGCTTAACTTTATGTTACTTCAGTAAGTTTCCTAAAGGTTTAAAATTTTACGAGTGTCAAACTATCCCATTACGAGAAAATGTATTACCTACCAATAAACGCAAAAAAATTGTAGAAGTTTGTTTCTCAATAACGCCGGATCTGGAGGAAATATGGAACCTTGAAAATTAAAAAGATATTCGTGCTCTAGATTCGTCATGGTCACCGTTTCGTTAAGTCATTGACCGTGGATTATTTACAATATACGAGTATATGTGCAGGTATGCACGTTGTGCCCATATAAGATATAACTTTGTCTGTTATCTTACCACTGGAACCTTAATGAGCATACATAATTAATAATAATAATGTGATGCTAATAACTTTTTTATTAGAATTCTTCAAGGTGAGCAGTTTCAAGGCTATGCACATTGCATAACGAGAATATAGCGCTGTATACAAAGTTTTGGAAATGTCACAAGTTTTTTTTAACGTTGTGTAAATATAATATGCATATTGAGTACGAGGATTTTGATTTGTTACGAATACTGTAAATAATTTGGAGAGAAACGCGGAGGGTCAGACCGGCTGTTGGCGTGGCGACGCGTAGCGTGGCAAGTCGCCATGCGCTAAGGATTCAATTAAAGGAAGAGTATTTTATTCTGTATTGTGTTTTATTTATTATTCCCTTTCAAAAGTTATTATTTTATTATTTCAAATCTCAAATTCGCGCGATAGCTTAATTTTAGTACTATTATTTTTCTGTTCATTAAAATTATACTGTTTTATTGAAATAGGTATGTTATTTCAACAAAATATCATAACAACGTGTTTCTTAAACAAGCGTAATTCATACAAAAGGAGGTTTTTTCTTTAGATCTCCAATAATGCAGTTACAAAATGAATCAGCGATTTTAAAGGCCACTGTCAAGGCTATCAAAATGTCTCGGAGCAAAAACTTAATCGTTTGAACTTTGCTCAGAGTGAAATGTACTGTCTTTGTTGTTACTAGGAAAACGTTAATTGACATGAGAGACTGACACTAATTGTTAGCGTCGTGGCGAAATATATGGGGCTAGCTGGCTGCCTATGTAACTTTAACCGAGCTATTTATTCTTGTGTATTTATAAATACATATTTCGTGTATCTTGGAAACGGCTTTAACGATTTAGATCTAATTTTGATTTTATATAAGGTTTTACAGGACTGGCCTGTTGGTCTAGTGTTTGGCGATCTTGACTGCTTAGCCAGAGGTCATGGGTTTGGTTTGTCTGGGTATAATTTTTCAATACTTATTGTATGATAAAGCTGAAAACTCTTCAGTTTGTTTGGTAGAACGCACTAATCTCAGGAACAACAGGTTTAGGTTTGAAAAATCCGTTTAGTGTTGGATAGTCTGTTTTTCGAGGAAAGCTATGAATCAAATACTATATAGTAGTGATGGAATTATCAGTGTTAACACTCATATTAATTTGTAAATTCTTAATTAGCATTTAGCAGTTAGCAGGTACCTATATAGTATTTGTTAATAAGAAGTTTAATTATACAGTAGGTATAGGTAATTTAAGTTTTGAAGAGTACGTGTACGTATTCATTCATAGATTCACAAAATTTCACAACTACAATTAATTTGCTAACTGCTAATTAAGAATTCACAATTAAATATGAGTGTGAAGACTAATTATTTCATCACTACCAGCTAGAAGGCTATATAACATCACGATACGACCAACAGGAACCGAGCATCAATAAAAAAAGTTGCAAAAAGAAGTTGCCCGGGTCGGTTAGTCTATAATATGTAAATAATATTTAGACATATGTAAATATGTTTAGAAATATATGTGCCAGTAAGACGGCAAAATGTTTGCCCTATATTAAGTAAATAAGTGGGACTAAAAAAACAATCCGCTACATGTAGCCGTTTAATTTAATTTCCCTCTATCTACTTCTTCGGGGATTAAAGACGTGAGCTAATGTATGCATATGTACACAGATAATATTATCATCATCATCATCATCAACAGCCTTTAATGGTCCACTGCTGGACATAAGCCTCTCCTGAGAAAGGAGGTAATAATATAATAATAATTATAATTAACATACCTGTTCAATATAATATATGATAATATTATATTGAACAGGAATGTAATTTACACAAAGCCAGGATTGAATCAAAATTGAGTTTTCTCTCAGCTAAACTTTGATGAAAACCGTTTGTAGATGCTTAGTCATTATAAAGAAAAAAGCTCTCAAAAAGTTTTACAAAATCCGTGACGCGTGCGTAATCTTCGTATACTTGTTTTTTTATAGCGTTGGGGACTAACGAGCAGGTGAGTCATTGATGGTAAGTGACTAGGGGCCATCCATAAATTAACACGTTAAAGGGGAAGGTATTACCGGAATGTGACAAGGGGTGAGGGGGTTGAGCGGGGGAGGGCAAAGCTTTGTGACGTCAAAGTTAAAATTAAAAATTTTAAAACGCGTAATTTATATGTGAATAAATAACAAAAAAATTACGAACTCGACCTATATGTATTTATTATTTTTATTTACATGCATAAAATTGAAAAATTTGTGACATCACATCAGGGGGAAGGGGATTCAAAGAATGTGACAACCTGTGACGAGTACGTGGGGGAGAGGTTAATAAGTCCTAAAATTCTTGTGCCGTAATTTATGGAGTGCCCCCTAGCACTGCCCATGGACACCAGCAACTAAAAGAGTTACAAATGGGTTGCCGCCATTTAAGCCGCCTCCGTTAGAATCAGGCGGAGGTTTGGGGGCCTTTGCTCTGGTATCCCTCCGGTTGAGCCTGTAATATGGGCTGAAACTGAGAAAGTCAGTTGTTTACCACCTTTGGGGTGTAAAAAAGGTGTTTCAATTTATTCTTAGAACTTTAGGAGAAGGAATAACTTTATTCGATTCTGACAAAGACATGTACATGTTCATCTAATCTTCTGACGTAGAAGCTTAGATAAATAAAAGCAAGGAAGAGGAAATAGACACTCAGTGAAGTTGAACTTCCTAGAACAGAACTTGTCGGTAAATATTTACTGACGTTGATTTTAAAACGATATTTTTTTACTTGCGCAGTTCCATTCTAAAAGGTTCTCTCTGAGTCATAACGTTTTATACGAGTTATTCTTTAATTATCATCAGCCATAAAATTGAAACTGGGTTTTTGGGATTTTGATGCTGGATTAATTGACCATATATATGTTGAATAAATCGGCAATGACATCATCGTACGATGCGTTTATCTGATTTAATATTTTTGATCCTTTTTTAATAAAATAGAACTCTCGCATTAGAATTATAGCCTGTGTCGCGGAGGAATTTGCAAACATTTGTGTAAAACGGATACAAAGAACATCAAGAATCAGAACAACAATTTGCGGATTACACAAAGTGTTGTACCATGTGGAAATCGAACTCACAAAACTCAGCACACTCGAAAACGGCGAGGTGACCGCTTAAACCACTACGCCATCCGTGCAGTCAATTAAGAGTATTATGAAGCATGGTTATATTTATTAAAAACATAATGGAGTGATTTTAATTTTATTGTAACACTAGTTCTTTTTCTTGTTCCTGGAGCTTCGCTCGCCTGATTATTTCGTGTTTCTAACTTTGAAAATCACGAACTTCCATACAACCGTTAATCTCTTATTTTACACCCTTAGGGGGACATTTCCAAAATCCTTTCTTAGTTTGAAGCAGTTTAAGCTCTGCGTACCCGAGACGGCGTGCGGCTTTTAGTCGGTTCGTGTCCGACATAGCCACCGGTAGGTGGTATCCGAGGGGATTTCCGCACAGAAAAAAAAGGCTCTGCGTAGATGAATTAATTATTATTATTAGTAATATTTATTGTTCCTCTCACACTGATATGATTACAACAAACAATCTTAATCTAGATTATTTTGAGTGAGTCTGTGTGAGAGAATCAATCAAGCAGGTCAAGTTATTTTATGTGTATACATTGGCAACACTGTGATCACCCCTTATCAAGGACAAGAAACGATACTAGTGACGTTCTCAAGGTCAGTGACTGGGGTCATGATTGCCCCCAGTTCGCACGATTTCAAGTAGGTTATTAAATTAGAGCTCGCCGTAAATGATGATGGTAATTTATTTATATGTTCTTATCTAAGTTGTGTAAGGCACATTCATATTTTGTATGTTGCAACCCAACGTTGAGCAATCAGAATCTAAATCTAGAATGTTCCCTTCACCATCCTTGCTTCTTGTTAAAGGTTAGTTGCTTAAGGATCGCTAGGAGTAGGTAGGCGTTGAGAAAAGGTCACATACCAAGATTCTTAGCTGCCGCCTTATCAATATTTATGGATCAAATTCCTACGATACGATACGATATAAGGGGAGATAGTAGATGTGAGATTAATTTAGGAACTAGCTGCGGACCGCGCTGTTAACAATACATTTTTTCGGGATTAAAAGTAGCCTATTAACACAAAGGCAATCCAAGATGTCAGCTACCTCCATACCACTGCATAAGTTTTGATATTTTTTTTATCCTCATTCTTCAAAATTTATGCAGTCGTTTGATAGTGAAGAAGTAGCAAAAACACACACACTCAAAAATTTTCGCCTTCATTAGTAGTAGTAGATATATTATTATGGTTACTGTTCATTTGCCTTTTCAGTTAGTGCCTTTTATTTTTATTTCTAAATTAGTGTCTATACTTTTGTTTTTCTAATTTTCTTTTTCGTATTTAAATAGTCGAATAGCTTATATACTCCAGAAAATTTTCATACAACTTGGTTCCTTACAAAATATTTACCTTTACGACAATATGCCCATATTCAACTCAATTAATAAAAACAAACTATACAAAAAGCCATAAAAATATAAACCAGTTTAAGACCCGTTATAAAGTATCAAAGATTAAGTCATCGTTTATTGATATAAAAAAAGAAACATTATATCTACCTATTCATGAATATATTTTCGTAAAAACTGTTATGAGTAATAATAATAAGTTATAAAAACCGTTAATTTGATGATAAGCACCAATTTTTTTCTAAATATATGTTGTAATGTCACGTTGAATTGACAGCCGTAAATATAAACAATAACTTTGTTAAAGTCGTTTATAATGCGGATTTTGACAATGCACGCACTGGATAATTTCTTAACTTTTTTTAAATACAATTCCCGCACTAGTAATCTATCCTATGTCGCGTGGGACTTCACAAACATCCATCAAACGGGTACAAAGAACACCCAGACTTAGAACAACAGTTTATGGAAGTGCTGTTTCATGTAGAATTTTTTTTGCACATTGCTTAGTTACCTCCTTTCTATTTGCAAGTTATCTTTGTACCTTTCTTCGCGCGGTATCAAACTTTTAACCGCATAAAATGATGGAGTTTGACGGACGATGTGGCAAAACATTAAAGAACATTGAAATAAAAAATGGATGGTATTCTTAAAGAAATTTTGTATTCATACACTTGCCATGTTTCTTACTGAATCTCCGAAAGATTTATACCATGTGGCATTAAGTCCACTCGTGCACTTTAAATGCAGGAAGTGTTGAATTAATAAACATATTTGAACTACTGTAATAATAGACTGGCCCTCTATGACGTGTAGTCAGGTTTTAAAGATTTTCATTTCGATTATGGATGGAATTTGTCGAAATCTAGTGGAAGCTGAAGTTTATTGTCCACATAATGACCTATTGAAAAAGTTAGATTGGACGAGGTCGGGAAGATACTTTTTTTATTGCAACATATCTTTAAAAAGTTTTTTTTAGTTATCTCGCAATATATCGGAAATAAAGCATCGTAGCGAAAAAAGTTAAATGCAAAACTTGTTCAGTTGATCATTTTACGTAGGTATCAAGTATTTTAAAGAATTTGAATTTTTATTTCTACCGAAAACACCCGGCAAAGTTGTAAAAAGCGAAAAACAAAAAGACAATAAAAATGAGGGAGGAAATAGTTTTTCATCATTGACATTTGGGTATTAATAGGTATTAGAATTGTTAACAAAATGCTGCCGATCTGGTTTTTAAAAGCAGTTTGCAAAGTTGTTTATTTGAAAGTTCACAACACTGTAAATCCGTCGCCGAAAATGGTTTTTCAAGAAATCAATTGGAATGGGTAGGTATTATCATTAACTTTTAAGTGTCAAATTAAAAAATTAAAAATTCCAAGAACTCAATTTTTCATGCTTCGCAATTTCCTCAATTCACAGTATAAAGGTGTGGTATTTGACACCCCGACTAGTGGGCGTGGGACTAGAATTATAATTGGCAAAATGTAGACGTTTAATACGTCTAATACCCCTTCGGGGATGAATGACGTGTGTATGTAGGTAGCATAGAAATTAATGTCATCAGAGAACAACGTCTTCACAATGAAGGCTTAAGAATATGAAGTGTCACCGCCCCTATTCATCCCGTTGGTGTTGTAAGAGCCGAGTAAATGAGCATACTACACAGGACAACAGCACTGCAAAGAGAAGGAAAACTTGTAACAAACCCTATACCACCCCATCTGTCCAGCGTGGAATAGTAGGCTAAAAACTCCTTTCTAAGGAGATGCCTATGTCTAGAAGTGGACTACTAAAGGCTGTTGATAATGACGATGATGACAGAGTACAAGATTTTATTTTTATAAGATATCATGGCGCAGTTGTTGCCAAGATTAGCTACCACACAAAGGATTTTTGAAAATTTCACTCCTAAGGGGGTAACATAAGGGATGAACGGTTTTATGGAAGTTCGAGATTTGTTATCTAAAACACGAGATAATCACGCGAGCGAAGCAGGTATCTAATAAGAATGCCCGGAGCTAGGTAAAGTTATATCACAGTTTCGATGTCAGGTTTGGGTCACGGTCGCACGTCGACAGAATACCATTTCATTCTCTTGCACGACAGTTGCATACGAGATTAATTCTCTTTATATTCACAATTGTCCGATTAATTGAAAGGTTACGATAAACTGTTCTTGGTCAATATCGAGTAACAACACCTATTTTCATTAACTTTATAGTTATAAATATGACATTCTTGAATCTCAGAATATGAACAATGTTGTAATTAGATTCCTAAAGCATGTAATTATAAAAATGTTAAGTATTGCATGCCGAGAGGCCGATAATGGAGAAGCTATGCCACATTATTGTATCACAATAATCATTGTACCTACCCATTTTCGAAATGAAGTAATTTGAATAGTTTACAGTGGGATGGAATTAAAAATGTATTGCCCCTGGAAAGGCCTCCCGCCCGCTTTTGGAGGTGAGAGACGCTCAAAGGGGAGAAATGCACTTGTATCTTTTGAGCTGCCGGTGTCTAGCAGGGCTGAAAGCCACTTACTATCAGGGCATAAACTCTGCCATTTTATCTACTACATCGACGACATTTGTATCAGTGACAAGTCATCGGTCATTGGTCTTTCAGTTAGTAGAATAAGAAAAGTGCTGAACTATTCCGACAACATTCCATCGACAGTCTATTGATACAATATTAAAATAGAAGAATTGAGGCCCAGATAACCCGTCATAACCCGACAGGTGCGAATCTATAGATTGGTACTAAGGATATAACAAAATTACAATAAGCTGTGATTAACCATATGATTTATAAATCATATAACCAAACCTGTGACGTGTGCGTCGTAATCTTTAATAAAAACAATTTTGATTGCTTTTGATGTTATTTTCTTTGTCTATGACCAATCGCAGGTGAAATCGCAATGACTATCATCACATCATAAGATTATGATTTGAAAGTAGCAATAATTTCCATGTCTAATAATATATCTCTCTCATTTTACACAAGGCGCGGCCGTCTGATCCCAAATTAGGCAGAGCCTGTACTATGTTAAGCAGACTGCTGATAAACATACTTATATATTTTTAATACATACATATTATAGAAAAATCACACTCATACACAGAACAAATGACCGTGCTTATCACACAACATTCATCCTGGGTGGGAATCGAACCCACGTCCTCTGGCTTAGCAGTCAGGGTCACTAGACCAATATTCCCGTCATAAAATGGTACATAGTTCATACAATCTCGGGAATCTTTCTCGAAAATTCTAGATCAATAGTAGATGCCCTATAGATTAAGTATAAAGCTAAAACGGCTATATCTTTTAATTGGCTCCATAAAGAACGATAGCATGCTAACCTTTGCTAGAAGTCACACGTAATGTTATAAAAACATAACAGCATCGTGTGAATGAATACTTTTATTTATTCATACATATACGTCTGAAACAATGAGTTCATTAATATCATACAACCTTCGTGATAAATCATTGAAAACATCGCATAATATATTTAGATAACTAGCTGAGACCTGCAGTGTTACCCGCGTTTGTTGTTATAACCGCGGGAAACGCCGCGGGGCGAAGCTAGTCCAAAAAAAGTAAGTTACTCCTTATGTCATCAGCTATCTGCCAGTGAAAGTCCCGTCGAAATCGGTCCAGCCGTTCAAGTTCCATTACCCGGAACAAACAGACAGACAGCAAAAATTGTAAAAAATGTTATTTTTGCATATTTACCGTGTAAACATACATATGCATTTAGTAAAAAGCGGTTATTTTAATATTACAAACAGACACTCCAATTTTATTTATTTGTATAGATTAAATCAGTCCAGCTGTATTGTTTCTATGTATGGTCACATAAAAATGCTTGCTCTGTAATAGAAAACAAATGAAGATATTTCTTTTCTTTATTTTTGTTGAAAAGAATCTAAATTTGAATAAATTATAGTCCATCTAATCTAAGAGGTACCGTGTTTCGTTTAATTAAAATTAACTTTTCCGTAAAACCATGGAATTATAAAGTAATTTCTATTTTATCACAAGAGTTATCATTCCTATTAGCTAAATTTAAATGTTAATCTGTTAAACAAAGCAAAAACCAATAATATACTTACAATAGATATATTTTTTTAGACTTCGTTTCAATCACGTAGGTAGGTCTTTTACCGTAGTGTTGTGACTCTGCAAATTCGCTTGTATAGAAATAATCATTACAATGTAGGAATAATCGAAATTAAAAGCCTGCAATTTTCGTAAAATGCAAATAAAATAAAATTTTATATTTCGTCGTTCGTAGTCGTATAGTATTTACAATATGCGCCAGATAAGTATAATAATAATAGCTGCAAAACGGACGGTTGCGCAGGTACTCTGGCAAACAAACGTACTGAGCATAAAAATACATTTTGTCTATGATTTGCGTGAATTATTTGTTTTATTTCTATTAATAGAATAAGTTTTATGCCCTGTTCGCGTCAGGACAGATTCGCTTTACAGCAGTAATTGTACAGTAGTGTTGAAATTGTCTCCACGTCGTTTTCCTTAATATGTCAACACTACAGATAACATAAAACAGCTGCAATCATTTATCGTGCTTGACGGTATTTCTCTAATAATGTGTTTTTGTAGTCCATAAATGACACTGAGTTTTATTTTTAAACATTGAGGATGTTTATAAAGTACAAAATTGCTTGCACCTATTTTTTATCACTTATATGTAATGAGTATTTAAAAACATTGCTAAACGTGAGATATTCGTTATCAGCGTCAGTTATAGATGCCAAAAAAACACGTTTTAAGAGAAATGTCATTAAGGGCAAAAATTGCTTGTAACTGTTTTTTGATTGAAATGTATGTGAGGACTATCATAACATATACCTATTACTTACCCAGTTAATATACCTATTGTTGACACTGATATCTTCCTGAAACTAGACCTTGTGTTATTTATTTGCCTTTACTTAAGTGTGCAAATGATTTTGTAGATGTTCATTTGTTTTTACCAATCATCTTTGTTTACATTTCTTTTATAGATTTACTAATAAAATCTAAGATATCACAACATAGGGGCTTAAACAATATCATACATAAATCTGTAAAACTGTATTCGATTTGTAAATAAAAAGAAATGATATTGATATCTCTTAAGAATCGGATACTATAGCATCGATTTCTTTGACCCCTCCTTATTGTTCAATCTGCCAGAACTGTCAAACGGTACCTCTTAGATTAGATGGACTATATCTTTTTTCTTTGAGCCTCGTCAGTCAATTCTCGAAAGTCTAGTCAAAGAACTAGTGATGTGCCGGATAATCAGGTCTAGTTTAGGATCGTTTATATTATTATATTTTTCAATATAATACTATGAACGCGTGCAACTTAGGAGTCACTAGTCGCAGTCTCGGGACACAGTCACAGGTACTGTAGACACGGGTACGGTAAAACACCTACGAGTACCTTAGGCATTGCGCCATCATCCACGCAGTCAATAGACACAGTTTGATAACTGAGTACGTGCCACGTTACTCAGAACTAGCTGTGGTATTGTTTATCACCCATATATTTAAACCTATGTTAATTGTCCTGCTACGTATAATAAATTTAAATAAGGAATATTTACATGCAAACTGCGTTGTCCCCCTCCTAAACTGATGATAATTTATACATATATCGTTTCCATGTCTAATTCTAGACTACAATTTCAACCAATAGATGGCGCTGTGGTCAAGATTTAATTATGTTTGTGTCATGTTGCCGCAAAGGAGTGATATGCATGTATGTCTGGACATCGCTTATATATTAGACGGAGCCCGTGACCTACCACTGGAGCACAACGGTAATTCCATTACAATCGCAGCAAGGCACACCGTGTTGGCTTTAGTCGGTCTGTATGTGACATACGGCCTCACCGATAACTCCTGTGACATAGCACTAACGTGACAATACGTCCTGTTTTTCAGTTCTCAGTTCCAGATTACCCGAGAAAAGCACCGGGACGCAAAATCGTCCTATTGTTCCAAATGTTTAATCAATTTTGAAAGTTGGCGGGCAGGTCAAGGATATTTTGTATTTTAATTTAATGTATTTTATTTCTGCCTGGCACAAATGCATCAGTAGAAAGGGTGTTTTGTTTGACGGACGGACGGTTGTAAACCTGCATAAAAATGAGTTTTGTGCAAATACGGATGACTGGCCTGTTAATCTTGTGGTTAGTGACCCTGATTGCTAAGCCGGGGGTCTTGGGTTCGATTTTTACCCAGAACAAATAATTGTGTGATGAGCACGACCAGTTGTCCTGTGTCTGGCTGTAACTTATCTATAATATTTTGCAATATATGTATGTTTATTAGCAGTCGGCTCTGCTTAGTTTGGAACTAGACGGCCGTGTGTGGGATGTGTGAAGAACCTTTAGATTACGTCCCGTTTTCAGTTAAAAAAAGCGGTCACGTCAGGTATCACCCACACGAAAAAACAAAGGGTACCGAATGAACCAGTGTTTATTAATTTTAGATAAGAATTTATCAATAAAGGTGTAGCATTATCAGATGTACTTTATTGAAGCGTTTTATCTGTCTATCTAAACTACAACATAGTAAAAACATTTATTAAAACAATGGTTATTTATGAGTTTCGCTGCATAGTTTTGTTCTACTAAGATAATACTCTTTCTTACAAGCACAATAGCCATCTAGATATAAACATAACGGTGTATGTCACAATTAATCTGTATTCTTAAGTGTCATGTCATCACCACATATTTTTTATCATTTTAACATATTTTTATTTGCTTTCACTTGTCACACCTTCGCATCACATCAACAGCGGCACTGCTGGACATAGGCCTCTTCTTAGAAAGGAGGTTTTGGCCTACTATACCACGCTGTCCAGACTGGTTGGAATAGGGTTTGTATCAAGTTTTCCTTCTCTTTGCAGTTCTGTTTTCCTTAGTAGTTTGCACCCTTAGTCTGCTCGTACGACAGCTACGGGATGAATTAGGGTGATGACACTATGTATATTTAATCCACCACACTAACATAATTCGTCTCTTGCAGCATTATAATTCACAGTTGTCCTAAAATATTATCTATGTATTATTTAATTAAGCACATATGAAATAATTTATTTATTTATTTAAAACTTAATGCACATGTTGCACAAAGGCGGACTTAATGCCATTAGGCATTCTCTCCCAGTCAACCTTCAGGTGATGTAGAAATATGATGCGGTAGGTGCAAAATAAAATATTAAATTTAACATAATTGAAGTCCAGAGATATACACAATATATAAACACACCTACATAAGTAAACATACATACAATACAATGCACACAATAATCACATTGGTTGAAATATTTTTACATTGATTAAATTATTGAAAATTTTAGTGTTGCGTATAAAACTCGGGAATAAAAATAACGGAGAATCACCTACTACACTTGTGTGTGATTCGTTTACCGAAGTTTAATAGCGGTCAATGACGTCACTAAACGAGAAAACAACTGTTGATTATAGTTTCATTTATTTCTACACTTCTGGGCGTCTATCTAGTCATGTTTGATTTGGTCTGGGTGTTTCTATGTATAGTAAGTATGTATTTACAAAAAAAGTATATTTGTATTTATATCAGTTGTCTAGTACCCATAGTACAAGTTCTGCTTAGTTTGGGACTAGATGGCGTTGTGTGAATGTGGTAGAATATTATTATATTATTATTACTAGATAGTGAAAAGTGCCCAAGAGTGTTGGATTGGTAAAGAGTTCATCGCGAGCCAATCGCAACGCCAAACGAGGTCGCCGTCGATAGCGATTTGATGTGAAATAAACTCACACTTACTGGACCCTCTGTTTCATACTTCACTAGGCCAACAACAAATCGCATGATTTATTCACTTACATAGAAGAAGTATTAAATTATCAGTACTATCATAAAAAGTACGTAAGTAAGATACGGGAGCGTCAATAACTCTTAACGAGCACCTAATTTCCTGTCCTCGTTATGAAAAGAAGCAAAAAATATAAAGTGAAAATAGCGCAAATCTATTAGCGCAAAGCTAATGACATACAGCTTGTTTTGTGGCTGTGTTTGTGTACCAACGGTGTGACCGTGTCGCGGTACTGTTATTATTTTTGTGTAAACATACTTTTATAGTTTGCTTACATTAGGACGCCGCATGTTATAGAATTTAAGCGGAAATACAAGAGGTACATATGGGTATACCTGGTTCGACGGCTACTGGTGCCTGAGACGGCGTGTGGTTTTTAGTAGGTTAGAGTCCGACAGACGGTGGTATCCGATGGGGATGTCCGCAAGGAAAAAAAATGTGTGTGTGGTTTAACTGACTTTAATAAAAATATTAAAAAAATATGGCTGACTAAAAAGATTAAAAAAAGATGGCGGTTCCCAATTCAGTTTTATCGAACGCCCGTCATTTATGAACCGATTCGGATAATATTTTTTTTTATTATAGAGCTCTACTTCCCGTTTACATTCAAATTTAAAGATGATATGTAGGCGCTTTGAAGTCTGTTATACTTTTTTAAATTTATTATTTATATATATAATATTATTAATATATATATAATTATATATAATATAATAATATATAATAAATTAATATTATTTATACGAAAATTAACTTTAATTTCTGTATTATTGTTGACAAACGACTTTTATCACCGTGACTGTTTTCCGTGATTATCGGTTATTGTATGGATACGTGTGACTATGCGGTCTGTTGGTAATCTGGTCCGATACCAGCCTCAACCAAAGGTATGGCTGAAGCATTAGATGAAGATTACCATTTCATGAAAATACGACTAAAGTAACAGTACACTAAATTTAAAATCAATCGGAGTTTTTTTTTTTATTTAGTTCAAATCAATCGGAGTTGTGTAAGTTAGTTTCGCCATCAAGTAAGATATGAGCTGATGACCTTTACAAATTATAGCTTTCAAACAAAATCAACTGCATCATAATCCGCGTAGGTATGGCCAATTGGACCGACGAAATCGTCTGTCTGCTGTTTATAATTCGAATATGGAATTAAACACAACTATAGAATTTCGAATGCGTTTTTTTTTTCTTTACGAGTTTTTGATACCTATTTCAGAATAAACATAAAAACTATTAGAGAACCACTAGATATTACAAACCATTCCATCTGTAATTTGATGTACCTACAATTATAACAAATAAACTTTGATTTGATTTGTTTTGAATCGCTCCATTCGTTTAGGAGCTACGACGCCAAAGACAGACAGGTAGACACGCCATGGGCACGCCGTCATTGCGGCGGTAAGACCCGTTATGGAGGATTGGCTCGAGAGGCGTCACGGGACCCTCTCATACCGATTGACGCAGGTGATCACTGGGAAGGGATGTTTCGGAGATCACCTGTGTCTGATCCGCAAGGAGCCAACGCCTGAGTGCCACCACTGCGATGGCCAGACCGTGGACACGGCTCTCCACACGCTGGCAGAGTGCCCGGCGTGGGTTGAGCAGAGGCGAGACCTCGTGGCGGCCATCGGAGTGGGAGTTCTCTCGCTCGATAGCCTGATTGCGGCTATCGTGCGGAGCGAGAGTGCGTGGAACTCTGCCGTCTCCTTCTGCGAGCAAGTTATGCTCGCGAAGGAGACGGCGGAGCGGGACCGGGAGAGGTTTAGAACTCTCCCGGCCCGCCAGGCCCGGGCACGGGCCAGGCAGCGCAGGCGACTCAGGCGCCGGAGGTCGCAGAACGACCTCCGTCCTCCATAAGCGCAGGCCTGGGGGTGACAGGTGAGGCCATCTGTCACCCTAGCAGAAGCAGGCCGGGGTGGCGGCGAGCGCGTTGCGAAGCGCGCTCGCTTCCAGGGAGCACAGGGAACATGGGGTTCCCAAACGGGGCGGGGGTCGTCTACTCGTCTGTAGATGACCCGAGGTATGTCGGGGCACCAGGGCCTTCCTTTCTAGGGTATACCTGGTTCCCCGGCTATTAGTACCCGGCGAAGGCGTGCGGTTTTAGTCGGTTCGTGTCCGACATGCCACCGACAGGTGGTATCCGAGGGGATTACCGCACGGAAAAAAAAAAAAGAAAAAAAAAAGGTAGACACGCCAAACGTATAACACCACATAGTTAAAAAAAAGTCTTAATGAAGAATAAAAGGGAAATATTTACTGAGTACGAATAAAACTTTCAATTGTGTTTATTATTTACACAAAACTCGCTGCCACTCATGACTTGCGAAAAGGTTTACACTGTTGTTACTATGATTCACGGTCGCACAGTAACGGATAGGTAAATGAACATTGCTTGTACATACAGACGGACAGACGGAATATTATATATGTAGTATAATTACATGGCACCAAACGTGGGGTCAAGAGCTGTGTAGAGCAACAATGAAAATGGGCTCAGTAGGTGAATATTTTTTTATATTTGAAAGTGAGTTAAATTTTGCTTTTTTAAATTTTTTAACGAGGTATATTGGGGAAAAGACTAGACCGGATGGTAAGTGAGTACCGCCGCCCATGGACACCTGCAACAGCTCAAGAGTCACAGTGTGGTGCTGCCCTTTGAGATTGCTGCCCTCCCAAAGAAGAAGGAAAAACTGCTTAACACAGGTCTTCTGTGAGGCTCTGTCATCACTCCGGTCAAGCCGTCCCATTTAAGCTGAAGCATGGCTCTCCCGCGAACAAACGCTTTCATATTTCAGATGTCAAAGGGTATTTGCATTATATTTCAGTGCTCTGAGAGCTAGGATACTTTAGGTACCTACAAAAATTGGTGAGTCAACTCATCCCATCGCCAAATCTGTAAAGTGCTTAGGGACTAGGTCACAAACATTCCAATCATTATTATCTTATTGTCTTTTTCAAAATTTTATTTGGGGTCGGCGGTCCATTTCTTTTTTTAAGGAACGGACCCCTAAAAGGAACAGTTCTGGTGGAGTTATAATAGATGTTATAAAGTTATAAATAGTTATGAGAGGTTTAATGTTAGTTTTTCTCATTATGGCTCTAAAAAAAAACTATCTAGTTTATAAAATTCTCGTGTCGCGGTGTTTGTTACCTAACTCCTCCGAAACGGCTGGAGCGATTTTTATGAAATTTTGTGTGCATATCGGGTAGGTCTGAGAATCGGCCAACATCTATTTTTCATATCCCTAAATGATAAGGGTGACCCACCCCTAAATATTTTTTATTATGATTTAGCCTTTTAAAATAACATACAACTTCAAATTATCACAATAAAAAATATTTCCTAGAAATAATGTGGTGTGTGAGGTGACAAATTGTATCTTCTGAACGCACAGACCTGTCAAAATGATTTACAAACATAATATATATATCTCTGCATCATCATGAAAAGCCTTGGTCTACTGCTGGACATAGGCCTCTCCTTTGAAAGGAAGGTTTGGCCTACTATAACTACGCTGGCCAGAATGGTTGATATTGGGTTTCTTTTAAGTTTTCCTTCTTATGGCAGATACACCTATACATTTTTTTTTATATACATTAGCAATTACATTTATAAAATGCATATGCACTTTTAACTATTACTGTCTCTCCATCTCTCTGATCCATCCTGATGTAGCCTGAAAGAGGTTGCACTTAGCCATAAGGCCGGAACTTTTTACTTGTAAAAATGGTGCACAAATAAAGAGTTTTCTATTTATCTATCAAAATTGCAGCTTTCCAGTAGTCTTTGAGGTGAAGATGAGACTGACATGATAAGGGTTCCTTGCAACTCTAAAACCATGTCTGAAAACAAGTTTAATAAGTTGTTCTACATGGATATTGAAGCTATGCGGTGAGATCCAAAACAACGTTTAAGTTTGTAAAAAATAAAAAACAATATCATAAAAATTTATAAGCAAAAGATTCGTTTGCCTTTTAAAATAACCTTTACAGTTTTCGTAAGCAATATTTGACATTGTAATTTGTATAAAATTAGCACGATTTTGACAAATGCAAAAAAAATATATGCGACTGCCAATTAAAATATTCATTTTTTATACCTTTAAATTATTTATTAACACTAGAGGTTCGCGTGGTGCAGTGGTCTCTTTCTGTGAAGCTGTAATGCTCCAGAAAGATACCACTGAACGGGATAGGGAGAGCCGATCCCGAACGTAGAGGACGTCGGCGACGATACCAGCCGTTGACGGGGCCGCGGGCCACCAGAGTGCGGGGACCTCTGGTGGCAAATTGATTGCTGCGGTAGGGAATCGAATGGCAGCCTGATCGCATTAAGATGCAATAGGGCCGCCACACCTCGATTGAGGGGGAAGTGTTTTCCCCTGGGATAGGGCCTGATTAGGCATGGTGTCAATTCGCGGAGGACCTGAAATAACATGGTCTGGGTCCTCCCATAGGACACCTGAGGCCGGCCGTTAGGGTGGTGTTTTAGAGGAATCACCGCACACTCCTGGCTCCTGAGTCACTGAGGAGCAGGAGATCCGAAGGAATTTTCCACCCCGTCAACAAAAAAAAAGAGGTCCGGCTGGTAACTACAATTTTAACCATAATTTTAAGTTTATTTAATTTCCCAGTATAACATAAAACCTGCCTGTATTATGCTTATGTACCGTGACGTAGGTACGTAACGTGGTAGAATACTAATTACAAAAAAAAAAAATTGAGCAAAGAGTGCTTTGGCTAAACATTTTTCTTTTATAGACGGCATATTGGGGTCTAACCAACAGACTTTCGGAGATCACCTGTGTCTGATCCGCAAGGAGCCAACGCCTGAGTGCCACCACTGCGATGGCCAGACCGTGGACACGGCTCTCCACACGCTGGCAGAGTGCCCGGCGTGGGTTGAGCAGAGGCGAGACCTCGTGGCGGCCATCGGAGTGGGAGTTCTCTCGCTCGATAGCCTGATTGCGGCTATCGTGCGGAGCGAGAGTGCGTGGAACTCTGCCGTCTCCTTCTGCGAGCAAGTTATGCTCGCGAAGGAGACGGCGGAGCGGGACCGGGAGAGGTTTAGAACTCTCCCGGCCCGCCAGGCCCGGGCACGGGCCAGGCAGCGCAGGCGACTCAGGCGCCGGAGGTCGCAGAACGACCTACGTCCTCCATAAGCGCAGGCCTGGGGGTGACAGGTGAGGCCATCTGTCACCCTAGCAGAAGCAGGCCGGGGCGGCGGCGAGCGCGTTGCGAAGCGCGCTCGCTTCCAGGGAGCACAGGGAACATGGGGTTCCCACACGGGGCGGGGGTCGTCTACTCGTCTGTAGATGACCCGAGGTATGTCGGGGCACCAGGGCCTTCCTTTCTAGGGTATACCTGGTTCCCCGGCTATTAGTACCCGGCGAAGTTTTAGTCGGTTCGAGTCCGACATGCCACCGACAGGTGGTATCCGAGGGGATTTCCGCACGGGAAAAAAAAAAAAAAAAAAAAAAAAAAGGGTCACCTGATAGAAAGCAATTACTGGTCAATAGGCAGTTGCACCCCGAGAGAAACAAGTGTGTCGCATATTGAGTGCCCGTCCCTCCCACAATGAGAGGAGGGGAGGGGGGCGACACATGTTTTTAATATGTTTCAGTTAGTTTAAGCTTTTATATTTTATCCATATTATTCGAGTTTTGCCAAATGGTGTTTTGGAAACATACGAAATACAAGGAAAGTGATTACATGTAACCCGATTTACTAACTACTAACTTTAGTATCAAAGACAAAAGCGTTCAGTTTGACCTGGATTTTACAATTTTCCCTTAAAAATTATGAATAGGATTATAATTTAATTCCTTTTGTTAAGTTGTCGTAATATATATATTTTACAAGGTGCTCATCATTTTTCCTAGTTGTATAAAGTAGAGAATCAGATTTATTTAATTCAGTATAAGCCACAGTTAAAAATTAACATTTTGGTAAAAGAATCGTTCGCAGTGTTTTCTCAACTATTCTAATGTGTACTAAATATTAATTAAGTAAGCAGATATTAATTTAGTATGACAATAACCCTTCATTTTATTTTTTATACATTTCAATTTTATAAATATTTAAAAAATCAAAATGTTCAGTCATTCGTTATTTTTTTCTTTCTTTTCGAAAAGTATAGAATGATGTTAAAATCTGAGTGAATACCAATTGAGTGTTAACATATAATACTGTTTTATTTTCCTAACTTTTCCATTTGAATGAAAAGTTTCGAATGATATTGAACGCTGACTGAATATTAATACAAGTTGCCTACAAATTACTAAACATTTGGTGTCGCTGTCGTCCATTGTTGGTGTTTTAGAAATTATGCAACATTAATATGATAAATGTAATAATTTATTACCGAACATAAATGTAAATGGCCAGACCATTCCGTTTTACGTTCGATTATAGAGACGTGATTTGAATTAAAACTTTCTTTAACGCTTTTTACGATACTTATAGAGAGATGATCCTAATACATTTCTTTGTGAAGAATACTAAACGATGATGCTTTACCATATAAATTTTAAATGTGTTTGTTTAATTGCCATAATATAGTTTGAGAAGTAAAAAGGTACAAATAAACTGACATTCGTATTTATAATATTAATCAGAAACCAACAGAAAAGTACCGATTTCGACCCCAGATAAAAATTACCAGCTTGGATAGTTTAAGGTGCGGAAATAAAAGGGGTGTCATAGGAGACATGACTCACCCTAGGCTGGGTCTAATTCGTACGATTTATAGTCTGTATCGAACTTGAGTTTGTCATGAGTCCTGTCTACACAAAAAATACTCCACTTGAGTCATGTAAATATAAGCTGGAACCACCGATCCCAATGTAGTTACATTCAAGTGCTTTCCTGAAGACTAGCTCCGTGTTTGCCCACTTCCGAACTATTAAGCTTTTGATCACATGTAATATATTATTATAATACAAAGGGAATATGTAAAATAACTACACTACACGGACTTGTTGTAGTGTCAATGAATCTTGGTATACTGAAACTTCTATATTTAGCTTTAATAATTTGCGTCTCTAATTGGTACGGACAACTTGAGTCATTGCTAATAAGAGTCCAGACAATGTCGGCGAGACATCCAGTTTTGTACAAGTACTTTTTATTAGCCGGATAGATTGACACCCAACATTTATTTAACGAACTTAAGGCAGACTAAAATATTTATTATAAACTAGCGTTTGATATATTATGCCCGAAATACAAAACAAAGTCGAAACCGGTTGATAAATGAGTTTTGACGTAACAAATATATAAAAACGAATAGGTACACAACCGAATTGAAAAGGTAATCCATCATTAGAGATCAAACTCACACTAGGCCCTATAAACCAGAAGGCACTTGAAAACTGATTGTGACATAATGTGTGACATATGTGACATAATCACATATTTTTTTATGTTAGAGGGGGCAGACGAGCAGACGGGTCACCTGATGGAAAGTGACCATCGCCGCCCATGAACGTCTGAAGCTCAGGAGTTACAAACACGTTGCCGGCCTGTTAGGAAGGAGTACGCTCTGAAGGTTTGAAGGTCGTATCGGTCCACAAATACCGCAGACGACAACCCGTTACTCAGATTGGTTGTGCGGGGCAAATAGTTTCTTGAAAAGTGCACAGTAGTGGAGCGCTAATATACATATATAGCATTGTTTTTCAATGATTTATTTTATCCTACAACATTACATTAAGTACTTTTCATTACTTATAGAAAGTTAAGACGCAATAAAAAACGCAAGTACAGTAATAGTTTAATAAACGATCCAAGTAAGTACTTACTTAGTGAAATGAAAGTTGTTTGACGCTAGTATCTCGGCGAGCGAACCCCACAGAGTTCTGTGCAGCTCCCGGACCGGAGCTCCCCACCAGCTAGCGTGCCAGTATCGAACTGTAGAAGACACCACGCAGTTTACTCCTGCCAAAGAAAAAAACATAAGTTTAATTATCTATATATATAAAAGAAAGTTGTGTTAGTTACACTATTTATAACCCAAGAACGGCTGGACCGATTTGGCTGAAAATTGGTAGGGAGGTAGCTTTAAACCAGGAGACGGACATAGGATACTTTTTATCCCGTTGTTTTTTTTTTTGTTTTTTTTTATCATGCATGCCAAATGATGACTACAAAGTCGTGATCAGAGCGGATAAAAGACAATCTGAAACACACGAACGCACATTTAACGCACCAACAACAGATGAAGTTGCCATCCTGATACTGAGCAAATGCAAAAAATATCTCATTTTTTGTCTGTCTGTCTGTTTGCTCTGGGTAATCTCTGGAACGGCTGGACCGATTTCGACGAGACTTTCATTGGCAGATAGCTGATGACATAAGGAGTAACTTAGGCTACTTTTTTTAGGCTAGCTTCGCCCCGCGGCGTTGCCCGCGGTTATAACAACAAACGCGGGTAACACCGCGGGTCTCAGCTAGTTTGATTTAAATAAATCTCTAGAAATATTTACAATCCATCTAAATATATTTACGGGCCTGTTGATCTGGTGGTTAGTGAATTCCCACTCAGGACAAATATTGTGTGATGAGCACGATCATTTGTTCTGTGTCTGGGTGTAATTTATCTGTAATGTTTATCAGCAGATTGGTTACCATAGTACAGGCTCTGCCTAGTTTGGAACCAGACTGCCGTATGTGGGATGTGTAAAGTTATTATGTTATTACCTACGTATAAATAGGTAATGACAAAACAGTTCACTTTTTTTCTTCTCATTGTCAATAATTTATTTTTATTTAATTATTCTTCATCACATTTTAGGCCTTTCCCCAATTTTATTTGGAGTCTAGTGTACAGCATTTCCTTTAACAAAATTGGTTATTTCTCTTTTAGGATATTGGGAATTACTCTCCGAGTCCTATATTAGAGCATTTCGAAACTCTAGACGCCTGATCGGGGAAGATTTTACTTTTTTATGGCGCAGTGACTATCGCTGCCTAAGAACATCTGCAACTCAATAGTCACAAGTGTGGTGCTGCCCTTTGAGACTCCCTCTCCCAAAGAAATGGGAAAAACTGCTTAACACAGGTTTTCTGTGAGGCCGTGGTATCACGGTCGAGCAGGCCAATTTAAGCTGAGGCATGGCTCTCCCACGATAAAACGACATTTTGTTTCAGTGCTCTTAGAGCTGGGACACTTAAGGTACCTACAAAAATAGAGCTGTCAACCCATCCGATCGCCAAATCTGTATAGTACTTAGGGACTAGGTCACACACATTGCAACCATTATCATCTCTATGTCCTTTTCTAAGATATTAAGAGACTTAAGAGTTGCCATCTTTGGAGCCAAAATTGACGACACATATTTTGCAATTTTACAACTAGGCATACATTTTTAAATAACTTATGTACTTACTTTTAAATTATTCTTTAATAAGATCAAAAACAAACCAAATATTTACCATAATCACCATCAGATCAAATATTTACGAACCTAAATTATATTGTTATTATTAAATTCAGATTTTGCGTTTTAATACTTAGATTAGTATTAGATTTTTAAGTGTGACCTCACGAAATGTAGGACTCCCCACCGACCTCTTGTCACAAAATGTCACACTTCGTTAATGACGTGTGACCTCTCCCTTACGATGTGACGTAATTTATAGATGATCCCTTACCTATGCTGTACCTAAAACCTTGCTTCTGGGCAAAATTCATGATTCTTGGTGAATGGGAAGTACCGCCCCTGTAGGTATTTTATTTATCTACTAAGTTTTTTATTTATCTACGTTGGCTTTTCCGTATACATCCTTATACTCACGTCTTTATCAGCGACTGACTGACTGATACATTGAAACACATCATCATCATCAGCCTATCGCAGTTCACTGCTGGACATAGGCCTCTCCCATTGTACTCCACTTAGATCGATTTTGGGATTCACATATTTATTTTTAAATATATACATAATACTATGTAAATTACACCCAGATACAGAAGAAATAATCGTTGTTATTCACAAAATATTTGGCTTATCAGATTTTTTACAGCTTTAAGGGACCGCACACAAATATTGTTTGTCAATTACAACTTTATTCACCAAAGTGAGCCCATAAGAATTCCTTCTTTCTTTTTTTTAGGAATGCTACCTCAGAATCATCATCATCATAGGCCAATCTAGGAATAAGACATTAAAATTATTAAAAGTTATTCTTTAACGAGTTAATTAAACATTAAGCCTTATTGTATTAAACCTGAGTATATGGTCTAATTTTAACTCGATACCTAAACCTCCTTTCTAAGGAGAGGCCTGTGTTCAGCAGTGCAGTGTTCAGCAGAGGCCTGTGTTCACCCCGAATAGCTGCAGTAATAGCAGTAAATTTAGGCATGAGCTAGATGTTTAATTTGTATACCTATTTCGGAGGCCCAAGAGTTCAAACTTCATTAACTATGTAATGACTTTTAAAATAGAGACAATACTGTCGTTCACTGTCATTAGTTCTGTGAAAGCTTGATAAAAGCACAAATGGTGACGTCATAACTCTTTTCTTATGTTAATTACTGTCTTAACTGTATATTCTGTGGACGTTTATGGTAAATTAGCTTTTTCCCGCCGTTCCGCCTGCGTAAATATCGGTTATCGAGGTAAAAAGTAGTATATATCTTTTATTAAGGGTTACAGTATCTTCATACCGAATTTGATCTGAATCGGTTTAGCGGTTATTGATTCCTCATACAAACTTGCACTCCCCTTTTCACCCACTTAAAGGATGATTTTTGGAATAATAACTACCCTATGTCCTTGCCCGGGACTCGAACAATCTCTGTACCGAATTTCATCTAAATCGGTTAAGCGGTTTAAGTGGGGAGAGGCAACGGACAGACACACTTTCACTTTTATAATATTAGTATGGATAACTGTGACGTCATCAATCTTTTACTAAGCTTCTAAATGGTGGCCTTGGGTATCGTCACTCACTGAAAAGCTGTGATAATCAACGGAAGAATGGCTTTACGCCAGCTTTTTATGAGGCCTTGGTGTAACCGGTCAGTGTGTACCGAAGATTTGCTCCCCCAGAGTTAGATTATAGTTTGAACGAACTACTACAATAAACCTTTATTTACTTAATAAAAATAATATCAAATAGCAGTTACAACACAAAACCCTCTTTGAATTAGAACAAAGAACAAAACTATAAGATATTAATGCCCATTATAAAGACAAGCCCGATGCAGGTATACTACTAATATGACATTATAAACTGGTTTCATCTAAATATTATCTTAATTAATATGCAGTTTTTTTTTTACATAAACACCTGCAAATAAATGCTAATTTAGGTGGCTCACTAGAACTTAAGAAGCCAAGACACATATCTAATATATCTAATACACAGGGTATTATTTAAGATTCCGTGTGATGACGGATTAAGAATATATAGTGTCACCACCCCTAGTCATCCCGTGGGGGTCGTAAGAGCCGAAGCTAAGGGAGCAAACTACGCAGGATAACACAGCACTTCAAAAAGAAGGAAAACTTAAAAGAAACCCAATACGAACCCACGGCCTACTACACCACGCTGGCCAGACCAGCGTGGTGTAGTAGGCCAAAGCCTCCTTTCTATGGAGAGGCCTATGACCAGCAGAGGACTAGTAAAGGCTGTGGATGATGATGATAACTTAAGACGTATAATTATCTGCGTTGAGAGACGTTCTTTCTCGGAACATACTAAATCTATGCTTGGTTGGTTCTTTATAAATGATATTTGTTTCTGTAAGTTAATCTTTTCAGTACAAGTCGGAAGGGTTTTACTTTAAGGGACTATCGAGCGGACCAGGGCCGCTCTGCAATTATAGGTTGCTTTTTAAATTCATTGTCAATTGCTGGACATCGGCCTCTTCTTAGAAAAAATGTTATGGCCTACTATACTTTTTACATTAATTTTTGTAAAGACTCCAAAACATAGACATCATACTCGCTGCTAATTTAAGTGAAATAGTGATGGCCTAGTGCTCTAATTTTGACCGTTTTTAATGTTTAAAAACATGCATCAACTGATGCTGATGCTTTTTATGTTGTAAGCATTGACTTAGAAAGGATTTTTGGCAATTTCACTACAGGAGGGTAAAATAAGGGACGAAAGGTTGTATGAAAGTTCCTCATTTTAAAAATTAGAAATACGAAAAAAAAAGCATGCGAGCGAAGCGGCACGATAGATCAATATATATACCAGACCCATATAGTATTTAGCGGTTATCAACTATTTTTTTTTACTTAATAGCACATTTTGCATAATTATAGTAAATTTATTTTTGTTTTATTTTTCTACATATAAACGTTAAGTAAGTATTCCAAATATGATTTGATGTCATTTTTGTTGAAAAAGAGGTAGGTATAACACATTTTCGTCAGATTATTAAATAGAACACTATATGACTATTATTAGTAAATACATTATCATTAATGTTCTCCAAACTACTGATAGTGTAATTATCAGTAGTTTTGCGAGCGCTCAGCTGCGTGCCTTCCGATCTAGTGCTCGCACACGCAGCTGACGCATGCAGTGACATTGAACGTTCCTTCACTTTCAACATCTTTATGCCTCTATTGTATTTATCGTAAAAGTCATTACATAGTTAATGAAGATTGAACTCTTGGCCTTCAAAATAGGTATACAAATTAAACATCTAGCTTACTACAGCTAGTCGGGGTAGGGTTCCCATAAAACAATAGTCCAGCTGCTATTATGATTCATTCCGAATTGAATGCAGTAGAACTAGTAAGACATTTTTAATTCTCACGAGTTCGGCCGTCGAACTAATGAAAAAAAATATCTCACTAGTTCGACGATCGAACTAATGAGAACAAATAGAATTTACTACTCTTGAGCGTATTTAAAAGAAAGATCATATAAGATATGGATCAGAATATGAATTTAAAACATATAAGCTACTCCCGGCGTGATAAAGTGACTCTGCCTTGCTATTAATCAATATTGAACATCTGCATGTTACATTTTTTAATCAACTTTGTTCGAGTTGTTGAATTCTGCCAGTCGTTGCAATTCAAGGAGATTGCAACTTTCATATTTCTAATAGTACAGACAAGTAAATTACTAGCAGACTGTAATTTGGATAAAGGTTGTGAAATGAATCTTGAAGAGTTACGATTTCAACAAGAATGAAGAAATCTTATATGAACGTTTTGCAGCCATTGTTGTAATTTATTCACAGATGTACATTTAAATTAATATATTAAATCCATCATAACATGAATCACAAAGTTTAGAAAAATTACTGAGTTACAAGATAAAATTAATAGGAGGAATCGATTTTTACTGTGCGGAGGTAGTGAAAATTCAATTTATTTTTATTTTTAATAATATAACTTATGGATATTTTTATAATCTCCTTTTAATTTTCTTGATTTTCATACCCTACTCGGTACAGCGGCTACAGGTTTGGTTAATGTTTTTTTATAGTGTAAATGTTGTAAATATTTTAATTGCATTATAATCTATCTATATATTACGTGTTGAAAGTTATCTGTACCTGTTTTTAAACAAATATATACCTTTATAATTATAAAATATCTCATGACATCAGAGCGTAGGTAATATTACGTAGCAGAAGCTTTATGAAAAATATTATTTTTTTATCCAATTATATAGTATTATACCAAAAAGCCGGTTTGTTTTTCTTTCAAAAAGTCATCTCTCTCTTGGGTTTTTGAGACGGACAAAACAATACCTTAACAGTCGAAATCAATACAGCCATTTGGAAGATACGAGGTAATAAAGAAATTTACAAACAAACATACAGGACGCGACCGTTAACCATAACCTTTTCCTGGCAGCCGGGAAAATGTAGCGGAAAAGCGAGTTGACAATAAAAACGGCGCCAAATTAAAAATAACATTTAAAAAAAAAAACAAGCGACTTCATTCGTCATTTTTACGTTGTCGTTTCGTTATTTGTTACGGTTTAAATGTTTTCTAAACGTATCTTTATATTCTTCAACACACACAATATTTAGTTGATATTGGAAGACACCCAAGTGATGTGTTCGATGTTTACACGAATTTTAACTCTTTCATAATATTTGGAGAATACTTTAACTATCGATGTTTGTGGTCACGAAGTTAAACATGTTTTGTAATCTATGTAATCAAAACTGTTTTCAAATGGGCAAAGATTATCAATACCTATAAATATGTTGCGTAGAGAGCTGTCAGTTTTTGGTGACCTTCAGGTGTCTGGGACCTAGTGCGAGTTTATTTCACATCTACTCGATCGTCACCCCGCACCGAAATCTTCAGCAATCGTGATATGAAATAAACTCGCACTAGGGCCTTACATATTTTTTAACTGCTTAACATATACCTAGTGTATAGTATAGTATAGTATGGGAACAAGGGGTTACGCAGAGGCGTAAACCAACCTCATTTTGAAAAATTTGTGGTCCACCAGTAACCTTAATTACTTGGTGAAAAGTACCATAACAATTGCTTGATATTGGTTTTGAAGGAGGCTGTGGTGTCACCCCAGTCGAGCCAGCCCATATTTGCGGAAGCAATGCCCTTACTAAACATAATTTGCATTAATCAAGGAGCACATAACACCACATCAACAGCCTTTAATAGTCCACTGCCGGACATAGACTTCTACTTAGAAAGGAGGTTTTGGCCTACTCTAGCACGCTGGCCAGACGGGTTGGCGTTGTGTTGGGTTTGTGACAAGTTTTTCTTCTCTTTGCAATGCTGCGTAGTTTGTTCCCTTAGTCCTTACGATACCCACGCGATGAATAGGGGTGGTGACTCTCCGTATTCTTAATCCGTCACCACACGGACAATCAAGGAATAAAGTTCAATATTTGAGCGTGGCTGACCTGTTCTTATATAATATAGCAAATCTAATGAATATTCATGTTTGTTAATACAACATTTTATGACCCATGATGACAATGATTCATTAATACATCAAGCTCATAAATAAAATTAAAAACAGTATAAATAAATTCAAAGCATAGTAATTTAATCATAAATTATACCTATAGTACATGAGCCAAGAAACAGTCGAACAAAATAAAAACATTTAAATTTCTGTAGATACATATATATCTAATTGCGTTTTTGTATGAAAAGTTTGTCGAGTATTAATCTCTTTCATTTGCATGTATTTGTATGAATAATAATTGAATGAATAATATATTTGTATGAACTTTTTGTATGAATGTTGGTTTTTTATGCCGAGTAAAATTTACTACGGCTCAAATTACAGAGATAAAATTAGGAGTCGGGAATTAGATTAGACCATTTTTTAACAGAAATTCTAGAACCTATTTTGTTTTACTAGATTTATTATTGGGAGTTGGCAATACTAAATATACCATATACTATTGTCTATTGTATTAACATAATAAATGTCAACATAAAAAAACAACAAAACAAACTGTCAACAAGTGCAAAAACAGAACCGTCATCTATCAACAACACGTGTGTCACGTGACGCGTCAGAGACAATTGTCCAAATGTTCATTTTATTTTTTGTTTGGCATTGGTAGCAAAAGTTTTATTTGTATTGGGCCTAAAAATATGCTAAGATAAAAAAGATATTTTCTCAAAATTGCCGTACTTTGAAATTTCATATTATAAATTATAATATTAGTGCTTAGGAAGTCTATCTAATAACATTCATTGCTCCTGGAATTTTTCAAGAACAAAGAACCATTACGGACCAAGTCCTGTGTATAGACTACGAATTAGTATTATTATTGAAGTAATTGATTAAATCAATAATTAATGAATAGAATATATTATAATATATTAAAATTTAAATACATATACAAGTATGTAACATGATAATGTAAATAAATCAATAAAATGAGTAATACAGTGTACAAAATACATGAATTTTAATACATTTCGATTTAGCGTAGTAGTTGAATTGTGAAGCTCTGATGGCGGTCGCTCTGCGTAAAAAAAACAAAGTTCAGCCGTATCGCAGTAGACTTAAGCCGGCCCCAAGCTAGTTTAGGAAAAAGGCTCGGAGGAAGGGAAATTCATTGATTTATGTAGCGTTCAACCCCGAACAGTTAGTGATCCTTGATGAAAGTTTTTTTATTTTATTTATGCACACGTCATGCACACTAGGTACATTGGCGGACTTAATGCCAAGGGCATTCTCTACCAGTCAACCATTGGGTGATGCAGAGAAAACAGGAAGTACGTGCATTGTGGTTGTTTTATACAGACTAAGAGCAATTTAAACTGAATACTTACAAAATGACATATGCGACATGAGTCACGGGTAAATAATATAAGCAATAACAATCTGACACATCTCACATACGCCCATCTGATCCCAAATTAGG